>JAGKPW010000110.1:0-1200000 GCA_019926035.1 Melaleuca alternifolia | reverse complement strand
TGTGATGACCTACAACATAACAATTCTAGATGGTTTAAATAATAATGAAAAGAAATTTGAAGAAACTAGGATACTAAATTTGACATGTCGAGTTCTAGTCGTACATAAGATCTTTACTTCATGAAGAGCTAACTAGAGATTATATCTCCATCTCCTCCCTGAGTTCATTTCATCTATAAGATCACCACATTCAATTACACGGACATTGCTATGGCAATTTCTTGAAGCATCCAGCACATATATTCACTTAAAAGCTTGAACAGATCACGTAAGTTCGTCAAGCAACATATGTTTTATATGTACATGAATGAGCACATACTTTTCATTGTAGGTTATTTAACCCTTTTTTGTTCTCTTCTTCTGAGTAAAGAAGATTCCCAGCATCTTAGTACAACCTATTGGTTCAGGAAACAAATGTATGACAATCAACCCCAATAGAACTTGCATTGCATTACAGCAAAGGCATCCGTACAATGAACAGAGTTTAAAGTAAGTCGCTAGCCAGATGTTGAACAGATCCATACTAGAGGGAAAAGCACCGTAATCTCAATATGAAATAACTTTGAAATTCATGAGAATTCTTACGGTGATGAGTTCCCTTATCAGTAAGGGAGACAGCCCAATACTGATTAACTCCTCCTCTAAAGTATGCCCGGTGAGATCGTAGAGCCCTGCCCATTTGAGCATCTCGTCGACCGTCTTAAAAATGGGTCTCGAGTCGGTGCTTTCATAGTACTTCAAGAAGTTATCCGCAGTCCTCTGCAACATGGAGATGTAGCTACTCTTCAGGTGTCATAAAGAAAACGACATCATTAAGCCAATTGAATAAAGGAGACACTCAAGAACAACCAACCCATCATTTAATTTCACTCTTCTTCTCCATTCAAACACTCTGTTCAGAATGCACAGATAAAATTGACTGATAGAGAAAAAACCTGAACGAAGTTGTCCATGCGAATGAGAGAAAACCCATAACGCCAGAACAAGAGCGCCTTGTTGGCTAATGATACAATCTTCTTAACGGACGGAAGCTTGGAGTTATCCCTATAAGTCTTGAAGAGGAAGCTCTTCCCATCCCAAATCCCAAAACCGCCATCATCGTCACCGCCTTCGCTAGCTGACGTGGCATTCGGCCATCTGATCTTCAAGCCGATCAATTTGGTGTAATTCAAGGCGTGGTAGTTCTTGGGGTGGAGAATCGACCCGCCTGCCTCGAAGTTCTCACCGCCGACGGTGACCCTCGCCATGCGACCCCCAACAACGCCGCGCCGCTCGAAGACGCGGATGGAGATGGAGTCGGTGGGGGAGGAGTACTCGCGAAGGAAGTGGGCCACCGACGAGCCGCCGATTCCGCTTCCGACAATGCAGACCGAGAGAGACGGCGGCGACGACGACGACGACGACGTGATGATGGGAAGCGAAAATAGCAGGATGAAGAGTGTGGCGACGCGGGCGACCATTCTTGCTGCTTGTCGAGTTTGACGTCTCTTGTTCCCGCTTCTTCTTCAAGTTTGGTTTGTTCAGAACCCTTCTTCCAAGAAGACTTCGGAGTTCTGGGGTGATGGAGGAGACCAACAAGAAAGAGGCTCACGGGTCGTTGAGGTGTCCCACTGACATGGCGGGTCGAGAGAAATCTGCTCGGAAAATCATCGCCGTCGTGGCTTTGCAATGTTTTGCAGGTTGCCGCATGTTTTGGTCGAAATACAGTAACTCCGAAAACCATTGACGCCGTGGCTTTGCAATGTTTTGCAGGTTGCCGTATGTTTTGGTCGAAGAGAATCTACTCGTGAAACCATTGACGCCGTCGCTTTACAATGCTTTTACAGTATGAGATCTCCTTACCACCCAAAGCTATATTATTATACATATGCATGAGCTTCGTCGCTCGCGCATTTGCTCTCGTGTTTGGATCATCCGCGAAATCAAAGGTTGCATTCGCATCTCGACGAGGCGAAACAGTGTTTCATCTACACTAAGATTCAAGACGCATCACATGGGATGCTTCCAGCTTTTAAAGACATCTTTGTCTTCTGGGGGGCTCGTTGGATGCTCTAACCAATGTGGTCTTGCTCTTTATAGCGACGCGTACTTGAGCATTGGCAACTGGTTGCATAGGGCACGATTTCAAGGGATCAATCTATGGCTATCGAGAAATATTGCCGATAGCTCGACAACGGATTAGCAGGGAACCGCCATTAACAACATCGAACGAGGATTGATCGGTTGCATTCGTAGAATACCTACAAGATTCGAGAATCAATTAGGAGAGACCAATGACAAAATGTTGTTGACTAGTATGCAATGAAAGCAATTCGGGTCCAACTCCAGTGGATGCCAATTGAGCTACTACTTAGGGAGGCAAACTGACTCCCACTTCTTGAGACACTAGTCATTTCCATAATGATACATTTTATCGACATCTGCACAAAAAAGAAATAGCAAAGAACGGTCTTGGGAGTATCAAGATATTTAAAGTAAAGCCATTTGGGTGCGTTTAGTAACCATTATGGTTCTTGGTTTCTCATCCCCAGACGAGTTTGGGACGAGAAACCTATTTGGCAAATACTTTTAAAATTTCTATTCTCGGGATATAAAAAAAAAAGGTTAGGGATGACAGTATAAAAAACTCATTCTAAAAAAAAAACTTTAATGGTTACCAAACGCACCCTTAAGCCTTTATGTTTCCTTTCATCAAAATTTGAGGAACCTACGTAGAATTGTAGCTGCATCGTAGCATGACAGTATAATCCACTATGTGCTGAATCAGTAGATTAAATACCTATTAAACATGGGATAGAGGCTTCCAGGATATCTACCAACTTCTGGGCTTGGGCCGGTTTGACAACATTGTGGTGGATTATAATTTAGCAGTTGGGCTAAATGGGAGTACATGGGCTTGGGCTTTTTGCTTGAGCTTGGGATTCGGCTTCGAGTCTAATTCGAAACGAAATGGCGATAGACCGTGTGCTGGACGTGCATGCGGGAGTCGTTAGCTGGGCCTGTCTCTCATCCAACTCTTGGATGGGCCGTAGGCGCGTGAGCCCAACTTACATGGGACCATCGGATGAGGTGGAGCCCACGCGACACGTGCTCTCGAGATAATTCGCAATTTATTTGCATCAAATAGACACATTTCTCAGGCAGACATAAGTAACAAAAAGAAAATTGACAATGAACGAGTTTTGAGCTGATTAGGAACCCTCGACAGTAATGTGGGTCGAGCTTGGAATACTATTGCCTTCACGAACACGACTCAAGATAGATCTTGGATGTGGTAAGATAAAAAAATCAATCATCCCACGATCATCACAATAGTATTTCCAAATTCAGTGGAGTAACTATGTATAGTAGGGAGCGGTCCACGTCGTCGGGCATTAGTCGACCATGGATCATCAATATCATGACAAATGGCAAAATGTCTTGACAATTGGCTGCTTGTCAGGATAATAACAACGGTTGTCCTGAAATGTGGTCAGGCCACCGTTAGAAGACAATAAACGGATGCTTTTTTAAGACATCGCTCTATTGGTAGATGCTGACTTGAAGTGCTTGCTCAATCAAGATGCTTCTTCATTACACCATCGAGTATAAAAAAAAAAACTTTGCCCTTTGCATGCGGTGCTTATCCATTGGTTAACCAAATTCGTCATCATCAAACTCCTTTAAAAGAAAGCCATTGTCTAGTCCAACTTTTGGTATTAAACAAAAAAAGTAATCACCCATTCACTGTTGATTGAATGACGTGCATATTTGAGTTAGCTTTCTAACCGAACTCGAGCTTTTTCACATGATCCTCCCTTATTATCGGCATTTGACCAAATAAAAAGTCCCTTCAACTTCAAGAAAGCATCATAACACTCGCTCCTCAAACTAGGGGGGAAAGGCATGTGGGAGTCTTGGGCTTTTGAAACCCAATTGAAGAAGGCCCAATGACCAAACAGCTCCTCTTGACGTGACCACACTTGAGTCAATGTGAAGAGGAAGAGTGCTTCTAGAGTTGATGAAAACGATAAAAGAGTGCGTCTTGTGACGAGCAAGTCTCCCACGGTGCAGAAACAAGGCATCGAGCGGCGCGACGTCCCCACCACCACCAACACGTGGCTCGATTCTCTAAGCCGCAGAAGGAGGCAAGAACATGAAGGCAGGAATTGCCGTCGGAATTCGGTCAACATCACGTTGGATCTCTTGGCCACCGCCTGTTCCCCCCCAACGAAGTATCGATTCCCCCAAGTGCTGCTTCGCTTCCCATTCGTTCTCAAGCAAACCTGAGAGGAGCTCCGCCCCAAGTTTGCCGACCCCACGAGGGTGATGGGACGACAAAGTCACGTTCTTTCTGCTTTTTGAGAGGACGACTTTTGTTTGTCGAATACACTATGACCTATTGATGACTTCTGTGGTGATGTACCAGATATGCTCTTTATTTTCCCTCATTTGTCCTTGTCAATGCGACACTCCCTCGATTTTTATCCGTATATAGAGATTTTGAGCATTGTAAGCGTCACAACGCATGATAAAACCGTCTTACAAGTTGTTATTTCATACTTTAGAATCGACGGTTATTAATAGTCATGGATGTTAAGCACTCGATGACCTAAACATTTCTGCGAAATCCAAATTTTCGAACATTCAATTAAAGAAAGCCAAACATACATGTTATAAATAGAATTAGGTCTTTCTCTCAAAGGAAGAGCGAGAAGTGAAACGTGTTACTTTCGTTTGTGTCTCGATCATATTTAACTATCGTTGATACACGCAAATGAAATAAACATCGACCGTTGAGTGCAGTGAACTTCAAGAAATTCGATTCGGAAGCAACGTCCACTATCAAAGGAGCCTTGGAGGCGATGTTTACTTCAATGGGTCGATATCAACTGATAAGTGTTAGGGACTAACATGTTGGAGTAATTATCTTGGTTTGGTCAATTATGTGGATTTATATAATGCCCTCCACATGCAACTCTTTCTAATGGGGACGGCGGAAGATGACACTTGCGAATTCATAGGTGAACCACAAAAAACTGCAAATACTCATTAAATAGACGTTGAGTTTTATCTCTTTGTCACGTAGTCCTTGTCTCTAATAATAAAAATTTCGGGTCATTATGAAACCCATAAATCTAATATTAAAAGAAACTTGACATATCTATCGCGGACATGTTATTACTTTTGGGAAAATGCTTGATCTAACTAATTTAGAAAAATTAAAGGAAAAAGGGGACGGACAGTTCGGAAAATATTTCCGCTTTATACGAAAAATAAAATGAAATCATAGATTATATTTCGAAAAAAGAAAGCCTGGAGATCTGTTGAAAGAAATCAATTTTTCAGACAAGGATGAATCAGCAAAGGAAAACAATTTCTAAGGGTGTGTTTGGTAATCATTATCGTCCCAGAAACAAATTTGTTTTTATAATGAGTTTTTTTTTTGAAATGATTATCGAATGAGTTTTTGAGAAGAAAAACGTGTTTGGTAACCGAAGAAGAAATCGGTTTTCCCTTTCTCATTGTGTTCATTTTTGTCCAAAAAACATAAAATTAATTTTTTTTTGTTCTGATTTCCCATTTAAAATCCATCCCTAATCTTTTCTTCATCTTTAGAACAAAAATTTTAAGGGCATTTACCAAACATGTTTCTCTTTCTAAATTCGTTTGGAGATGAGAAAATAAAAATCAGAATAATTACCAAACACACTCTAATTCAATAATGCGCACATGCCATGTTAATATTCTGCAAGCTTCTTTTGTTCGTTTCTTCGGACAAAAATCTCCCGGGATACGAAAGAGTTGGGGGGAGCAGTTAGGTGGGCCCCGCGTGAGTGGCCGCAAGATCTGAAGATCGGATCGGGTCCGTGTGAAAGCGTCATCCAACGGTCGAAAGGGAAGATGCTACTTCGTCCGTACGCACGAGTCCAAAAGACAACTTCCAAATTGCAGCGTAGCCCACCCCTGTCAAATTCTTGACCCGACCCCTTAATACTTGACGCCCTCTTGCTCCTCAGTCCTCTCTTAAGTCTTAACCAATGGTGCAAAAACCATCCATTGGCTTTTAACACCTGGATGTATGCTTGATATGATTTATAAGACCTATCGTGGTCTAGCTATACCGTGAAATGCGGTCACTCATTATGCGGTCATCGATTCATGACAATTTACAGGTAATTAGCGGGATTATAAGATTCAATAACCTTTTGTCATGAGGTCAGCTCTAAATGTCTGATTCAAGAGTCAAGAGATTCGATCTCTTATCAAACTCTCCGTGTCGATAAAATACTAATTGACCATCGAATTTGATGCTATTTTTATGATCCCAAACGAACTTTGGATTTAGAAACCCAAATGGACCACGTCTGAAAATTGGCTCTAGTGCATGGGTTACGAACGGTACGACCCGGGTCCTGGATTTCCGTCTAGGGTGAGTCTAGGCAACGACAAAGATAGATTACGCCGGATTTAGCCAAGAGTCGCAAAGACAACGATGTCTCCACGACGTCGGATGCGATTGGGGCTAGTCATAGCCGACCGATCACATGCACCGCGCACTCCTCGGATGAGACTAGCCCCCCACTTCTAGTTCGTGATTAGTGCAGTGTCGGCTGCTGTGGCTGCAGTGAGAGATGGTCCCACTTTGTAAAGGCAACTTCAATGATGCGACATGAGCAGTTGCATAGACAGAGAGAGAGAGGAAGAGAGGGTAGGGTTAGTAATAGAAATTAAGTTTAACCAAGGGATTAGCGATGGAATTAGATTCACATGGAATTACCTTAATGGAGAAAATTGGTTATGTGGAGCGAGTAAATTTACCAAGGGGCGTTGATTAGAATGTCCCGAGCAATTCTTATCTAGCAATAATGTCCCCCTTCTAGTCTCTTCTTCAATGTGACTAAGTGATGAATATGCAAATTAATGTGACTATTGGTGCGAGTAAACGTTCCACGGGGCGATCAGATGGTACACATTGATGTGGAAGCCTACACCGATCCGATCCATACAGTACAATAATATAATAGGGAAAATCAGAGTCCAAAGATCAAATTAGATATTGGACAAATTGTAAATGGATTATAATTTTTTCTTTCTTTTTATATGTATCCACTTAAAAAGGAAAATCGGATGCATGTTAGAGATGAATTCAAACTGCACCAAAAACACGGTGTCAACGAAGGGAAACTCATCGGTCATGTTTCATGTTTACTTCTAATGATTTTACGGATCATTTTTTCAAAATTGGGAGATTTTCGCTCGTAAATTCTATTTGGCTTACCGATGTAAATAAGTATGGCTCGGAAAAGATAAACGAAGAGCTCTAAATTTTATAATTCATACGCTCTAGTCTCAGTACGTTACATCTCGCATTAGAAATCTCAGGTCCCCGTCAAAGAAAGAAGCAGAAAAATAAATGTTCGTGCTTTCCTAGTCCCTCCGCTTTCCCGGAAAGTATGGCCCAGCACGTGCAGGGCGCGGGCATCGTGGAGGACGTGCAGCACGTGCAGTTCGTCCATGGAGAACGTGCTTCTCCCGACATTTCTCCATAAAAAGATCCCGACCGGTGGAGCCCGAAATGACCCTTGTTGGCGACGACCCTTGTATCCGGATCTCGAGTCGTATAATATACTCGTACGTATCGGATGTCAGACCAAAGACCCGAATACGTAGTAATATATTTGGATCGCATTGACAAGTATCGTTTGCCAACTTATTAAGCACTTTCAATGAGAATCGATTTCGAATCGAACATCTCGATCTATTAGCAAGACTCTTCTGTTAATGGATCCGATCAAACGATACAATTGGGTCTTTTACTCTTGAAGAGTTCCAAGATGGGCTCAATTTTTTGAATCATTTGAATCGCGTGAACTCCTGACTTTAACAAAAGAAAGATGTGTGCACCCTTCACGACTCTCTTAATCAATTCGCAATGGCTATCTTTGTACCTTTTATATTTGTCAGTTTCTTTAAAATTCTGCAGAGTGCCATCATCTTCTTTCAGCCCCACAAATTGTACAACAAATAAATAGAAAGCACTCAATTGTCCCACATCACTCAACAACAAGGGGGCGAATGAGGATGATTCCGGAATTTCTCCTAATTTAATATAAACTTTCCTTTCAAGGGCCACAGCTTCATCATGTGAAGCGTAAAGGGCATCGGTGTTAGGATCCAAATTCTTCCTCAATTCGTGGCGAAAGATGAACAATGAAGGACTCTCGATGAAGCGGATGAGCTATGGACAGAGCCGAGAATAACAAGGACATGACTTTGTGTTTATCAATTGGAAATAAAAAAAAACAAGCCAAAAGAAGGAAATAGTTGGAAATCTCGTCGCCATGGGCGGATCTCGAGGATGATACTGTGTCGATTTCGAAGCCAGCCTCGTCCGTTTCGTGGGCCATTAAATGTTTTTGGTATAAATATATGCAAGTTGCCACGTTTTTGTGTACTTATAGGTAAACTTGTTATTTTTTTCTTGTTGAAAACCGTGTTTTCACTCTTAATCATTACTAAAAACTATTCATTTCTTTTATTTCTAAAAGAGGTTTCGAAATCGGTTCAATCAGAGAATCACATTGGTTGAACCGTGATTTCTAAAATAAAACCAGAAGCTATAAGGTCTTGAAACAAATAATCGAACTGGGTATTGATTGATTTTAAATTCACGGATTAGAAATCGAATCAATTTTCCCAAAAACATGCCTCGGATGGGTCGGTTCAATCAAATTTTCAAATTGAATAGAACCTGTTGCTCACCTTTAAATTGGACGCAATGCTCGACTATTGTCTTAATTTTTTTTGCCATGCGTATGCGATGACTTGCAATCTTCTAAAAAAGTGTGATTTAGAGTGAAATTGATTTCAACAAGTCATCCACCTGAAATCGACTCATTTTATAGTCATCGGTGATGTCTTGCAAAGATGGAATTTCACTTCACTAGGGAACAAAGAAGCCACAAAGGAAAAAACGATAATAAAAAAAATGGGAGATCTGGTCAACGCGCAGGGGAACAATGAGCGAACAAAACTGCAGGTCGTTTTTGTTTTCTTGTTTCTTCGTGGTGTTCATTCCGCATAATGCTTTTTTATTTTGGCCAGCTTTTGGACGATGTTCCCATTACAAACATTCGGTACGAATTCGGATTTTGTGATAGTGTATAGCTTTTATCTTCTGTCGCTTTGGTCCTATTCGCATTAATCGAATTTAAACTCTAGATAAAACAGTCATGGTATAAACAGTTATTTATGTAAATTGCTGGGGAACATGGACATCTCTATCAATATGATAACAATATGTACATCTCCTTCCGGTTTGCGTGATCGAGTGGAACTTCTCGGTCAATCACCCTTGATGGATCTTGCCTAATTATAGTGTCAATCAATCTTAATAAACAAGATCAATGACCCATGATGCGCAATCATGTCCATATTCTATTGCGCTAATCGATTCAATCTATCACTAGGAGGGGACCACGTCAGCAAGCACGCAGTGCGCGCGCACTCACGTGCATGTGCCACGTGTGTATGGTCATGGCAATTTAGCAGCTTGCGAAGGGACAAACCGCCTCAATTTTTCGACACTTGCCCCGATCGCAATCAAAGCCATCATATGTTATTTCCATAATGTTCAAAAAGAAAGAAAGAAAAGAAAGGTAAAGATACGAGGAGAAACTCATTATTAGTTCTTTCGCTTTCCCATTAGCCAAATCCCATGCCTCTTGCCATCTCTCGACGGTCAATTTCGGGACGGTATCATCTTAAAGTCAATGCGAGTGCTTAATCCCATGCCTCTTAACATCTTTCGACAGTCAATTTCAAGATGGTACCATCTCAAAGTCAATGCGAGTGCTTCTTTCGCCAGTTCTACGCCGGTAAATACTAATGGAGGGGGCCGGCCGTCTTGATGAGGCGTGAAAATGACTTCATATTTGACCAGCGCCTCACCGGAGCTCGAATAAATAGCCTAAATTCGATACGTGATTTTAATCCGGCGAAGCTTTTTGAGGATGTGTACCTCGTAATTCTCATCTAAAAACAATGTCAATGTGGAGGTCGGGAACACACGCTAAGAGTTGATAAATCCTTGTGATTTTTTTTATGTCTTCTTTCTAAAATTCGTGGGTTGTTATGACCTTTTTTCCCCTTTGTTAGTGTGACTTTTGAAATCGGTAGTTTTGACTTGAATTGGATAGTCAACGACATGAAATAGAAGGACCGAGGAAAAACTCCTATAACTCGGTTGTTGTAGGAGGATTGAAGTGGGTTTGAACACCTTTCATGGCCCGTTGGGTATTATTGGCTATGCCAATACTATAAAAATGCTGAGAATAAAATTCTCATAGAATTTTTTTTTGATTTGGTGGAAAATGCTTCCTGCTTTTTTGGACATTTCTATCGAGATAAGCTTACATGGAATGCTCTAGGTTGATTATAGGTGCATTTTATAGTTAATGGGTAACTTTGCAACCTCGTCTTTTAAGATGTTTGACTCAATTTACCATCCTAAATTGACAGCACTAGGGTTTATCGATCAACCCCTAATAAGAAGGGAAGTGCGCATGAACAAGAGGAGAAATCAAGACACGAAGTGGCGGCGAGAACGAGTTTTCTTTAAAAGAAAAAGGTCCGTATGCATATAACTATTCATGTTCAATTTCTATGATGTCCTCTGAGCTCGATTATATAGACAAATGGATCGAAAATTTTGGAATAAAGGGTGATAAGGGGACATCAAATTGCGTAAGCCATTGACGAAAATTACAGTAGATTATCCCTATAGATAGAAAGCTATTTTCAACTATTTGGTAAGTTTGATCATCACGATTCACTAATGTAGCAAACTAAACAATAATTTACTTTGAAATGGATAGAATAGTAGGTAAAATACTAAGGCAAAGGGAATTAAGGGGAAGCTTTTCATGAAAGCCACATCTTGTCACGATTATGCCCCACTTTATTAGTACTAGCTAATACAAAGTTTAATCATGGTGCCAAGGCATCTTCTCTTTTGCCTTTCCAAGGCGGGGGATTCGGTGACTTGAAAAGCGCTTTAAGCATATGTAGGAAAGTGAGAATATTGGTGTAGCCGAGGCAAGGAATCACGAGATCAAGAATGGGTTTTGGCCTAGAGAATTCGCTTTGACCATGTGAGCCCCCCCTCACCCCTCAAATTCTGCCGCCCATTCGTTAACAAAGATAATCTCAATAGGACCACCTCGCTCTAGGGTTCACTTTTTGGGTCAATTCCTGACTCCTATTTTAGTTAAATCTCAAAGAATTAAGACCCGGCATCAAGTGGGTGATTAGTTAACTTAATCTCTTTGATTAATTGTTGTAAATTTGCTCTCTTGGTAGGTGAAGGTGCTGAGCTTTTTGTTGGGAAAGCAAAGAAAGCACTGAGCTGTCAAAGATCCCTCCTTGTTCATCATTAGATTATTGGGTAATAATCACGGGTCTGTACATTAGTTAAATCGATGGAAGCTGTCATTTTTTCTCCTCTTTCACTGACTAAAATATAAAAAAAAATTGAGCTCTCGCATTAATTACAGTCGATCCATTAATCACGGTAATAATTACAGTCAATCCATTAATCCGTCCCATGTCTTTCTCTCGATTTTGCTCTGACTTACCATAATTTTGATCGTCGATCCCATGAACTAATCTCACATGTCGATTAATTAGTTGCATTTCATTCCAAAGTGAAAGTAACGAATTTGGGTAACTTTCTTATCACAAATAAAATGTCATGGATGCCCAAAAAGGATAGAAAAATCTCATTAGCTCAACGAAATCATGGCAGGATAACCAATTTCTGAATGTAAATATTTGGGCATGTCCCACCTTGATTTTATACTTTCTTTGGACGTGGACATAAATTCACCAACGTTCCATATTTGGTAATTAAAACGACATTAAAGCTGTCGAAGTCCCTAATTCGATCAAAAAAAAATAAAAGTCCCTAATTCGATCATTGCTAGGCCTACTACTACTCTGACTGGACCCCACCTAGCCACTGGAAGAAACCGGAGCGGTCCACGTCCCGACCGAACCGACCATGCTTAACGGTCAAGATCAGCGAGTTTGCCTTCGACGCCACAGCAACCGTACTCCCGACCGCGGGTGCACTGAGAGAGGTGCGCGCGAGAAGCAGCGGATCGTAGCTCGGTGGCAGTTAACAACTCCGCCTTAAGAACGTGATGATGATTCGCTTTCGCTTTTCCAAGGCACGGAGCACCGGCGACTGCAAGTGTCAGAGAGAGAGAGAGAGAGAGGGCCAGCGCGACGGAGACGACGGCCGTAGGTGGCGCGAAGCAGGAGATGCAGTTGACCGAGGAGGGCGGCTCCGCTGCCGGGGAGCCTCCGGCGGTGGTGGTTGTCGGGGTGAAGATGGACGGGGTGAGTCGGGAATTGCTGACCTGGGCTCTGGTCAAGGTGGCTCAGCCCGGCGATCGTGTCATTGCTCTTCACGTCCTCGAGGAGACCACCTCCATCGGTATCTCTTCCCTCCGTCCGCTTTCTCTCGCTCTCTCGCTCTGCGAGTTGCTTTGTCTTCTGCTTGATTCTGACGGCAGCGTGTGGATTTTTTTTTTTTTTTAGAAGGAACGGCGTCGTTTCTCGCTCTGGTGAAGGCGTTCGATTCCGTGCTAGCTGTGTATGAAGGTTTTTGCCATTTGAAGCAGGTACAGTCCTTCGTTTCCGTTGAATTTGAAGCCTCAATCTCCTTCCTGTGGGGTAATCTCGCATAATTAATCTTCATGTTCTGTTTGGAGGCTCGGCAAGTGAGAGCTTGGATTTCGAGTCGGAGCTCTTAGTCACCAAATTTGGGTCTCTCTGTTTTACTTGGTGCAGTGCGAAGATATCGCGTCTCTTTGGACCATGAGAGTGCTTTTGCTGCTTCGATTTACGTTTTTTCTCCTATTTATGTAGGTTGATTTGAAACTTAAGGTATGTAGAGGACCGTCTGTGAGAAAAGTTTTAGTACAGGAAGCAAAATTGCACTCTTCGGCTAAGGTAATTGTTGGAATCTCCAAGAGTAATCATACAATCCGGTCACCGGCATCAGTTGCTAAGTACTGCGCAAGAAATTTGTCCAAGAGTTTCTGGGTTTTCGCTATAGACAATGGCAAAGTCATATTTGAGAGAGAGGCAATAACGGATACACAATGCAGACAAGGTGTGAATTTTCCCTTTTTTCTTTTAGTTACTGGTGATCAAGTGGTTGATTGGGATGCTGATGCATTTGGTAACCTCCTTATGTCTTGAAACAGATAATAAATGGCGTAAGAGTTATGCTCATGTGCTTCATTGGTCGCGGAGCGGGAAAATATCCGATAAATGCAATCGAAGAAGTCACTGTTGTTCGCAGAAGTGTAATTCTGGTTGTGGGAAGAAAACCACTGCTGCAGAATCGGCTGTAGAAGCTCTTGGAGATAGTGACACGGGTGTTGACAATTCAATGGCTTTGGTGCTGTTTCAACCAAATGAGGCTGTTTCAAGCTCAAGTTCTCCACATGGCCTCAAAACTGGTTGGATGTTCCTTCGGCATGTATTTTTAAGAGGGCAGCGTATGGAGGAATCTGGTGGCAAATCGATGTCTGTTCAACGGGTATTGAGACGATCAACCACGCATTCTTCTGCTGTAGTCCACCCAGACCAAAAGCAGAGCTGTTCTGCTGAAAATCATACTTGCAATTTGGATGGAGACAATGGGGCAATTGTACCAGTTGGGCAGGCAGCTGCCGGTCCTCCATCCCCTTGCAGTAGCTATAAAGAGTTTGCTGAAGAATTTGAGGGCCTTCATGAGAAATATTTATCTAGTTGTAGATTGTTTAACCATGAGGAGCTTCTGGTGGCAACATGTAACTTCATTCCAGGTTCTTCTTTCCCCAAATACTAAAATACTGCTTAAGATTTGATGTGTTCAAATTGTGAGCTGTAGTTTGACCTAGTATCTCGATTTCAGAAAATATGGTCGGAAAAGGTGGCTGTAGTAAAGTCTATAGAGGATGCCTTCCTGATGGCAAGGAGCTGGCGGTGAAAATGCTGAAGCAATCTGATGGTGTAGTGAAAGATTTTGTCTCAGAGATTGATATTATTACTGATTTGCATCACAAGAACATAGTATCCTTATTTGGATTTTGCTTCGAAAGCAGTAACTTAATTTTGGTGTACGATTTTGTACATAGAGGAAGCTTAGAGGAGAACCTCCATGGTATGTATCTGATGCTTCCATTTGGTCAATCAGTTGCAACATTTGAGCTTAGCTACTTTTCTTGACTGCTGGTTGTGTCTTGCTTTAAGGCAATAAGAAGGATCTGCATGCATTTGGTTGGCGAGAGAGGTACAAGGTGGCTGTTGGTGTGGCTGAGGCTCTGGACTACATGCATAATGGCTGTGGTCAACCAGTAATTCACAAGGATGTGAAATCATCAAACATTCTTCTTTCTGATGATTTTGAGCCTCAGGTGCTTGAAATATACTTCTTCATTCTGTTTTATTCCAGATTATTGTCCTGTCTAATGTCTGCTTTGGATTTTCAGTTGTCAGATTTTGGAATGGCCATTAGGGTTCCAGATCTTTCGACCCAAATAATCAGTGATGATGTTGCTGGAACTTTTGGGTGTGTATTTTGTCCTCTATCCAGCTTCAGCAGTTCCTTTGTCGGTTTCTGTTACAGACAATATCTGCAACTTTAGTCACACTTCCACATGTTGCTAACATAAGCTTCTGTGGCAGGTACTTGGCTCCAGAGTACTTCATGCATGGTAAAGTGAGCGATCTCATAGATGTTTATGCATTTGGTGTCGTAATCCTTGAGTTGATCTCTGGTAGAAAGCCAATTGATGGTGAATGTCCAAAAGGTCAGGAAAGCCTGGTTATGTGGGTAAGTTGTTATGGTCCACATGTTGGACAAGACACCTATATATGAAGCTGCTTTGCATTAAAGTCATTTTGATTATATATGGGGAAATCTTGTTGAAGCCTCGAGCTATTAGAACTATAAGGCATGAAGGGATTGGAGAACTTTTATGCCCACATATATGTTTTAAAGTAGGCCAATACTTTGGTAGTGGAAAGATTGAACTTCCACATGAGGGCCTTGTTTGATGACGTGGACATTTGTGGAGTGGCATGTAGTTAATATAAACATGTGCAACATATCCTTTACCAAGCACTGGCGGTGGAAAGGATATTTTATAGTTGCGGTGCTTATTATGAAAATGTCTATCGGTAGCAAGTGTATGAATGAGCAGAGGGTTGTTTATGCATGCAGGCAAAGCCTATTTTGAAGGCCGGGAAGGTATCGCAATTGCTTGATCCAAGCTTGGGCTGTGATTATGACCCTGAACAGATAGGCAGAATGGTTTTGGCAGCAACCCTTTGTATCAGACGTTCATCGAGATTTCGACCTCGAATAAGCCTTGTAAGCATGGTTATTGATCTACTGTGACTGCCTCCTTCTCTTCAATGTATTGCTGACAATTTTGCTAATTGGGGTTTAAATGAATTGCAGATCCTAAAGCTTTTACATGGTGACGAGGAAGTGCTTGAGTGGGCAAGGCAACAAATTAGTTCCTCAGATGAACTTGATGAAATGGATGGGGAAGACTCTCCTGTTAGCATCCAATCGCATTTGAATCTCGCATTCCAAGATTTGGAGGATGATTTACTCTCTGTTAGCAGCACAGAGCAAAGCATGTCATCGGAGGATTACTCGCGGAGCAGGTGGAGTCGTTCGTCTAGCTTCGACTGACTACTGGTCGAAAAACACACTCCATTGAGCATGGTTTGGTTTCTGTGTGATTTCTCTCTGTAAATTGATTGTGTAGTCCTGTGTCTCAATTTTCCCTGGTTTCAATTATTACTGGGTCTTGGAAGAGAGGTTTTCGCAAAAGTCAGGCCCCCTCCTTGACATCAGTGCTTCTTTTTAGTTTCTAGTGCTCGTTTTGCCAGGCTGGTTTTGACCCTTACCATTGGTTAAGCTGCATTGCTAAGATGTAGCAGAAGCAAGGCATCATCTTTATTCTTGTTCTCCTCCCCATGGCTAAATAGTACATGCTGATCCTACAATGGGATTATTTGCTGTAGATGGTCTTCTTATTCCCATTTTCTCCTTGCCAAGCATTATTCTTTACTTCCGAGCGTCTAGGATTCTTGTCCTTTTCCTATTTAATTACTTCAAGTTGGGATTATGTTCTTTTTTTCTGTAGCATTGGGGCCTAAGGGAAAAGAGGTTAGTGGGCCTGTAGTGTTATTTGGGGTTTAGCTTGGCTATGATGCGATTCATTTCTTCCCAATACCGTGACTCTTTTGTTTCGGAAATGAGCGTGGTTTAATTAATAATGCGATTAATACTGAGAGGGACTTTAAGATTGATCTATAGAGAACTGAGACAGTCTTGTTATATGCTAGAAAGGTGTCTTATTCGAATAGCGAATTGTAGTATCTCTCGTCATTTAATAAACTGATTTTGTAAATTGATCTTGGTATTTTTAATTTTTGTCAATATTGAGTGTGTGCACGTACTTTCAGTGCATGACTTCATTCGAATTTGAAGGCAATTACAGGTTTAAGCTTGACAATGTGAATCCTCGCTCCATGTTGAAATGTTAATCCAAGTGTCATTTCAACTTTGAAACTCAGATGCAATCGGCTTCTTATAGTTATGGATAGGGGTGATCGGTTCTCACCTTGGAGCTAGAAATTGAATTGGAATGGAACCGGAAACTGATCCTGTTCACTAGGGAATCAAATTGGACCGGAACGGTTGGCCCCAGTCTGGTTCCCGGGTTGGACCAAGGTATTGAGTTGCGTAATTCAATAGCTGCGGAGAAGTAAGAAAAAATTGCAGAAGTATATCGTTAGGGATTCGCTTATAGCAACAGGGAGCTTATATTGTGAAGATAGGCCAAAAGAAAAGAGTGAAAATGAAAATGAGGTAACAGACTCTCATTCAAAGAAAGACTTAAGTAGAGCTACACACTCCTCTATTTACAATGGAATTTGATGAGGGATTTTGCAGCTCAACTTCTTTAATAGCTGTTTTTACTTCTTAAATCCTAACACTGGATGAGATTCATCTCTCCCACTGGCACACGAGATGTGGTCCGAATCCAACTTCATCATTACTCGATGTAATCATAATTAGCGATTACTTGCACGTAAAACAGGCTTGGCTTGTAGCTTTTAGTGTTTGTTTCTGCTTTTATGCATAGGTGAAGAGTTCGAACCTTACAATTTGTTTTATTTTACGGCTGAGAGTTCGATTCCTTGAGTAGAAGTGGGAATTAAACCGGTTTTCACTGGTCTGAAATTTTTAGAAACCAGGAACCGGATCGATTCTTGCGCGAATCTCGGTTTAATTGGGATCCCAAGTTAGATCGAGACTGCTGTTCATCCCTGTTACCATAGAGTTCAGGAAAATGTTTTAACTTTTGGAGGGGATCATACTCAGTCCGACTTTCATATTTTCTCTGTAAAAGAATATTTGCTCATTCATGCCTAGATCTTGACTTTCATAGTATTGACCTACTTAGTCTTGACTCGAGGAATCCTCAACTCGGAGAATTCTACAGTTGTTGCGCAACTTTTCCATCAGTTTTTCCCTTCTTCTGTAGCCACTATTTGCTTGCGGATAAGTCTTGACTGATCCTCATGTCTTTGTTGCGAGATTGAAAGTAGCTCGTTCTCCGACCGTTGTAGCTTGACATTCGTGAATAGCGCCGAGAAAATTATTTCATTCGTCCTTTGAGGCTCTCGCATTCTTATTCTGCTATAACAACAAAAACGAGATGAGCTGTTACAGCACATCAAGAATTTGAAGACCCCAAAGGAGGCGTTGGAAGCTTTGGCAATGCTGTTTGTGAGTACGAACTATGCTAGGCTGCAATGGTTGGGGAACGGGCTATATATTTTAATCTTGCAACAATACATGACAATGAGCCAATGCTTCTCTGAAGAAACTTGGCAAGGTCGTTAGATCCATATTTGGAGATGGAAAAGTTGCACCTACTTTCTTCTTCAAAATTCTAGAGTAATCTATAGACTATCTAATTTTTTCTTATGGTAAAGTAAAAATATTTCAGTAGAAGAATGTCGAGTAATCTCAACAATTACATAGATAAATGGATTTCTAGAATTGTTTAGGTAAGTAGAACCACCTCTCTTTGTTAGGGTTATGTCTAGTCGGGAAGTGATTTTAGTAATGTGTGTGAAAGAAGTCTTCCTAAACAATATTACATGATTATGAGATATCGTGGAGAGAATGCTGTAATAGATAGTGTGTGCTTTCTTTAGTTAAGAATTGTGTCTTTTTCAATAATTGGTATCAGAGCAAATGATCAGGGACCGTGAATCCAGGGATTAGGGATTGAAGTACGATAAAATTCCGCTAGCACAGTCCAGGACAGTGAAGTCGACACGAAAGTTCATGGAGAATTGGAGATTGAATCCGCCAATAACGTCCTCCGGGCTCTGTTGATGGAACTGACCAATAGGTTACAGTCCTTGAGTTGGGTGCTTCAGGTCATGGAACTGGTTAGCGGGCTTGCCTTCGATATGCCGGAGATGCCTGATCCGCCGATGAGGCCATGCCAGCTTCCTTGCCTGGTGCAGCCCGGTCACGACTGCATCTGCGCACGTGTTTCAGTGCCGATACTCGAATGGGAAGTGCAGAAGTGGGGTTGATTCCTGTGGGAATCTCTTTCCAGGGGAAGGCAGTCTCATTTGCAAATGTGATGGCTCTTGGGCCAGCCATATTTCCCACAATGATCTGAAAATGGAGGACCAGTGATCAGAAACCATCACCTTCTTCATCAGCTATCTTCATTTTCCAATATAAATATGCCAAGAGATTCCATGCCAGTATACCACCGCCTTCTCTCCAACCCATGGCAGATATTGCCCGATGAATGACGGCAAATGTAAATCCACGACCATTTGGCACGGCGATCACGTTCTCGATCACTAGCTCTTAACCCGGTTGATGAAAATATGTCCATAGAGGCATTACCGTGAGGTCGTTAACTAGGTTCCGTGAGCATCATTCATGACCAGATTAGCTCAACTTCGATGTGAAAGTTCACGCTGATGCATTCAAAAGGTCAACAGAGAAAATTCTATTGACAAAGTCCGCCGATGGTCTTTGACCTCGCCGCATTGCGACGCAATGCGAAATGTCCTGCACCGTTCGCCCCTTCTGCCAGACTTCTTCCTGGAGATTATAGCTAGAGCTTCAGAGACGATGACGATGAACTCACAGCATAAGCTCCAGTTCTTTCTATGGGGCATCCTTTCTACCAGAAACACAAGATGAGAGACAGCCGCGTTCTAATTGAAAAATGACAAATCTCATGAAGAGGCAGCCTTAGAACCATGCCATTCCAGACAGATTCAAGCTCAAATTGAGGACGAACCGGTTGATCCGGTCTTGATGGTGCTGTTGGCACCACTCTGATTCATAAAATCCGCGGTGCATCGGAGTAAACAAAAGGGAAGTCCATTTCCATCCTCGTTCAACAAAGGATTGAAATGCTATATTGAATACAAATTGCTTGTACAAGTGAAACCGCTCGGACTAGATAATATCACCGTTACTTATCATTCATAAATTTTTTCTATATTAATTGATTATTTCAAATATTATTTAAAAAGAGCAAAATATTGAAAATTTTCATATCTTTGCCGGATCCGGATCTCCTGACTTTAAGTTGGGTCCTGACATTCGTATATGAGCCAGACGGACGGCTGGGATTTTATAAAAAGATTCAAAAATTTTTTATTCTTTTTTTCGGCTGTCCGATTTATCAAACTGCTGCGGGGAAACAAAGTCAGTATTATCATTGACAATGGCAGGGATCCGTTTCCGTCTCTGCCCTTCATGATGATGATGACCCTAGCAACTCGTAAAACCCCGAACACAAGCCTTCCGCAGCGCCAAGCAAGAGGAGTCCGTTCCTCTGTGCATGTACTTCGAAACTCCCGAGCTCCATGCTCGCCCGCCTCCACCGACGCAATCCACTTCGTCTCTCCGCTAAACCTGCGGCCCTCTTCTCCATGTCATCCTTGCTCTCGGCCAATCCCTCGGCCAGCGCCGCGAGGTTCGACTCAGACGACGAGCACGTCCCCGCGGCCTCGAGCTCCGGTCCCGACGACCCTTTTCGTCAGCTCGTTAGTGGGTTTAGGGGTTCGGGAGTGGAGGGTTTCGTCGCTTCTTCTCACTTCGGGGCTGTGGTTTCCAAGTTGAATCGGTCCCAGGTCGATCGGGTGGTGGGTGCTTTGAAGGTCGAGAGCCCGGATTTGGCGGTCGCTTTCTTCGATGTTTTGAGGCATGAATACGGGTATCGGCATTCGAGGTTTTCTTGGTTGCTGGTCTCGCATGTTTTAGCTGGGAAGTGGGAGCTGGGGCGGTTGCGTTGGGTTCTTCAGCAAATGCTGGAGGAGGAAGGTAATTTTGAGTGACCGGGAATTTCTCATGTTATAGTCTCTGTTCGGTTTTACTGAGCTGGGCGATACTCTTAAGAGCCTTTTTTTTAGCAAGATATAGGGGCAAGCAAGTGGCTTTTTCTGCTTCATGGCAACGAGGAACCAATTTGTTGAGATTTTGCAGATTTTGGCTGATGCCTTGTTTACAGTTTGCTACATATTGAGCTTGAACTAGTTGTAGGCCTAGGCTTTCTCATGCGTTGCTACTTTTGATTCTGTATAGGCTCTGGCTCTGCACCTGCTCTTTGCGAGGTTTTGTCAAATAGCTTCCATGGTTGGAAATCAAGTGGGGTCGTGTGGGATGTTCTTGCCTTTGCGTATTCAAGAGCTGGGATGGTACATGATGCCCTCTTTGTCCTTGCTAAGATGAAGGATTTAAGAATGCGAGCTTCTATTTCGACATATAATAGCCTACTGCATAACTTGAGGCACACTGATATCATGTGGGATGTATATAATGAGATCAGAGCGAGTGGCATCCCTCACAGTGAATACACTAATTCCATTATTTTGGACGGCCTTTGTGGGCAGTCAAGATTTCGAGATGCAGTTTCATTCTTCCGGGAGACTAATGAGATGGAGTTTGGGCCCTCAGTCGTGTCATTTAATACCCTCATGTCAAGGTTTTGTAAATTGGGTTTTCTGGATGTTGCTCAGTCATTCTTTTGTATGATGGTGAAGTCTGGACTGCCACCCGATATGTACACTTACAATATCCTCATCCATGGTTTGTGTGTAGCAGGTTCCATGGAAGAGGCAATAGAGTTTGCAAATGACATGGAGAAGAATGGACTGGGTCCTGATGTTGTGACATTCAATATTCTTGCTAAAGGATTTCATCTACTGAATCTAATGAGTGGGGCTTGGGATGTCATTAAGAAAATGCTGCTCAAAGGGTTGCATCCTGATCAAATAACGTACACCATTCTTATATGTGGGCATTGCCAGGCAGGTGATATAGATGAAGGCTTGAAGCTTAGGGAGGAGATGCTTTCATTGAATATGCCCTTGAATTGTATCTCATACACAGTACTGCTCAGCAGCCTGTGTAAAAGTGGTCGACTTGTGGAAGCATTGCAATTACTCTATGAAATGGAAGCTGCTGGCGTGCAACCAGATGTGATCACATATTCCATCCTCATCCATTGGCTTTGCAAGCAAGGAGAAATTCAAAAAGCTGTTATGGTCTATCATGACATGATCTCAAAGAAAATCTTTCCAAATTCGTTTTCACAAACTTCCATTTTGCTGGGAATGTGTCGAAGGAGGACTATTGAAGAGGCTAGGATGTATTTTGATGCTCTCACAAGAAACAATTTGGCAGATTGTGTTGTTTGTTATAACATTATGATTGATCGGTATGCAAAATGCGGAAAAATTGGAGAAGCTGTCGATCTCTACAAACAGATTATTACCAAGGGGATCTCTCCTAGTATTGTGACTTTTAACTGTCTCATTTATGGATTCTGCAAACAAAGAAAACTTGATGAGGCTAGGTGGTGGCTGGATGCTATGAGATTATATGGCCTGATACCTAGTGCTATAACCTATACTATACTTATGAATGCATTTTGCGAAGAAAGGAAATTTCCCAGGGTGCTGGCATTGTTTCATGAGATGGAATCAAAAGCTGTAGTTCCAACCCATGTCACGTACACAGTGATCATTAAAGGGCTTTGCAGGCAACGGAAGCTGGAAGAGGCTGTACAAATCCTTAATCACATGTGTGCTAAGGGTTTAAGACCCGATCAAGTCACCTACAATACTATTATTCAGAGCTTCTGCAAAGCGAGAAACCTGGAAAATGCATTCCAGTTGCACACTGAGATGTTAGTGCATGACCTTGTGCCCACTCCGGTTACTTACAATATACTTATCAATGGACTTTCTGTATATGGTGAATTAACAGATGCTGATAGCTTGCTGGTTTCTCTTCAGGACAGAAATGTAAACCTGACAAAGGTTGCTTATACCACCATCATCAAAGCACATTGTGCAAAGGGCGATGTGCAAAGAGCTATTTTTTACTTTAGTCAAATGATGGAGAAGAGATTCGAAATATCAATTAGAGATTATAGTGCTGTGATAAATAGATTATGCAAACGGTCCTTACTCACTGAAATTAAGTATTTTTTCCTTATGATGTTATATAATGGCATATCTCCAGATCATCAGATGTGTGAAGCAATGCTTACTGCTTTTCATGAGGGTGGGGATCTTCAATCATATTTCCAACTTCTGGGTGAGATGATTAAATTTGGCTTACTTATAGATTAAGCATGGGGATTTGATTATTGACGCCCCTCATGGGAAGGAAAGCTTTGTCTCTATGTAGAAACTGACATAAGAGGTATGAATCTATTGCATTGTTAACATTTGCTTTTTGTCTTTTTTAAATCACGGAACTAACACTTTCACACAGATGGACTTTCTTATGCTTGCTTGACCATCTTATTTCTGCATATTTGACAGAGTACCCTGGATGAATCTAAGTTCCGCCTGTAATATTCACAGTATGCTATTCTCACGGATTTTATGCATTGTGAATACTGATCTATAATGGAGTTGGCTGCCCTCATCGAACTCTTCAACTGCGTTCCCTGGTGATGAAACATAGTTCGTCCTATTGGTTAATCAGTGTGGAATATGCATATCAGGTATGAGTTTACATCATGCATAGTTGTACAGTACATTTGAGATGCAATTCTGTTTTTCCTGAACATTGGTTAAACTAGCGTTTGTTTTGATTGGGGTATTGTTGAGATTGAATTCTTGAGTGGGGTTTTCTAAATGTGGGTTTCAATTCATTTGTTTCGGCCATTTTTGGATGAATTTGTGCAAATATATTGTGTGATTAAATCATTTTTGTGCAATTTATTGTTTATAGTTGGCGTTGTTCTGTTACATTATAAGATCTTGTAATTGCTAAGTACAGGATCTGTTATCTTTAATCTTTATCTCTGTGATAAAGAGATGAGTATTTCTGGACAAAAAAGATATGAATTTTGTGGGTACTTTTTCTGTTAAAGAATGCATTGGCTATCCCACCAAACCATTCAATGTTTTTGGAGGGTCGTCATCTATTCCATGCTTCAACCACTTTAATAGACTCTTCTTTTTCTTATCCATTTCTTAGCTTGTGTTGTGTTTTTGTGCTAGATATTCAGAGCATTCAGGACTCATTGTTTAAATGTGTACTTATCACTTTCAAACTGATTTGTAACTCAATACTTACTAAATGTTCCCACTGTAGGGCTTATCATTTGGATTAACTGAGTTTTTTTTGTCACCAGTATTGTTCATTTTGCTCTCGTCAGAATGATTCTATTTGCAGAGCTCTCCAAAGGATCCGCATAAAATGTTGTGAGATGATTTCATCTATTTTTATTTCCTAATCTACCGATTCTTGTGTCTACTCCTGAGGAAACTTTGTTGCCATGTAACTGTCCAGATGCATTTTAGTAAGTGATACGTTGATCTAACTGTCTAGATCCATCTTCTTATTTATGGACTTTGTGTCTGGTGACTTAAGAGATTCTGACAGTTTCCCATTTTCCAAGACTTATGTGAACTTGACAAAACTTGCTTGTACCGCAATATTTAAAGTACATCGTACAAAGGGGCTATATACAAAGAGCCATTTCCTCTTCTGTGAAATGATAAGACATTGGATTCCGCATATCAATGGGAGATTATAGTGCTGTGAATGAATCGATTGTGCAATAGGTCCTTTCTTGTTGAAGTCGAAGTTTTATTTCCTATCAAGTGGTATGATGGTCTATCTCCATATAAACTGACATGTGAACCACTTGATGTTTACTGCAATAACTGCTACTGAAAATGTAGGTGAGATGATTAAAGCCTGCCCACTTGCAGATCAATTGTGAGGACTCCATCATTGATTCCCGGAAGCTGTTCACTTGTGTAAGCTTGTGACAGAGGCACGAGTTTTAGACTGGTCATGCATCGCTTTTCTTTCTTTTCTTACAGCAGTAGTACTTTTCTAGTGCCATGGCTTTTTCATCTGCATACTTGACCATTTTATGTAGTCCATTCTTTGACCAAGCTCGCTGGAATGGATCTAACTTCAGCTGTCTAATTCTTGTAATACAGTTTTAGGTCACTGTTTCATGTTTGTGAATAATTCATTGATCTCCGTTGATTCTGCTGACTTGGGTCATATCTCCCAACTGCACTCTGTGATGATCAGACTTGGTGTTCCTTATTGGTCAGTTGGTATGGAACTTGCTTCAACCAAATGACTCTAATTAATTGGTAATTACTCATTTCTAGAAGTCTGCAAGTCAGAATGAGTTAAACTTAACATAAATGCAAGTGTAAGCAAGCAAGTTAAACAATCAGTTGTATTGATTTGACTGTGTGGGAATATAAAATTAGTATTATATTTTACTTCAGTTCTTTGATTTCATCCATGTTTGGATGGATAAATTAAGTTTTAGTGTGATTATATCATTTTTTGACGTCATTTTTCTAGGTTATAGATTTACTTGTGATATATATTTTTTAGACGATTGATTTATGATTCAGTGAGGTGCATTTCTGGCATAGTTGTTGAACCCTTGTATTTGATTCTGAACAGCAGGACACGAATCTTGGGTGGATCCTCAAATTATTACTGAAAGTGCATCAACTATCCAAGCGAACTGCTTTAGCACCTTTGTCATCATCACCATCATCATCATCATAATTAATTTGGCTGTGTCAGCCCTCTTTGTTGACTGTTTTTTGTCTGCAAAATTTTGTTTGTACATGATGTTTTTATCCCTACATTGGCTTCGAGAGAGTACATGACTAAACATAGCAATCTACTACTTCATAACTACATTACTGCATGTGCCACAGTACAGTTTTCAGTTTGGGTTCACTGAAGTTTATATACAGTCATTGATGTACTTTTCAGATGATTGGTGCTCTGTTATTGACACTCTGAGGGATATAAAGCAGATGGAAATGATTTCACCTGAATTGTTTCTCTTTGGTCTGCTGCAGGGTCATTTCCAGTGGGATTTATGGTCTTTGCAAGATGGTTCGTAGCATGAAGCATCGGGCACCCATAAATATCGATGCCATCATTCACTGACTTGCTGGTTCAGTGACTGTAAATGGGAACTGATCATCGGTTCACTAAGCGGTGCTACTTCGTGAGTCATATTATATTTGCGGCATCTGATCCGCGTGTTTCAGTCTGGTGCGTTATCGGGATGCAATGACTTGTTAGCTGTCGCTCGCGGCAAAGGCGCCATGGTCTACTCCTTTGAATCTGTTTCGGGCCCTTCTTTCTATATATTACATGGGCATGCGCTTGTGAGTATTTGGCCAATTGATGCCTGCAAATGTGAAGATAGCCTACGACTCATCGAAGCCCGACAAGGCAAGCTAGCTGTTTGAAAATGACCCTTCTGTTTTTCATCCCTCTGTATTCGGTTGGACAGTTATGTTATATGGTCTGCTGAGCGTGAGAAGCAAAGATGTCCATCAAGTGCAAAGAGCCGATCTCTTCTTCTTCCTTCCTTTGTACAGATGATGTAGAGAGGTGGTGTTCCGTATTCTCTATTTAGACAAAAGCTTGAGAGCCCTTTGTCTTAAATTTGGGATGCCGAGGGGTGAATGTCGTCGATTTTATTAGAAGTACGTCCAAAAAGTTGGGCCAACTATGATGGCATCGCAAAATGATGTGACAATGATTTAAAGAAATTGTATTGTAGACAGGTAAAGCTTATATATCAGAAAAAAAGACTACTCAAATTATATGTTTTTATTCCAAAAGGTTCATACCAAACAATTAGATTTGTTTACTAATTCGCGCTGACCAAGAAATTGCTAAGAATATTATATTTATTTATGTGAACGTGAAATTAAATTGTCGATATTTGGTTAGAGAAATAAAAATGAAATAAGTTGCTAATTACAATACTTTTTATTCGAGTATAGTTTGCTATGCGATTCACGTTCTCTAACAATATATAGTGATCGAGATCAACTGAAAAGATGTGATTTATAGTGGATTGCTACTCAAATGTTGCATTCCTAATGGCTCGTCTCCATCAAATTGGAAATTCTTCACGAGATGATAAAAGAGCGGACGGTGTTGATCGGCCTGCGCATAGTTTCGAGTAGTGCGAGGGTTGCCGTCGAAGATGGAGGAAAGGAGGGGGTGAACCTTTTATGGATTCAAGTCTGAGCTTTGGCCTCATAAGATCAGTTACCTGACAATGCTCGCTCTTTGCGCATATTGATCCAAAAGTCCGCCCAACCAACCCAACAACAACACTTCGCCTTCTCGTTAGCTCTCTCTCTCTCTCTCTCTCTCTCTCTCTCTCTCTCTCAGCGCAGCTCGACTCCCCCGTCCACCTTTGTAGCTCCGCGCGTCCATCTGGGTTGTCGTCGGTGGCGTGCTCGACGGCGAACTCTTCCGTTCATTTGTCGCCGTTGACCGTGCTGGGAAGGTATTCGCCTCGCCCCTTGTTGCCGGCCTTCTCTCTCTCTCTCTCTCTCTCTCTCTCTCTCTCTCTCTATAGGCGCTCGTTGGGCTGGTGGGTTCGGCGACTCTCCCCCAAGAAGAAGTGGCGGTCCGGTGACTGCTCCGAGTCTGTTCACGTATGAATTCTTTCTTTTTGTTCTTTCTGAAGAATGTTTGACTGGGAGGGTTTAGGGTTTATGCTTTGGGAGTTTTGTTGTTGATCAGCCATCTTCGTGTTCATGAATTGCTATGCTTTAAAGAAGTGGGTATTTGCTGGCTTCTCCGCTTTTGAATCAGATATAAGGAATGAGTATGGTTCTCTTTCGAGAATTACATACTTGCGTCGTGAACCGACTGCTTAGTCCGACTTACCAAATGATATGATGTGTATTGCGGAATCTCATCCCTTTTCAAGTTGATTTTTCCTTTGAACTGAGTAGTTGGCTCATATTCAAAGGTTTGATCTGTTGTTATCTGCTTTTGGACTGGTGGAAATCTTGCATCTTAATTAGCAGAATCGCCCAAATGAAGGAGGTCCATGAGGATCTTGATCTTGCAAGTGACTGTTTGCAATGAATTATTGCTCAGGTGTGTATGGATTTATGGAGTGTGAACATTGTGAAGAACTCTTTTATGTTAATGCTTTAAATCTCTGCCTCCTGCTCTTTTGCTTCTTTCTAATTTGGTACTGGTTCACACTCCAACATCGAGGAAGGCGAAAAAATCGATTTCTTTGCCATAATTGCCATGTCTTTCATTTTTTTTCCTTCAATCCATTTTGTTTTGGCTCGTTTTTGTTGAGTTGGTTGGACCACATTGGAGGATGAATTCATAGTGTGATGTGAACTTTGTAACGCTCATTTATAACAGAGATGACTGATAAATATACGACAGGGAGACAAATGAGACATAAACTTCTTTCTTGAGTTTTTTCTATTGTTAATGATAGCTGCTGAATCGATCTTTGG
The DNA here is from genome assembly GCA_019926035.1 of Melaleuca alternifolia. Lineage (NCBI taxonomy): Eukaryota > Viridiplantae > Streptophyta > Magnoliopsida > Myrtales > Myrtaceae > Melaleuca > Melaleuca alternifolia. The sequence goes on along the minus strand of JAGKPW010000110.1, from coordinate 1,172,079 downwards.
GTGATGATAGTTTTTATGTAGGTGACAGAAGTATACGACCCTAGAATTACCACTTTGCTTGCATATCAATCAGCAATTCTTCATTTTTGATGCTGAAATCTGGCAGGGGAAAATAATGACATTCGAGCAAAATGAAGATAAGCAACCTCCTAGCCCTTCGGCAGTTGGCTTGAAAGAAATGGTGGAAGAACATTATCGGAAGATAAAAGAGAATGCAGAAACATACCCTTATGTCTGGGCTTCATATATCATGGTTTATGGAGGATTCGCTCTTTGGACAACATATAGATGGAGAAAGCTGCGGAGGACTGAGGACAGAGTTCGAGTCCTTCAAGAAAGGCTTCGCAAACTCGTCGAAGCTGAAGAATCAGCAACCTCCGTATCATCAGTGCAAAAGGGTCAGCAATCTTCTGTTGCATCAGTAGAGAAGGGCTCTTCATCGGGTGCAACAACACCACCTGCTAAATAGGGTCCCTCATATATCTGCTTTCGTCTAATGGTGGATGAAATGCTCTCGAGTCACAGTCGACAAATGAGAGCTCCATTTTTTGGGATAGCAAAATTGCGAATCAATCCTCAGTCTGTCTTGGCGATGTTTTCTTGATCTCTGGCTAAAAACAACATTTCAATCACTCGGCAGTGATGTTTTATTTAACGGGGTGTAAGAGATTATTGTTTTTTCGGAAAGCGTTGAGCAATAAAAAGGAAAGTGTTTTTTTGGGGATATATTGGAGCTTAGATAGTTTAATTGTTTCGGTTGGGTCATCGTGTTTTTCCAAATATGTACATCTCGAGACTCCACTTTGAGTCCCCACTTGATTCCATGTTTGCGATAGGAAGACGATACAGATTACTCTTGTCTAATTCGGCCAAAATGAACCTACTGACCACAATGCAATGCTGACAGAAAGTAATTCAGTAGCATTCCAAGTAATTCATTGTTATCAATGAATATGCTACTCTTTTGTGTTGTTGCTTAACCATGCTTTTATGTGTTTTCATTCAAATTTCATGGAGTTGTGTTCCTTAATCGAATTGCTCAGCCGTAGCCGTACTCGCTGACTTGCTCACCCGGAGATGGTCGAGAAAGATACTCTAAAAAGAGAGAGAGGGAGGAGGGAGTTAAATTTTTTGAAGTATTGGATGTATGAATGAGCGGATATGCACTCTGTAGATTCACAGAGCTCCCCACTTTTATATTTGATCGTTTTATTTGATTTAATGGAGGATACGCAATCTATCAATCTTCTTGGTTAACCAAATTAAAGACAGGCTCCTAGAGAGATGTGCATAAGCGTGCGACCCTCATATTGGCTTATGGAAACATTCAGAAACACCCGAAAATCCTCCTCTAAGCAATACTGAGTCACCTTGGCTTCATCCTGGCCGGTTGTGCTTGGAGAACCCCTTATATACATGAAGTCAAGTCGTGTCCCATAGTTGCTGTTGTTTATTTCGGGGGCTTGTTGATGTGGTATTGACTGAATTATCTCTGCCACGCCAATCTTGTATTGGCTTTTTCTCCTGGTTTCGCTTGCTTCTCGCTACTACCTAATTCCCATGCACTGACTTCCTATATTTCCGACATCCTCTTGGAAATTGGCTTGCATAGGTGTGAAGGAGGAACAATTGCAGGGGCAGAAGAAGAAAGGAATCTCTTTCTATTACGTTTCAAATGACATTTAATTTTGAGACATTGTTTAATCATTGCAAATATTAGGAAATTTTTGTGGAATCGTGGCAACAATTGGGAGCTTTGCTATGGCTCTGAATCCCCGTTCTAGAGAGCAATTATCGATAACACCTGGCTTATGTGAACCCAAATTCGCATTCATCATTCGACCAGATGAATTTCACGTAGGTCTCACCTTATCCAATGGTGCATGTGAGGTGAGCTCCCATGCACCCAATGCAGCTTAAATTCTTGTTCCCCTTCTGGGAGGCTCAAAGTTGAATGTCTAGACCGACAGCTTACACTAACATGAAATTTCACCAAATCCAACCGATCTATGATTTCTCTTAAATCAGTTAATGGGGAGTCTAGAACAGATTTCTAGGATTCAATTACTGAAGCTTTGGGAGGGAAGACTATAGGCTAAGAAAATCATGCACGGGTACACATCGCTTCTGGGGGGCCTGACCTCAAACCTCACTATTCTCTCCTCTCTTTTTCCTCTAATTTTCTCTTAAGTCTTCAACCACTCCTGTTACTAATCTTCCCTTTCTATAACTTCATCTCCTTCAAAACCCATGTCCACGGTCGTAACAACCTCTCATTAAGCTTCCAGCACCACAGCCCCCACTCACCTCCGAACTGCACCTCCAACTACACCAACTCCAGCCTGCAACATATCAAATGAAAGTTCGATTTTTACTGTTACTTTACTACACCATTCTCACTGGACCCCATCTTGCCCCTTGAAGCTGAGTGGTCCAATTGGATTGAACAAACACAGAAATGCAAAAGAAAGTGGTTTCGTCAAGGACAATTCTCGATCGGTGAAGAATGAAAAAGGATGCTTCTGGTGATTCTGTCGAGGACGATACAGTATCAAACAATAAAACAGATAATTCTCTTTCAAATAGTACCGAATACCAAATATATATAATTCAAATGTGATGCCATCATTTTCTCATAAAAGAAAAGGAAATTCTAAGGGAAAACAGGTGAAACATTTGACGGTGGAATTTTGGAGTTTCTTAAACAGCCCAAAACACCCACTAGATATTCCTATAGTTGCTTATCGGGCTAACATGTACTCAATGTCTGCAGGCACTTGCAACTCTGACCAAATATCTCCATGTTCCTCAAAATTCAATAATCAAATTATCAGTTTACATCAATCACAACAACAATTCACCAGAGCACTATGGATTGGTACCTAAATAAGGACAATATATTGGCTATGCCAGAATGATAGCATTGCTGTACACTTGATCATCGACAAACCCTCAATTATCTAACTGAAAAGTACTACGATCATGAGGGAAGACTATGATCACAGGAAGAGAGTGAAAAGGTACCTCAGCATTGTGAAAATTGCCGTCAGATGATGACATTTTATCGCCATTTCAAAATACCTTCTTTTTTGCAAATTATAGAGCAATTTGTATGCGGGCAACTAGTAATAGATGCTCCCGTATCCCAGATATATTGCAGATCTTGTGCCTCTTGAGAAGCTTTCCGATGTTATGAGAAAATATAAGGACAAAAAGAGTAGCATGCCCCATCTGTTTCCCAATTCCTTGATGGCTCTAGTGCTGCCCAGGCAAAGCAGATGGGCACAAAGCCTTGTGTCACGGGCTGACAGATGATCAAAGGCACGGTCCGCATGCAGCAGCCCCTGGATATCATCAGAAGCTAATACCTTACGATATAGAAGCTTCAGACTTGACCTGTCCATTTTCATCCATGACAGAAGTCAGCAAATGGCGTCTCCTCTGTTCCTGAACACTCCTCCGGTTTGATTCAAGTATGATAAGAAGAGCAGTAATATCAGCTGGGCTTACTCCACCCACTCTGCTTGCTTGTCCAATAGTCTGTGGCCTTACCTGTCGGCATAAGAATGATATAAGAGAATAACATTTACTCATTGTTAGAAGAATCATCATTTTCATTTGAATAAAGTTGGATATGACATTCGATATCCTGAAACCAGTAGAATCAGAAAGTTCCAAGCTATTAGGAGTTTATAAAAGCAAAATGATAGGTTTCGGATCCCAAAAGTTGAGATCTCCTAGTAGGGGTAGCTCCAGGATGGACTTGGTACCCTACCGCCCTAAACTGTTCACTCCTCTTCCCAAGTTTTGATTTAAATGTATTTATTTAGGTCACATCACATGACTGATAATAAAGATTTTTCTCCTAATTTTATGTGAGCAATTTGGTGCGTATGTTACCCATAAATTGCAATAAATAATTGATAGCACAAAGGCAGCTCAGACAAGTAATCAAACATGAGATAAAGGAAATGTCAAGAGAAGGAGAGAACTTTGCAGAGGATAAGCCAAAAGAGCACAGGTTGCTAGTTTGAAATCACAATCCAGATCCAGTCTAATTGACTAGTTTCAATTTTATTGGATCATCAATCTAACCAGAAACTGAATGTGCTCTTGCATGCATGCATGGGTTTCCATCGGCCCACCTAAACGGCATATACTCTTGCACGCATGCATCTCTTCCATCACCAAGTAAGGATGACACTAAAGTGTACTACGGTAATGATATGCTACATTTGATCATCCATAAAGATGTCAATTGAAATAATAAAGTAAGAAAAAGTTGGACCTTCGAGAGTTTCTCCCTTGCTTCAAGTGACAAAGTAGTCATAGCATAGTAATCCAAGTTGTCAGGAAGTGGTCTATGTTGTTGATGGACCATCTGCAAGCCGAGAGAGAGAGAGAGAGAGAGAGAGAGAGAGAGAGCATAACATGATTAAATACATATCAAGTTGCAAATTTCAGGGCTATTAAGCCCCAAAACAGAGAGAGCATAACGTGATTAAATACATATCAATTTGCAAATTTCAGGGCTATTAATCCCCAAAACAGGTTTAGGGGGAAAGATGGACTATAAACAAAAATTATTGAAACAACTAAAGCCCAAAAATAAGATATGAAGGTTTATCCACCTGCTGGGGTTGACTTTTTTGGTGCAAAATAAATCCTTCATACTTGACAACAGTCCATAATAGCCCCAAAACAGGTTTAGGGGGAAAGATGGACTATAAACCGAAATTATTGAAACAACTAAAGCCCAAAAATAAGACATGAAGGTTTATTCACCTGCTGGAGTTGACTTTTTTGGCGCAAAATAAATCCTTCATATTTGACATCAATCTCGATGCATTCTTTCTCCATTCTGGAAAGGTTTTTATTGCCAAAACCATGCACATCGAGGACTTTGTATTGTATGTGTGGCTTCTTCAGAAGACTCTCCAGACTCGAAAAATCCTTCACAGGCTGACCAGACAAGTGGGTAACATCAGCTGCCAAGTCTCCTCCTGGGATGTAAGAATTAGAAGGGGAAACAAAGTCATCCTGACATTTTGACTATGAATGCACAAACTAATGAACTTGTAAGTGCTCGAAATGTAAAGATGAGTATAGACTATGATATTAGAAGTCAGGTCTAAATAGAGATATAGGACGTAGCACTAAGAAACTAGTTACGCACTATTAAGACCATCACCCTTAAAGAATACCAGCTTCCTGATTAAAATCACAATCAGTGTCACATGGTATTCATTCTTACATGACCCATCCCAATGTCTTCAAAAATAGCACATATGCACCTTTATGCACACAATCCGTCCATCAATTTGTAGACACAAGCACATTCTACATGCATGCTCAAGAAGCAAATCAGCCAGGTCTAAGTAAGCAACGCTTGGATTCATATTTAACTTCTTTAGGCTATGTTTGGAAGCTAGGTGGATGAGGAAAACATCCACTAGTTTAAACTTTCCTTCTCCCTACAAAACTTTCCACCTAAATTTTCCGCAAGTACCAGTACATTGCATTAGAGAAACAAGCAAAGCAATCATCACGGTCATAGTCTTAACCATCATAATGGAGGCTGCAAAAATATAACCAAAGGTTAGTATTTTCCCATTTAGTTGTCACATTCATCACTCAAATTATGCGACATGCAATGGCCAATGATAGTGCATTATCATTGAACCAAACAAGTCCCTCTCATTTGTCAAAAAAGACAATTTCAAAAGAGATTTTTACATTGGTTAATTTAAGAAGATATCCCTTGTTATGTAATTTATGCATGGTTTGGGAAAAAGGGGGGGGGGGGCGAGGGGTTGAGTAAAATTTGTGTTTTTCATGAGGAATGAAGGGAAAATTTCAAAAAAACCCCAAATTTATCCAACCTTTTCATTTGTCCCTCTCCCAAACAAAGCATTAAGATAATCTCTTTTGTTCATTCTGAGATACAGACAGACACTGCCCTTGGGGAAAACATGTACCCGATATCCTGACACTTTTAAGCCGCTCTTTTTCCTCTGAAATTCGAGCTTGCTTCTCTTGGTAAAGTTTCCAGCGTCTATCATCTATTAACCCAATGTCCCGTCCCAAGGGAGTGAGACGACTATCAGCATTATCTGCTCGAAGAAGCAACCGGTGTTCTGAACGGCTGAATGGAGAAAAACATAGACAAAAAATTAAATAAAAAAATGGGAGATATAATCCTGTCGAGAAATTCATAATACTGACTCTATTGTGAGGACTACAAAAAGAAAATGGACAAGGAATTTAAGGCAACTATAAACAATGACTACATAGGCAGGTTGAATGAAAAGTTTCCAGCACTATGTACAGACTCATCAATAGATAATTGTCAATTTAATTATGCACATTAAATATTTCTCTTATCAAAATTAGATTCCTGTAAGCAGAAATGTGATGGATTGGTTACAAGAGAAAGATATTATCTTCTAGACATGCACGAAATTGCATATACTCAGCACTTACCACTCAAGAATTTCATTTCTTATTAACAAATTTCGATATCCTATGCATACAACGGGTTAGTAAACAATGAGACGAAAACTCGAAAGTGTCAGTAAAAGTCTGTGCTGAACAAGAGATACCAGAAAAAGCCACGTTGAGAAGTTGAATATTTGCTAAATAACTCTTATATTAGATGCAATTGTGACGCTTTCAATTTAACAAAGACTAGATGGTGACATTTGATACCAAATATTACAGGAGAAACAAAAAAAAGTTTATGAAAAACACCAACATAATATACCTTGTCAGCATTCGATATGGCTCTCTGAGGTCTTTGGTCACAAGATCATCAATTAAGGTCCCTATGTAACTACTTTCTCGCTCAAGCACGATGAGGGGCTTCCCATCTGAAAATCTAGCAGCATTGATTCCAGATATGATACCCTGAAAATTTATCTAAATAAAGTTATAAAAGGTCTAGCTAAATATTATCCAGGGCTCGCAAAAATGCCTTTTGCCTTCAGCCAAATATCTGTAATAGGAGTTTAGACACAGATAGCAAAAGTTGTTAAAACTACTAAACGCAGCATTCAAGTACTTAACCATAGACATTGACAATTGAGTATTTTTCAGAGTAACAGTTAGTGTTGAAAAGCAAATCACCTGTGCAGCAGCTTCTTCATAGCCCGTTGTTCCATTTATTTGACCAGAAAAGAAAAGTCCCTCGATGTTTTTGGTCATCAGAGACCTAGAACATTGATAAGCAGGTAAGTAATCATACTCTACAGCATAAGCTGGCCTTAGCATTGAACAATTCTCAAGTCCAGGTAAAGTTCTCAGGAGAGGCAACTGCAGCTGCTCTGGCAAACCAGTTGAGAATCCCTGTCCAAGAAAGTCTTTGTTTTCATCATTGTCATTCTCTTTAAAGAAGAGATAAAAGTAAAACAATCGCAGGAGCAGAGAGGGACATCTAGATACTTGGATTACTTTCCGTCCAGCTATTATTTCACTTACAACCATAAAATCTATCCATTTATAATCAGCTTTGATAATCTAAATGGGTAAAGATATGGCATCATCTATTTTCTGGCTGAAAATAATTAAAGCCTTCTTGGAACAAGTCAAATCAAACAATCATATCTACACAAACTAAAGCATAAGACAAATTCCTGAAGTAGGTAAAAGGGACAGCAATATACTTCCATATAGTATAGTATCATAAATAAATCAAATAAGACAGTTCTGAGTGAGGTGGTACGCTTAACATTAAGGATAATCACCCATTGAGACCACATCATATGCATATCTTTTGTGAACCTCCATCTGGTGATACTACTAGATTGTTAGATGATGCCCCGTTAGATGTCCACAACCCATAAATTCCTATCACCACATGGATCTTTCCCATGCACCCTGATCTGATGGGATAAGCTTCGTAAGGTGCATTAAGAACAATCGCGGTGACACAAGGAGGCAATCGAACATCTGCAGATTGCCCAAGAATTTAACATGCAAAACATAAATTAAGGCAGATCCTATAACGTCATGTGTTTTGCAGATTCCAAGTGCAGACTCAGCAGAGAGGATTGTAATCAGCAAAACTGTGGAACCGCTTACATGTGCTCAAAATTCAAAGAAGGCCAGCCAAGGAATCCAATGAAAGAATAGGTACATTCTCTGAGCTAAGCCAATCCTATTGATTTCACTGCTTTATGGAGAAAGATAGATAGAAAAGGCCACCTGCACATAGAGCTCTGGCACAGTACGACCCTCTGGTTCGAGAAAAATTTGATGCGATTCTTTATCTTTGAATCTAACAATCTGCAAAAGAAAAGCATATTGTATTGGAGAAAAAGCCCAATATCACATAGGAAATGCCACTATGTCAATCTTCCACTTTGCGAACACTCAGCACATTCCACTCATTAAAATCAGCATCCTACTGAATGTTTTCGAATCTAAAAAGAGGCACTTCATGAAAATGTTAGAATTCAATGAAACGATGTTTTAGAATTAATTAACGATTAGAAGAGTAGGCATAAGACAGAGTGACCATGGAATATAGAACAAACAGGGGCCTTTTTAGGCTGATGTAGCAAGTAGGCTTTACTTTTCATAACTTGCTATCACAAAAAGCAGGAGATGAATCATGCTAAGAGAAGCAATCGCTATGAAGATACCAATCAAGCATAAGAGAAGATAAGCGAAAAGCAAAAACGAGGAGTCACTTTAACAACTGGCCTGGTTTTAAGTTTGTACAACGCTTTAATAATTGCTAGTCCTTCACTGGAATATAACTTTGCCAGTTTACAAGCATTGTCTGGGCCTACAGATTCTTGATAAAGATAATTAAAAAAAGAAAACTATGGAATGAAAAAAGGGAAAAAAAATATTAGGCTTTCATAATGATAGAAAGAAGATTACCCCACAGTCATAGAAGAAAGGCTGACATCAAATATCATATATATGGGATTAACTCCTCTAATACTCGGAAATGTCATGCTTATAAATGAGAAAGTGATCACACAACCAAAAAGGCTACATTTCTGCATGTCAACATCAGATCCAAACACAGCTTAATTCAGCTCTCAACGCGTGGGTGGATAAGTCGAAGACTATACTCTTATAAATGATAGCACCAAGTTTGCAAAGAAGTTCAAGGCCCATTACATCAAAACAAATCGCCATGTTTTCTGATGAACAGAAAAGGACACATCAGTAGCAGAAAGGAGCAAAAAGGAACAAGCTGAAGGAGGAAGGAATATGAGCGACTGACATGCTGAACATTTTAAAGAATCCAGAAAGATGTCCATCTTAAAGTAATCTACTGTTTCATAACCTCCTATTTTGCCAAAAATGTGTACCAAATCACACATAGAATTGATCTGCCACTGGGCTAGTACAACTTTCAGAGAAAATGCCTCATCTGTTTGGTTATTGAGAAAATTGCATGGGTAGAGGCATCCAAAGCACAAGCATCTAGCAAAAGTTCACTTTCAATAAGAAAAGAATGGAATTGCCAGACTGAAATGTGAGCAAAACTCAAAGAGAACACATACCATAATACTAAAGGTGCTAGCTAGCCTGCTAGATGTTACCAAGGCTTAGACAGTTGTGCCAGAAAACTGGCGAAGGGCACTGTATGACTTATTTTGGTTAAAAAAATGCACTCCAGGATTCTGCAACTAGGCTAACCATCGAAGAGCAGGCATGAAAATAAAATATCATATAATAATAAGGGCAAGGAACAGCAAAATGTGCCTTCTCTTACCTTATCTTCAATTGAAGGGCAATATCTAGGTCCTTTAGCTTCAATCCATCCACCATAAGTAGGGGTTTCGTGCAAATTATCTTTGATTAGCTGGTGCGTGCTCTTTGTTGTTCGTGTGAGATAGCAGCACATTTGTTCTCTTTCAGTATGAAATTCAGGGTCAAAGCTGAACCAGCTGATCTGTTAGTGGTTAGTTCACAAAGTACAATATTAGAGAAGAGGTGATAAAAGCTGACAATTGCATGGTAAAAGAAGAAAACGATTTTTGTGATTCTTTTCAATAAATCTCTGAATCATTGTAGTATGACTTATCTTATATATTAGCCTGCAATTACAGACATGAACTCAACTCAAGTCTAAGGAACATCCTAAAGCTGCTGAATAGTCACTAATTAGAGACCAACATCAATCTTTTTTTATTATGTATGCCAGAGAAGCTGTATGCCTTAATAAGAGCAGTGCATTCCTTGCAAGGAGTATACATTATTTAATGTCTAAAACCAACATAGGACAATGAATGAAATACCTCTTCATCTCCATGCTGGGGTTCCAGTCCAGAAAAATCTACAGTACGAGAGTCCACACGTGCTGGGGTTCCGGTTTTCAGTCTATCAGTTTCAAATCCAAGATGCTGCAAATTCTCAGTGAGCCCATGTGAAGCTGATTCGCCAGCTCTTCCAGCAGACATACAGGTTCTACCAACCCAAATTTTACCACTCATGAAAGTTCCAGTTGTGAGGACTACGGAGGGTGCATAAAAATTCATCCCAAAAAATGTACTGACACCTTCTACATTGTCGTTCTTTCCAAGCAAGACATCCGTCACCATTGCCTCTCTAATAGAAAGATTTGGAGTGCTGAAATTCATAAAATTAGTTAAAGATAAGGAGAACAAAAGAGTGATGTAGAATATTCCATGAAAATAGCAACCAAGTTTAAACAAACTCAACATCTTCACTTTAGATAGTTATATTAGATGCCACGAATATATTTACTTAAAAATTGTAAGAATAATTATCTACCTATTTGCCAAAATGAAAACTTTGTAAGCATCATTGCTGATGTCACCATTTGAACATTTGAAGACAAGCACATGTCACCACCTGATTGCACATGTACACATACACAATAAAAGATCTTTTTTGAGTTGTATATTAAGTAAGATTTTTAAGTTCTAGTACTATGAATTGTGATTATACTCTGGATTTACAGAAAGAACATGGTAGCAACAAGAACTGAAAAGCACTTGAAGAACTAAGTATGAGGATGGAAGATCAGTGCATAACAACCTATCACTTGAAAGCAACTAAAACAGAAGAAGGTGAAGAAGCTGTGGGCAGCAGCGCTCCAAGGGAGGAAAATACAAGCAACAGAATTCTCTAATGCTTTACACCAGCAGCAAAAGTTTATTAAAAAGAAATTTTCTTACTAAGAATCTCGTTCTGAGAACTTTATCCACCTTTCAAGCTGTCTTTCAATAGAAAAATGAGATCTTTCAAAATAGGTTCACTGGAACTCCAAATAGCTTTAGAGAGAATTGATTGAAAGGGCTAGTGATGAAACTTCTTGTGGCTAACAATAACAAAAAAAGATCATACTTTTGGAAATAAACAAAGAACTTGTCATCCAATGGACCACGTAATTACCATTATGACAAGAAGGAAAAAAAAGAAAAGGAGATGATAGCATCAAGCTCTTGGTCATTAAAATTCCTACAAACAATAGAATTATGTCACAAAATCCAACTAAAAACCTTAAGCTATTCCGATGGAGACAATCTGCATATAAGGTCCATTGAAACCCCATAGACAAGCGATGTGGGATCACCTTTAAACCCCCTTTCATGTGCACATTAGATTGATATAGGCACATGTAATTGATGAATAGGAAGCCACACGAGAAATAAATTAGGGTGGAAACTTGGTTTTGATATTATGCTAATATCTCCAACCCAAAAGCTTAAGCTATTAGGTGGAGGGAAACAACAAGCGTATAACGCCCGTTAAACTTCATCGATGAGCACTATGAAACAATTTTTTTAACAAATTCCATCAAGCATTACCAGTTTGTGAATACTAGATGTCAGAGGAAAGCACATTCTCTGATCAATAGAAGATGCAAATAAAGAAGGGAAACGAGATTCAAGACAGAGATAGTGACACCAAATGTTGTGCCAAAGTCGAACTTTGTCAAGAGGGATAATGACACAAATAGTTCCTGAATTTTTACCCAATGTGCAATATGATTCCTAAACTTTGGCCCTTGCATGTGGTTGTTACGCAAAATATAATTTAAAAGGATCGGATTGTGTAGTGGATAGATAAGAATTGAAAAAGGTGATTCTGGCAAGGATAAATGAAACAAATGGTCTCCGAGCTTTGGTTAAATGTGCACTGTGGTCTCTGAACCTTCAATATATTCAATGTGGTCACTAAACTTTAGCCCGATGAGCAATCCGGTTCTTAAATTTTCAATTTATTCAATGTAATCCTTGAACTTTTGGTACATGTTCAAGCTAGTCCCTAAACTATATGAAAATGTTCAATGTGTTCCATTTGTGTCACTTTCCCTTGCTAGGATCACCTTCTTAAATTCTAATCTATCCACTACAAGAATCCAATCCTATTCCATTATATTTTATGTAAAACCACATGCAGACCCTTCAAAGACCACGATACCAATTCCATGAAGAGAGCAATTAGTGTTCCATTATACCAAATGAAACTTAAGTTCATCATGTAGCCATCCAAGCCCTTAAGCCCTCCAATTCTATAGGCCAAGGTTAGGATAGTCAAATATAATCAGAAAAAAGAGTAAAAGCACAATCAAACAAAAAATATGTAATCTGAAAGAAGAGTAAAAAACACAATCAAACAAAAATTTCCTTTCAAAAGATTACTTCTCTTCCAACAACTTAGATGCTTCTCATTATTTTTTCAAGATACGATTCCAAACTTCCTTATTTCCTAGTAGGCACCCAAACTGAGTATTTTAGTCAAAGAGCCCCACCCTTGCAGCCAACACATATAGCAAGAATATCAACTTCCTCATCCCAATGAAATCAGCTTCAGCCGATGGAGGAATTGCCATTAGGATTTCACTTGTCCCCAACTTAATTCTAAGGCCAAAAACACTTTCAAAGCAAAGAAGAAAGTACATCTAAGGGTCAGTAATCGATCAGAGTCAGCTTTAAAAGACTCAGTTTCTGCTGAATTCTCCTAATTGCCATACACATCAATCAAAAACAATCTTTGAGAAGTAAATCTGGGTCCTCAAAGTGAAAATTAAGTCCTATTATAAGTAAAACTGTCTAATACTTCAAAAGAGTAAAGTGAGCTAGTTATGAATCGTGGTAGAAACCTATATTAGGTATCATGAAGTATGTCACTGCGCACCTGAAGAGGAAAATAAGGGACTTGCCTTTCCACCATCTTTTTCATTTCGAGAGCATATTCCCTTTTATCAGTCTGAGCACGCAATGCACGAACTGCAGGACCTCTAGACATGTTGAGAACGCGCTTTTGCAAATAGCACCTAAAGCATAATATGGAAAGTAAAACTTGTCAAAGAACAAAGCGAGAAATGCTTCGAAATCAATCAAATTGATTCTGAATACGAACAAAGCCACCTAGTTTAAAAGGCTCATGCACGAAATTTGATACAATGCAATAGATAGCTGATTCAGGAAGATAGAACACAGATGGTCCACAATTTTGAACAAGGGAAGATTCAGTATAACAAGAAAGTAACTCATGAATAGGCACTGCAGGAAAGAAAAGAAATACGACAAACAAGTATTAATTTGATGTCCAGCCATACAAATTGTAGAAATCATAAGATTGCCCAAACAGTCCAAGTGACTTTCCTACTGCATCTTGATTCACCTTTTCCATTTTTCCCCTTTCATCCCAATTGTTCCCAAGGAGGCTGTGGTCAGAATTATGCATCCTCATTACTCAAGTCATTCTTTGTTCAACAGTGAGAAGTGTCGTAGTTTGGTTGAGAGAGAGAGAGAGAGAGAGAGAGAGAGAGAGAGTTTGTATGTGTGCTAGCATGCAGTATCTACAGTGGTGGCTAGGTCAGCTGGCTGAGAGCCCCACTAGCCCATACCCACTACTTTGCGTGCAGAACGTGCAGAACTTTCCATTAGAGGTCAGACGTCCAAAATGCAGTTCAAACAGATTTTTTTACTCCCTCACGCTTGAAGGAAAAATTTATCACAAGTTCCGATGACGACCGTAACTTACCTGTCAGCAACCTTGCCAATATCTCCCCCAAGTGCATCCACTTCATGTACCAATTGGGATTTAGCAGGGCCACCAACAGCAGGATTGCATGGCTGGAAAAAATTGGTATCAGAATACCTTCCAGACAAAATGCTTGACAATTCAGTAAAACAATTCCCAAAACAGAGAAATACTGATAACTGAGCATTTTCTCTCAAGTCTTGTTCCTTGCTCATTCAAGCCTCGCAAGGCCAATTATTATGGAGTCAGAAGGAAGTGGGGAAAATATCACCCAATCAAGGATGATGGATTTACAGATGCAAAAATAGTTCCATTCTAGTTTACCAAAATTGCTCATGACAAATGGGATATCTATAATTGGTTTGCATAGAAACTAGAAATTCTTTCACCTTTTTGCACATGAAAAGCAGAGCTTATCTGCAAAGTCTACGTATTAATAGAAAAGAATTTCATGTAATAAGGCAACTTTCCCAGTTTGAAGTACAGAACAATTAAAGAAGACAAAGCATTAACCTGCCATGCGATGCGATCAATGTTCAGTGTCAGGAGGAGAGTTTTTGCACCCAACCTTGCAGAGGCAAGAGCAGCTTCGCAGCCTGCATGTCCTCCTCCTACTACGATGACATCATATTTCTCATTTACTGCATCATTGTGGTTATTCCATCCTGCCAATAATTCAATGATCATATCATCTTTAAGTTCAGATATTTCTATGACTGCATTATTAGCTTGACATTACCATTTGCTAAGTTAAAATAACACTAAAGCTATGAAGTTAATGCCAGCCAAACTGGTACATGAAACTTTGACCATAAACACATTTCACTCACTCTTATAATACATGAAAAGACGTACAAGTATGATCAAAGCATTTAGCATCTCGTACAATTGAATAAAGAGTTATAGCAACAGAATGTTACTATTCTCATTTAGCAATACGACTGTTGTATACATTCACGATCCTCCCTGCTTTAGCCAAAAAGAGAACGATACGAGGAGAAGCTCTCATTTCAACTGGAGAATTCCCTCTGTATAATATAACATTCAAGAAACCCCCCATTTCTTTCTCCTTCTCAAAGTTGCTATTGCCTATGTCATTTTGCACGCCACCAATTAACAGTGCACTTTGTAACTTAATTATGGATTGCTAGGGAACTGGGTCTAAGCTCATTTCTAGACAAACCTATACATCTCATAACCCGTTTAGATGAACTATAGATCTTTCACTCAATGATCAGGTAAGAGACATTAGCGGCAGGCACTTGTTACTGCATTTCCTTTAGAGCATCCGAAATCACATTCATTGATGATTCGATAAAAGGTTAGTTCCATAAGAAATTGAAAGATTTAGTTAAATTGTTCAGTCGGAGAAAAGATAATCACATATGAATTTCAGAGATAACCTCAGTGTAACTACAAACAAGGTCAGCAGTAAACCATGTTAGACTAGGACAAATGAGAACACTAGACTGCTACTTACCAAGTGGAGGGAGAGCGGGGAAAAACACAAAAAAGCAGCTAAAGGGGACTAAAAGAACCATAAAAAATGATACTACTGCAATTTGATGAAGAAAAGCAGCTGCACATTACGTGTCACTTGTAGTCCAAATATCTAATATTTCCAGAATAACTCGATGCAAAGAACCGCTTAATTCAGCCAGTACAAATTCTCACAGGAAACATCATGATTTATCCAATTTCTCAGGACCAAAGCAGAGTAACACCTCAAAGATTACTAGGTAAAAAAGGGAAAAAAAAAAGGATCGACATCAGTCACGAAAGCCATAAGCAAATCCTCTCAAAATTCGAAATTGGCCACGCACGTATCCAACAGAACTTCCAACTGACAATGGTTTTGAACACCCGGTATCAGTACCTGCAGAACCGGAAGCGGCGGAGACGGAGAAGCGGCGGGGCCCGAAGAATGTGAAGCTCCGACCATGCTGGCGACGGGACGGGACACGAGCGGCGTTCGGACGAGAAAGGAAAGGGCGAGTGGAGAAGAGAGGTTTGGGAAGAGAGAAGGAGGAGAGAGTGCAGTGGCAAGCGAGCCGAGCACGAGAGAGGCCGTACGGCGACAAACTCACCATCGCGCGACCCTCTAGGAAGATAATATAATCAGTCGCAGTTGCATTCGCCACAAAAGCAATGGGGGTGTCCGAAACCGAGGCCAGAAGAGGGACGTCGACGACGAAGACGAGGAGGAAGAACGAGAAGTCCTCGGCGACCACTCGTAGTCTATCGGACTAAAATGTTTCAGACTTTATTTGTTGACAAAATAACAAAAATGATCTCTTTAATTAAATACATAATCGAGTTTTTCAAATTTTAATTTATTTAATATAATCTCTAAATATTAACATAACGTAAAATATGATTTTTAAAATTTTAATTTATCTAATTTTAATTTTGATTGAGTGTTTACTTTACTTGTCAAGACTTATTCAAAGTTATACCTAAATTTATTGTACTAGAGGCACAAACAAGGTCAATTTATGATGGAGACAACTCTGCTTAACAAATAGGATGTACTCTTTTCCCAATTTCTTTTTTTTTTAACGAGTTTATTCTGTCTGGTGTCTTTGTTGCTAAGCGTATACAAAGAGTTTCTAGCAAGCATATGTGGTATACATCCAAAATGCTTAAGGCAATAGGCAACTCTATTTTAGAAAAACAAGCTCAACTAGCCATTACAAACATTTCATACGGCTAGAAATTTAACCATTAGGGCTTTTAAGCGTTCGGCCAGGAAAAAAAGAGACAAACAAAAAAAAAGTTCGAATACCCTTTGGATTAGGTGACGAGTCCAAAATTCAAGACTGCAAGAGCTGAATGTTTGGAGGTAAACTTAATAACATCTTGATGGACCAATGTCCAACCATTACTTGACTGAATACTTGGCCTAGTTGGTCAAGACAGATAGTAATTTTATGAGATACAAATGCTTTGATATCCAAGAAGAGGATTAAATGTTGCTCATCATACTGAGTCTCTGTGTTATTATCAAGTTCAATCTTGTAACCCTGAACTTTTACATAGGAGCCTTCAGAGGGAAAGAAATCTCAAGTGTCATAAGAAATTTTAGTGATGTTATAGGGAAAGCGAATCTATTCATCCATCTTTGTCTCATGACTGTTGAGGCCAACTCAAAGGCCACACAAAATCCTCCGACGGCCAATTTTCGAGTGATCATACTGGCAATTTGCATGGTCTTCAACCGGAAGGTCCAGGGCAGCGATCTAAATGGGCCCAAGGCCCCCTAGCCGCCTATATCGTACTACTCTTTCTATAAATTTGCCAATTTAAGTTATTCACTAAAAGTCATTTGCATTAAAATTAGAATACGGTCTTTTATATTAAACTACTTGTATTTTTTACGTGTGAATTTGAAATGTTCTTTTCAATAAGAAGATGCCATTCACAAATTAAACATTATCATTTGTTCATTGTCCAGACATAATTTTAACGAATTAAAATCCAAAAGAGATGAAAAGAAGCTCATATCTTTTTACCAGAATTCACGGTGATTTTAATAGTTTGCAGTTCAATCGAAACTTTTTCTATATTAAAGTGTCTGGTTTGAGTTAAAAATATAGCCCAAGCCGAACTCCAAGCCCAAGGGCGACCTTTCTCAATGGGACGACAGTAGGAATAGTTGAAATTAAGGAAGAATAGTCCACGGGATAGTAAAATCGTCGACCTCAATGCATGGGGATTTTAACTTTTGTCTTGATTTGCTTTGGATATCCCCATCACTAAATTATTTAGATATATAGAAGCACGCCGCGTATCCCTTCGAGACTAGATCGCCTTCAAATCACAAGCCGAGATGTTCAAGCGAAAAATCGATCAATCTGATAACTTGCTCCACAGAAGCAGCTTAACCATGAAGCATATTATGTCTTGCCTTCCACATATACAATGTCCTGGCAGTCCGAAGAAAGTTCATCATTACGTTCTGCTGCCCCATTTCTAGGAGCCAGGTGAACTCAAGATTGCCAATCACCACATTGCACCCAAACTTCAGATTGCCAATCACTGGATTGACTTCACCCACAAATCATTTGGGGGTTAAAAAGAGTGCATCATGATAGTATAGTCTCCAGTTTTTTCGTAATGCATTGATGTAGTTGTTTGCATGGATCCACAAACAAGCTTATGGTTTTGTCGCGTGACTTAACACAGAAGTTTTCTAATGCACTCTCCTGCTAACATATCCGATATCTTTCTCCGCACACGCGCACACACCTATGAGACTTAAGGAATGACAAGGGAATGAAAAATAAGCAAATAAAAATGTGTATATATATAAATATATATATACACACACATACCCCAAGTGTCTTCATCACAACACCCGTGGCGTGCATGAAAACTAATTCACATGTAAAAGATTATTAATTTTATCATTCTTCAAAATCGATATTTTTTTTTCTACTTATGCAATTTCTTATAGAAAGCAATAAGTAAAGAATGAAAATCAAATCAAGATAATCTTAACAAAAGAGTAAGAGACATTACCGGCGGGGATGATAACATAAGCAGAATCTACCTATACTAAACATTTATGAGTCTTTTCCAGTTGGGTCTCGTATTTAGTTTGGGTAATAAGTAGAACCCAACGTCACAAGTTAAAACTAGAAACAACGTTTTGGACTAAACCAAATGCAACTTTTACACATGAATTTTTTAAGGTTCCTCTTTTTGACAAAAATATGACATTCACAAGTTTGGCCCGTGCTACTGAAAAGGCTTGAGATAGGAAACAAACTATACTAGTCTGTGGTTGCACTCTTTGCAATGCCCAGATATAGCGAGATGCGTAATGCAAACTGTCAATAGTTTGGTTATATGGAAGCTGCAAAATGGTTATCGTGGTATCGGATCAATCACATGCATGCATGGCATTCAAAATGCTTCTTCATTCTTTTCAGCGTCGGCTGAAATCTGCTAGTAGCAGCAATGTTGAAGTTGTAGATACAGTCTCGAGTAGTATAATTTCACTCGTACAGAGATCACACTTCGCCTAGTCTAAAGTAAAACTCAGAGTGAGAAAGCATATGCACTCTAAAGCTTGCAAGAAGTACCGAATGTAGCTTTCAAACTTTTCTACACGCAGAATCAATCTTTCGTACCGGTATATGTAGCAGCAATCAAGTCATATCTACAGAGAAACCAGGCTTGTTGTGACGGTGACCAGATCGCATCTCCTTGATAATGGAAGTTGTCCGGTGATCAGGTTCCAAGAGAGCCGTTCTCCATCATACGTTTGCATCAGAAGCTCATCATCCCACGTGAAGCCATCAAATCCTGTTACCGGTGCACTAGTCGTGACAGTATACAGCTTAGTCCAAGACTCGGGCATGCCGTAGTCTCTCATAACCCAAACAGAGCAAATGACATGCAATTCAGGAGTCCCAAATGCGTTCTCATGAATCATGAAAACAGCCAGCAAGTCATTCAATACGGACACACGCGCCTACACTAACACTACCTGCGTGCAAAAGCTTTTCCGGCAGAACCACTTCATCAAACCCCTCACTGGCGACATCGAACAAAACTATTGATCCGTATTCACCCTCCTCCTGCGGATCATCGTGCTTGAAAGCAAACCCAATGCAGATTCCCATTCAAAAAAGCCGGAGATTGGTCGTTGCAGTAAGTGGGAACCTCACACTCCAAACTCCTCCAGGAATCTATACTGAGTGAATAAATGTCGACTCGAGGCTTTATCTTGCGGATAAACAGAGGATGATTATATGGATAACAGATATGCAATCTTGAGTTGCATACTTTGCCTAGTCTTAGAGAAGTAAATGCGATTTGACTTCGATTATATCACAGAACTCCTTTCACCAACAAAACCTCCCTCTCCCCCCTCACTCGAATCTAATTATTCCACTTCATGTCCGGAAATAAAGAGAATTGACTGCCTTGGTTTCATGCTTTCTTCTTCCCTTGCGCTCTAAAATGCAGAGCAGCAAGGTCAAGCACCAAATAAAGCTCTCTATAGACTCTGTAACGTCCTCTCTCTATGCTTATGCATGCTTGGTTAGTCCATTTCTTCCCAGTCTCATCCTCCCTGTTAAACTACAATCAGTCTCTGCTCATAACCGTGCTTAACTTTCACAAAAACAGAAGCATAAGAGACAAAACCCTGTTGATTCCTGATGGCTGCCGATGCTAGCTCTGGCCATCTCAGTCTCTTTGCTCTCCATCACTTCTTAGGAAACGGAGAGCCCACGGCTATGCAAATGCATACGCCATTTGGGGGGTTCTCGGTGAAATCAGATCATATTCCATCTCCAGTTTTGATCGGTTTTGACGTGGGCGACAAAAAATGCAAGTCTTTTCAGGCGCAAATTGCAAGGAGAACAGGATTTGCTTAGCCTAAAGAAAAACTCAAGTGAAAATGCATATGCATTCTAAAGCTTGCAAGAAGTACAAAAAAGTAAACAGGCACCCACCACCTAACTTCAGATGCCTCTTTCAACTCTTCTGCAAGTGGAATGAATCTGTTGTAGAGGTGAATATTGCAGCAACAGAATCACCTCTAAAGGGAAACAAGGCTCTCTAAAACAGTGACCAAACCACTTCGCCTTGGTAGTCGAAGATATGTTAACTGTTCCGTGATTGGATTCCTAGAAACTCTATCATTATCAATGACCATCAGAAGCTCACCCTTCCTTGTGAAGCCATTAAGTTCTGTTACCCGTCCCTGAGCCTCAAAAGAGTACAGCTCAGTCCAAGACTCAGGCATGCCGTACACCCTCATAACCCAAACAGAACAAACGGAATGTAGCTCAGAATGCACAACTGCCTCCCAACTAACAGTACACACGGCCAGCGAGTTGTTCAATACCGACAAAGACACTACCGAACTGCCACGAACTATGGGCAAAAGCTCTTCCGACAGAGCCATTATATCAAACACCTCACTGGCGACACTGAACAAGACTATTGATTTGTACCCACGATCATCGCGCTTGTCGACCAGCCAATGCAGATTTCCATTGAAGAAGACCGAGGGTGTGTAGGCGCAAAAACCAGGAACCTCACACTCCAAACTTCTCCAGGAATCTGTACGGAGTGAATAAATCTCGACTCTTTTTGAGTCATCTGGCAAGTAGAGAATCCTCACAATCTTATAATCAGACCTGCCGTCGAATCCAAACCCTAAAGCTACATCAGCAGCATACATCTCGGCTGGATCTATACTCTCCGGACTGAATCGTGGAACCACCTTGTGCTTTCCGGTGAATACATTCCACAAAAAAAAAGACCAGCCATCGCCAATTCCACATATTTCTGTGACGCAGGTCAACCCATTGCAAGAACCAACAAGGCGGTAGCAGTTGTAAAGAGCTCCGAACGGGATTTTGATCTGCGACAGGGAAGGCCGCGCAAGAGACTCGCCGGAAAGCAGATAACACAGGTTCCGGCGAGGATCGCCCAATTCTAGACACACGAGATGACAATTGGAGGCATCGAGAGCGGAGTGGTTCATGTGGAGGACCACGAAAGCTGGCTCGTCGATGGCGGAACGCCACGACCGGCAGACGTGCTTGAACCGGAGGAGAGATTTCACCGGCAATCGCTTCAGGATCTCCATGACGACGATGTCTTCAGGGAGCTCCGGGATCTCCTCGACGATGTCTCGAGGGAGCTCCTCGACGACGTTGTCGTCGTGGTCGTCCGACCTCATGGTCAGGGGTTGAGACGGAGAGCGAACCCGATCAGACCGATCTGCCATGGACTCCTGATGAATCGGTGAAACCTCCAACGAAGACTACCTTCCAAAACCCTGCATTCTCATTTTGTCCTCTGCTTCTTTTACCACGTGACGAACTCTATGAAAAGACGTCGAGTCAGTCCGGGGAACATTATCGATCAATCATTAATTTATATGTTATTACAAAAATGCATGTTCAATCCTAATTTTTTTTAATTTCGTTAATTTATCCCCAAACAATTAAGTTAAATTCAAACGTAGTCATTTTCAATCAATTTACGTCGGAAATAATCGAAATCTCATTTGATGATCGTGTAAGAATTTTTCCATTGTTATTAAATGCCTAAAGGACGGTAAATTTCCTTCTCCAATAACCAAAGATTGCTTAGTGGGCAGTTCGTGCCTAAGTTCACCCAAAGGTTACTTATTGGGTAGTTCGCACCTAGATTCAGCATTGTCAACCCCGTCATCGAACGGAATTGTGACCGTTGTCTTAAGAGTGTTTGCTATGCCTTTGGAGTTGCTTGGCTATTTCGATGACGTCAATGAATTAACTCTTTCTATTGTTGCATCTTTTTGTTTTACCAAATTTTATTGCATAATATCTAACCAAAGAAAAGAAAAGAAAAGAAAGAGACAACTCTACCCTTCTTATTCTTACACAAATTTCATTTGCGGAAGCATGACTGTCGTTTCATTTTCATGATACAAATAAAACAAAAAAAGAGAGATATTTTCGGAGCATACCACATCATAATTCAAATACAATCGCCACATATTTTTACAAAATATATATTTTCAGTGATATTTCCTAGTGCCATTTTGCTTTTGTCCTCAATTCCCAAGTAGGCTCATTTAACCTTCCGTTTTCCATTTGTTTTCTTGATCACACTGGTGATTCGCATGGTCTTCAATCGCAAGAACTAGCCCATACCCATTACCTTGCATGCAGAACTTTCCATTAAAGGTCCGACGTCCAGAATGCAGTTCAAACAGATTGAAGGTAAAATTTATCGCAAGTTCTGATGACAACCATAACTTACCTGTCAGCAACCTTCAATATCTCCCGCAAGTGCATCCACTTCATGTACCAATTGGGATTTAGCAGGGCCACCAACAGCAGGATTGCATGGCTGGAAAAAATTGGTATCAGAATACCTTCTAGACAAAATGCTTGACAAATCAGTAAAACACTTGCCAAAACAGAGAAATATCGATAACTGAGCATTTTCTCTCAAGTCTTGTTCCTTGCTCATTCAAGCCTCGCAAGGCCAATTATTATGGAGTCAGAAGGAAGTGGGGAAAATATCATCCCAATCTAGGATGACAAACAAGTATGACACAAACATTTAGCATCTCGTACAACTGAATAAAGAGTTATAGCAACAGAATGTTACTATTCTCGTTTAGCAATGCAACTGCTGTAGACATTCGCAATCCTCCCTGCTTTAGCCAAAAAGAGAACGATACGAGAAGAAGCTCTCATTCAACTGGAGAATTCCCTCTGTATAATATAAGATCCAATAAACCCTCCATTTCTTTCTCCTTCTCAAAGTCGCTACATCCTATTTCATATCGCCACCAATTAACACTGCACTTTGTAACTTAGTCTATAAGACAAATTGATTATGGATCGCCAAGGAACTGGGTCTTAGCCTATTTCTAGACAACCCTATACATCTCATAACCCTTTAAGATGAACTGAGATCTTTCACTTAATGATCATATAAGAGACATTAGCGGCAGGCACTTGTTACTGCATTTCCTTTAGGGTATCCAAAATCACATTCATTGATGATTCGATAAATGGTTGGTTCCATAAGATATTAAAAAATTTCGTTAAAATTGTTCAGTAGGAAATTTCCTGGAAAGATAATCACATACGAATTCAGAGATAACCTCAGGGTAACTACAAACAAGGTCAGCAGGAAACCATGTCAGACTAGGAGCAAATGAGAACACTAGACTGAAAGAACCATAGACAATGATACAACTGCAATTTGATGAAGAAAAGCAGCTGTACATTACATGTCACTTGTAGTCCAGATATATAATAATTCCTGAATAGCTCGACGAAGGAACTGTTTAATTCAGCCAATACAAATTCTCACAGAAAACATCATGATTTATCCAATTTCGCAGGACCAAAGCAGAGTAACACCTCAAAGATTACTAGGTAATAAAGAAAAAAAAAAGATTGACATCAGCCACGAAAGCTATAAGCAAATTCTCTCAAAATTCGAAATTGGCAACGCACGTATCCAACAGAACTTCCAACCGACAATGGTTTTGAACACCCGGTATCAGTACCTGCAGAACCGGAAGTGGCGGAGACAGAGAACCGGCGGGGGCGAAGAATGTGAAGCTACGACCATGCTGGCGACGGGACGGGACACGAGCGGCGTTCGGACGAGAAAGGAAAGGGCGACTGGAGAAGAGAGGGTTGGGAAGAGAGGAGGGGAGAGTGCAGTGGCAAGCGAGCCGAGCTCGAGAGAGGCCGTGGGGCGACAAACCCACCATCGCGCGACCCTCTAGGAAGATAATATAATCAGTGGCAGTTGCATTCGCGACAAAAATCAATGGGGGGTGTCCGAAACCGAGGCCAGAAGAAGGGACGTCGACGACGATGACGATGACGAGGAGGAAGAACGAGAAGTCCTCAGCGACCACTCGTAGTCTATCGGACTAAAAAGTTTCAAACTTTAGTTATTAACAAAATAACAGAGATGAATCCATATTGTTAGTGTAATAATATACAACATGATTTCTAAACTCTCAATTTTAACCAATTAAATGTCTATTTTACTCATCGAGACTTCTTTGGAGATGTACCCAATTCACAGTACTAAAGTCACAAACAAATGTCGGTTTGTGATGGAGACGAGTCTGCTTTTACAAGTAGGATGTGCTCTTTTCTCAATTTCTTTTTATACAAGTTTATTCTGTCTGGGTTTTTTTATTGCTAAGCGTATGCAAGAGTTCCTAGCAAGTATATGCGGTATACATCCAAAATGCTTAAGGCAATAGGCAACTGAATTTTAGGAACGCAAGCTCAAGTAGCCATTACAAATATTTCAAATGGTTAAAAATCTGACCATTAAGGGTGCGCATGGTAACATTTCAATTTCTCCAAATATCTGTTCTTTTATTCCCTAAAACAAAAAAAGAATAGAATTTCATTTGGTAACGCCAACTCGTTTTTCCCGGGAATAGAAAGCTATTCCCAGGAATAGAAACAAGAAGCAAAAAAAATTTGCTTATTGTTCCCGAGAACAATTTTAAAAATAAGCTAATTTTCTTTTTTCTTCTTTTTTCTTTTTATCTCTTGCATCTGTTGGTCGCCGCTTGCCCCGTCGACTGTCGGTCACCCGCCGCAGGTCGCCACCCATTGGATGCCGATCGCTCGCCACCATTGCCGGTTGCCGGCCTTGGGCATTAAAAAAATAAAAAAAATTATGAGTCATACCAAATGCATTTCTATTCCAAGAGTAGAAATTGTGTGTAATTACCAAATGTCTTATTTTACTTAAAAATTATTCTTGGGAATAGAAATAGAAAAAGAAATGTTTCTGAAAAAAAAAAATTCCCCAGAAGAGAAATGTTACCATGCGCAACTTAAGGCTTTTGACTGTCCGGCCAAGGAAAAAATAAAAAATAAAAAATAAAAAAGCTCGAATAACCTGTGGATTAGGTGACAAGTCCAAAATTCAAGACAACAACAGCTGGATGTTCGAAGGTAAACTTGATGAGATTCAAATGGACTAGTGTTGGCTCGTTACTTGACCGAGTACTCAGCCTAGTTCTTCAAGTCATATAGTAATTATGTGAGATATGAATGTTATGATATCCAAGAAGAGGATTTAATAGGGGTGAGTAAGGGGCTGACTGACCTTGGACTAGCCTAACCTGATCGGTCTTAGTCGGGTTCCTAAGACGATTGGATTGGTCATTGGTCCTAAAATCTCTAACCTAGTACAATGTGGATTGGTCCTTGGTTCAACCCAACATATACATAATATATATGAATTTCCCTTTTTCTTGCCAAGCTCAGGAGAGAAGCCCAAAAGCAACTTCTTATTTCCGCCGAGCCCAAGACCAAGAGTAAAAGTCTCTCTTTGGAACTTTTTTATGATAATGCAGCTCCATCTCTTTATGATTATTTCGTTATTGTATCACATATCTTAGAAATTTTTATGCTTTCATTGTATTATATATCTTCTTTTTTGTGGTTTGTAATTTCTATCAAATGGAGATTTATTATTATCTTATATTTATGTTTAACATTTATTAGTGTTCATAATTTGGTTACTTAATACCACATTATAGATGAATATAAAATTCGAAATAGTATGTTCATCATTTTGAAGAATGTAATAAATAATTATAAGAAAATAATTTAGCGATCCCGAATTGATCTTGAAACTAGACCGAATCCATAGAAACGATCTGGTCCTAGGTTTCAAGCTCAACGTGTTGGTTTACGGTTCAAAAAATTGAAGACCGACACTGTACGGATTAGTTCTAGGGTTCAGTACTGGACCGGCCCAATCCAGACCATGCTCACCTTTATGATTTAACGTTGCTCATCATACTTAATCTTTGTGTTATCCGTCAAGTTCACTCTTGTAACCTTGAGCTTTTTATATAGTAGTCTTTAGAGGGAAATAAATCTCAATCTCATAAAAAGGTATGGTGATGTTATAGGGAAAGCGGATCTATTCATCCATCTTTATCTCATGGCTGTCGAGGCCAACTCAAAGGCCACACGAAATCCTTCGACGGCCAGTTTCGAGTGATCATACTAACAATTCGCATGGTCCAGGGTAGCGATCTAAATGGGCCCCGAGGCCCACTGACCGCTTTTATATGCAAATGACTTTTGGCGAATAACTTATATAGGCAAAATTATAGAAAGAGTAGTACGATACAAGCCAAATTACTTGTAATCCTTATAACTAGAATCGATGTTTTATATTAAATTACTTGTAATTTTTACGAGTGAATTAGGTTCTCTTTAATAAGAAGTTGACATTCACAAGTTAAACATTATCATTTGTTCATTGTCTAGATATTATGTTAACGAACTAAAATCCAAAAGAATTTTTTAATCAGGGTTTACGAGTAATTTTAATAGTTTAAAGTTCAATCGAAAAACTTTTTTATATTAAAATGTCCGGTTTGAGTTGGAAAATGTAGTCCAAGCCAAACCACAAGCCCACCTAATATAATCGAGCCCAAGGCTGACCCTTTTCAATGGGACGACGGTAGGAATAGCCGAGATCAAGGAAGAATAGTCCATGGGAAAGAAAAATTGTCGACCTCAATGCATGGTGACTTTTACTTTTGTATTGATTTGCTTTAGATATCCCCATCACCAAATTGTTCAGATTAGTATAAGCACGCCACGTATTCCTTCGAGACTAGATAGCCTTCAAATTACAAATTGATGTTCAAGCGAAAAATCGATCGGAGAACTTGCTCCACAGAAGCAGCAGCTTGACCCTGAAGCATATTATGTCATGCCTTCCACATAAGCAATGTCCTGGCATTCCGAAGAAAGTTGGTCATTACTTTCCGCTGTTCTTTCCCAATTCCCAATTTCCAGGAGCCAGATGAACTCAGATTGCCAATCGCCAGGATTCCTGTTAATTAAGCAGAGCTGTAGCACGTTGAACCCAAACTTCAGATTGTTAATCACCGAAATTGACTTCTGACCCACAAATCCTTTGGGGGAAAAAGGAGTGTATCGTGATAATACAGTCTCCAGTTTTTCCGTAATGCCTTGATGTAGCTGTCTGCATGGATCCACAAACAAGCTTACGGTTTTGTCGCGTGACTTAAACAAGTTTTCTAATGCACACTCTCCTGCTGACTAAGAGTAAGAGACATCGCCGGCGGGGACGATAACATCCCGGAGCACAATCTACCCAGACTGAACATTTCGAGTCTTTTCGAGTTGGGTCTTGTATTTAGTTTGGGTAATAAGTAGAAAAAAAAAAATCTTGTATCTCGACGGCTCGGTTCGAAACTAATGCCTCGTTGCCAGTGGAGACCATCTCAACAATGATACTTCTATGTTATCCATCGCTGTCTCAAGGCCGTTTGAGGTAGCCCGGAGGCCACATAGCGACATCAGATCAGACGGCCATTTATGATTAATCACACGATGATTAACATGGTCTTCCAGGGTAAGGGCCAGGGCAGTGATCTAAAATAGTGCTGAGGCTACCCAACAACCCCTATCCTGCTAATCATGGGGACTTTGACTTTGGGGGACTTTGACTTTTGTCAAAGTCAAAGTCATTTGCATTTAGACTAGAACCAACGTTTTGGACTAGACCACATGCAACTTTTACACGTGAATTTTTTAAGGTTCCTCTTCTTGACAAAACATGACATTCACTAGTTTGGCCCGTGCTACTGAAAAGGCTTGAGATAGGAAACAAAATATACTAGTCTGTATTTGCACTGTTTGCAATGGCCCATATAGCAAGATGCGTAATGCAAACTGTCAATAGTTTGGTCTTATGGAAGCTGCTAAATGCTTATGGTGTCATCGAATCAAACACGTGCATGCATGCCATTCAAGAAGATTCATCATTCTTTTCCGCATCGTCCGAAATCTGCTAGTAGCGGCAATGCCGAAGTTGCAGATGCAATCTCAAGTAGCATTATTTCACTCGTACAGAGATCACACTCTAAAACTTGCAAGAAGTATTGAATGTAGCTTTTAACTTTTCTACAAGCAGAATCAATCTTTCATACCGGTATATGTAACAGCAATCAAGTCATATCTACAGAGACACGAGGCTAGTTGCGACGATGACCAGATTGCATCTCCTTGATAATGGAAGATTTGCGAGTTGCCCGGTCATCAGGTTCCAAGAGAACCGTTCTCCATCATACGTTTGCATCAGAAGCTAATCATTCCACGTGAAGCCATCAAATCCTGCGACCGGCGCACTAGTCGTGACAGTATACAGCTTAGTCCAAGACTCAGGCATGCCGTAGTCTCTCATAACCCAGAC
The DNA here is from genome assembly GCA_019926035.1 of Melaleuca alternifolia. Taxonomy (NCBI): domain Eukaryota; kingdom Viridiplantae; phylum Streptophyta; class Magnoliopsida; order Myrtales; family Myrtaceae; genus Melaleuca; species Melaleuca alternifolia. The sequence continues at coordinate 1,143,339 of JAGKPW010000110.1, read as the reverse complement.
AGAAGAAACGACATGCAATTCAGGAGTCCCAAATGCGTCATCATGAATAATGAACACAGCCAGCAAGTCATTCAATACGGACACACACACCCCTTCAATGACACTACCTGCGTCCAAAAGCTTTTCCGGGAGAGCCATTTCATCAAACACCTCACTGGCGACATCGAGCAAGACTATTGATCCGTATTCACCCTCCTCCTGCGGATCATCGTGCTTGAGAACAAACCAGTGCAGATTCCCATTGAAAAAAGCCGGATGGCCGTGGCAGTAAGTGGGAACCTCACACTCCAAAATCCTCCAGGAATCCGTACTGAGTGAATAAATGTCGACTCGAGACTTTATCTCGCAGACGAACAGAGGATGATCATATGGATAACAGAGCCTCACAATCTTATAGTCATTCGACCTCGCGCAGAAGCCAAACCCTAGAGATATATGAGATTTCTCCAAGGGAAGAAATTTACGAACCGAAATCGCCTTGTGCTTTCTGGTGAATATATTCCACAAATACATCGACCGACGACAGTAATCTCCGTACGTATCTGCGACGCAGATCAAGCCATTGCACGAACCAACAATAAAGTAACAGTTGGGAGGAGCAGCGAACGGGATTTCGATCTGCGACAGGGAAGGCCGAGCAAGAGACTCGCCGGAAAGCAGAGAGCACACGTTCTGGAGAGGATCGCCCCAATCTAGACACACGAGATGCCTGTTGGAGGCATCGATAGCCGAGTGGTTCATGTGGAGGGCGACGAAACGTGGGTCGTCGATGGTGGAACGCCACGACCGGCAGACGCACCTAAACCGGAGGAGAGATCCCACCGGCAACCGCTTCAGGATCTCGACGGCTACGTCGTGAGGGAGCTTCGGGTGGTGGTGGTCGTCGTCGTTGTCCGAACTCATGGTCAGGGGTTGAGACGGAGAGCGAAACCGATCAGACCGATCTGCCATGGACTCCTGATGAATCGGTGAAACCTCCAATGAAGACTCCTTTCCAAAACCCTGCATTCTCATTTTGCCCTCTGCTTTTCTACCACGTGACGAACTCCATGAAACAATTAGAGAGCACACGTTGGAAAAGACGTCGAGTCGGGGGAACATCATCGATCAATCATTAATTCATTATACGAATACGAATACGTATTTAATCCTAAATTTTTTAATTTCGCTAATTTATTCTCAAATTTTTTAAGCTAAATTCAAATGCAGCAACTCCAATTAATTTACGTTAGAAATCAATCATAATTTATTAAAATGTCTGGTTTGAGTTGGAAAATGTAGTCCTTCTAATATAATCGAGCACAAGGGTGACCCTTTTCGATGGGACGGCAGTCGAAATAGCTGAGATCAAGGAAGAATAGTCGATAGTAAAATTGTCGACCTCAATACATGAGGACTTTGACTTTTGTCTGGTTTTGCTTTCGATGTCCCCATCATTAAATTGTTTAGATAATTATAAGCATGCCTCCTAATCCTTTGAAACTAGATAGCCTTCAAATCACAAGCCGATGTTCAAGCGAAAGATTCGTCATTCTGAGAACATGCTCCACAGAAGCAAGCAGCTTGACCATGAAGCATATTATGTCCAGCCTTCCCTGGCATTCCGAAGAAAGTTCATTACTTTATGCTGCTCTTTGCCAATTCCCCATTTCCAGGAGCCAGGTGAACTCAAGATTGCCTGCTGATAAAGCAGAGCTGAAGCACATTGCACCACAAAACTTCACATTGTTAATCACCAGAGTTAACTTCTGACCCACAAATCATTTGGGGGCAAAAAAGAGTGTATCATGATAATTTAGTCTCCAGTTTTTCCGCATTGCATTGATGAAGCTGTCTACAATGATCAACAAACAAGCTCACGATTTTGTCGCGTGACTTGACACAGAAGTTTTCTAATAATGCACACTCTACTGCTGACATATCTCAATATTTTTCTTTCAATATCTTTCTCCGAACACTCACAAAATATTAGCTTAGATACCAGTCCCCAAGTGTTTTCATCACAACACCAGCGGCGTGCATGAGAACTAATTAACATGAGAAAGATTATTCATTTTATCATTTCTCAAACTTGGATTTTTTCCCTACTTATGCAATTTCTTCAAGAAAAGCAATAAGTAAAGACTGAAAATCAAATCAAGAGGCTCTCAACAAAAGAGTAAGAGACATTGCTTGGTGGCTACACAGCGACCAGAGACGGCCATCTTTTGACTGATCACATGGTGATTACATGGTCTTCGAGTGTGCCCAACCTGCTGCTCATATCCTGCTAATCATTTTGTATTTTTGTCAATATAAGTTACTCACTAAAGGTCATTTACATTTAAACTAGAATCTATGTTTTGGACTAAACCACATGCAACTTTTACGCATGAATATTTTAAGTTTCATTGTTGGCAAAACATGGCATTCACAAGTTAAATGTTATCATTTGTTTACAATTCCATTATTCAAATGTTATCATAACAAGTTAAAGACAAAACAAAATGAAAAGAAACTCATATTTTTTTTTATTGAAGCTGATGGTTGATATATTAACAATTTGTGGTTAAAGTGACTTTTTATTTCTTTATTTTTTTATATTTATAAAAAAGGGTCTAGTTTAGGTTGAAATGTCGTCTGAGTAGAACCGCAAGCATGCCTAATACAATAAAGGAGAAAGAAGGGCACCAAGAGTTTAAAACTTGTGAATGGTGCTTACTTTAGTGCGAAAACTTTCGGTCGAATCAGTTAAATGTCAAATTGGAGAAAAATGATCACTTAAGTGCCAACACTAAATAATTCCGGCCACTTTGCTTATGTGGCATTTATAATTAAAATGTTAATATAATATAATTTTTTTAAATGAAATTTATTAACGTGGCTTTTTAGTATGTATAATTTATTTCATAACTTTTAATTTATTTAAATTAAAAAAAAGGAGTAGGAGGAGAGTCTAGACGAGGTGGACTGCAAACCCTCGTAGTTGGCGCCCCCACCCTAGCCGATGGTCATCGGACCTCGGCCATGGGTCAGCGACCCTTGCTGACAGTAGGCAAGGGCCGTCGCTAGCGAGGGTCACTCGCTAATGCTGGCCCTTGGCTAGGTCTAGGCAAGGACCAGCTATGATGGTCATCGGCCCATGGCCAAGGCCCGACAACCCCTACTGGCCATTCACACCCTCGTTGGCCCTTCCCGGCGATGGTGGGGTGACGACAGTGAGAGCTTGCCACCCGTTTTCTCTCCTCTATCTTTTTTTTTTGAATTTTTAATATTTTTAATGTAATTAATTTTATATTTTTATACTTTTAATTTTAATTTTTTATATTTTTAATACTGACTAGCTTTTTCAATGGGCCACATCTACTAAAAATATTAATAAAAAAATACTACGTTGAATTTTCAATCAAGCAAATTGAAATTGACACTTAAGTAATCGTTCTTTAGAAAATTTAACACTTAACTAATTTACCAAACCTTACCTTACCCAAAAAACTAACTTTACCAAAGATTTTGACACTAAAATGAGCTCCGCACACAAATTTTGACACTTCTAGTATCATTCTCCATAGTTAAGCACAAAGGGATTTTCACTTTTGTCTTGATTTGTTTTTACTATCCCCATCATTAAATTATGTAAATAATTATAAGCACATCACGTATCCTTTTGAAACTAGATGGCCTTCAAATCGGTGTTTAACTAAAAAAATCGACCAATCTAAGAACATGCTTTATAAAAGCGGCAGCTTGACCATGAAGCAGATTGTTTCTTGCCTTCCACGTAAACTATGTATCAGCATTCCGGAGAGACTTGAACATTACTTTCTGCAGTTCTATGCCATTCCCCATCTTTGCAAGAGCCAGGTGAATTTGGATTGTCAATCACCAGAAATCCTGTTAATAAAGAAGAGCTCCAGCACCTTGCACCAGACTTCAGAAGAGAACTGCAATTTAAAATCACTCTCCCGGATGTCTTTGCAAGGAGGAAGCAGAGGGATTGTCTCGTCTACAGACCACGTTCACAGATGGCTCGACACGCAAAATCATCGATGTATCATAAGATGAAGTTATACTTCCAACTAACGAATCCTTTGAGGGTAAAAAGAGAGTTTATCATGATATAATACACTCTCCAATGTTTCCTTAATCCATCAATGCAGGTGTCTACATAGATCAATTATTGAGCTTACTAGGTATGCATTGCCAGTGCTACTCAAAAGGCTTGAGATAGGAAACAAAATATATAGTAGTCTGTAGTTGCAGTTTTGTCTGTAGTTGCACTATCTGCAATGGGCAGATAGGGAGATGCGTAATGCAAACTGTCAATAGTTTGGTCTTATGGAAGCTGCAAAATGCTTATGGTGGCATCGAATCAAACACATGCATGCATGGCATTCAAAAAGAAAGATTCATCATTCTTTTCCGCTTAGTCCGAAATCTGCTAGTAGTGGCAATGCTGAAGTTGAAGGTGCAATCTCGAGTAATACAATTTCACTCGTACAGAGATTACACTTCACCTAGTCTAAAGAAAAACTTAAAAGTGAAAAAGAATATGCACTCTAAATCTTGCAAGAAGTACCAAATGTAGCTTTCAACTTTTCCACAAGCAGAATCAATCTTTCATACCAGTAAATGTAGCAGCAATCAAGTCATATCTTCAGAGAAACGAGGCTCTCTGTGACGGTGACCAGATCGCAGCTCTTTAATAATGGAAGATTTGTGAGTTGTCCGGTGATCAGGTTCCAAGAGAACCGTTCTCCATCATAAGTTTGCATCAGAAGCTCATCATTCCACGTGAAGCCATCAAATCCTGCTACCGGCTCACTAGTCGTGACAGTATACAGCTTAGTCCAAGACTTGGGCATGCCGTAGTCTATCATAACCCAAACAGAACAAACGACATGCAATTCAGGAGTCCCAAATGCGTTCTCATGCGTAATGAACGCAGCCAGCAAGTCATTCAATACTGACACACACACATCTTCACTGACACTACCTGCGTGCAAAAGCTTTTCCGGTGGAGCCATTTCATCAAACACCTCCCTGGCGACGTCGAACAAGACTATTGATCCGGAATCACCCTCCTCCAGAGGATCACCGTGCTTGAGAACAAACCAGTGCAGATTTCCATTAAAAAAAGCCGGATGGTCGTCGCAGTAAGTGGGAACCTCACACTCCAAACTCCTCCAGGAATCCGTACTGAGTGAATAAATGTCGACTCGAGACTTTATCTCGCGGGCGAACAGAGGATGATTATACGGATAACAGAGCCTCACAATCTTATAGTCATTCGACCTCGCGCAGAAGCCAAACCCCATAGATGTATGAAATTTCTCCACGGGAAGAAATTTACTCTCCGGAATCGCCTTGTGCTTTCTGGTGAATATATTCCACAAATGCATCGACCGGCCACGGTATGCATCTGCGACGCAGATCAAACCATTGCACGAACCAACAATATAGTAAAAGTTGGGAGGAGCAGCGAACGGGATTTCGATCTGCGACAGGGAAGGCCGAGCAAGAGACTCGCCGGAAAGCAGAGAGCACAGGTTCCGGAGATGATCGCCCCTATCTAGAAAAACGAGATGCCTGTTGGAGGCATCGAGAGCGGGGTGGTTCATGTGGAGGGCCACGAAACTTGGGTCGTCGATGGTGGAACGCCACGACCGGCAGACGCACCTGAACCGGAGGAGAGATTCCACCGGCAACCGCTTCAGGATCTCGACGGCGACGTCGTGAGGGAGCTTCGGGGGGTCGTCGTCGTCGTCGTCCGAACCCATGGTCAGGGGTTGAGAGGGAGAGCGAAACCGATCAGACCGATCTGCCATGGACTCCTGATGAATCGGTGAAACCTCCAACGCAGACTCCTTTCCAAAACCCGGCATTTCAATTTTGCACTCTGCTTTTATACCACGTGACGAACTCTATGAAACAACTAGAGAGTATTCCTTGGAAAAGACGTCGAGTCAGGGGAACATTCTCGTGCAGACGTGAATTTCTTTGTATAACAATGGCTTATGCCATATTCCCCACGCCTACCTTAATACTAGATATCTCGAGGGTTTAACGATCTCTCTTCAAGAGGAGCTTTTGGTGTGGGGAGATGGTTAGTCGTCGCGAGACTATCTCTGATGCAGGAAGACGAGTTTCCGAGTTCCAAATACATTCTCTCTTGTCCCAAATACATAGAGTATGCATCGGGATATCAAATGTCTATCTGCGAATACCAGTTAGGCATATTACCAAACACATAATATGCATATAAATAAGAGGAGTTTGAGATGGAAATATGTTTTGACAATTTCCAGTGATTCAGCTCTAATCGGCTGCCTACTTCACTTGTCGAGACCCATTGGGAGTCGTACACAATCCACTATACTTGAGTGACAAATAGAGGTTAGTTCGTAATGGAGACGACTCTGCTTTACAAATAGGAGGTGCGCTTTTCCTATTTTCGTTTTCACAAGTTTATTCTGTCAGGTGATTATACAAGAGTTTCTAGCAAGGATATGTGGTATACATCCACAATGCTTAAGGCAACAGGCAACTCAATTTTTAGAAAAGCAAGCTCAACTAGCCATTACAAACATTTCAAATGGCTAGATTTAACCATTAAGACTTTCGAGTGTCCGGCCAAGACCCTTTGGATTAGGTGATGTGTCCAAAATTCAAGGCCGCAAGAGCTAGATGTTTGGAGGTAAACTTGCTAGCTAAGATATTGATGGACCAGTGTCCGATCATTGCTTGACTGAGTATTCGTCCCAGTTCTTCAAGTCAAATAGTAATTTTGTGAGATATGGATGTTTTGATAATCCAAGAGGAGGATAAAACATTGCTCATCATACTTAATCTCTGTGTTATCCGTCAAGTTTAATGTAGTAATCATGATTTTTTTTTTTATCTGGTGGCCTTCAGAGGGAAAGAAATCTGAAGTGTCAATGAGAATATTTGGTTGACAATGTAGTCCAATCCGAAGCCCAAATCCGCCTAATAAAATCGAGCCCAAGGGTGACCCTTTTCAATGGGACAACAGTAGGAATAGTTGAGATTAACGAAGACTAGTCCATGGGATGGTAAAATTGTCGACCTCACGGGGATTTTTTTTTTTTACTTTTGTCCGGATTTGTTTTAGATATTCCCATCATTAAAATGTTTAGATAATTATAAGCACGCCACCTCATCCCTTTGAAACTAGGTAGCCTGCAAATCACAGATCGATGTTCAAGCGAAAAATCGATCAATCCGTGAACATAGCAGCAGCTTGACCACGAAGCATATTACATGTCCTGCCTTCCCTCGCATTCCGAAGAAGGTTCATCATTACTTTTTGCCGCTCTTTGCCAGTTCCCTATTTCCAGGAGCCAGGTGAACTCAAGATTGCTAATCACCAGGATTCCTACTAATAAGGCAGAGCTGTAGCACATTGCCCCACAAACTTCAAATTGTTATTGACCATAGTTGACTTTTGACCCACAAATCATTTGGGGCAAAAAAGAGCGTATCATGACAATTTGGTCTCTAGTTTTTATGTGGCTGTCTTCATGGATCAACAAACACAGAAGTTTTCTGATGCACACTCTACTGCTGCCATATCCCGATATTTTTCTTTCAATATATTTCTCCGTACACCCACGGCATATTAGGTTAGATACCAGCCCCCAAGTGTCTTCATCACAACACCCGCGGCATGCATGAAAACTAATTAACATGAGAAAGATTATTAATCTTATCATTTCTCAAATTCGAATGTTATTCCTACTTATGCAATTTCTTCAAGAAAAGCAATAAGTAAAGAATGAATGAAAATCAAATCAAGAGACTCTTAACAAAAGGGTAAGAGACATTGCCGGTCCGGACAATAACATCCTGGAGCACAATCTACCTAGACCGAAAACATTTCAAGTCTTTTCGAGTTGGGTCTCGTATTTAGTTTGGTTTATAAGTAGAACCAACGTCACAACTTTAAACTAGAACCAACGTTTTGGACTAAACCACAAGCAACTTTTACACATGAATTTTTTTAAGGGTTCCTTTTTGACAAAACATGACATTCACAAGTTTGGGCCGTGCTACAGAAAAGGCTTGAGATAGGAAACCAGATATAGGAGTCCGTAGTTGCACTATTTGCAATGGGCAGATAGGGAGATGCGTAATGCAAACTGTCAATAGCTTGGTCTTATAGAAGCTGCAAAATGCTTATGGTGGCATCGAATCAAACACATGATTTCACTCGTACAGCGATCACACTTCGCCTACTAGTCTAAAGAAAAACTTAAAAGTGAGAAAGAATATGCACTCTAAAACTTGCAAGAAGTATCGTATGTAGCTTTCAACTTTTCTACAAGCAGAACCAATCTTTCATACCGACAAATGTAGCAGCAATCAAGTCATATCTACCGAGAAACGAGGGTCTTTGTGACAGTGACCAGATCGCATCTCCTTAATAATGGAAGATTTGTGAGTTGTCCGGTGATCATGTTCCAAGAGAACCGCTCTCCATCATGCGTTTTCATCAGAAGCTCATCATTCCACGTGAAGCCATCAAATCCCGTTACCGGTGCACTAGTCGTGACAGTATACAGCTTAGTCCAAGACTCGGGCATGCCGTAGTCTCTCATAACCCAAACAGAAGAAACGACATGCAATTCAGGAGTCCCAAATGCGTCATCATGAATAATGAACACAGCCAGCAAGTCATTCAATACGGAAACACACACACGTACACTGACACTACCTGCGTCCAAAAGCTTTTCCGGCAAAGCCATTTCATCAAACACCTCACTGGCGACATCGAACAAGACTATTGATCCGGAATCACCCTCCTCCAGCGGATCACCGTGCTTGAGAACAAACCAGTGCAGATTCCCATTGAAAAAAGTCGGATGGCCGGGGCAGCAAGTGAGAACCTCACACTCCAAAATCCTCCAGGAATCCGTACTGAGTGAATAAATGTCGACTCGAGGCTTTATCTCGCGGACGAACATAGGATGATTATATGGATAACAAAGCCTCACAATCTTATAATCATTCGACCTCGGGCAGAAGCCAAACCATAGAAATATAACAGATTTCTTCATGGGAAGAAATTTGCTCTCCGGAATCGCTTTGTGCTTTCAGGTGAATATATTCCACAGATACATCGACCGGCCACGGTAGTCTCCGTACGTATCGACGCAGATCAGACCATTGCACGAACCAACAATAAAGTAATGGTTGGGAGGAGCAGCGAACGGAATTTCGATCTGCGACAGGGAAGGCCGAGCAAGAGACTCGCCGGAAAGCAGAGAGCACCGGTTCCGGAGAGGATCGCCCCTATCTAGACACACGAGATGCCGATTGGAGGCATCGAGAGCGGAGTGGTTCATGTGGAGGGAGTCGAAACGTGGGTCGTCGATGGTGGAACGCCACGACCGGCAGACGCACCTGAACCGGAGGAGAGATCCCACCGGCAACCGCTTCAGGATCTCGACGGCGACGTCGAGAGGGAGCTTGGCTTCGTCGTCATCGTCCGAACTCATGGTCAGGGATCGAGACGGAGAGCGAACCCGATCAGACCGATCCGCCTTGAACCTCCAACAAAGACTACTACTTTCCAAAACCCTGCATTTTCATTTTGCCCCTCTGCTTTTTGTTACCGCGTGACAAACTCCATGAAACAATTATAGAGCAATTCTAATCAATTTTACGTCAGCGACATTTTAGTGCGATTTTATTTTTGTCCCCTTTTAAGCTTTCATGTTCCATTTGTTTTCTTTAACGCTGGTGATTCGCATGTTCTTTCAATTTCTAGGGCCAGGGCAGTGAACTCAATTGGATCGAGCCCCCGCAACGACTTATATCCTACTAATTTTGGAAAAATCATAAATTTTTTGACTAACTGCAATCTTAGCATATTTTGCCTCATTTTAAAGAAGTGAATGCGATTTGACTTCGTCTCATTTAAGAAAAATAAATGCGATTTGACTTCGATTATATCATAGAACACTCCTTTCACCAACAAGACCTCTCTCTCCCCCCTCACTCGAATCTATTTATTCCACTTTGTATCCCAAAATAAAGAGAGTGCTTTCTTTTTCCCTTGCTCTCTTAAATGCATAGCAAGGTCAAGCACCAAATAAAGCTCTCTCTAGACCCCGCAAAGTCCTCTCTCTCTATGCTTTTGCATGCTTGGTTAGTCCATTTCTTCCTAGTCTCATCCAACCCTGTTAAACTACATTCAGTATCTGCTCGATACCACGCTCAAATTTCACAAAAAAAACAGAAGCATAAGAGGCAAAACCCTGTTGATTCCTGATGGTTGTTGATGCTATATAGCTCTGGCCATCTCGGTCTCTTCGCTCTCCATCCCCTCTTAGCAAACGGAGGGCTCATGACTATGCATATGAATATGCCAATTTGCGGGGATCTTGGTGAAATTAGAATATATCCCGTCTCCGGTTTTGATCGGTTTTGATGTGGGCGACAAAAATTGCAAGTCTTTGCGGGCGCGACAATTGCAAGGAGAGTAGGATTTGCTTAGTCTGAAGAAAAACCCAAGTGAATTTGATTCCTGGACTGAAATCAGGAGTAAACTCGAGCAAGAACATGGAGTGGAATAATATTTTCGGATGCACCCGAGAGGAAGAAGCGCGTTATCCCTGATGCATGTGTGTTTCCGGTGAGGGAGTTCGGGAGTTTGATACAAAGATGGTAACGTTAAAGCTCAAAGTCTTTACTGTTCATGGCACACACATGTAATTTCCATCGTTATTATGCAAATCCTATTATAATTAAAAAAAAAACTTGTAACTCCGATAGTAAAGATATTGCTCGACACCGTGATTTTTCCCTTTCCAATTTCGAAAGGGTTTTCCACGTAAATATTCTCTTGTCTTCATCTTTATTTTTCTCTTCACGGATTCGCGTTCCTGAACAGCTCCTACCAAAGCCTGGTTGGGCCAAATAATGGGAGCAACGAATATGGACAAAGGGAAGGTAAAAACCTTGAAGAGGATGGACTCCTCCGCGCAATTAATTGGGACGGCCTAGGATGAATCTCCCTTATCTCCTTTCCCATTTTACCTTTAAAGGTAAAACTAGTGCAATACAAGAGTAAATTCCTTTTCAAACAAAACTTTAATGTGTTATCTAACAAAAGCAAAAGTCTAAGAGAAACGACTTTTGGTATCTCAATCGATAGATGGGTATTTGGCTTTGCTATAATTTCTGTATAGGTAATATAACGACAATGTATACTATTTCGACGCCAAAAAAAGAAAGGAAAAGAAAATATTTCAAAGCATCTAATCAGCCATGATTATAACATATTTACATTGTACATCTGATTCCGCTATAGATAACAGTACTTGTTATGCTGTTCTTTGTGCTAGGTGAACGTATCGTAATACAAATGATCTCTTCAAGCATGAAAGAAAATATCGTTCAGTGTTTCACTAGACTTATAAACAGAAGAAAAAGAAAAGAGAGAAAAAGAAAAGGAGGAGATAATTTGGCTCATACTCTCAGATACGGGATGATCCAATTAATGAAAGCAGAAGTCGATAGAAAAATTCCAAGAAACTTCTAAACCCTTCAATTTCCATCGCCAAATCTTTGTCTCCGCAATAAAATTCATTCATCAAACTTATTTTCACACAAAGGTTTATGCACATGGAGAACAAATTATGGAAGTGACTAGCAAAACCCTAAAACGGAAGAAAAGGGATTCCAAGACCAAACTTGCATCATTATCAAGGAGTTTGTGGTTTCTCTCCCTCTCGGTTCCGTCTCCTTTGTTCCCTCTTTTGCTCCTTGGCTTTCTTCTTCTTCTCACCTTCCTCTGCTAAACGTGCGAACTGTTGTGGCCATTCTGTCTGCCTCGATTCGCTGACAGTGCTCTCGTGCGCGACAGCGTCATCGCCCCTCTGCACGTGCGATCTCTGCATCGATCCTTGACCTTGAGTTGCCGCACTTCGATCTTCAATTCCACGTTTGGACCCCGGTAATGGCCACTCTCTTAAATCCGTATCAGTGCCATGGAGTGTCAGAACATCGTCTTCTCTTCTCTGTCCGCGAGATCTCACCACTGATTCTTGATCATGAATCATGGTCGACCTTCCCATCACCACCACGACCAGGAGCGTTCTCTTCCTGTTGCTCACTGTAATCTAGGACTGGAACAACAAAACCTTAACGAACTCAACAACTTCGACCGATTCTTAAGGAAAAAACACGTTGACTGATTCTAGCCAACAGGATCTGCTTCAAGGGAAAATTTGCATTTTTATCGGGATCTTGGTTTACACCTTTGGGGAATTAAATTCCTGGACTTAAATCAGGAGTAAACTCGAGCAAGAACAGGGAGTGGAATATTATTTTCGTATGCACTCGAGGAAGAAGCTCGTCATCCCTGATGAATGTGTGTTTCCGGTGAGGGAATTCTGGAGATTGATAGAAAAATAATAACATTAAAGCTCAAAGTCTTTACTGTCCATGACATACATGTAATGTCCATCATAATTATGCATGTCCTGAATTCTTGCTATATGCATTGGCAACATCTTTTGTACTTGTATAAAAAAACTTGTAACTCTGATAGTAAAATGATTGCCCGACACTGTAATTTTTCCCTTTCTGATTTTGAAAGGGTTTTTTCACGTATATATTCGCTTGTCTTCTCCTCTATATTTCTCTTCACGGATTCGCGTTTCTAAACAACTCCTGTCATAGCCTGGTTTGGCGAAATAATGGGAGCAACGAATATGGACAAAGGGAAGGTGAAAAACCTTGAAGACCATGGACTTCTTCACGCAATTAATCTGGACGGCCTAGGATGAATCTCCCTTAATCTCATTTCCTTTTTTACCTTTAAAGGCAAAGACTAGCGCAACGCATGAGTATATTCCTTTTCAAATGTATCTTTAAGGATCATCTAACAAAAATGAAAGTCTAAGAGAACGAATTTTGGTATCTCAATTGATAGATGGATATTTGGCTTTGCTATAATTTCTGTATAGGTAATATAACGATAATGTATAATTCGAGGGCAAAAGAAAAGAAAAGAAAATATTTCTACAAGTGACCTAAGCATCTGCATGTCCTGATGATTACATACTCCTATTAACTTGAATAAATTCATTTTCTCTTCAAGCATCATAGAAAATATCCTTCGATTTCACTAGACAAACAAAACAAACGAGAGAGAGAGAAAGGAAAGAAGGACATAATTTGGCTCATACTCTCAAATACGGAATGATCCAATCAACCAAAGCAAAAGTCGATAGAAAGAATCCAAGAAAATTCTAAACCCTTCAATTTCCATGGCCAAATCTTGATCTCCGCAAGAAAATTCATTCATGCAAATCAATTTCACAAGAAGGTTTATGCACATGGAGAACGAATTATGGAAGTGACCAGCAAAACCCTAAAACGGGAGAAAGGGGTTTCCAAGACAAAACTTGCATCATTGCTAAGGAGTTTGTGGTTTCTCTCCCTCTCGGTTCCGTCTCCTTTGTTCCCTCTTCTGCTCCTTGGCTTTCTTCTTCTTCTCACCTTCCTCTGCTAGACGTGCGAACTGTTCTGGCCATTCAGTTTTCCTTGATCCGCCGACGGCGCTGTCGTGGGCAACAGCATCGTCATTGCCCCTCCGGACGTGGGATCTCTGCATCGATCCTTGACCTTCAGTTGCCGCACTTCGATCTTTCATTCCACGTTTGGACCCCAGTAGTGGCCACTCTCTTAAATCCGTATCAGCGCCGTGGAGTATCAGAACGTCTTCTTCTTTTTTCTGTTCGCAAGATCTCACCGTCGATTCTTGATCGTGAATCATAGTCGACTTTCCATCACCGCCACGACTAGGAGCGTTCTCTTCCTGTTGATCATCTTCTATCTTTGTAGTTTGATTATCTGCAACTTGATCTCGGGCATCGGTGTTTTGCACGATTTGGATAACATCCCGATCATCACTTGCACTAGAAACTTCATCGGGCAATATTGCTTCTAAGGCATTGCCGACTCTGCTCATTTCGCCAGCAACAGCATTGTCGCTTTCCCCTTGACGCGATTGCTCCGCCAATTCTTGACCTTCAACCGTCGCTGTTTGATCATGAGGATCAACGTTCTCTCGATTTTGTTCGGAGCCAACGACATCACCGCTGCCTTCCCTTTGACGTGAACCCTCAGTAGATTCTTGATCTTGGGTTGTCGCCATCCGATCATCGGGAACATTCTCTTCCTCTCGTTGAGGGTTGGCCATCGCAGTTTGATCCTCTCCAGCCCAATCACCAGCATTACTTCTTCGCAAGCCTAAAATGATCTCTGAACGCGGTGAAAACAAGGAAAACCCTGGTACCGAAAAATCACGCGGCGATCGCGACGGCGTTGATGCTTCTCCATGCTCGTCGCCTTTCCCGCTTGCCCCTTTTGAATCTATGGGTCTCTCCATCAGATCAGAGAGAGGAGAAGTCTCTCGGTTCTCTAAGGAAGAGAAACTCGCGTGGCTTCTACGGAAAACCTTCAGCTCTTTGCGGTGGTCTCTCTCTGAAACTCTGGGGAGCATAAAATATAGAATGGCTCGTGGAGGTTCCACTAGCGAGTACCGTTCCCTTTATATAAGCGCCTAGTTCTTTGAAAAGCCTTTGAGAAACAGTTATTTGTTCGTTTACAGTTCAAGAAAGCGGAACGAGTCTTTCATTTATCAAGAAAAACGGTCACATTTTGCACAAATTTTTTCATAATAATATACTTTGGTCACGTGAATTTTGAAAAATAAAAATCACAGCATCAAACTTTAGTAACATTTACCCACGTAATTTAGATTGCACCCTTCACCATAATCAGTTCATCGAGTTGATTTATCGGAGACTAGCTAGCAGAAAATCGATGGATAGGCGGAGTCATGTTTTATTCTTTATCCGAAGTACTAATATCGTAATGCATTTCGGTGTATTTTCCAATTCAAGGTCAAGTGATGGTTCGATAAATGATTTAGCTAAGCAATTGGAGAAGTTGTCATAAGTAAGTCGCTTTAAAATTACAGTCTACAAAAACAAATTTCAAGGCCAATAACGAAAAAAAATGAAAATTACTCCAATGATAAGTAAAATCAAAATACTCCAAAAGTCCAACAAAAACGTAAAAACAAATTAAGAATTGTCGAATTCCTAGTTATTCCTGAGCACTTTGCAAATCAATTGGACAAAAGACCGACTTTCCTCCCTTCTCCTCAACTTTGTGCTCCTTTCCTTCCATGGTACGTGATTCCTAGATCCTTATGTCTTCCAGTCTAATTATGACTCCTAGTACAAGTCCTTTTTTTAGATGTTTGAATTCCTGGTTGATTTAAATAACTTGGCTTATCCGATCACTTATGTTGATTTTCTTATGCCATGTTTATCACATATATTCATACATATCAAAATGGGACTCCTTCTCACTAAATAAATTCTTAATTAAATGGTAATATACTGTTTAACGGTGCATAATAAGTTGTTCACGCCTTGATAACTCAATTAACTATAGTCAATATGTTCGAAAGCTTCTTATAGGCCTTAAGACGAGACCATGCATTGGTATTATTAGTGAACTAAAGAAAAATATGATTGTTGTTGGAGCTTCTTTGCGATGTGGAAACTTCTTTATTTCCTTGAAAGCGCTTGCTCAATCGAAAACCTCAGAAGCAGAACTCCTTATCGACAACCTTACAGTCTTCGTCCCGGAGTCTAGTGATAATTGAGTACGCCACGGATCTGGATGAACTCGGCCGGTGACGGTGCAAATGGTTGTTCTATGAGAAGTTCTGGACCGGTGAGCCTTGAACCATGCTCTTCTTGCTCCATGGAAAAAGAATTTGGGTTTACTTGGGAAGGTGAATCCGGAATTTGTCGTTCTCATGCGACATGCCGTGTGTGAAACGAACTAAGTTAGTATTTGATGATTGGCTTTGGATTACAAAGCACCCGATTCCTAATCTTACGAGATGTGAAACCATAGTCATGTGTTGCTATCACTGGCTCTAAGGCTTCTAAACCATGTAGCTTGTTGATTCATAGTCCTAATTACTCTAGACAAATATACTGGAGCTCCGACGGTTCACAATTTTTGAATCATATCTAATATTCCTCCATGTATATGTCCATTTTTTTTGCCTTCAAAAAGTATATATCCATTTAACTTCACAATAACTAGATAAGCTTTACATACGATACATCTTAACAAGCCCAAGTTACAAAATGACACCAATTCAGGAAATAAGTACTGTAGGAGACTTATACTTTTTGTTCATAAATTTTCAATTCGGTTTTAAACCTTTCAATTTGGCTAACTAAGTCATAAATATTTTGACATATTAACAATATTATCCATCAGGCCAAACAAATCACTGACATAGACAATTTTATAATTGTTTAATTTTTTTATTATATTATTCTTTTCTTTTCTTTTCTTCTTCCACTAGTCCCTAGGCCTTGGTGATGGCCAACGACAGGCCACAGGTGACAACTAGTGAGGCTTGCCCTCATCAAGATTTGGCAAGGCTCACCAGAGGCCAGCAAGAATCGTTCTTACTAGCATCGAGCAAGGTTGGTGAGGTGGATCCTTGTCACGCCCCGCTCCCGAGCGTGCGGCAGTCCTTGATCTACCTCTTCTTTGCGGCCATTGAGTAGCGACGTCCCAGGCTGGTCGTTGGCCTTCAAGTCTCTAACGGAAGCGTAATTCCTCACACCATCAACTCCTACCAGAACTCGTCCGCAAGATTCGATCTCCAATCATGTACCTGAAAAATGGTTACCATGACGGGTTGAGATAAAATCTCAATAAGTCTAATCCTATGCCGAAATTAGGAACGCCATCGCGATAGGGTCCCTGCTTCCACTCTCGGCACTACCCCAACCACTAACCTGACTTGGCTCATCTCCAAAGTGCTAATTCCTTCAAAGATCCCATCCTCATCGCATAGCCAATCTAGAATATATCTCTAATGCTAATGGAACTTCTCAATGGTCTACCCCCTATGCCTGAACCAAGAATGCTACCACCGTGAGGTCCTTACTCATGTATCTCTCATCAATCGTCACCACCAGTCGAACACCTTTCTATTAAACCCATGTACAACTAAATCAATTCCGTCTCTCTCTAATAACAACTTCATATTTTCTATGAGTCAACCAGTTCGTAACTGGGACTTGGCACTAAGCCCGGACCAAAGAACGCGTTAGGATTAACCAACATAAGGCTATAGCTCATTGAATAAGTAAAAAGCACGTTCGAATAATTAAATTACTAACCGAGTAAATAAATTACTCATTAAATAAATAAAACACTAATTGAATAAATAAATTACTCATTAAATAAATAAATTACTAATTGAGTAAATAAATTGCTAATTGAATAAATAAATTACTAAACAAACAAATAAATAAATTGCGCAATTAGTCAAATGAAGCCGTCCACAACCTGCTTGGGACCCTAACTAAATTTCTTGGATTAAACTGAATTCATCAAGGTGCCAGGGTCACTGACCACGCTGGTTTATTCCAACCATCATGCCCACTCGTCAATTCGATGTCGATACCAATTTTTAAGTTCCATCGACTTTCCCCATTGATTAGGGTCCACTGGCCTCTAAGGCAAACTGGGGTCAACAACCACGCCGGTCAACTCATCCGTATTAATGATCAATCACGATCATTCGTGACCAATTGCGCATTCAATAACATTGAATAAATCAACACAATATGGCATAATAAATTTTAGGACAATTTCCCAAAATTTCTAAAGGTCAACCACTCAGGCCTACTAATCAAGGATTCGCCCGAGCCCCTAAGTCGAAGCAGGAATCCTCTGTTCGACAAACTACGGGCACCATCACCTTAATTGCTAGCCGTATGCCCAACCACACAATTTCTACAAATTTCGCTAAAGGAATCCAAACTACTTAAATTTAATAAATAGCGAAATTTGAGCCAATCAATTCCAATTGTGCAAAATGTCAATCCAAATTTGTCCAGCTGATTATCCAACCCAACTGCAACCAATAAATCTTAATTCTGCTCACAAACTTTCGAATTTACGATTTTGCCCCTAAAGCTCTAATTTGGTCATAAATGACCAAAATTAGTAATTTACCTCCACAATCGTAAAATCTATCGTATAACCGTCACTAGCTACTAACCAAGGCAACTAACATAACTAAGTTACCAACTTACCCTCTAAGTCATCAATTTTGCCAATTTACTCATAATTGGCCAAAATTACCAAATCCCCCCTACTTCCTCCCAAAGTTGCCGATCAACTCATAATCCTCAAATTAACAACCAATCCACCTCAATCAAGCCTACAATCATCTACTAAAGCGGTGAACGGCCCTAATTAAGGGATAGGATGTCCACTTACTTGGTTTCCTCGCGAATAGGCGGCTCACGGCGAGCTTCGGCGAACTTCCGGCGAGACTCCGGTGGCCGGGGACGTTCCTTGGTGGTGCTGGAAGGTCGAGGGACTCATGAGTGACTGTGGGTGGCGACGGAATCGCTCGGACACGCCTCAAAGGCGCGCGACCAGCAAGCCCTAAGATTGGATTCGGCAAGCACTAGTTGGTTTAAGACCAAATTCGAGCTAATGGTGCAAAATTGGTGAACCAAACCTATTGGGCTTTGTAGAGGGGACTTACATGAGTCCAATGGTGGTGGTGGCGTCGCTTGAGGTGGCCGGAACGGCGAGTAATCGCCCATTGAAGGTGCTGGCCGGAATCTGGGTTCAAGGGGGAGGAGTTGTGCTTTGGAGGTTGATTTCTCTCAAATGGCTCAACACCAAAGGCCGAAATCGGTGCCATTGTGTTCATAAGACTCTCCTCTATCAATTTGAGGTGGTGGGGTGGAGTGGGTGTCGCCGGAGAAGCCACGGTGGCCGGCGAACAGCAAGGGCGGTGGAAACAGGGCACTTGGCTGTTTTGGGGGTAGAATGGGTGATTCTAGACCAAATCA
Organism: Melaleuca alternifolia; assembly: GCA_019926035.1. NCBI lineage: Eukaryota > Viridiplantae > Streptophyta > Magnoliopsida > Myrtales > Myrtaceae > Melaleuca > Melaleuca alternifolia. The sequence continues at coordinate 1,124,404 of JAGKPW010000110.1, read as the reverse complement.
ATCCCAACCAAAGTCTAGATTAGGGTAAAGGAGTACCAAAAAATCCAATGGAAGCAACAGCAAAGGCTTTAGATCGAAGGTTTGGGAGAAATCGTGATTTGAAGGTAGGACCCAAATCTGGAAATTCCAGAAAAACAGCTCCGGCGATCCTTCTTTCGGGCCTTTCCGGCGGCGGTACAGATGGAATCACGAGAGGAGATTGGTCAATATAGAAATAGGGTGTTACAAGGATTCCAATGCCACAAACGGCTCGTCAATCGGAGGTCCGAACTGAAAGTTATGGTCTTCCAAAGATGGGGTGTCGCTAGGGTTCGAATCTGGAAAAGTTCAAACCCAGAAACACTGTTCCGTGGGGGCTTCTTTCGGGGCCTCTCAAATGAGATCTAGATGGAATATCTAGATGAGGTTGGTTTCTATGGAAAATAGATGTTACGAGGAAGACAATGGCGCAAACGGCACCCAAAACGGAGGTCGGAGCAAGAAGTTACGGCTCTCCAAAGATGACGGCTTGCACTGTTCAAACCCAGAAACTGTTTCGTGGAGGCTTCTTTCGGGGCCTCCCAAAGGCGAAACAGGTGGAGTTACGGGATGAGGTTGGTGTCTATGGAAAGAGGGTGTTTCAAGCTTTCCAATGCCACAAACGAAACATCAAACGGAGATCGGAGCCGAAAGTTATGGTCCTAAAAAAATGAGGGTTTCTCCAGTCCGAATCTGGAAAATGAAGAAGATAAAGAGAGAGGAGGGAGGCGCACGTGAGGGGAAAGAGAGGGAGAGAGCTGATGAGATGGGGGCTGACTTGTGGGTCCCCTCCATGTGCTATCTACTCAATCAAATAGAGTGGAAGAAGGTCAAAGGGAGAGAGAGAGAGAGGGTTGCGTGCAATCAAGGAGAGAGAGAGAGAGAGAGAGAGAGTGTGTGTGGGTGGCCGGCGCATGAGGGTGTTGGCCGGTCAATGGTCAACGTTGACCGGTCAACCCATTAAATAATAAAATAATTAAAACAATTAAAAATACTAAAAATTCCCGAAATTCCCGAAAATTATAAAAACCTCCCCAAACCTCAAATTCATGGTTTTTGGGGGGCCCAAAACGTGATTTATAAATTTTCGGGAGACCAAAACATGATTTCCGAAAATTCGAAATTGTCCGAAACGAGATTTCGCGATTTAATCCAGGGAGTTTCCGAGGCCGACGGGCCACAAACTAAACCCGTAAATTCGCACAATTAAGCCTCGAAAAGAGGTCGGAAGCGGGTTGTTACAATCCTCGTCGGGAGATAGTAATGTTTTTTTTTTTTGTAAGGAGGGAGATAGTAATGTTGCCCCTTGTTGGATCCCAACGATGGGTCACCTAAAACAGAGGAGGCCGATCCTCGCTGGCTGTTGCCTTTGGGTGGTTGTCAAGCATCCCTAAGATCCGATATTAGCGTTAGTCTTGCAATGTAGGACGGTCAACGTTCGTGTTGGTAATTTTTGGCCAAAGTCGATAGAATTGTTCATATTGAGAAATTGTCAAAATGTCTTCGGTTGGTCAAATTGAAAGATTTAAAACTGAATTAGCATAAGTGTAATAATTTTCAAATTTTTTTTGGTAATTTTCTTTATTTATTCGTTCATTGATTAAATCCAAGTGTTTCCATTAGTATGTTCAATAGACTTTTGAAATAGGTTCTATCAAATCCTAACATCATTGGAAAGTTGTTCAACTTCATTATCTCGAGCATGATAACATACCATAAAGATGAATGATCAAGATCTCCCATCTTTTCGTCTAACAAAACCAATATTTTCCAACAGATTCAACCATACGCAAGCAATCTCCCTTGTGGCCACAGACCATATTAGCTAAATCTCTGGAGAAGAATCTTTCGAAAGACCCAATTAATTATCGATTTTGTGAATTTCCCAAATCACGGGGAAAACATCGGCATATGTTTTCATAATGATGCTCCAATTTGCAAAGCACTCTACTTTATGTCACAAACATTAATTGTACAGCTATACTTTCAATTTTCGTCCTAAACGCTGAAGGATGAGAGCATCCAGTGGTGCAATTATTCAACCATGAAGCTATAGGGAGAATGATAAAGCTTGCTTGCCGGTCTCTTGCACCAGCAACACCTACCTTACGACGAGACCTCATTTCTGTCATTTTTTGGATTGAATCTTAAAGATCGTCTTTTGATGAATTCTAGCAGGCGAGAAGGGAAGAATAAACAAAAACAAAAACCAAACCGGACCGCCGGACTACCCGAATCCCTTTACTTATCACCCAAACTGAAAAGACTTGAAAATTTCGGTACAAGTCGGGTATCTTTTTTTCGTACACTCCTAATACCATTGGATAGTAAATTGTCAACACAAGCATATATGTACATATACTCATTTGCATGTGGTCCAATATTGAAAACGGGTGCAAATTGCAAGAAGAACAGCTTTTGCCTAGTCCAAAGAGAAGCTCAAAGTCGAAATGCATATACATTCTAAAGTTTGCCAGAAGTACCAAAAGTAAATGGGCACCGCGTCACCAACTCTTCTAAATTTAGATGTCTCTTTCGACTCTCCTGCGAGCAGAATCAACCCATCATACCCGAAAATGCAGCAGCAATTGAGTATCTAAAGTGGAACGTGGCTCTCTATCACCGTGACCATGTCGGATGTCGTAGACAATGGAAGATTTGCGAATCGTCCGGTGATTGGATTCCAAGAAACTCGTCCTCCGCCATCTATGTCCATCAGAAGCTCGCCATTCCTCGTGAAGCCATCAAATCCTGTTACTAGTCCACAAGCCTCAAAAGTGCATAGCTTAGTCCAGGACTCAGGCACGCCGTAGTCTCTCATAACCCAAACAGAACAAACGGAATGCAATTCAGGATGCAGAACTGCATCCCTGCGATTAATTAGCACGGCCAGCAAGTCATTCAACACTGCCACAGACACTACTGAATTGACAGCATCGTGCAAAAGCTCTTCCGGAAGAGCCAATTCATCGAACTCCTCACCTGTGAGGTCGAACTTGACTATTACTCCGTGCCCACCCTTCTTCCGCGGATCACCGAGCCTGAAGATAAACCAGTGCAGATGCCCATTCAAGAAGGTTGCAGGCTTATGGTTGCAGAAAGCCGGAACCTTACATCCCAAAGTTCTCCAGGAATCTGTTCTGAGTGAATAAATCTCGACTCGAGGCTTTATCCCGCCAAAGCATTGACTGCGAATATCTGGAAAATGGAGAATCCTCACAATCTTATAGTCAATAGACCTAGCGTCAAAGCCAAACCCTAGAAGTACATGAGCAGCCTTCACGGGAAGAGACCGATGTTCCAGAGGGGACCGTCGAACTGCCCTGTGCTTTCTGGTAAACAGGTTCCACAGATACATCGTCTGACCATAGCCCTTCTTGGAGATTTCTGTGACCCAGATCAAACCATTGCACGAACCCATAAAACCGTAACATTTGGAAGGAGTAACGAAGGGGATTTCGATTTGAGACCCCGGAGGGAGGGCAAGAGACTCATCGGAAAACAGGGAGCACAGGCTCCGGACATTATCGCACCAATCTCGGCACACGAGGTACCGACTGGAGGTGTCGAGAGCGGACTGGCTCAAGCGGAGGGCCACGAAATGTCGGTCGTCGATGGTGGCGTGCCACATCCGGGAAACGCACCGGAATCGGAGGAGAGACTTCACCGGCAAGCGCTTCAGGATCTCGACGATCACAATCTCTAGAGGGAGCTCCGGGTCTACGTCGGAGGAACTCATGGTCGAAGGGGTTGACAAGGAAGAGCGAACAAGAACTGATCATAGACAGCTTCACGCCCACTTTTAAAGGCTCCAAAGAATGTTTAGAGATTGCATTCAACAACTATCGAGCAATTCAAAAGAAGATCACATATGAAATAAATTACAAATCTAAGAATTCCGATATCTAAATCGCAAATTTATAGGTGACACTTAATATTTTATAGAATTTAGGGCCGATTTGTACCATTATCCCACTTTTATTACCTAACAAACTAGTATATAGATAAATCAATTATTCGATTTTCCGAGGCGTTGCTAATCACTAAAGTCAACTTAGGCTCTAGCTCGACTTTTGTGAGCACCTGCAAACGGAATTTGAAAGTGTCAACCTTAGCGAGACGCACCTTAATTCGTTGAAGGAAATGAGATGAAGGAGCCGTTAAGCCACCTCGAGAGCGTTAGCTATGTCTCTTGAGTTGCTGGGTTGTTCGGCGATGCCGGGATCGACCGGAATCGCTTCGTCTTATTTAGGTAACTCTTTCTATTAGCTTCTCGCTTTGGTTCTACCGAATCTTATTGCATATTACATACCGAAAAAGAAAAAGAGAGAGCATGAATTCGTAAGCATGATATTGTTTCATCCTTCAATGCGTGCGGATATATATTAAAGAGATGGAGCAAAGCCACCTTTACCATCTTTAGTTCTCATCTTTATGTACAATCTTTTGGGGTTGGGGTAGTGAGGAGTTGCATCATAAGGCACATGATTTAGAATACCCCATTGATGAATAGGGCGGATATGTCTCCCAATCGACATCTTCAATCGTGTAATTATTTTAGATTCGGGATAACCCTTTGTTCCATAATCTCGAGATGGGGCTATTTACAACTAGGCGTATTAGAATCAACACGATAAATATAGGAGTCGATATGGTCCCCAGAATCTCGATAGCAGTTATTCTATCGCCAACCCTGTTTGTGGAAAATAGTAGAACCTCCACTTACATAAAGTCAGAAATGATCAGCAAGCAAAAATGTTGCCGATCGGAGGAAGATGGCACTAACTTGTCTTTTGTATCCTGATGACCGTGTATTCTATCGGTGGCTATAGAGTCTTGGCAAAAATTGGATCATACTGGTCTACTAGAAGACGGGGTTCTTGTCGAATCGGAGAAAAATGGGTCTATAGAATAGAGTACTTATTAATCAAAACAATCACTCATTCTTAAAGCCAGCATTCTTAAGACCAATGAGTCTGGCAGAAAAGGGGGGAAAGCTCTCCGTTTCGGGTTCTCCTGTAGCCGGATCCTCCAGAACCACGAGAATCCTTAGTTAGACTGAGATTTCAACTAAGATGAATTGTTACTTGTGTATATTTAAAGTTATCCACCATATTTAAAGTCACGACATCATCATTGTATAAGGAAATTACTAATTGAATGTGACTATTACAAGTTAAAGATGCTAGGCCTAACAAAAAATGACTTTGTAATTTCAAAGAACATATCTATGACGTATTAATAAAAATAGTAAATTAATGTTACTTACCACATAAAATTTGTGACTTTTCACTATAAGTATATTGAAATTTTCTTCAACCTATACAAACATTACCAATCAAGTATCAAAATTACGAGAAATGGAAAGTCACTAACCACGTAAAATGTCTTACTTCTCAATTTCAACTTTAGAAAACATATTGAAAGTTACTTCAACTTGAAATGATACCGGTACGCACGTACGAATACTGCATCCCTTTGGTGCTTTTACGTTATGGAAAAATCAGTTGATTATTTTATCCAAAATAACTAAATAAAAGGGTATCACAAATTGGGATGTGGGCAATATCTAGATCTCCAATAAGAGCCCTTTGCTCCAATGGTGATACTATTTTTGGGATGGTGATCGGCAAATTTTACTTGAAATAGCATCTGGCCCTACGATTGGCTAGTCAGAAGTGCAAAGAGTTTATCGACAGAAATGGTCATCTGCGTGTCAAAATTATGAATTGGTCATTAACCATTTTGAGCTTATCATATAGTAAGAATCTAGCTCCAACTACTATGGTGATATTGTTGTCAGCAGTAGAAAAAAAAGAGCGAGAGCAAATTGTCCATAAAGTTCTAAATATATTGCATTTTTAACAATTACGTTATCAATCATTTAATTGTGTCGATTGAGCCTTAATTCATTTTAGGTTTTTCCAATTCATTCCATCCGATCAATTTTGATAAAAAGTAAATCACTTATATTTGTCATCACCCAAAATTTTGGCTACTCATTATGGTGATAATTGCATAAAAATTGACGGACCGATCTTGGCTCCTAGAAAACATACGTAATAAAATCATGACAGAGCTTAATTAATTTAATTCCGTATTTTATTGCGCTGCAAATTTAATTTTGTAGCATTAAATTGGCTGGCTGTGTTAAACGAATTGGAATTGGCCCCATGGCTGTGGTAACCGAACTGATATTTCCGGAGCCGTTCTCAGAGCTAAGAGCTGCAGATTCAGCAAACAAAGCGCCCAAGCTCCTCAGCGAAACAAGCGAATCAGAATTTCCAGCATAGTTCGAGCAAGCAACCCGCGATCGTTGATGCACTCAAATCAGCTCGGACGAGTCCTGGAGTTCCTCCATCGAGTCCAGCTCGCTTAGTAGCAACTAACGCTCTATCAACTGGAGGTGGCAAAATGGGTCAAAGACTTATATTTTAACTCATATTGGATAATGTAGGTCAATGACAAGTCATGACAAGTCATAATTGCTACGTCATGCCATGTCATATGGCACGTCATTCATCTGTGGCATATCGCCTTGGCACATCATCATCCTTACATCATGTCATTACTTTAATGTTATGTAGATTGCAAGTTAGGTCATTCAATCGCATACCACTCTTGAATAATCATTCTCGCATGTCATTAGTGTTAGGCCTCATGATTGAATGCCGTGTCATGTCAGAATAATTAACATTTTCCACATCATTTTAATATAGTTGCATTTAGACCAAGCTCGCATTCATGCATTGCATATATATGTCATAGTTCTCATTAGATAAAGAAGAGCCCAAAAAAGAGTTGATTGAAATTTCCTAATAATTAGAAAGCATATTTATCTGAATGTGTGCTTCTATTTGATATTTGTTATAGATGCTTGCGTTGCACTGAAGTAACTAAATCTCTCCATTATCTTAGCAATTTATTTATCATTTTGATTATTGAGTGTTAATTTCACTGGTTGCCTTAGTGATTTAGGGTAAAATTAATCCTACCTTCCTAATAAAACATTTTCATGACAAAAAAGAGGTATTAAAAGGATATTAGAGAAATATAGTGCAATCAAGCCCTATAATTCACAATCTATAGTTCGTAGAATCAAAGTAATTCTCCTAACCCTTGGGTCTCTAATTGACCCTTTAAAAATAGATGAATCTTGGTTAAAAATATCTTGCACGTTAAATACTTGAATCATAAGTTAAGAATTGGGAAGGGCTTTGAAAAGCTTGAGCTGAGTCTAAGATGCAGTCTTGAGTTGCATACATTGCCGGATCTTAGAGAAATGAATGCGATATGAACTTAATTATATCACAAAACTACTTTCACCAACAAAATATCTCTCTCTCCCCCCCCCCCCCCCCCCCCCGGTTATAGTCCCAAAATAGAGAGAATCAAGTGTCTTGATCTCGTGCTTTCTTGTTCCCTCGCTCTCTAAAATGCAGAGCAAGGTTAAGCACTAAATAAAGCTCTCTCTAGACTCTACAAAGTCCCCTCTCGATGCTTATGCATGCTTGGTTTGTCCATTTCTTCCTAGTATCATCCTCCCTGCAAAATCACCATCATTCTCTGCTCATAACCACACTTAACTTTCACAAAAACAGAAGCATAAGAGCCAAAAAACACCCTGTTAATTTTTGATGGCTGTCGATGATAGCTCTGACCATCTCACTCTCTTCGCTCTCCATCACTTCTTAGGAACTGAAGCGCTCACGATTATCCATATGCACTGGGAAGGAAGTTGATCACCCTTGTTTGGGTTATGAGGGAGTATCGCGTGCCTAAGTCTTGGACTGAGCAGTATTCAGAAATTGATGGCTTCACAAGGAACGGCGAGCTTTTAATGGTAATCTTGATGATGGAGTAGTTTCTTGGAATCCGGTCACGGGTCAATTTGCATATCTTCCAATATTAGTGGAATTTGGTTTGGTAACTGTTGTAGAGAGCCTTGTTTCACTTTAGATATATTCTTTTGCTGCTATATTTACCTGTACTACATATTCATTCCGCTTGCAGAAGAGTTGAAAGAGACATCTGAAGTGAGGTGGTGCCCATTTACCGTTTGTACTTCTTGCAAGCTTTAGAATGCATATGCGTTGTAATAGCCGTGAATTCCCATAGTTTAGACCGTTAACGGTAGCAATTAATTCTTGGACACGAATTTAGAATCAAAAAGGAATTTTATGAAATTTTGGGAAATTTTCGAATTAAATGATGAATTTTTGAGAAATTAATCTTGAGATTTCCGAAAATTCAAAGAAAATTTGACTTAAAAGTGTGATTATTTGTTTTAATAAATATTTGTGAATTTTTGGAAATTTTAATTAGTTTTAGGGAACATTTTAAATGAATTTAATTAAAATTTGATTTAAAAACAAAATAGGAATTTTGAAAATTGGTGGACCGGCCATGGGGAGCATGGCCCAGGCCGCACTAGGCCACGCACGGGCCACGGCCAGCCCGCGCCGGCCCAGCGCCCAGGCTGCAGCCAACCAAACCCAAACCCGGCCCGTCGAACTCTCTCTCTCTCTTCTGTTTTGCTCTGCTCGATCGCTGGTTGGGAAGCACGCCGAACGGGCCCCACATTGGCAAGATGCTCGGCCAATCGCTCAGGGTCTGCTGTAGCAGCCCTGGGGAACTAGCCGGAAGTGACCTCGACTAATGAGGGCTTGCCGTGGGTTGCATCCGGCGATGAAACATCTCCCGCACGACGTGACCTCATGTTTTTCATCCGCCCGCCTAGCCATATTTGAAGCCGCTTTTCTCTCACCTTGGATTTCTATTTGAGACGTGGTTGGTGCCATTGGAATCGTGGAGACGCCCTCTTCAAGCAGCCACCAACCACCATCAATGATTCATCCTCCTTCATCGCCGGCAGCCCCCGAAACAGCCGCCCCTCGCAGCTACCTCCCCTGTTTTGGTCGGTAAGTCTTCAAGCTGTAAATCGCGTTTTGCTTTACTTTCTTTGATCTTTAGCTTGATTTGTTAGTTCCAATGGGTTTGTAGACTTAGTTAAAACCTACATTGGCCTTTGATTTTGTTCGATTTGGTCTGGATTTGGCTGATTTGAGGATTAAACTAGTTTGCCCAAATTTTTGCAAACCAAACCCTAGATTTTTCAATCTGTCATTTGGGACCTACCCACTCTCAATTGATGCTTCCATTAGGCACGTATGGGTGTTTTAAGGGTAGATTAGGAGTTGGATTGAATCGATTTGGTCTTGGATGGACGGATTGAAGCAATTTTCGTTGGCCCTCTCCCCCGTTGCACCGAACCACCGCCCATCTCTCTTTGAAATCGGATTTCTCCCTCCTCCGACCATCTCAACCGCCGTGGTTGGTGTCATTGGACTCGTATGAGAGTCCTCTAAAAAACCCCTAAGGATTCAAGTCACGGTTTTGCATATGTGCAACGAATCGAAGGAAGTTCGTGCAAGGCACGCTCGATCCGAGTTTGACCCCTTTGATGAACCAGGTCTGCAGGTAGGCCGCGTGTATTGGGCTCAGCTCATGGGCTTCGTTCATCCCAAACCCGCAACAGCAAGCTTCTTGGCCGGCAACGAGGGAAGAGAAGAAAAGAAGAAAGAAAAAGGAAAAACGAAAAAGAAAAATTGTTCCGCGGACCATCGTTTGATTTTGAAATTTCCAAGGTGATAGAATTTCCTAAATCGCTATTAAGCATGCATATGCGCTAGTTAATTATATTTATTATTTTACTATTATTAATGCTATTAATGTTATTAGTATTATTAATATATTATTCATAGCATGTTTATTAATCTGATCATAATTAGTGTGGTTATTAATTTAGTTACTTATTAATTATTATTTATTAGCTCGGTTTTATTATTATTGTTATCAGGTGGTTAAGTTAGGATTATTTAGCCAAGTAATTGGTCTGCGAAGGCAAGGTTGAGACGTCGAGGAATGTGTTAGACTATAAGCCAGTATTGGACGGCTTTAGTTAGTTTCTTTAGACACGCAATTTATTTATTTAATTGCTGTAATTTATTTATTTACAACATTTATTTATTTAAAGTTTAGTGTTATTTTATTTTTGCAATTGATTGTTTATTTGGACTACGTGATTAGTCTAGGTTGACAAAACTTGGGCTTAGACTGGATTTGAGTGACGAACTAGGAGATTTGGGGATCGATGTTGAGCGTAGAATGATGTTTAGAGACAAATTAGGGACCCTAGAGCCGAGGTAAACCTAGTTACATGATAGGGGGTTAACTTGCTGAGATAATTAGTATCTCACCCCACCACCCAACCCTTTCCCTCACATATTAGTAATGGACCCTGAGAATAACGTGGAGTTCGAGAAAGAGGTGTTGGGAGATGACACTGACGAAGATGACCTACCATTAGAAGAGCTTGAAGATGAGGATCAAGAAGAAGTAGAGTTGGTAGAGGAAGAACTAGAGGAAGAAGAGCTAGAAGAGGAAGATTTGGAGGAAGAATAGCTCGAAAAGGAGGAGCTGGAGGAAAAGGAGATTGAAGAGGAAGGACCAATGCAGGAGGAGCCAGAAGAGGAAGTGGTGGACGACGGGCCAATGTAGGGCTGTGCACGTACACCGGTCTCGGGGCGTGACATGCATTTTCACTTAGGTGTTTGATGCTGGCTCTGGCCATCTGAGTCTCTTCGCTCTCCATCACTTCTTCGGAAATGAAGAGCTCACGACTATGCATATGCATAGGTCATTTGGGGTGTTCTTGGTGAAATCAGATTATATTTCTGTCTCTGGTTTGATCAGTTTTGATGTTGGCAGCAAAAATGCAATTTTTTCCGGACGCAAATTGCAAGGAGAACAGGATATGCTTAGCCAAAGAAATACTCAAGTGAAAACGCATATGCATTCTAAATCTTGCAAGAAGTACAAACGGTAAATGGGCACCACCTCATTTCAGATGTCTCTTTCAACTCTTCTGCAAGCGGAATGAATCTGTCATACAGGTAAATGTAGCAGCAAAAGAATCATCTCTAAAGTGAAACAAGGCTTTCTACAATAGTTACCAAACCAAACTCCTCCCTCGGCGGTGTACTTGTAGAATTTATTTATCAAGAAGCACAGGGCAGTTCGGCGATTCGGTCTGGAGAGTATAGATCGATTTGAGATAGAAACTGCTGATGTAGTTCTAGCGGTTGGCTTCGATGCTAGGTCTAATGATTATAAGATTTTAAGGATTCTCTATAATAGAATTGGTGTAGAGCGAGTTGAGATTTATTCACTCGGTGCAAATTCTTGGAGAAGTTTGGAGTGTGAGGTTCCTGCTTTCTGCTGCGATGAACCCTCGGTTTTCTTTAACTGGTATCTGCACTGGTATGTTTTCAAGCGCGATAATCTGCGAAAGGAGGATGGGTGTGGATGGATACTCTTCTTTGATGTCACTAGAGAGGTGTTTGATGAAATGGCTCTGCCAGAAGAGCTTAGTGCCAGTTCAATAGTGTCTTTGTCAGTGTTGAATGACTCGCTGGCCGTGTGCATTGGGAAGGAAGTTGAGCACCTAAATTGCATTCCGTTTGTTTTAAAAAGAATACAGCTTAATCCAAGACTCTGGCATGCGATACTCCCTCATAACCTAAACAGAACAAATGGAATGCGGTTCAGGTGCTCAACTTCCTTCCTAGTGCACACGACCAGCGATTAATTCAACACTGACAAAGACACTACTAAACTGGCACTAAGCAAAAGCTCTTCTAGCAGAGCCATTTCATCAAACACCTCACTAGCGACATCAAAAAAGAGTATTGATCCGCACCCATCCTCCTTCCGCAGATCATCGCTCTTGAAACCATACCAGTGCAGATACTCGTTAAAGAAGACTGAGGGTACATCGTAGCAGAAAGCAGGAACCCCACACTCCAAACTTCTCCAGGAATTTGCACCGGGTGAATAAATCTCGACTCGGTCTATACCATTTCTATTATAGAGGATCCTTAAAATCTTATAATCGTTAGACCTAGTGTCGAAGCCAATAGCTAGAACTACATCAGAAGTTTCTATCTCGACTCAATTTATACTCTCCAGACCGAATCGCCAAACCGCCCTGTGCTACTTCCTGGTGAATAAATTCCACAAGTACACCAATGGGGCAAGGGTATCTGCGAGCATTTCCGTGACGCAGATCAACCCATTGCATGAATTCACGATAATGCAACAGTTGGGAGGAGTAACAAAGGGAATTTCGATTCGCGACTGGGATGACAAGGTGGGAGAATTGATGGGCAACAGAGAGCACATAAACTGGACCAGATCCAACCAGTCCAGGGACACCAGAAACCAATTGGAGGCGTCGAGGGCAGAGTGGTTCAAGTGGAAGGCCACGAAACGAGGGTCGTCGATGGTGGAACGCCATGACCAGGAAACGCACCTACATCGGAGGAGAGATTTCACCAGCAATCGCTTCAGGATCTCCTTGACGACCTCTTGAGGGAGCTTTTGCAAGTACTAAGCATTGAATTTTTTTTTTTTTGAGGCAGAATAGGGGTCTAAGAAAATTTGAACTCTGATATCATGTGAAGTTCTTGTAGGACCACTGCCAACTGTCCTAAAAACTTAAGTCTTTAGGTGAAAATGTAGATTTATACTTAAGTACTTTTCACGTCATGGAACCTCCAATCAAGGCTAAACCTTGCATTTTTCATTTTCCCCTTAATTAGATAAATTAATTATTCAAATTTTGGGAGTCTAGTGAAAATAATATAAATTAATTTTCGAGTAAATTTTTAATATCATTTCTCAAGATATTACATGAAAGAATCAAAAGAAAGCAAATTTCAACTAGTAAAGTATACAAACACAACACATTCTATTGTTAAAATCATACTCTCGTCCCATGAGAATGCATCTATCTCAGTATCAAGACAAAACCAAGAACCAACGATAATCGAATCTTGCATAGTCTTGACCAGCGTTACTCCATAATTTTTTTCTCCAAAAGCTGATGCACACCTAGTAGACGATGTGCACCTAAGTTCAATATCCTCCACACCATCACCATACGGAACCGTGACCATCATCTCGCAAGTGTTAGCTACACCTCTTGAGTGGCTGGGTTATTCCAACGATGTTGAGTCCACAACAAACAGAACTCCAAAAGGAATCCCGTTAGTTCATTGATCCAAGAAATGCTCTCGACACTCTTGAGTTGGTGTTCTTCTGCAGTCTCGGCTCTTTCAAAGGCACGGAGAACATCTACAGGTTTCTAAACTCTCTCTCCATCCCCTCTACAGATTTTGCCACGGAAAATTTGCAAAAAGTCGTCGCTAAAATGATTTTGCGACGATAATAGCGACGAAAATTTTTTTGTGGCTAATACGGCGTCGCTAAAATTAGCCACGGAAAATTGGATATATCATCGCTAATTTGCCACGAAACACATCCGTCCCTAATGTCGTCACTAAATTTTCGTGGCAAATGTTGTCGCCAATTTGCAACGAAAAACCAAGTCGTCGCAAAATTCATCGCTACTATTTCATTACTAATTTGGAGCAAATTAGCGACGAAAAGAGTCCGTAGCAAATTTACCACAAATATTCTTAGTTTGGTGGCTAATTAGCCACAAATATTCTTAGTTCCGTGGCTAATTAGTGACAAACATTCTTAATTCCATCGCAAATTAGCCACGGCTAGGCATCGTTCATTGCTAACGACGAACCATTCTCAATTCCATGGCTAATTAGCCACGGCTAGGCATCTGCCGTCGCTAGTTAGCCACGGACATTCTTAGTTCGATAACTAATTAGCCACGGATATTCTGAATTCTGTGGCTAATTAGCGACAGACGTTCTTAGTTTCGTGACTAATTAGCCACGGCTAGGCATCGTCCGTCACTAATTAGCCACGGACATTCTCAGTTCTATGGCTAATTAGCCACATACATTCTCAATTCGGTAGCTAATTAGCCACGGATATTATGAGTTTCGTGACTAATTAGTGACGGACATTCTTAGTTTCGTGGTTAATTAGCCAAGGCTAGGCATCATCTATCACTAATTAGCCACGGACATTCTCAGTTCCATGGCTAATTAGCCACATACATTCTCAATTCGGTAGCTAATTAGCCACAGATATTTTAAGTTTCGTGGCTAATTAGCAACAGACATTCTTAGTTCCATAGCTAATTAGCCACGGCTAGGCATCATTCATCGCTAATTAGTGACGGGCATTCTCACTTCCGTCGCTAATTTGCCTCGATTTTTGTCTTTTTGGATTGTAATTTGCAATGAAATTTGTTGTCCTATTACAAATAATTTTTTTACTTTTATTATGACCATTTGCGTTTAATTTTTTAGCAACGAAATCTGCAAAAAATATTATTTAGGGATTGTCACGACCTAAATTTCACCTTTTGAGGGGAGAAATATAGATTTAGAGGTATTTGCTCTCGATTCCTCAATTTCGAGCTTGAATTCTCCCAAATTCATACCTCGCATGACATTTAGGCATTTTCAAATTTTAATGTCATTTAACAAGCTAAAATATTTCTAGGAGTCGCCACTAGCCTATTAGGGTCGACTAGAAACCATCAAGACGTGGGAGTGTCGTCTCGATCCCTACGTAACCAGAGATTCTAAGTTCGGGAACTCGTTTACGCTAACATTTCTATTGGCGCCCTTTCGGTACCTAACTAGCCGGTTGTTTAATCTAAAGTGATCATGCACTCCTACTCTTCTTTTAAAACCCTAAACGTCATTCAAATCTACTAAGTGTTCATGCAATTTGTTTTTATAAAATCATTTTCGTGCAATTATAAACTAAGGCTAAACTAATTAAAAAGGAAACTAACACACAATTTGTAGAAAGATATTGCAAAAAGTAAACACTCAAGTAATGTAGTGCAATGCGATAATAGAAACGCAAATAATTGAAAATGATTACTTAATGACGAGAATATAAAACCCGCAACTCGTCGGGTAATTAATAATATAATTTCATTAGACTAAGCATCTATTAAATAACGTAAATATGTCTAACATGGCATAATCCTAATGGACTTAGATTACATTCATAAGACCGGAAGGGACATCGGCCCTAACACCAACAGCTCCACGCACATCACATTCGCGATCACCATTGCCACTATTACTCAACATGCATCAATCTCGATATCCAAACTTTATGTAAACAATCCTGAATATATTTCAAATCACATCAACTAAATCATACGTCTAAAATATTCACATGCACAGTTAGATAGGACACGCGACTAAGTTAATCAAACATCAAGAGCCGCAAAAGCTAAACATCTAATGGTCCATCTAAGACCACTTCTCCAGTTTTTTTTTTAAGTTGGCGTGAATTAATTAAAACAAGACCTATTCTAAAGTTAGGATATGATTTTCAAGGCAAGGAGGATTTCCTAATAAAAACATCAATCAATTTTTTTGAATTTCGGAATTTTTTAATAAAATATTATTATTTTACTTTAATATTATAATATTATAAAGAAAATCTTTAATAGTTTTTTGTTGCAAATCGTCTTCTTCCCTGCGTTCTTCTTCTTCAACAGAGCACCATCATCAATGGGATCAACACAGGAAATTTACTACACAAACGATCCGAAACCTCCACTAAACCTACCCAACGGCCAGCCGTCATCAAAGTAGCTTCCGCAAAGAGCCCCAAGCATCAAGATCACTCATGCCCAGCATATAAAAAAACACGAGTTTA
The DNA here is from genome assembly GCA_019926035.1 of Melaleuca alternifolia. Lineage (NCBI taxonomy): Eukaryota > Viridiplantae > Streptophyta > Magnoliopsida > Myrtales > Myrtaceae > Melaleuca > Melaleuca alternifolia. The sequence goes on along the minus strand of JAGKPW010000110.1, from coordinate 1,108,711 downwards.
AAGATTTTAAAAATATTAACTCACAACGGCGGCCTCTAACCGTGGGCCTTGCCGAAGCGAGGGAGTTTCCGACGACGATAACTATGACCCGCTCGAACACAGATTCAACAGCCTTTAGCGGAGGAGATTTGAGGCGACGGCGGAGAATAACATCCACGTTGAGCGCCGTTGTCGTCTCTTGTCCATGACGTTCAGGTCCATGCACGACTACGTGTCTTGGACGCGAGGGCTCGATTCGTGACGGTGTCGCCGACTTGGTCCTTCTCGATGATCAAGTCCTCCGCGGCCACGGCCTTGAAGAGCTTCACGTTAGGCATGACCAGGAAGCAGTGCGCCGGCTTTTGCGCCACCATGGCGGAGAAGAGCTGGTGCAAATCACATCGATAAACATTTTCCTATCGGGAGCAAGCTTCATGGCGACAGCGGAACCTGAGCTTGCGAGTCAGCCATGTTGTCTTGCCATAAGAATACGAGCAAGACTTAATATATTCCCACCAACGTTAGATTTAACAAGTGCCATAACAGCACCCAACTTTCAATATCAGTTTGCACACATCAAGAATGGCTTGGTCAGCATTTCCCCTTTCTTTTGACTTGACGCGCTTCATGCCCACCAATGAGGGAGCAAAAACAATTCCTTCCATGTTGAAGCCCACTGCTTGAGATCAGGATAGAGACGGACCCAACCGCAGCAAAAGAACCCACGACCAAATTGCAAAGACTTGCGGGTCGAATTTGCAACATAGAAGCAAGACTTCAAGAGCTGACGCCAACGACGATGACATCGGTGTTGGCATGGGTGATCGGGTGCATCATGTAGCGGCGGCGGATCATTTCACGAGCGACAATGGACTCTTCGATATGGTCAAAGCGGGAGGCGTTCAGATCGTAGGCCGGGGATGAGGCTATGGACATGGAAACGCCGGAGTTGGGGGACGATCTGGGGAGCCACAAGCGAAGGGGCTCGGTCAGTCCTCTTTCTTTCGCCCCTCGTTTGTTCTCTTTTTTGTGTTTCGTCTTCCTTCCCTCATCTCTCTTGTTTTTTTTTTGGTTCCTCTCTCCCGTTTCTATTTTTTTCTTGTTCTTTTTTTCTGCTCCAACCCTCCGTCGAACCTCTCTTCTTTGCTGGTTATTTTTTGCTTTCTTCCTCCTTTCACGAAGAAAACCCGGATCCTTCTTTGTTCTGCTCCTTCACTCTCTGTTTGCTGGACTCAGCGGCGTGGGACTTGTCGTCGAGGGAGCACCGGAGGGATTGGAGGCGGTCAGAGAGGGTGGCGAAGAGATGAGCATAGGCGGAGAGGGCGTTCATCTCGGACTCAAGGTCGCCGGCAAAGCTCTGGACCCTCTCCGTGTTGAACACCAGCTCGCCCGCCATCTCTCCTTCTCTCCCTTTTTCTCTCTTTCTCCCTCTCCTTTTTTCTATTTTTTTTTTCTCTTTGTTCTTTTTGTTCCCCCCTTTTTGGCCGAAGAAACCCCATAAAATCCCCTCACTTTTTTTTGCCCTCTGACTTTTCTTTGTCTTCTTTTCTATCTTACCCTCTCTCGTCTGCTTCAACGTCCCATCCTCCTTGCTCCTTAGCGTGTTGTCAGCCGCCTGGGCCCAATGCCCCCAGTCAAGATTTTGCTTCCAAAAGCCACTCAGCGCTAGAGATTCGGGATTCAGGTATTGTCGCGCGCGTGAGGATGGAAAATTGCTGGGGCAGAGCCGGACCGAGAGAGAAACTGGTTGGGCGTGGGCCGAGGAAGGAAATGAGTTCGCGAGAGCGGGCTCCTGGGGCTTAAGTGAATGGGCTTTTTCATTCTTTTCTTTTCCTTTTCTTTTTTTTAGAAAATTAAATGGATGTCTAATAATAATAATAATAGAGCCAAAAGTTAATCACTAAATTGGCGAAATTTAGGTGTCAACAGGGATGATACCAGTATTAAATCTAATAAACAAGAAAATGTATTTCCAAAATTGATTCTGAAACACTAAATAACATAATAATATGAAAATGAAATACATTTCATCAACATTATCCACAATACAAAATCTTTGTGCATCCAGTAGCTTATATTACTCTGTCTACGTGCCGCACAGCTTTGAGCAATTTCATTCTCATGGTGTGGAAAGACAAGATCCATTCCTCCACCATGAATGTCAAATGAATAACCCAAATAGGCGGCACTCATGGCACTGCACTCTATATGCCATCTAGGTCTTCTAGGACCCCAAGGACTCTCCCAGAAGGGCTCCCCTCCTTTGCACACTGCACGTAATTAAAGACAATACTCATTAACTCGACTTCTTGTGAAATTAGCACCTAATTTTAGACAGGACATAGATAAGAAACTTATAAAATAATCTGCTGGGTGATGATCATTCCAGGATAAAAATTCTGCTTCCTCACAAGTCACAACTTCTCTCGCAGAAATAGCAAAACTACAATAAGATAATATCAGGTCATTACTAGCTCCATAAAAATGCTACCCTGAAACAAGATTTGAGTGGTCATCAAGATGAAGCATTATTAAATTATTTTCTGATCTAATAAAGCAAGCCCTTAGCATGTTATCCTGCAGCCATAGGTAGAAGGAGACTGAATCTAATAAGGTTACAGTAGTCTGATGGCAAATTAATTTGGTATGCGCATCCATTATCCAAAATCTGTCAAGAAAGGACATAAAGCAATCCAAATTTAGAACCACAACACAGTTTGTGACAAGATTTAGCTAACAAAATCAAACTACACTAACTATTGAATACTTCAGAAAACTTTTAAGCCTCTAAAAAACTAGGTTCTGATAAGTGAATTCGTATGGCCAAACTCTGTGTTCATGAGCAACTGTTACATGCTTGAAGCACACATTATTGCTTGATTTGATCATGGTGGCAACACTCACGTATCCTAGCAAAAGATTACCTTCTTGATCATGTCAATTATCTGAGGTATATGGTCTGAAACACAAGGCTCAACAGAAGGAGACAAGCAATGAAGATGCATCATATCGACATTAAATTCTTCATAAATATCTCTTGCTCAAGCTGATAGGGTCATCTCCCAGTTCATTTGCTCTAGCAATTATCTACAAAATATGGAAAGAACATTCAAGTTCCTGTTATTTCAGTGAACAATGATAATTTGCAGTTAACATTTTATACCAATAGCACAATGTCCATGATATGACTATACTAGGGACACCAAAGACGAAGTATGGATCAGTAAACTCAAGACCATCAAGAGAGAAAGGCTTAACTCACAAATACTCGTACCCACCCTCAAGAACTCCCCCTCATATATGCACATAGCATTAATGTTCAGAGAAAGAGAAAAGCACCTGTACAACACATCGAAGGTGACATAACTCGAGCATGCCCAATGTGGCTGAGATCATAAGCAGTGACCCCGCAAACGTACATCCCTACTTTGCCCTCCACTTTGGGCCTTAACGCCTCCTTCCTGCTCGTTGTGTTGAACAGATAGAGCTCTGCCGCCAGCGCCGGGTCATCGGCCCTGTCCTCACTTGTGGAGTGAGGTAGCAGAAGGCAAGCGGTGAGCAACACGAAAGGAGGTGGTCGCGGGGGGCTCCAACGACACGAATAAGCGACCTCCTCTTCCTTCTTCTCCGATTGCCCTCTTTTTTCTGTTTTTTTTGTTTTTGCTCCCCAAAACGCCTCCTCTTCTCCCTCTTCCTCCTCTAGTTTTTTTTTTTTTTTTTAAATTTTGGCTTCTCCTTCCCTGTTCTCTTCTTTGGCGAACGTCCTTCGCTCCTCCTTCTCCACGCGAACGCCCTCTATTTTTTCCACCAAACCCCCTTCTATTTTCCTCCTGCTTCGCTTTCGTTCCTGACTTACTCTCTCTGTGTCTTATCTCCCCCCGAACTCCTCCCTTTCTTTCCACCAACGCGAGAGAGCTCGAGCGAAGGAGCGAGAAAGAGAGCTCGAGTGGGCGGAGGAGCGGAGGAGAGAGTAGAGCACTCGGCGGAAGAGCGGAGGAGTTGCAGAGCCGAGGAGGAACGGAGAAGCAGTGGCGGAGCTGAGGAGCGGAGAGAGAGAGCTTGAGCGAAGTCTGGGGAGATAGGAGAAAGAGGGGTCCAATTTGAAATTAGCTAGAGAGGGAAAAATTAAACGGAAGAGGGAAGAGGAAATTAGAGAAAGGGAGGGAAAATTGATATGATTTGGAATAGTTAATATATTTAAGTTAGCACATAACCTATTGGCTAAAGTGTTTGAATGAAAGTAGGTCCACGCGATCTTCTTGTATGGTATGATAAGAAAATGCTTTCAAAGTAATTGCAAAAAAATATATATATATGTTTTTTTTCTATTAGATTTATAATATGCTGGTAAGTTTAATAGGACTTTCAATTTGTTCAATATGACTTACAAGCTTAAATCTATCCAACTATTATATGAATTTATGAACATTTATATATGCAAGTACCTTGATAGTTACTTAATCCAAATGCATCCTTAATCTAACAAAAGATACAAGTTCGGCTATGACATTATTGCATTTGGCCCATGAGGTTGGCTTGGTGATTAAAGATATGATTAGTGTAAACTAAACGCAAATCACAAGTTCAATTCCTTGGTGAGTACACCAATAAGTAAATAGTAATTAAATCAGTTACTATATTCAGAATTGCATTTTACTCGATCCATATATTTAATGGTGTGTTTCGTGGACTCGAAATTTACTCACTAAAAGTTGGCTTCCTAGATATATATTATTCAAACGGGGACACTTAGATAATGGACATATTGAAAATTGTGTTAAATGGATCTTCGACTTTTAAAATTCATTTATAGTTTGCAACTTCACTTAATAATTTAATTTAGTATATTGATTTTCATATATCCTATATCAATTCAGAGACAAATATTCATTTTATCCTGTAAATGAATTTGGTATATTGATTTTGACAGTGGTTCGACATGGAACGCCGATGTTTGAATAAACGTCTGTCACTAATTAGCTACGGAAAATTATTTTTCTATAGCTAATTAGCCACGACAAATTCACCTTCCGTGGCTAAGTAGCGACGAAATAACTTTTCGTGGCTAATTAACCACAAATTTAATTTCTGTGCCTAAATTTTAGCGACAGTAATGACTTTCCGTGGCTAATTAGTGACGGAAGTAGCTTTCCGTGGCTAAATCTTCACGACGGCTAATTTTCCGTGCCTAAATTTTAGCGATGAAAAATTATTTCCGTCACCAATTAGCCACGGAAAGTTATTTTTTGTGGCTAAATATTAGCGACGAAAATAACTTTATGCGGCTAATTAGTGACGGACATGACTTTCCGTGGCTAATAAGCGACGGAAGTTTTTTCCGGTGGCTAATTAGCGACGGAGATAATTTTCCGTGGCTAAATCTTAGTGACGGCTAATTTTCCTTGCCTCAATTTTAGAGACGGAAATGACTTTCCGTGGCTAAATCGTAGGGATAACTAATTTTCCTTGCCTAAATTTTAGCGACGGAATAAATTTTTTGTCACTAATTAGCCACGGAATTATCTTTCTATGGCTAAATTTTAGCGACAAAAATAACTTTCTGTGGTTAATTAGAGACGAAAGCTATTTTTTGTGGCTAATTAACGGTGAAATAAATTTTCCGTTGCTAATTAGCAATGGAAGAAATTTTCCGTGGCTAAATCTTAGTGACGGCTAATTTTCCTTGCCTCAATTTTAGCGACAAAAATAACTTTCTGTGGCTAAATAGTAACAAACATAACTTTATGTGGCTAAATCTTAGGGACGGCTAATTTTCCTTGCCTAAATTCTAGCCACGGAAAGTTAATAACTTTGCGTCGCTAAAATTTAGCCACGGAAAATTTATTCCGTCGCTAATTAGCCACGAAAAGTTATGTCTGTCACTATTTAGCCACGAAAATTTATTTCCATTGCTAAAATTTAGCCACGGAAAAAAACTTTCCATCGCTAATTGGCCATGGAAATTTTTCCCTAGCTAAGCTTGTCGCAAATTAGCAACTAATTTTGGTTCCGTCGCTAATTGGCGATGAATTTTGTCACGACATCTTTTTGTCGTGGCTAATTAGCGACGATTCGAAAAAAAATTTCACAAATTAGTGACGGAAAGTAGTTTGTAGCAAAATCCGTGGCAAATTAGCGACGATTTTTAGAAGTCGTCACTAATTAGTGACAGCTAGTTATGTCGTCACTAATTAGCGATTGATTTTCCGACGAACACATCCTATCGTCGCTAATTTGCCACGACTTGAATAATTTGTCGCAAATTAGCGACGGAAAAATATTCGTAGCAAATTCCGTGGCAAACTAGCTACGAGTTTTTGATCTGTCGCTAATTAGTGACGGATTTTGCAACGATTTATTATTCCGTCACTAATTAGCTATGACTTTTATTGGTTCATCACAAATGTCGTCGCAATTAGCGACGAAAAGCTTTTTTTCGTAGCTAATTAGCGACGGACTGTGTGTCATCGCTAATTTTCCGTAGCTAAATTACAGTTTTTTTGTAGTGTTTCTGCGCTTTTCAAGAGGTTTCTTGATAGTCTTTGAGCAGCTGATCTTTCTAGGCGGTTTCCTTGTCGTCCATTAATCTAAACCCTTGAAATTTCATTTTGTTCCATCCTAGTACTTGAACTGTATATATATTTTCAAGGCATTGAAGTCACAGTTTCCTACATTTCCAATCACCATCGTGGGAATCAAACTATTAAATTTGCCGAGTTTCTAACAGATTTGATAATTTCCAAGAGAAAATTTATGCTTTCATCTTCAGGTTGATCCAACATAATATATCTTTCTCGTGATCCTAATCCACCACCATCACGTATAAGCAATGACAGATCATGCTTCACAGTACAGTAATTATCGCTCAGCTTGCCACTATCATAATGGGCTTTTTCCCCCAATCTACGTCTGGCTCCGGCTTCTCAGCTTTTGTTGCTAAGGAACATTAATGTTATCTTTCGCTAAAATATTCACCAAGTTTAATATGACAAAAGAGAAACTGTTACACTCTCTTACTGTATAACTGTAACTCTCTTCAATTTTATTTACGTGTTTATTTCACAGATTAACATGGTCCCTTCAGATTTTAGTCGTGCACACATGTCAGTTTCGTGCACGGCAAGATAATCTTCTCCCTTGACAAGAAAGCAGAGGTCCAATTCCAACATGGAGCCATGAGACTTTTCTTACTCTAATTCTACTCCAACGCTCGAAGTCATAAATTGTGCCATTGCTTATGTGAGAAACAGACGTCTCTGTTAAAAATTTGACCGTGCGAAAGTATGGTTTTGATATCAATAATGATTCTCAATTAGTGATGTGCAAGTGTGTGTGTGTGAGTAATATATATTAATGGTGGACAATGGACAAGGCCGGATAGATTAAGGAATATGGGCCATAGGATACAGCATATTTAGTTGTTAGAGATGGGTGTTACAAAAAGTTGGAGGAGATGGTGGTGGAGGAGCATACGATATTTATCTTAAGGCTCATCTCCCCACAGCTCTTGCGTGAGTGATTCTAATCCCAACCTAGAGAAGGAGGACCCCACTTCCAGAGACAGCTAAACATTTCCTCAACCTTAGGTAATTTGTTTTAGTATACATATGTTATGACTAAGAAAGCTTCTTCACCTAGGGTTAGACAGCATATTTCCAGCTGGAAGTGTCGTGGTTCTAGTTGTCGTCCACGTGCTTGACTCTTCTTTCTTCATGACTAGGCAGCCTTGGGATTTGACGTCAACCTGGACACCTCTCGTTTTCTTCATGATTCAACCACTCTAGAGAAATCCAGAGGATTTGGAAAATGGATTAAAATTTCCAACAGTCCTTTTATCTTATATATAACACCAACGTTATGGAACCTTCGAAACAGCGGGACCTGAATATCAGAAGTTGGAAGCTGTATAGTATAGACATGGCAGGTCTGTTTGACAAGCAGGCTGAGGCCTACCTACAAGGGAGACCAACTTATCCCAGTGAGTGGTACTTGATGCTCGCCGCCCACACGTCTCATCACTTTCTGGCTTGGGATGTCGGCACCGGCAACGGTCAAGCCGCTCTTGGGGTTACTCTCTCTCTCTCTCTCTCTCTCTCTCTCTCTACACGATTTTTGAATACGAACATGGAAAAAAGTAATAAAAGGGCGACATAATTCTCCAGTGGCATGAGAATCCTTAGCTCATCAATTTAAATCGTTCCTGCTTGGCTGAGCACAAGGTGACTTTATTTGACCAGGTCGCAGAGCATTACGAGCAAGTGATAGCGACCGACATTAGCGAAGTTCAGCTAAGTTTCGCAATGCGACATCCTCGAGTTCGCTATGTGCACACTCCGCAATCCATGTCAGATGATGAAATGGTGGCCCTGATGGGGGGAGAAAACCGGGTCGATCTGATCACCGTTGCCAGCGCAGTGCACTGGTTTGACCTCCCAAAGTTTTACAAGCTGGTCAAACGCCTTCTGCGAAAACCAGGAGGTATAATAGCCGTTTGGGCTTACAACGGCATGGTTGTTTGTCCTGAATTCCACACTGTAAGAAAGCGTCTCCATGAAAAATCTCTGCGCTTTTGGCGCGCGAATACCAACTACGCAATGGACGGGTATAAAAATCTTCCCTTTCCTTTTGAGAGTGTGGGTTTAGGCCAGGAGGGAGAGCCAATGCAACTTGACATACCGAAGGAGCTCCTGTTCGAAGGGTGCTTGAAGTTTTTACAATCAGTATCTGCATATGCCTCGGCCAAGGAACAAGGGGTTGATCTGTTTTCTGAAGAAGTGATTAAAGAGCTTGAGAGTTCTTGGGGAGGTCCTAATAAGGTCAGAACTGTCACCTACAAGGCTTTCCTGCTCGCAGGAACTGTCAGAGAGTAAGTCTTCAGTTGTATAACTAGCTTGCAAGATTCGATTTCCTCAACAATAAGTCTGACTTTTCTACACCAATGACTTGAGCACTTAGTATATATAACATATATCAAGATGGGAACTGGAGAAAATATTGGGTAGACCCACCCCTCCACATCACAGTGGGGTTGGCCCATTCAATGTTCGACACGCGGCGTTATATGTCAATCAGATTCCACCACACACACGCGCACACACACACACTCTCTCTTCCTATATATGATCTCTCTTGTCCTTCTATCTCCTTTGTGCTTGCGTTTGTGTTTTTCTTTTCCTTGTAGCTGCCATGCCCTCTGTCCTCCATCTCTCTCCTCTGTGCTTGGTTTTCTTCTTACGGTGGCCATAGAGCTTGACCTCAACCTCGAGCTCAAGTAACCAAAGACCACCTCCACAATAGTCAATCATCGTCACTTCCGACCACTATGCAATCCTCATTGCCTCCAACCACTGTTGATTGTCCCATCGTTATTAAGTTGATCATGCTCCGATGATTGAGGGTAAAAAGAAGAAGTTTATACTTCACATGGTCATTACTATCAAAGAACTTGGGTCCTTCCATGAGTGCACCAAATCCTGTGAAGTTGTCCTCCACAACAGAGGCATGTCCACCCTTCTTGTTACTCCACTGGTGGATCTCCTTTGACCTCCTCTCTGCCCCCACAATATCCTCAAGATCGTCCACTTCAAAGTCAAATGCCACCTGAGCTTCGCGCATGGTGTCCGCCACACTCTCGCCATCCTTCCATCGGCCGTCATTGCCTCGTCCACCAAAATCCCTTTGGATTTATCTTGTGTGATTCTCCTCATCTCATGTATTCGATTTGCCTCTTCCAGGTCCTTCATTTGAAACTCCATTGACAATTATTGCTTTAGTCTGTTGATCTCGCTCGTGCTAGATCCTACAATGAGCATACAAGCCACAAATAACAGTAAAATGGTATAGCAAGTCTCAAATTTCTTAAACTAACGGTAGTGATCCATTTCACTTCTACTGAATCTGTTACCGTATATAAAGGTGTACTATCAAGATGCTATTTTTTTCCATTTTTGATTTTAAGGCTTCAATCGTTTTCCAGAAGATAACTTTCAGGAATATATTTTTCGAATTTTCTAGAGTTCATTTCACGTAAAATAAAATAGTGAAGAAAAATATTTTCCACAAATGGATAAAATATCCACAAAAATGGAGAAAATATTTTCTTCTTTTTTGAAAGGGAAAAATATTTTTCATGTTTTTCATTTACCTTTAAATATCACGGTATTTAACAACGTGCCTCGACCTTGCCTGAAGTTGGCAAGCCGGCGACTTTTGATAAATGAGCATCAAGAAATATTATCATTTTTTCAGGAAAATGATTTCCTAGAAAATATATTTCAGACATGCTATATTTTCCATTAAACGAACGGAGCCTGAGTCACTATTTTGATGGGTTTCGTTTTTTCAAATTGGATTTTTTTACACATATATTGTCCTTTTTATTGTGATAATTTTTCCTTTACTGTGTAATGATTTAAAAAATATATGAAAAGCATGCAAAGTAGAAGGGGATAACTTCGACGCACCTCCAAAGCCTTGACAATCCATTTTATTGTCCGCGAGAAATGACATTATTTTTTCATAGATCTTTTGTTAGCCATCTTTCAAGGAACACAATGAACCATCGGGAAGAATCGAAACAAGAGGGTGGGAAAAGCACAAGATATGCCGATCTTGGACTGAAATCAAGAACTTACATGAGCAAAAACAAAAAGCAAAGGGTGGTACGTATTTTCAGATGAAACTCAAGGAAGAAGCTCATTACCCCTAATGCATGCACGGATCGTTGGATCACCAGCCATTAATCCTAGAAATTTGAACAGAGAGGAGTTAGGAGTATTATCTAACTTTTTCTAACAGAAGCTATGGGCATGCATGCACATGCGCATTGAATGATGAAGAAAAAGTGGTCGTTCAACTCCTTGATTGATAGAGGTACAAAGCATGAGACATTTTGGGCATTTATTAATGGAGGAAATAAAAGTTAAAGATTTGCATGCTTCTTCATTTATGTTTTCCATCCTACACTGTGTATTTTGCGCGTGATTTTGAGTGGTGCATGCTTCGTGCATGTCAGGCCTTTTATATTGGCTTAAACTCGAAATATAATTTAACATGAATGGAGTGATTTAAAACCGTGTTGATCTTTGTCCCAGCTTCTACCACGATGCATTGGTTTGGAACTTGCAATATTTTACAAGCTTGTTACCTGTATTTCACGTCAGCCATGAGGAGCACTAGTTATCGGGGGTTGTAACGACGTTGAAGTGTGACCTGAATGTGACATTTTAATAAGGGTTTCATCGAGGCATAAATGCGGTTTTGGCACGCAACGCCTTGTTCATCGTCTATGGATCCAGGGGGAGCTCTAATCAGAAACGTGTCTTTATCAGCACTTGGATCAGCCAAAGAGTAAGGCCTGGACTTGTTATATGAGGAAGCAATTAGAGAACTTCAAAGGAGTTATTGACAAAGGTTGGAATGGGAAAAGAAAATCAAAAGTGTCACAATTTTTGTACGTCACTCAATTTAATATCAGAATTTTTCGAGCGGTCATTTAAGCATCACCTGGGAGAAAAATCAATCCCTTTGGTGCATTTCTTATAATTCATCCTACGCGGCCTTTCAAATTAAATTCGGACTCTAAGGTGGCTTTGTGTTTTGAAAGAACTCAAGTCTTAAATGGTTAACCTTGGACATGGTAGTCAAAAAGTTCCAGACTTGACTAGCAAAGATGAGAGAAAAATCGCGCATTTCGCTAGTAACGTGTCCGGGAAATCTTCTTCCCGTTCCTTGAGATTTATGATCTTCATATCTTCCCTCAAATTTTGTATCTTTGGCTCTTCTGCTTTGGCTTTATTGGGTAGTGGTTCATACTCCCCTGCAACAGGAAAGTACATGGGTCTTGCGTGAATAGCTATTGCTATTCATTAGTAGTTTGGGCTTAGGCTCATGAATAGCTATCGTCATATATATACTCTTTTTGCTTCTTGCGCAGAATATTGCTTCTTGCATAGAATATTACTTCTTGCACTGAGCGAAGATAATATTGCTTCTTGCGCTAAGAGAAGAGTTTTGCTTCTTGCGCTGAAAGGAGTGTTTTGCTTTTTGCGCTGAGAGTTGTAACGAGAGTGTGAGATGCTGATATAGTGGAATCCTCTGCTAGACGTAGCCCTAGTTTAAGGGTGAACTAGGATAAAAACGCGTGTCTCAATTTTCTCTCCCTTTCACTTGTTTTACTTTATTGCGATTGTGCATCGATCCTAACATCCGGTATAAGAGCTAAGGTGCGAGATTGGTTTTCTTGTTTTCTCTTGGTTTAGAGAGATCTGAAGAAAAAAAATCGAATCTTTGGAAGATGTCGGCTAGTCAATCGCGAATTGAAGTGGAGAAGTTTGGAGGAAAGGGTTTTGAATTATGGAAACTGAAGATGGAGGCTTTGCTCGTGGATAGAGATCTGTGGTACGTGATTGAGAAAGATAATCCTGAGGCGATTACCAAGGAAAAGGCAAAGGAAGAAGATATTATGTCTGCATCAAATCAATTGAAGGCATGGATTAGCAGTGATCGGAAGGCACGAAGCTTGATTTGGCTATGTCTTGCTGATAATGTCTTGGTGAACGCGACCTCTGAAAAGACGACGAAAGATCTCTGGACTAAGTTGGGAAGCCTTTATCAAAGCAAATCGCTCGTGAACAAATTATTCCTGCGGATGCGACTTTACAATCTCCGAATGAGTGAAGGTGATTCCTTTTCTACACACTTAAATGAATTCAACACAATATGTGGGCAGCTTGCATCTATTGATGTTAATCTAGATGAGGAAGATAAAGCATGTATTTTATTGTGTTCACTGCCAAATTCATGGGAACATATTATTGTTTTGATTGGTACTGGTATTAGTGCATTGTCTTTTGAGAATGTTGTATCTTCTTTATTGTCTGAGGAGATGAGGAGAGCAGGTTCTGATAATACAACGAATGAGGCTCTTTTCGTAAGAGGAAGGAACAGTGAAAAATCTAAATTTGTTGGCACAAAAAAATTCAGAGGAAGATCTAAAAGTCGAGATCGATCTAAAATTAAATGTTGGAAGTGCGGAAAAGCTAGACACTTGAAGAAGGATTGCAGAAGTAAGAGTGTGGGTCCAGGGAAGCGAGATGATGCGCCATCGTCTAGTATAAAGGAAGACGATGACAATAGTGCATGAGATATGTATCTCGTATGTAACTCATCTCATGTTGACTGCAGTGCATGGATAATTGACACTGGAGCTCGTTTGTAACTCATCTCATGTTGACTGCAGTGCATGGATAATTGATACTGGAGCGTCTTTCCACATGACACCTCATCGAAATTGGTTCTGCTATTATGAGCCATATCAAGGAGGTACAATACGGTTAGGAGATGATACGACGCTTGATATTGTTGGTTGCGGAAAGGTGAAGCTGAAGATGAAAGATGGGACAATCAAGAATCTTCCAGATGTGATGCATATTCCCGGTTTTACTATAAATCTTATTTCTGTGGGAACTATGGCAGATGTTGACATTACTTTCACCAGCGATAAGTATTCATGCAAGTTAACTCGTGGATCAATGGTGATTGCTAGAGGCAAATGAGAAGGAAAACTGTGGAAATTATTGGGAAGCACAATGATTAGTGGAGAGAGTTATATCACGGAGCAGGTGAAAGAAGATCAGGCGATGTTGTGGCATCTAAGATTGGGTCATATTGGTGAAAAAGGCTTGGTGACCCTTACTTCAAAGAAGATGGTGGATGGAATTCCAAGCTGTTCTGTGGGTTTCGGATTCTGTGAACATTGTTTACATGAAAAACAGAATCGGGTTTTTTTTGAATCCGCAGGAGGGAGAGCAAAGGGAATTCTGGATTTAATCCACAGTGACGTCTTCGATCCTACACCTGTAGCATCTTTTGGAAAATCAAGGTATTATGTTTCTTTTACTGATGATTTTTCCAGATATGTATGGATATATTTCTTGCAGAGAAAAGATGATGTGTTTGAAAAATTTCGTGAGTTCAAAGCTTTGGTGGAAAATCGATTTGATAGAAAAATTAAAGTTTTGTGAACTGATAACGGAGGAGAATTCTGTTCAGCGAAATTTGATCAATTTGTGCTATTAGTGGGATTGCAAGGTAGAAAACAATGCCCTATTCACCTCAGCAAAATGGCGTCGCAAAGAGACTTAATCGGTCTCTTATGGAGAATGCGAGAAGTATGTTAAGTGATGCGAGTTTAGCAGCTGAATTTTGGGCAAAAGCAGTGGCTACTGCTTGTTATCTGAAGAATAGGTCTCCCACATCATCTTTAAAGGATCAGACACTGTTTGAGGCATTGTTCGAGAAGAAGCCAAATATACATTATGTTATAGTGTTTGGCTGCGAAGCATATGTGCATGTGCCAAAAGAAAAGAGGAATAAGCTTGAGAGCAAGTCAGAAAAGTGCATCTTCGTTGGTCACAAGGATGGCGTTAAAGGATATAAGTTGTGGAATCCTGATGCTAAACGTATTGTCTACAGCAAGGATGTGGTGTTCAGAGAATCTACGGTGAATCAGATTGTTTCACAAGCTCCCGAAGAACCACAGACGGTTGAGTTAGATGTTGGTTTACAGGGAGAGACAGAGGATACACCAGTTGAAGCAGAAAATTCAGCTTCTGAAGCTGATGAGCTTGATGTGGAGGATGATATTATAGATTCTGATATTGAATTTGAAGCAGCCTTAAGGAGGTCCACACGGCAGACTAGACCACCTCAGAAGTATACCTTGTTTGCCAGTAATGAAAATTGTGTTCTGACTGTTACAGGTGATAATCCAAATACTGTTAAAGAAGCAAGAAGTGCAGAAGATGCCAAACAATAGGAGAAAGCCATGAAAGATGAGATGGACTCATTAGATGAAAATAAAACTGAATTGGGTCTAAAGAAGCATGGGAAGTATTCACCAAGTGGGAGAATATTGGGGTGTGGTTCATACTCCCCTGCAACAGGAAAGTACGTGGGTCTTGCGCAAATAGCTATTGCTATTTATTAGTAGTTTGGGCTTAAGCTCATGAATAGCTACTGCCATATATATACTCTTTTTGCTTTTTACGCAGGATATTGCTTCTTGCATAGAATATTACTTTTTGCGCTGAGAGAAGAGAATATTGCTTCTTGCGCTGAGAGATTTTTTTTGCTTCTTGCGCTGAAAGGAGTGCTTTGCTTATTGCGCTGAGAGTTGTAACGAGAATGTGAGGTGCTAATATAGTGGAATCATATGCTGAACGTAGCCTTAGTTTAAGAGTGAACCAAGATAAAAACTCGTGTCTCAATTTTTTCTCCCTTTCACTCGTTTTACTTTATTACGATTGTGCATCGATCCTAACAGGCTTTACCCTTTGAAAAACAAGGAAACAGAAAGGAGAAAATCAAGCAAGCCTTCTCCAACGGTAGTGAACAAGCAAATTGCGAAGAGGTACCCATTCGAGCGTGTTCTTCCTTCAGGCGTGCCCAAAGGCCACTTCATCTTCTACGTTACTGAACCCCAGAAGCAGGCCCATGGTTCGCATCAACTTCTTGAACCGACCTGGCTTTCAGAGCCTCCTCCAGAAAGCCGAGTAGCGATCCGGATCCCGCCATGAAACGAGCTTGAAATATAACTTGTGGAGAAGAAGAGTTACACGGCTCTTTGCCTCGGCCAAAAAGAAGAGTTTAAGTCTGCAAAAGTTGCAGACTCCCAACAAAACCGTAATTCTCCAATTCGAGCCCTAATATTTTGTATCCATAGGGACAAAACAACGTCGTTTCGCACGGATTTTGCTTTCTGGTCAATCGATTTATAATAAATTAAGGGCGCATCAATTTTTTGGGCCACATAAATCGGTGATACCACTAAAGTGACTGGTATTTTACCTAAATTGCCAAAAGTTTTGGCTCTAATTTGAGTGACACACAACAGATAAAAGCGAGATTTGTGTCTACTTCTCCGATCAAAATTATCGCACACAGGGCTTTTGTGCTTACAATAACAATGGAGAAATCTTCGATAGATTATTTAGTTTTCGAAAGTTAGTTTCCCTGTCAATATCACTCGGGTGGTAATGGTATCTTTCTACGTATAACCCTGAGATCTAGGTAGTACATGAAGTTACTATGGTCGGAAATGGGTTCATCTGGTTGTCTAGATAGCCACTGAAGAAAACACGAAATATGATCTTGCCATTGATAAAACTGAATCAAAGTAAAATGCATAATTCAGGTACTGCATAAAAGTTCAAAGAAGATGTGACGGTGGTCGGCATCGTCGAAGCGCCTTATGCTTGCATTCCAAGCACATTCTTAAGAGTACAAGCATCTGAAACAAATATGAGAATGATCTGTACAAAAGCTGAAATCACAAGTTAATAAGAGTAGCTCGGCTGTTTTTCTTCTTGAATCGTCATAAATTATTATGATTCAGACAGAGACATCTCGTACTCTTGCCTACAACCTAGCAAAGCATCAACTATATTTTGTCCCTATGGGGAAACTAGACTCTCCACCACAGTCACTAAATCAAAGGCCCCCAGTGTCTGAAGGAGTCGGGTCAGTCCCACCCTCGGGTTCCAGGAGATTAGCTCTTGTCGGCACGTCTCCATAAGAAGGTCGCCGCTCCTCGTGAAGCCGTGAAATCTCGACACTCCTTCATCAAGATCTAAGGTGTGCAACTTAGTCCAAGACTCGGGCACCCCATACTCCGTCATAACCCAAATGTCGCACGTATCATTTAATTCACCTCTCGGATCCACTTGATTGATCAGCAGCACCAGCGAGCCGTTTGAAACTGCTAGATAAGCACGGTCGCATGTTACTCCGTTGAAACAGCTCTTTGGCAGCGCCATTACTCCGAAGACATCATCCGCTAATCTAAATGTGATTATCGATCCATAGCACCAGCAACCGTCTTCATCGACATCGATCGAGATCCAATGCAAATTTCCATTAAAAGAGACTGCCGAGCCATCACTCAGCTCACACTTGACGTCAAACTCAACCTTTCGCCACATATTAGTACTCAGGCTATAAACATCGACTTCAGGTTCTAATCCGCCCAAGTATCCTCCATATTCATCCGGAAAATATGTAATTCTAACAACCTTGTAGTCATTAATCATGTCACTGTAACCAAATCCAAGAACCATACGAGCAACGCACATGTCACCAAATTCTGGAGGTGAACTCAAAATCGCTTTGTACTTTCTAGTGAATAAATTCCACAGAAACGTCGCGTGACTTTGATCTTCAGCATTAGCATCAGCAATACAGATCAATCCATTGCACGAACCCACGATATTATAAATGTCCATAGGGCTAACGAATGGAACTTCGATTGCCACCTCAGAAGCTGCAGTAAGAGATTTATCTGGATGCAGAGAGCTCATCCGATCACGAGAAAAGTACCAATCCATGAGAAAAACATACCAATTCGCAACACTGAGAACGGAGTGCTTCAAGTGCATGGCCACGAAGTCAGGATCTTCAATCATGCTACGCCACGATTTGGAGACGCATTTGAATCTCATGAGAGGCTTTACTGGCAATCTCTTGAGAATTTCGAGGACTATCTCATTAGGGAGGTTCTTCTTCAGCCTCATTGTCGATGGAGCAAGGCGATCAAGGCAAAAAGATTTGAAACCAATGTTGATTCCAATCATGTCGAGTAATTTTGCGAGATCTGCATGTTCTGATCTCTGAGAGAGGATTAACCGTTGCTCATCATACTCGGCCTGAGTGTTGTCCGTCAAGTTCAATTTTGTAACCTGGACTTCTCTTCTTATATAATGGTATTCAGAGGGAAAGATATCTATATGTCATAATAAAATGCAGTGATGTTGGAATTCTAGGGAAAGCTAATCTATTCTATCATCTCTATCCCGTGGCCGTCTGAGGCACCCTCGGAAGCCCCACAACGACCTCCGATGATCATTTCCAAGATGATCACACTGGTGACTCACACAGTCTTAAACGATGAGGGCCAGGACAGCAATCTAAATTGGCCCCGAGCCCCCGCGACGGCAACAACTGCTAATGGACGACTATCAACGACCACCGCCACATTGTCATATTAATATTAACTTCCGCGGCCTGGATTGATAACTTCCTCAAATCAGGCAATAAATTCGCTAGAGTCCTCAATAGGCAGGCTATTATCTGATGTTGGTGCCAATTTGGGTAGATATCTAGCACAAAACATTTCCACCCCATTTGAATTTACTAAAACTGCTCTGCATTGCCATAACGAGTTGCTGACCAAGAGCCATCCTGGTAAGTAGGATATCTATCCTGGATCTTGCTAATGCTTCCTTAACCATAGCTGATTATGAATTATCATATCCTTGACTTGTCACTAATGATTGCGATGATGCTATTAGCCATTAATTATTACAGTACTGATTCCACATGAGATACTCATTTTCAAAATGGTAGGCTACTAGGTGATATTATGCATCCTATGCTCAGTTTATTTCCTAGTTGCCGAGTTGGTAAAATGCTTGAATTGGAAAAACGAGCATAAGTTTCCTCTCAGGTTGCAGGAAACCTTTGGTGTAACCAACCTACCAATTGTCGGCATCAGAAGCGGATTGATCCGAGTGCAATTTCACCGGCAACTGCTACAGGATTTCTGGGGAAGAAGCTTCGCAGAAGAGCTCCTGGTTAGCTCTCGATAGCGAATTGGGTGAATATCGAATAGCGAATTGGGTGAATATCGGAGTACCTGAAGTAGATATTAAAATTATTTTGGAAAAATAGTAGATAATAATATTTAAAATGAGCTTGAAATTTTAGTTAAATGACAATTTAAAATTTTTATGCCAAATAAATATTATGGAAAGCTTCTTGCTCGTTTCCACTTCATATAAATACACTCAATATATGTGACTAAAAGTACCTTTTTTGAAATTACAGTAATATGAAAGACTAGCCGATTATCTCTGATAAATAGGTAATAAAATAGCTTTTGCAAGTTTTGAGGAATTAGAATTCTTAAATTTTAAAGTTCAAAAAAAGTTTGCAGTATTTTTTACGCCAAAAAATGACCAATTTTTCATTATTATTTACAAGTGATGGAGCAGGGTTTGGCAACTTATGAACATAATTATTGATAATTTAAAGAGAATCGGCAATTCGTTAGTGAAGTCATAGGTGACAAACAACATGAAAGTGACTGACAAGAACCTTGAAACTGATCGATGGAGTAGTCGATATCAATAATGAGCAACCGATGCACGAATAAATACTTGGGAAAAGAAGGTATACTCGGCAACATTGAAAGCTTTTCCACCACAATTATGAAGTTTTATTTTTGGATAACCTTATGTAAACTATGCTCGTAAGCTTTATTTATAACCTCTATTTATAATTGTCTTTATAGGCTTTTAATGGTTGAATCGTACTATTTGTGAACTCCTATAGCAACTATTAACCTTTTAATTATCTTCAATTCTTGCATCATAGCAATAGTTTTCACATATCTTGTCGTTAAATTAAATTTGACATGTATCAAAATTGCAATTTTGAATTTTTTATCATCAACTAAAGTCCAATATTATATCTTTCTACCATTTCATTTTGTCATCAGTTAAATTTCAGCAAAAATGTTGTGTACTTTAACATTGATTAAATTCTATTGAAGTATATCTATCGCTTTTTCTATACTCTAGTGATATGTCCTATCCAAAATAGCCATATAACTTGTCTCCTCATATAAAAAAAATGTTTTTTAGTGAAAAGTATTTCATTGTCGAGACAAATCCCGACAAAATAATATTAACATGTAAGATAAAGAAACTCCATGAAGATAAAGCGAAAACTTTCATAATTCCACTTTTCGAAAATTACCAAAAAAGTTATCAATTATATCAATCCAATCATAAACCTTCTGAAAATTTGTCAATGAAATTCTTTAAGTTAATTTTAATCAGAAAACGCTAATGGAGTAGTCTAGCCAGCACTAACCATCCTATGAGGACTATTGGCATTGACTTGGACAAATTTTACGGATTTTTCTTTCTTTTCTTCCTTCTTGTATTCTTTGCATTTTTGTTCACCGGTAGCCAATTCACGTGCCGGCTGGGCATTGACAATGCTTGTAGGGGTTGGACAAGGCGAGGGTGACACTCAACCATCCAAGGCAAGGCCGCTCTCGATAATAACAGGTGAGGGCTTACCTTGTCGGCCTAGGGCAAGGCTCACCCAATGAGCATGAGCCTCACCAACCTTGGGCAGGACTCATCCTCACCAAGTGAGACTTGACCTTGCTAGCGAGGTCAGGCCACACAAGATTCAACGAGGGAGACCCTTGCCAACGCTCACCTTGGGCTGATCACCGATAAGGCATTGTCAAGGGTAGGTGGTGCAATACAACTCATGTTGCGATGGCCAACGAATATTGTTTAGTGGACTCCAAGGTGGCTCATGACCAAAGCAACACCACCGTCAATTTTGGATTAGTGAGTCGTTGTAGGCCTCGTTTGGTTCGGCTTTCAGAATGCCTATTGGGCCTCGAAAGCCCATTTGGCCAAATTTTTTATGTTTCGTTCAGCATTTGGATGGCATTTTGGAGATGCAATTGCATCTCCAATGCAGGCCGAAGGCCTTTGGGCCAAAGCAGTTCCCAAGGTGCATTATCAGGATGCAACTTGGGTATTTAATGAAAATGACCGGTGGTGACCACTTTAACCTCATTTTTTTTTATCTATATTCCATTTTTGCCCCAGGCGAAACTCTAAAGATGCAATTTTTCCTCTTCTCCTCTGCACTTCCTCTACAGCTCGCATGCTCCTCTCCTCCACCTCCCTCTCCCTCTCGGATGCTCCGCCTCCCTCGGTCATCCCACCCTCTCGGCTACTCCGCCTCGCGCTCCACCTCCCTCAGTCGTCCCTCCCTTTCGCCTGCTCCGCCTCCTCTTGGTCATCCCTCCCTTTCCCCCTCGCCTCCATCTCCCTCTCGGTTGTCCCCTGCAACCCTGAGTTTCAGTCGTCCCTCCCTCTCCCTCTCCCTCTCCCTTTCACCTGTCCCCTACTCCACCGAGTCTCGGTCATCCCTCCCTCTCCCTCTTGCCTCCCTCTCCCTCTCGGTTGTCCCCTGCTCCGCCTCCCTCTCGCCTCCATCTCGCGTTGACTGGCGGGCGGCTAGGGTTTCTGTAGGTCTCGCACGTACAAGAGGAAGGAGGAAGAAGATGATGGAGGCGGGCTGGGCTACTTGCATGGCTGGAGGGAGATGGGCCGAGCTAAGCCCACGCGCAAAGAAGAGGGAAAATGAATAAAAAAATGAAAGAAATTTTTAATACTTTCCTTTAATAAAAATTCCCCAAAATACTAAAAAGTGACCATATATAGAAAGTGACTGCATGGAAATAAAATTGAAGGACTCATGTTTATTATAATTGAATTATTTTTTAATTAAAAAGATATCATTTAATGTGAATTTTTTATTTATAAATTTGTTAGTATGCTTCTTTTACATTATTCTAAATGTGAAAACAATATTTTGTCTTCAATTCCAAACAAATTAAAGTTTAAAAAAATTAAAATTAGTTACAACAAAGCACTTTCCATACCAAACAACATTTCCTCAAAGTTGCATCTCAAGGCAGTTTTCAGTTATAATTTACCAAACAGTATTTCTATTTCACCAAACCCCTTTAAGCTAAAGACATTTGCATTTTCCCAATGGCTTTCTCCAAAAGCCGAACCAAACGCACCTGTAGTCCGACTCATAGTTTAGCAATTCAAGGTGGTAGCAAATTAGTCACGGGTTCAATAGTGAAGTGAGGGCGCGGTTGGGCTTGCGACTGATGCTAATTGCAAGCAGCTAGACACGATAAAGACATGGCCATAGGTCTAGCCGTGAAAAGGGAGCCAACTTGGTCAAGGTTGGCCGAGAGGAGGCTAGCTATTAGTAGAAGGATTCAGCCGTGGAGATCTCAACCGAACTCCTCTTCTTTCTCTTACTCATATGCTTTATTGTTTATTCTGATTTTTCAAATTGCCGACCCTTAAAAGTCCTTGAAGGGTTAAAATCGCATCAAATTGGCTTCAATTGAGAGTGAAATTCAGCCAAGCCCTTTTCCCAATGGGTTGGCCGAAACTCCTACTTTGCAAAATCAAATTTGACAGGTCTTGACCCATTAAGTGTTTTTTCTAATTAATCTTAATACATGTTATCTTTATGGACTAAAGCCATTTCAATTAAAGCTCAAATCACCCAAATTAGAGCTAACAAACTTTTGGCCCCTTTCCCTCACGGTGCAAGTTGAATATCTTTGAGGTGCAGGTTGAGTCCACTCTATTGATTCTAGTATGTATGTCATTACCGGTCCAATGAAATGCATGAACTAAATCATAAGATTTGGATCAAATGCAACTAAAATTATATTATATGCAAATTAATGGCAATATTTTTCCTAGGGGTTAAATAATTATCCCTATTTTTATGCAATTAAACCTGTATAAATTAATAAAATTTAGGCGTCAACAAGCATGCACAAGCGAAAGGGGATAACCTTGACACACCTTCGAGCCTTTCAAACACTATCAACATGTTATCCATCTTTGCCTGTAAAAAGGACGTACTTGTCAGGATCTTATTTTACATCTTTAATTAGCTCAATGAACCATTGGAAGAATCGAAATGCGAGGGTGGGAACCACAAGCGATGCTGCTTTTTGACTAAAATTTGAAGTTATAATGAGCGAGAAGTAATATATATATATACCTAAGGCATGCATGTGTTGCCGACACTAACCATTGATCCTACAAAGAAAGGGAAGCAGGAGTATGATCTATTTTTCACTTACTAGCATCATTACGTAAAGATGCTTAATTGGATGCCCTTAAACCAGATCAAGATACATAAGTGGGTTTATGCATTGCTGGGAAATTCATGGGAAAACCAGAGTTATAGGAAGTGATCACAATGCTTCTAGTATCATGGATCGACTATGTGGAACATTGACTATGCACATTACATGAAAAGCGCTTGATTGAATACTTTGAGCCCTCGATAGTGTCAAGAAAGTTTTGTTCAGCGAATAAACCTCGACTTCTGGTTCACCCAAGCATCTTACATAAACATCACCGATGTATGTATATCCTAACAACTAGTCATAGAGATGGTTGTAGAGGCTAAAGCCAATTTCTCTCTCGCATGAGAGCTTTCTCTGCTAGTATGGCAGCTTCCAAACATCCCAAAAGTCCTTGAACCCTAACCCTAGCTCTACTATTTTGTTGGTTCTCCCCCTAAAACCCTAGCTCATTCCTCATCATCGTCGTGTCCCCGCCTACCCAACACCCCATTTCTATTTTACCACCATTTTAGCCCCCTTCCCAAAACCCTAACTCACACTGCAGATCCATCATCAAATGCTATGATACCACACACTATTTCATATCTATCCAATGTGCAAAATAATCTGTAAACCCAAACCGTGGCCTATCATCTTTCGCATCATCTAGTACCACTTCACAAAACATAAACCAATATTACAAATGCAATATGCGTCTTTCTATTCTAGCCAATCATACAAAATATCTTGCTACGCTTCTCTGCGAACTTCTTAACTTCATCATCCAATGGAGGAATCTAAGGAAGCAGCTATGCGATTTGCGGCTCTTTGTAGAAAGTTGGGGGGATTATGGGCTCAAAGGCAGATTGAGGCACTGGATGAGGAGATCTCTGTGGAAAAAATCAGAAAGTGTCAGTTATCTTTGATTGGACAACTATATCAAAACCCAAAAGTAAACATCTAGGCTTTTCAACAATAATGCAAAAAGCTTGGAAGATAGAGAATGTTGAGATTTCGGTAATTATTCCTTGTGTTTTTTAATTTAAATTTTGGAATGAAACAGATAAGAGAAAAGTTTTAGATCATGAACAGTGGTCCTTTGCGAATCATTTGTTGTTGAAAGAATAGGAGCCAAATACACCCCATGCTTGTTGTAATTTTGATGACTGTGATTTCTAGGTCCAAATCTATGGTCTGCCTACAGAATGGATAACAGAGAATGTCATTTCAAAAGTAGCGAGTGAAATTGGCAAAGTTTCAAAAATCAGAATTGAATCTAGAGGATACACATCTTACAAAGTTGCAAAGGCAAAGGTGGAGATTGATATTTCAAATCCTTTGTTACAATAATCCATATTCAACAACAAAAAGAAAAACCTATGGCTGGATTTTAGGTATGAATGGCCCCCTCATTACTACTACGCGTGTGGGAGAATTGGGCACTATGCTCAGCATTGTAAAAAGAAGCCATGTAATGATAAAACTTTTGAAAATATGGGAAATCTAGCCTATGGTTCATGGCTGAAAGTGGAAGCAAATGAAAATAGCCCATATTTGAATTTGTTCTATGGCAAGAAAGTAGAAGAACTCATTGAAGAAGAAGAAATACCTGAAACACCTAAAGAGTTGGGGCAGTTGGTGGTTTATGAGAATCAATCGAAGGAAAAGGCTGCAAAGAAAGACAAAGAAGTCATCATTCAGGAAATGATAGCAGAACAATCTAATAGTATGGTGATGGACTCATTCTCATGAGGGTTCAGTAGATCAGAAGTAGAGAAGAGAGATGGTTTTTCCAGTTTGCCTATAGTGGAGAAAGCACAAAGGAGCAAAAGCCCTATACCAATGGCAAAAAAGAGGAAAAGGAGATATGCACCAAATGAAATGCAGTTATTAAACAAGGGTATGCTAGATGAGACACAATTACTTGATACGCAAATACACACAGAAAAGGAGTTTTTTTTTTAACGGCCTTTGGTGGCTTGCCCTAATAAGCCACAAGGTCATAAATGAAGACTATATGCTGGAATTGTCAAGATTTAGGCTCACCATTAACAATTCAGGCCCTTAGAGCACTAGTTGCTCAAGAAAAGCCTAGTATATTGTGTCTGCTAGTAACAAAAAAACAAAGAAGATGTTGGGATGAAAATGCAAAAAAGACTGAATTTTCGAGAATGTTGCATAGTGAACCCGAATGGAATTGTAAGGGGCATTGCACTACTATGGAATGAGATGGTGAAAATACAAATGGAACTCAGTTATGTGAATGTTGTTGATATAATTTGTGAGATGGAAGAAAGCATGCAGAAAAATATGAATGACTTTTGTTCATGCACCTAATGTTTTCCATGAAAAATTGAGGTTATGGGAGATGATTAAACAGATTGGCCAATCAAACCAATATCCCTGGATTTGCCTTGGCGACTTTAATGAAGTCATATATCACTGCGAGAAGGTTGGAAGGATAAGAGTAGAGAGTTACATAATAAATGATTTTCAAGACTTTTTAAATGCTTGTGAGTTTATGGATGTAGAAAGTAAAGGTTGTGCCTATACATGGGCTAATAATCGTGCAGGGGCGGAACTAGTTAAGGAAAGACTAGATAGAATGTTGTGCAACTTACTATGGAGAGTGTCTTCTCCTGAAGCAATGGTGTATGCTCTACCTGCTATCGGTTCTGATCATGGCCCATTATTAGTTGATTTCTGCCCAACAACCAGAAGGAAGAAAAAGTTATTCAAGTTCAAAGCTTATTGGTTGGAGGATGAAGAGTATGCACGAGTAGTTACCAGCTCATGGAAGTCTCTCCAGGCACAGCAAGTGGACCTTTCTGCAAGACTGAAGAAGGTAGTGAAAGTCTATCAACATAGAGCAAAGGAAAATTCTTAATTGGTGAAAAAAAAAATTGCTAAGCTGAAGAGGGAAATACAGGAGCTTACAAATTCTCAAGATGAAAATTAAGAGCACACTAGAATTGAATAGTCGAAAGCATAAGTGGAAAAAATTTGGTGACGGGAGGAAATGTATTGGGGGATAAGATCTAGAATACAGTGGATAAAGTGGGAGGACAGAAATACGAAATTTTTCCATGCTACTACTCTGCAATGAAGACAAAGAAATAGAATTCTAATGCTGAAGAATGACAGAGATGAATGGTGTAGGGATACCAACCAATTATAGCAGATGACTACGCATTTCTTTAAGGGGCTTTATACAACAGTAGGAGCAAGGGACTTCTCCCCGGTACCATATCCCCTGCTCAGTCACAGAAGAGATCAATATGACTTTAGTTGGTGAAATTATGATTGAAGAAGTAAAACAAACCATTTTCAACTAGGAGCTTTGAAGGCCCCAGGACCTAATGGTCTAAATGGGAAATTTTTCCAGTTTCACTGACATGAAATACAGCAAGAAGTGTCTTCAGAAGATAAAAATTTCTTCCACACAGGTTACCTGAATCCTGAGTTGAACCATACCCATATTACCTTAGTCCCCAAAGTACCAAATCTAGAAAAGCTAGACCAATGCCGCCTCATCAACCTGTACAACTTTACTTACAAAATCATATCAAAAGTGTTGGCTAATATATTTAAACAGTGGCTTCCAAGAATTATTGCTGAAGAGCAAAGCGCTTTCATTAGCATGAGACAAATTCAAGATAATATCTTTATTATTCAGAAGGTTCTACATCAACTAAGAACCAGGAAGCGAAGAAGTAAGTTCCAGGTGGTGCTTAAAATGGACATGAAAAAAGCATATGATCGGGTGGAGTGGGACTTTCTAGAAGCATGTATGCAAAAAATGAGATTTCAAACTCGCTGGATTTCATGGATTATGAAATGCATCTCATTTGTTTCATACAGTGTGAAAATGAATGGGGAAATATTACCTTCTTTTCAGCCAACACGCGGCATCAGGCAGGGAGATCCAATATCCACTTATCTGTTCATTATATTAGCAAATATACTGTTAGTGTTATTGAAGAAAGAAGTGGAGAATGGAAATATTAAAGGCATAAAGCTTAATCCTAGGTGCCCCACTTTATATCACTTGTTGTTTGCTGATGACCTTATTCTGTTTATGGATGGAAAGTTGGCGGAGTGCCAAAATTTAGCCGTTGTTTTGAATCAATATTGTTATGCATTGGGTCAAGCAATAAATCTAAAAAAATCAGGAATATTTTTTAGCAAAAACTGCCCTGCTGACCTAAGGCGTAATATGGCCTATGAGATGAGAGTTGCTGAAGTGTAGAAAATGGGTAAATACCTTGGAATTCCATCTAATTGGGGTGCATCAAAGCAAATGTCATCCTGGATTTTAGAAATAGTGAATAAGAAACTAGAAGGGTGGAAAGAAAACCTATTGTGAAAAGCAGGAAAGGAAATTCTCTTAAAGATGGTGGTGCAAGCGTAACCTCAATATGCAATGTCTGTCTTTAAGATTCCTCTTTCTATTTGTCAAGCCATTGAAAAAAAGTGGCAGATTTTTGGTAAAAGACAAATGCTAATCACAAAGGAATACAATGGAGGAAATGGGAAATGCTTAAACAAAGAAAAGACAATGGAGGTTTGGGATTCCGTGATCTTATCTCGTTTAATCAAGCTATGTTAAGGGAACAAGCATGGAGACTTGCTCAGAATCCTGAATCCTTATGGGAAAAATTGTTCAAGGCATTGTATTTTCTCAACACTGACTTACTACATGCAGGAAGAAGATCAAAACAATCATGGGGTTGGCAGAGTTCACTTGTAGGCAAAGATGTTATTCGTCAATTGTCTCGGTGGGTGGTTGGAAATGGGCAGAAAATTCACATTCGCTCATATAAGTGGCTAAATGGAGACTTGATTGGAGGTCCTGCAAATAGAAATGACCCAACTTGAGTGTCGGAATTGAAATTATGGAGGAACCAAGGTGGAATGAGCCAAAACTATCAGAATATTTTGATGAAGGAACAGTCCAAGACATCTTAACCATTCCATTAAGCCATCAAAACTCAGAAGACTCATTGAAGTGGGAGCATACAGCAAATGGTCAGTTTACAGTTAAAAGTGCATATAATGTACTCAGAGCACAACAAGAAAGAAAAATATCCCCACAAGCTTCCACTTCATATGTTATGCCAAAAGAGCTATGGCTACGAATATGGAATACTAATTCTCCACCAAAGATTAAATTTTTTCTTTGGAAAATATGCCAAAATGCAGTGGCTACAAGAGAAAATTTATGCCGCATGAGAATATTAACAGACAATGCATGCCCGATTTGTCACAGTGCCCCAAAAACAATTGAACATCTCCTACTTCTCTCTCCTTGGACTAAACAGGTATGGCGTGACCCATCTATTAACATGGTGATAAATGAATTTACAGTAAGGCGAATGGACGAATGGTCGATGCTTCTATGGCGGATCTAGAAATCAAGGAATGAGTTGGTATCTCAAGGCCAACAAGTAAATCCTAAACAAGTCGTTCTATTAGCAAGAGCAGAAACAAAAATGATTAGAAGTGGGTGAAAGAAAGGCCGAACAGATCTACGATACAGAACGGGTTACCTATGAAATGGTCGCCTCCTCCTCTTGGTGTGCTAAAAACGAATGTAGACGGATCCTTCGATCCAGAAACTGGAGAAGGAGCAATGGCGTGTGTTGTTCGTGACAGCAAAGGTCTTCTATGCGAGGGCTTCACGAGAACACTTCGCGTCTCCTCGGCTCTCCAAGCAAAAGCAAAGGCGATACTCCAAACCCTAAGGTACTTTCGGGGAAGAAGTGAAGAAGTGATCTTCATAGATACAGATCATCTTGATCTGTCAAGAGAGATAGCCACACGCACAAATCTAGTGCACTGGGAAGCACAAGCCATTATCAAAGAAGCAGGCCCTTTTACAGCAACTACCCAGTGTGAAGATAACCTACTGCTCAAGAACCCAAAAACAGATTGCGGACTGGGCTGCTAAAGCCCAAAGGATGAGAAACTTACCGGATAACTGGGTTTTATGCCCTCCTCCTTTACTACTAGAACTTTTATGCGCTGAATCTAGTGATATATCTTGTAGTATTTTCAAGATATAAATATAAGCAGATATATTTCGATAAAAAAAAATAACAACTAGTCATTGCACCTTTCACTGAAACCAATAGATAAGACCCCATGAACATTCACCTTGACCTCAGCATTTCAAGTACCGAATCACCACTTGTATAAGTGACGCTCAACGAAGCTTTTTCATGCCGCTCGTTGAATGCACATCTCAAGAAGCCATGTCAAGCAATGGTGGGCCTGATGGGGGAGAGATAAGATTTTGTCGGCCTAATCACAGCTTCACCTACAGTATATCTGTTCCGATCTTCCAATGTTTTACAAGCTTGTTGAAAGCCTTTAACGTCAGCCAAGAGGAATGCAAGTAATGCATCATGATCACATCTTTGCAGTTTTGGCGCATAAACACCTAGTACATAATCGCTGGACATAGGAGGAACTCCAATTTCTAACATGTTGTCATCAACATTTGCAGTAGCCAAAGAGAAAGGGGTGGATGTGTTATCTAGGGAAGTGATCAGAGAACTCTAAAGAAGTGGTTGAGAAGGGCCTAATACCGTCAGGATTAGCACTCACAAAAACTTAAGTAATTAAATAAATGCATGATTTAATATTAAAATATTCTAACAGTTTCAGTGCCTGCAGGAACAATAAGGAGTGAATCCAAACAGTGTAGACATTAACATTCAAAGAAGATGCTAAAGCTGTCAACAGTTTCGATGAACCCTATTTCGCTTGCATTCCAAGCACTTTCTTAAGAGTACAAATATCTCAAACAGAAATCACAAGTTCAAAAGAGTATTTTGATTCTTATCGTTATTCAATAGTTGGTATGAAATAAACCGAGTCGTCTCATCTTGCCTCTAATAGCTATGCAACGACTAATTTTGTCCTTATGGCGAAACCAAACTCTCCACCACCATCACTAAATCAAATGGCGCCCGTACACGAAGGAGTTGTGTCTGTCCAACGCTCGGATTCCGCAAAATCAGTTCATGATGGTAAGTTTCCATAAGAAGCACGCCTCTCCTTGTGAAGCCGTGAAATCTCCAAATTCCCCCATTGAAATCTAAGGTGTGCAGCTTAGTCCAGAACTCGGGCGCGCCATATTCGGTCATGACCCAAACACAACACATATTGTTCCACTGACCTCTCCAGTCCACATGATTAATCAGCAGCGCCAACGAGCTATTCAACACTGCCACATGAACGTTGTTATACAACACTCCAACGAGACAACTATTCGGCAGCGGTATCTCATTGAAGACCTCATCCACTATCCCAAATGTAATTATTGATCCACAAGACCAACAATGGTCTTCATCGGCAACAATCGAGATCCAATGCAAATATCCATTTAAAGAGACTGCCGAGGGGTCGGTCAGCTCACATCCCTCGACAAATTCGACCGATCGCCACGTATCTGTGCTACGGCTATAAACTTCAACTTCAGATTCCGATCCACCCAAGTATCCTTCGTTTTTATCATAAAAATAAGTAATCCTAACAACCTTATAGTCATTAATCCTGTCGCAGTATCCAAATCCTAGAACCATACGAGTGTCGACAAAATCCGGAGTTGAACTCTGAAGCGCCTTGTACTTTCTAGTGAATAAATTCCAAAGAAATATTGTTTGACTGCCATTTTCAGTATTAGCCTCAGCAACGCAGATCAATCCATTGCACGAACCCACGACACTATAATTGGCTATAGGGCTAACGAATGGAACTTCGATTTGCAACCGAGAAGCCGCAGTCAGAGACTGATCTGGATACAAAGAGCTCATATGATTACGAGAAAAGTTCCAATCCATGAGAAGAACGTACCAGTTCGTGACATTAAGAGCTGAGTGCTTCAGGTGCATGGCCACAAAGTCAGGATCATCGATCATGCACCGCCATGTTTTGGAGACACATTTGAATCTCATGAGAGGCTTCACTGGCAATCTCTTGAGAATTTCGAGGGCTATCTCATGAGGGAGGTATTTGTTCAGCCTCATCGTCGATGGAGCCATGCGAATCAAGGCAAAAAACCGAAGTCGATTCCAATCAGATCAAGAGTAACTCTGTGAGATCTAAATGTTATGGTCTCAATGAAGAGGATTAAACGTTGCTTATCAAGCCAAGCCCTTGTGTTGCCCATCAATCCAATTTTGTAACCCTATACTTCTTATGCAGTGGTCTTCATAGGGAAAGAAATCTTAATGTCATTAGAGAACATACTGATGTTAGAATTACAGCGAAAGCAAACCTATTCATTCCATCTCTATCTTATTCCTAGGGGCATCAAACGAGTGTGTCGGGTCGGGTTTGGGTCGGTCACTTATGGGTCGGACCATATTTGACCCATTTTACCCGTTTTGACCCATATTCATGTAGTTTAAATATAATGACTCATACCCGACCCGAACCTAACCTGATCCATACCCGACCTGACCTGTATTGTTAAAAATATAAAAATAATCAAATTTTTATTTTTTAAAACTTAAAGAATTAGAATATCATAATTTTCATAGTTTAAAAATGACTTGTTAATAATATTTAAAATGATTTGTTAATAATACTTAAAATTAATTAGGTAACCCATTTAGAACCCATATAAGACCCACGAGATTGTTAAGTAACCCATTTTAGACCCAACTAACATTTTAAGCTAACCCATTTTTGACCCATATTATCAAATATGGGTTAAAATATAGGTTTTTTTACCCATTTTGCCACATCTACTTATTCCTATTTGAGGCCCGCTCAAAGGCCACACGTGGACCTCTTACGGCCATTTCCGATCGATCACACCATTGATTTGTGTGGTCTTCAACCGCAAGTGCCGGGGGCAGCAATAGGGCACCAACGGAAACAACTGCAAATGGACGCCTATCAACGGCAACTGCTATATTATTAACTTTAATTTGTCGTATTGATATTTACTTCTGCCGTTTGGATCGATTACGTTACCCAAATCTTGCAATGAATTCGCTAGAGTTCTCGATAGGCGGGTTATCAACTCGTATTAGTACCAATTTTGGATAAGAATCTAGGATACAATTTTTTTACCGCATTTGAATGTGCTGAATTTGCTCTGCATTGCCATAATGAGCTGCTGTGTAAGAGCTATACTGGTGAGTAGAGTATGTACTCTGGATCTTCCTAATGCTTCCTTAACGAGAGCAGATCAGGAATTATCTCCTCTCTCGACATTGTCACTGATGATAGTGATCACAATAGTAGCTATTATGAATCACGGTATTTAGTCCGCATCATATGTTCTTAAGGAAAGGAATCGTCAGTCCTTTCCGAGTTATCGAGTCAACGAACTGCTTGAATTGGAAAAAAGCAGCAAAGTTTGCTGTTAGATCGCACAATTTTTTCCACGTACACAACATATCAATTGGCAACATCGGAAGCAGATCGACGCAAGTGCAACCCCGTAAAACGAAGGTAGCTCCACGATCGGTGCACACACATGTGGACTTCAACAGCGATTTCTCCAGCAATCGCTTGAGGATATTGACGATGACGTTGAAAGCTTCGCAATTGGGATCATAGTTTGCTCTGGAGAGCAAATTGGGTGAATTCGATGATAAAAAAGAAGCAAAGATTTATGAGTGAGAGGATTATTCTTCACTCTTCAGTGGCTTGATGTGCAGTGTTCTCAATGAAACTATCCATCAGGCGCCATTAATTATTTTCAAATTTTGGCTTTTCTTTAAATACACTTCCTGAAATTTACCGATATCTTATCTTATCTCATAAAATACACTAAAATGAAAGCGCGACTCGATTTGTTTATATGTAGATTGCCAGCATGTGTCCTGATTTTATAAAAAGAAAGACAATTGATTATGTTACAATGAACATGAATTGATTAGAAGTACTTGAACAGGATGGTAATTAATTTGGAAAAAAAATAGTAGATAATATTATTACAAAATGAACACACACAAAAAACAAATCCAGTAATAAACTCGATAACATTTTGTTTATAAGGATTATTGCAATTCGAAATCCACACTGCATCGGTAAGGAAATGGCACTTGCAAATTGTGGAGATTAGAATTTATAAACTTCCAAAGGTTGAACAAAATGTCTTATTGAAGTCCTAAACATTATCGGTCTAACTTTTCTTTTCTGATAATCCAGAAGATACATGGTTGTACTACTTGGCCCTTCTTTTACTCTTTTATATCTATACGAAGATTGCAAGTTCATAGGGAAGAAAAAGTAACTGATCAAAGTCATGACCAATTTAAGAGAGATGAGGTTGGAGAATATCTAAGCCATAACCCAACTGCATTTAGGTTTTCTCCCAAACTTTGTGTTCGGATCGGTCCTATTTCAGCCAAGAAGACGTACAGACGGGGCATGTTTCTGCCTTCGTTATTAGAGAAAATGAGAAGGCTTCCTCGAACAAGGCTTTGGATTCGTGAGTCCACAAATAGTGATATCACGAAAATCAAATTCTAGTTGAACTTGCATTTGGCGACGCGCATAACTTGCAATCTTCTTACGGGACAATATGGTTTTAGCACCATTCTTCCAAACTACAAAGGAGGAAAATATTAGCCCCCGGGACTGGCATGATGCTCCAAGTAGTCACGGGTTCTCCGGTAAAGCCATGTGAATTGACGTGCGTCGAACCATAGAGCTTATCAAACATCAATTCCTGCCAGAAAACATCACAAAAGCTGATGAGAATCGAAACAGGAAAGGAAGATAAAGAGATGCATAGGATGTGGATACGTGATGGCCAGATGAACATGAGCTTTGACTGGCGACTGGATTTAGACACTGATAATTCGTGAAGATTCGTCTTCCACTGCACGCCACAAACACCGTTTGACCTGGAACGGGAAAAGGAAGGGCGAAAGAGATGGTAAGCCAGGCGGTCAAAAAGCAGCCGCGAAGTCGCGGTTTCTAGAGGGCATTATCTGCCAAAGTTAGTGCTCGACAGCATACATTTTCCATGACTTTCCATCAGGGACCCTTGGAAATTTCTCTTCAGAGAAAAACCTAACTGGATAATTGACTCAAAATATGCATGTTAGTCATGTGACAAAAATCTCCTGAAAGCTTTCTGCACAGTCAATGGACCATCTAAGGATCCCTAGTTTGACCACGATGCACGGCATTTTGAGAAATTCAACAAGATGTTACGATTGATTAGAGCCAATCTGTGATACTGGTGAAACTAGATCCTATGAGGTGGATTATAGTGTGTCCGATGCCACAACTTATTTATGTGCACAGATCAGACGGAGGTGATAGATCCGACTCGCTCTGTCATCAAGCGCAAAAATCCTACTTGGCGTTCATTCGATTTTCGCTCACGCAACTCCTTAATACAAGATCATGGGTATTCGACGGTGTCAGGATTTTTGTTGTACTTTATTTCGCGTCTTGAGGAAACTCTTTTTCCTTTACCTAGGCACTTGTTCACCAAAAAAGCACCAAAGAAAGAAGAGATCTTAATTTTTAAAGAACACCCACGTTAGAAGCACGCCAAGCAAGTATGCTTTACTGAAAGCAAGGATCACTACAGGTGGTCGACCCAAGGACCTTTGGAATTCAGGACTTAGTCGATATTAGGTAAAACAAAAGTGGGGTATGCTAAGCCTTTATTCTGCCGTATCTTATTACTCAATAAATGCGTTTGAACTAGCTCATCCACTGGCCTAAGATAGAGATAAGTACCAACATGGGAGGACTGGCAGAACTGTGGAAAAAGGGATAACGCAGTCTCAGCAAGAATCCACAATGGATATCCTAGGTGGGGTACGTGGTATATTTCTTTGACGGGTTTGCTTGCTACTATGTCGATAGCCAAAAAAACAAAAAATAAAAAAAGAAGAAGCGTTAAACTACAGCTAAAACGGGAATTTATAGCAAAATAAACATAATATAACTATATACCCACGAGGGAGCTCAAATAAAGAGAAAATTTAAAAATAAAAACTCCTAATTCTATTATTCGGAGGCTAATTCAACCCTAAACCTTTTAGTTTGGCCAATTTAATCCTACATTTTTTGGCAATTTGATAATTTAGTCATTTTGGTTAATTTAAGCCCAAAATCAATTATATGTGTATATGTCATCTTAGTGGCACTATTGATGCAAATATAGACAAGCACTTATTATTTTAGAAAAATTGAATGTTTGAAATAAAAATTGGGTTATTGTGGTCGGCGAGGGAATGCCAACCACTAGACAAAGGCTTGCAAGCTCTCACTAGCCGTTGGAGTGAGCCGACTGCAATGAAAAAAAATAGAAAAAAATAAAAAAAATGTTTAAAAAATAAAAATTGTCAATGTCACTAAATTGGCAAATTGTTAAAGAGTTGAGAAAGAAATTGGTTAAATTGAAATTTTTATGACCGAACTGGCATCGGCATCGATGCTCTTGATGTGGTTGGGCATTGGCACCCAACCACTTGGGTCGCTTGGGTGCGCAGTCAAAACCAGTGATTCGATCTTTACCTTTCACATTACCATAAATACCAAGCATGCAATTGTTACAAGATTCTGGACTTTAGTCATAATTAGTCCACACTATTCATGATCCAAAATTTCGAGACCGGCGAACCTATCAAGGTAACGGCATCAAGATGCCATTAGCTAGAAATCGTTCGTAACCATCATGATGATCTATAGTAAATCAAACAAGTTTACAATCATACGCTTCAAACACCCAAATACCGAATCGTACTTTTAGTGAACTGTTTAAACTTTAGAATTATGTTCAAAAGTTTATGATAGTTACACACGCCAATTACGTGGGGATTAGGGTTGACTAACTCAAAAGTTGATCAAGCTAATCCACTTGCCCTAAACCACGATAAGATTTTATCTCGGTTTGCTCAAAGTAGAGTCTAAACGTTCCGGAAGGCAAAGATTCCAATCGACAATCACTTGGAAACTTGGAAAGTGAACTTTGACTAATCAAGATGGCGACGAAGAAAGACATCAATCAAATGGAAGCTAGGGTTTTGACCATGGTTTGGCGCCGATGCCCCTCTTAGACCTCTTCCTTTCTGGAAACTTGTAATTACGATTCGAAATTATCCTTTAGGGGCTCATATTAAGGGAAAGAGATGTACTCCAATCTCACAACAAATGACCATACCTTTCTTTTTCTATTTTTTTATTTTCGATGAGTGCCCTAATTTATTCGGCTCTAAAATGGGTTGGTTTCTACCGTGACTAAATTATTAGACAATTATCCCAAAAGTAGCACGGGGCACGTTGCTAAATAGACTATTGCATTGATGGTTTTCAAGAAATAAAATAATCATTAAAATGTTCAGAATTAAATGAATCAGATTAAAAAATTTATGACTGAATTTAGTGTGATAAGATAAGTGTTAAATTTTTTGGATAATTATCCTCTAAATAATTGCTCATTTAACATTTTCTAACGTGAAGACGGGATGGTGCACCGAAGGGACGAATGAATGCGTGAGTAATTCTTGAACTCAATGCACGAAATTCCGTGATTTCCAGAGGGGAGAAAGCGGAAAAGCGACGTCCGGACGATGCAAATAAAACGAAAGGCGGACGAAGAGCCACGTGCTACGTGATTCCTCACGTCATGCCTACCCACCATGCACACGTCACCCAGCTTCTGTGTCATCCGTCATCATGTTCGTCAGAGCAAGAAGGGCTTTTGCCCCATTGATTATTCGATATATAAGATATCTAATCTTCGGAGGCTGAGCTCCTTCCGCTTCTTCAAAGAACATTGAATCAAGTCATATATAAAAAGTGGTTACTATATGAGGCCCGACGAGTGCTAATTGAAGAATGCATGGAGCACTCGATTGCGCTTTTCGACCGAGACAACATGCGTTGGACTCAATCTGAGTAATAGTTGATTTATGACTTCCGCCGTACTTAATCCATCTGCTTTGCCCCCACAAAGGGCCTGCTGCGATTATGCATTTCATTTCATTTTTTTACCAAATGATTTATGAAATGAGCACGCCCAGACTTAATCAGAGTTTTTAATTTAATAGTAACCAATGCTCGAACCATCAAGATGTCCGTCTTATGTTGAAATAGAAAAACTTTCAATGCATACATTTCAATCACGATATGAAAGCAATGACATTCATGTATGGAGTGTTTAGAGTTTTTTCATTATCGAACCGTTTATCACTCGTCGCCATAGGACACAAGGCATGCTTCTCCTCACGTTTGAGAAGAACTGAAGAAGAGATGAAGACTGAAATTCCTCTTTTATTCATCTGAAAACCTCAAGTTGTTCTCCATTGCACATGACGCCTTTATATATTTGTGTTGTAAAAACCCAGCAAGAAGAAGACGATAAGCTGAAGATGAGCTGTTTTACTCAACTCACTCAACCAGCTGTAAACAACTCATTTAACCGACTACTTCAAGTCAAGTCACTTGTATTTATACGTACAGTACTAGCTAATACATCAAATCTATTGTATAGAGATACATCACACTTCCTCATGTCTGTACTCAAGCCTTCATTATTTGTAAATGAACGTCCACGTGCTCTTGCTCTGTTCTGCTCCTCTGTTGACTTGTCCAACTCCTCTGTTGACTTCTTCAAGGACGTGAGAGCATGTTTCTGAATAGGTGAACTAGTAGTGTTAGTCTTGACAACGTTAACCCCGAAAGGAAAATCAGGGCGCACCGTTTCACACCCGCTCTTCGGAGCAAGAAGGTAGATTATCGCGATTAATCACTTGAGCTAACCCCGTTCGAATTCTTCGGCTCCGATACGACGAGCCTTCTTCTACAGTGTCGTCTTGGCGTCATGATCAGTGACTGACCCACTTCACGTGCCCACTTGAGTTATTCGGCATGTGGGGGATGAGAGCTTTGGACACGAGAAGATTTCGAGCCACGTGGGATAGAAGGAAAACAAGAAAGAAGGTCCAAATAAATTACTCCCAACTTGTTGTGCTGTGTGTATAAATTTCCACCAGTGGTTGCTGAGCCTCTTGGAGCTCTCTTCAGTACCAGCGCAGGCGAAACTCACTCACCCCACACTGCTCGAGGAGCAAGAGGAAGAAGCCGAAGAAGAGGAAGAGGAAGATGAGTTCTCAGCAACCACGTCCACCACCTGGAAATGGGACGCCCCCTGCAGCCCCATCCTTCGGCAACCTACCACCTCCAAGAGGCAGTATCATCAGGGCCATCATCAAAGGCAAGTAATAAAACTGTTAGGATCTTCAAGCTTCTTAATTCTTGAAAAGGGGGGGGGGGGTTGTTGTTGTTGTTGGGTTTTCGATCATGTGTAATGCATAGCCTGTCTCCTATATTATGTGCTATGTGTAGTTAGTATCCTAGAGTCGAGGTTGATTTACATATTATAAAGGGTATGCCCTGATGACCCTAATTCGCGTCTTGTAAATACTATGGTGCTTTCGTGATGTTAAATGGAATCCTCCCCCAGTTAAGCTTGTGATGTTTTCATTGGGTAGGCACATTTCTAGGTGATTCTCATCCCCCGCATGAACTCACAGATAGATCTCGCCTTCCTCCTGTGGTTTCATATCGTATCCGTCGTGCATACGCGGCGCGCATGTTCATATGTACGCAAGCCTGCCGAACAGGTAGGATAATCAGGTTGAAACTTTGAAGCAGGATTTCTAACCAGAAACCTCATACAAGTGAAGGACGACTATCAGCTTCAATGTTTATACCGACATGTCGAACCTCACCTCGGGACAACGCCGACAAGGATCCCGGATAAGCAACTCTCTGCTTGCAATAATCCTTCTCCGTTATTTTGTTATAGTTACAGTTGATTTTTCAGTATTCTAACCAGAAACCTCACATGGGTGAACGATAAATATCAGCTTGAATGTCTCTATACCGACGCATCGAGCCTTGCCGGAGGCAATGCCGAGAAGGATTCTGCATAAGCAACTCCTCCTCTGCATAACTCTTCCCCTTCTTCGTTAGTATTGATTATTCTTTTTTCTTTCTTTGAGAATTGTTATGGATAGAAAGTCTGACTTAGCCCTGAAATGGGAGATGAAGATTCAGTATGATTAATGCATCAGGTAAGACCCACCACGACATAGGAGATGAAGATTAAGATAATAATTTTTTGGCAGGTATTAACTGTCGCCAATTGGAAATTACTGATTAAATAAATAAATAAAAAGTTGACAGTCTGAATCAAAGGAGTGTTAGTCCAACTTGTCTTTCCCTTCGACTTGGTGGAATGTGTGGTTAGTGCTGCATTATTTGAAGAGCTTTATGTTCCAGACCATAAAAAGCTGATGTTTCATCATCTTTATCTCATCTAATATCCCCAATATATGATTACTGGAAACTATATTGGGGATAATTTCTTAAGAAGATATGCGAAATCCACTCAAATTCGCGACGGGTTCGTCATCGTACATTGAAAATGATAGAAGCCTTTGCCTTCCCGCTCCGGAAGCCTCCGTCAGTATCAGCCGAGATGGAACCGTACGACGGAGGATATTTGACGGATGTATGCCTTCAGCTTTTGAAGTGCACCACAGGAGTTCTACATCAAATCAAATTACCGGATCTCGTATCTCTGTACAAAAGATAAATTAGTTCTGTATGTCATAAATGGATTATCCGATATGTTTAATTACCGTCACCAGTAAGACAAACATCGGCGGCGACCATGGCCACTTTTCCGACAAAACTTTCACTATAACAAGGGTCCCGCCGGCCCTCACTGCATTATTTGGCAAGAGATGGTAGTCTGACAAAATTCCAAATGTGGTGGACGATAATGAAATGAAAGTTCATCGTTCACACCCCACTTGCCCAAGCCAGGTTGAAGAGAGGACAAAGGGGAAACAACCAACCAACCAGGTTTCCAATTATGTCGCCCGAGCGTGCTCTTCCCACGAGACCTCTCTGACATCCATCGAGCGTGATTGATTTGATTTTGGGAGTGCTAGAATCCTTTGCAATTCGAGCGGGGGACTCGGACATAAAACCAGGGTAAGTCCATGCACGAGGGAGAAAGCAACATACAGTATGAACTTAAGATGATTTGTGGGGTTTCTACATAGATTTCATTGGATCTTGTCGTGCGATGCATAATATGTTTGATTACTCAGATGGAGTGAGTGTTGATATAGTATTAAAATTTCCATAATTATGTGCCAAACTATCGTGCACTTCTCTTTATTTTCATCCTTCACATTAGAATTTTCATGGAATAATAGATTGGAGGCCTGATTCCATTTTTTTGAAAAAAAAAAACATCTCCAACTTTTACTTCATCCCAAATATCCACACCTCCAAAAATCACCACTAATTTAATCAAAATTATCAGCATCAAAATCAGTTACAATTGATTATGCTGACCCTACATTTTCATTAACACTCTCACTTATCATGTGGAACAACAACAATCTCCTAATACTAATAATTTTTCACAAAAAACAAAAACCAGTGGCAATTTTTCTATGAGTAGACAGATTTAAAACTATAATGATAGTTGAGGATTTTCTTTTAAATGAAAAAACGGAGTTCGTGACAAAATAGATATGAGACCTAAAGTTCAGAGTTTTTTTTAAGGAAATTAGCCCTAAATTGATGGAATATATATACATAACACTTAACAAATTTATTGATGATGGACTCATCTATCATACAAGAGGCCGTGTATAGATAGAATTAGCTGTATAGATGATCTAGAAGTGAGCAAGAGGACATGTCGCCTAGTAGAAGTCGCCCAAACAAGATGATACTTGAACAAATTAGTGTGATGGTAAGCCTTTGACCTATTAAGCTGCGGACTACTTGCTGATCTTTCTTAAATAAGGAATACATAAACTGCCTAATCCTCCTTTTAAAGGTATATATATATTTGTTTGGGGAGGGGGGGTAAGGAGTTGTTGGGGTTTGAAGCAAGGACATATATAATATGTACATTATACGTACTCTATAAATTCCAGAAGGTGTTGAAAAATACAATTGTACATTCATATATTTCAAAGGTTTTAGATGTTTCGCGCTTAATTAAAACTGAACAAATTGAAGGGTCGTATTGTTTTATAGAAAGTTAAATTCTTGAAATTTAAGACGGCAAGAAACGGATAGCACACGAACAATAATTGTGATGGCAAGCCTTTGACCTACTGAGCCATGGACTATTCAATGATGAACCTTCTTATAGATAGATGAGGAATTCATGAACCCAGCAAAATCACATTGGCCAATTGCTATTTGGCAATCACATAGACTTTAAAGGAAATCCTACAATTTTTTGTTAATTCTTATGTTATGTCTGGATCACTATTTGGCTGCTTTTGAGTGGCTTTTAGCCAGCACATCGTGCTTCCTTTCCCTCTTAAGGAGGACAAACTTGGGAAGCCCATCGCTCATCAAAGTCAAAAGACATGAAAGTCCCGTTTCTTTGACAAGGTAGGCCACGATATTAGAGAGGAGGCAATTAAGATTTGGATAATATCAGGCTGTTTGATGAGATCTTGGACTTTCGGATGGTTCACGTTACTAGCTCTAATTTTGGGGAAAGTAAATGGTTCCATTGTAGATCATGTTCATACCTCTAGTGTAAAGTTATTAAAGTTCCTCAATCGGAAAGACAAAAATGAAAAGTGAAATGAGCTCGTTAGATTCCATTTATTTGGTGGAAAAATCGACGATTGGGAAAAAGTTTTCGTCGATGATCATGTCTAAGTGAATATGAACTCATTAGATTCTATATGTTTGATGAAAAATCGATGATTTGAAGACGTTTACATCAACGATCAAGTCCAAGGCTTTAATGTTTGAAAAGGCAAAAAGTATGTTCATTATCGATAGAACATATTATGATGACTGGTTTCTGTACATGATAAAAATCAGTTAGTTTTTTAGAAAATATTTCTAGATTTGTGATATAAATCTCAATAGATTAGTTAGAATTATGAAACACGAGTCAATGTATAGCCTATCTGACAATAAGTAGTTGTGTTGGGAGGAAGGAGGATATGACTTCGTTGTGGTCTATTGTTTGCTGCCTATTGACAAAACAAGAAAGTTCAAAAAAGAAACACCATATTTCAAAAAGGTTGAAAGAAATACACATTATTTTTATGATAGTTGAAAAATTCAATCAACCTGCCTAACTTATGAGATCGACTTAACCAAACATATTGATCTCTCCAATTCAATAATCCATATCATCGCAAATAGACATATAGTCTAGTGCACATTTAATTGTGCAAAAAGCCCTAAAAAAATACCAAAACATGTTAATTGGGCTTCATGTCCTATTCTATTTGTACGATAGTTTAACTTCAAAAGGAGCGCTCATCCGATGTGATCGGTCATGACCCCTAAAATTTACCATCTTAGTTGAAGTTGGACCAATACATAAATTTTTATATATAACAAAATAGAGTTGTTTGAACCTTTCGATTCGACTAACTTCCACAGATTAGCACGAACCTCTTTGACGACTTGCATAATTTTATTTCTAGGAAACCATTTTTAACGAGGATGAACATGTAAAGAATAGATTGTGGGGGTGCAAATTGAAGGTTTTGAAAGCTCAAATGGCGCAAAATGTAAGACTTTGGAAACTGGTAGATCTCAAGCGTGATTCTAGGGCAAAGCTCAGGATACATCTCTATAGTCATCCATTGAAGGAATCTCCATACAATAAAAACCAAATGACTTTTATATCCAGCTGGGTCCTTTTCAACTTAGATTTCCCAGGCTGGAGTAAATTTGATTAAATCAAATCAATCAATAAATGTTCACCCTAGGGCAGATACAATAGATAGGTCAGTCGCATCTTGGACAATAGCTGGCAAGAAAGTAACCATGCATTTCCCAAAGTA
Source organism: Melaleuca alternifolia (assembly GCA_019926035.1). Classification (NCBI taxonomy): domain Eukaryota; kingdom Viridiplantae; phylum Streptophyta; class Magnoliopsida; order Myrtales; family Myrtaceae; genus Melaleuca; species Melaleuca alternifolia. Next base: position 1,066,117 of record JAGKPW010000110.1, on the reverse strand, counting down.
GATAAAAAATATTCACGAAGTTGGAATTTTCCGTCCACAAGAAATTGAATTCGTTGCTTTCTGAAGTTATGAACCTTACATATGCCCTTGAGGAAGGTAATTTGGACTTTTTTTTCCCTCAATTATCTACACCTTTCAAATCCAAATTATTTAGAAAAAAAAAATTGGATTATATTCCTTAGGGAGAGATATTTAAAAAAAAACTTATCCATGTTTATATATTCTCCACAAACTTAAAAAAAAAGTTATGCCCCATCCACCACGCAAAGTACTTTGGCAAGAGATTTGGTCTACGCATCCTAGGACAAATGGACTATTAGGTTTCCCTACAGTCAAAAATAATAACAATAAAGAAAAACCAAAGAGAGGACTGGATAAGGATGTCTTGGCTCAGATTTAACAACCTTAATGCCACCCACAAGTGTTAGAAATTTGAAGATGACAAAACTTAACTATTCAAGTCTGAAGATATTAGACACAGACACAAAAGTTCAAGTCTGAAGATATCAGACACAAACGCAAAAGTTCAAGTTTGAAATATCAAACACAGACGCAAAAATTCAAGTCTGAAGATATCAGACATAGACACAAATGATCAAATCAAACACAGACGCAAATGTTTAAGTCTAAAGAAAGTTAGACATAGACACAAATGGTAAGGTTTGAAGAAAGTTAGGCACAAATATCAAACTCAAAGTGCCAAAGCCTTATTACTAACAAATTGAATCAAATTTGGAAACTAAAATACGATATTTTGGTTCATTCCTTTTCGGATTTTGTTTCCTTTGACTCAAAGACAAGCTTTCTAGTTGGTTTTAAGATTGACAGTCCTCATTCTGGATATGATTGATCTTCAGAAGGCAAGTAGATTTGGAAGGCAACTACTTCTGGAAACCAAGATCCTGATTATATGGGCAAACATGATTGACAGACTCTCTTCCCGATTCTTAATTGACTTGAGATATCCTTAATTGATTCTGTCCAACGAGTAGTTTGGAAGAATTCATTCGGGTAGTGTCAATGGTCATGTAGGTTCTCTGGTCTTTCGGGGCACTGGTGATTGAGAGAAAAATTCCAAAGTCTGAAAGCTTACATTTCACTTGTCATTTTATTGAGCTCATAAATTGTACTTAAAGAGAGATTTACATTATAGCTTTGTGAGAGTAGAAAACACTTATCACTGAGAAGCTCTGAACATATTGTAATTCTTTTTTATCCGCAGTGAAATCCAGCCAGTCGGCTGTTAGCAAGGAGAGTGGACATAGACTTGAACTAAGTCGAACCAATATAAACTTTGTGTCTTTTCTCTATTCTCCGTCTTGCTTGTTCTGTTTATAGTGTTAATTGCATTCATCTACATCACTTATAACTTTGATCATCTGTGTTAGCATTCATAAGAATCATATTTTATTTACTCCGCAAAAATTTATTTTTACACCTATTCACCTCCCCCTTTAGGTGTTTATACTAGCCCTAACAACTAGTACTCAAGTTTTAATTATAAATTTAAGGAAAAATAATTGCTTGTAAAAGAATATTTATTTTACTAAGAAAATTACCTAATATGTATTAAATTTATTATAAAATTTTCAATTTTACCAATTTAATCATCAACTTTTACACAAAATTTCAAGATAATCCTTCTGAATAATTTTCGACGAAAATCGCTAACCGCTTATAAGGCACACTACCATATCGGCGATCTCTAGTGAAAATGACAATTTAATCTTCTTCGTCTTGCTTGTTCTATTTATAGTGTTAATTGCATTCATCTACGGCACTTATAACTTTGATCATCTGTGTTAGCATTCATAAGAATCATATTTTATTTATTCCGCAAAAATTTATTTTTACACCTATTTACCCCCCCCCCTTAGGTGTTTATACTAGCCCTAACAACTAGTACTCAAGTTTTAATTATAAATTTAAGGAAAAATAATTGATTGTAAAAAATATTTATTTTACTAAGAAAATTACCTAATGTGTATTAAATTTATTATTTTAGTATCAATTCTATTATAAAATTTTTAATTTTACCAATTTAATCATGAACTTTTATAAAAAATTTCAAGATAGTCCTTTTGAACAATTTTCGACGAAAATCGCTAACCGCTTTACATGGCGCACCACCACATCGGCGATCTCCAGTGAAAATGACAAGAATTACTACACTGGAATTTAGCACAAAAATTGAGAAAAATTATGAACGAATTGGCATCCGTGCAATGGATTTGAAAATGAACGGACAATTTGCCATTTATTCACTGCCACTCAAATCGAGACTATGTGCTTTTGACAAAAAAAAGAAAGGTTTAATACCATGAAAAACCTAAAACTTTACCCATTATGACACATTTACCCTTAACTTTTTTTGTGACACAAAAAATCCCAAACCTTATATCCTGTGACGCATTTACCTTTTTTTGTGACACTAAAAATTTCAAATTATATCTTTTGTAACACATCTAAAAAAAATATTATTCATAATTTTTCACAGTTTCTCCACAGTTTTTTTTCTAAACTTTTGTTATAACACTAAAAACCTAAAACTATATCGTTGTATGTATATCCTAACAACTAGTCATTGCACCTTTCACTGAACCCAATAAGATAAGACCCCATGAACATCCACCTTGACCACAGAATTCCAAGCACCGAATCACCACTTGTATAAGTGACGCTCAACTAAGTTTTTTCATGCCGCTCGCTGAATGCACATCTCAAGAAGCCATGTCAAGCAATGGTGGGCCTGATGGGGGAGAGATAAGATTGTGTCGGCCTAATCACAGCTTCACCTACAGTATATCTGTTCTGATCTTCCAATGATTTACAAGCTTGTTGAATGCCTTTTACGTCAGCCAAGAGGAACGCGTGTAATTTAGGGATTGTAACAGGATTCACCATTCCCAGTTCAACCTTGAAACAACATTGAGACTGGTTTTGTGGTTAGGGTTTAATGGGTATAGGATGAAAATAGCGAGGGGATGCAGGGTGTTGAGACTGATAGAGCAATGGAGGATTCACTGGATCCATATTGGTTTGCAAAGATCGACAAGGAATAAGAAGGCAAATGAACTTGGGTGAGAATTTGATTTAGGGTTTCAAACTTTTGGATTTTTTTTGCTGCCATACGACAAAGGGAGCTCTCCATGATAGACAGAGAAATTGGCATTGGGGGTTTCATTCCTCCCCGTCTTTCGAACGGTGTGAAAATTGTCATGACTGTTGGCATTGACTTAAACAATTTTTACATATTATTCTTTCTCTTTTTTTTCCTTCTTGGATTCTTTGCTTTTTTGTTCACCGGTAGCCAATTCACGTGCCGGTTGGCCATTGGCAATGCTCATAGGGGTTGGACAAGGCGAGGGTGACACTCAACCATCCAAGGCAAGGCCACCCTCGACGGTCACAGGCGAGGGCTTACCTTGTCAGCCTAGGGCAAGGCTCACCCAGTGAGCATGAGCCTCACCGGCCTTAGGCGGGACTCATCCTCACCAAGTGAGACTCAACCTCGCTAGTAAGGTCAGCCCACACAAGATCCAACGAGGGAGACCCTTGCCAACGCTCACCTTGGGCTGATCACCGACAAGGCATTGTCAAGGGGTAGGTGGTGCAACACAGCTCATGTTGCGATGGCCAACGAATATGGTTTAGCGGACTCCAAGGTGGCTCATGACTAAAGCAACAACACCGTCAATTTTGGATTAGTGAGTCGTTGTATTCCGACTCAAAGTTTAGCAATTCAAGGTGGTAGCAAATTAGTCACGGGTTCAATAGTGAAGCCAGGGCACGGCTGGGCTTGCGGCTGGTGCTGATTGCGAGCAGCTAGACACAATACAGACGCGGCCATAGGTCTGGCCGTGAAAGGGGAGCCGACTCGGCCAAGGTTGGCCGAGAGGAGGCTAGCTATTTGTAGAAGGATTCAGCCGTGGGGATCTCAACTGAACTCCTCTTCTTTCTCTTACTCATGCCTTTATCATTTATTCTGATTTCTCAAATTGCCGACCCCTAAAAGTCCTTGAAGGGTTAAAATTGCGTCAAATTGGCTTCAATTGAGAGTGAAATTCGGCCAAACCCTTTTCTCAATGGGTTGGCCGAAATTTCTACTTTGCAAAATCAAATTTGACAGGTCTTGACCATTTAGTGCTTATTCTAATTAATCTTGATACCTGTTATCTTTATGGGCTAAAGTCATTTCAGTTAAAGCTAAAATTACCCAAATTAGAGCTAACAAACTCTTGGCCCCTCTCCCTCACAGTGCGGGTTGAAAATCCTTGAGGTGCAGGTTGAGTCCACTCTATTGATTCTAGTATGTATGTCACCACCGGTCCAATGCAAATGCATGAACTAAATAAATCATATGATTTGGATCAAATGCAGCTAAAATTATAATATATGCAAATTAATGGCAATATTTTTTCCTAGGGTTAAATAATTATCCCTAATCTTTATGCAATTAAACCTATATAAATGAATCAAATTTAGGCATCAACAAGCATGTACAAGCGAAAGGGGATAACCTTGACACACCTTTGAGCCTTTCAAAGCCTTTCAAACACTTTCAACATGTTATCCATTTTTGCCTGTAAAAAGGACATAGTTGTCGAGATCTTATTTTACATCTTTAATTAACTCAATGAACCATTGGGAAGAATCGAAACGCGAGGGAGGGAACCACAAGCGATGCTGCTTTTTGACTAAAATTTTAAGTTATAATGAGCAAGAATAAGCAGTGATCTATATCTTTACATAACACTAAAGCTCATTATACCTAAGGCATGCATGTGTTGCCGACACTAACCATTGATCCTACAAAGAGAGAGAAGCAGGAGTGTGATCTGCTTTTCACTTACTAGCATCATTACGTAAAGATGCTCAATTGGATGCCCTTAAACCAGAACAAGATCCATAAGCGGGTTTATGCATTGCTGGGAAATTCATGGGAAAACCAGAGTTATAGGAAGTGATCACAATGCTTCTATTACCATGGATCGACTATGTGGAGCATCGACTATGCACATTACATGAAAAGCGCTTGATCGAATACTTTGAGTCCTCGAGGATATTGATGAGGACTTTGGAAGGTTTGCAGATGGGATCGTAGTTAGCTTCGGAGAGCGAATTGAGTAAATTCAACGATCAAAAAAGCATGAGATTTATGAGTGAGAGGACTATTCTTCACTCTTCAGCGGCTTGATGTGCAGTGTTCTCAATGAAACTAGCCATCAGGCGCCATTAATTTTTTTTCAAATTTTGGCTTTTCTTTAAATACACTTCCTGAAATTTGCCGAGATCTTATCTTATCTTGTAAAATACACTAAAATGGAAGCGTGACTCGATTTGTTTATATGTAAATTGCTAGCATGTGTCCTGATTTTATAAAAAAAAAGACAAATGATTATGTTACAATGAACATGAATTGATTAGAAGTACTTGATCAGGATAGTAATTAATTTGAAAAAAAAAATCCGCCCTACATCGGTAAGGAAATGGCAATTGCCAATTGTGGAAATTGGACTTTTAAACTTCCAATGGTTGAACAAAATGTTTTATTAAAGTCCGAGACGTTATCGGTCTAACTATTCTTTTCTGATAATCCAGAAGATACATGGTTGTACTACTTGGCCCTTCTTTTACTCTTTTATATCTATTCGAAGATTGCAAATTTATTGGGAAGAAAAAATAACTGATCAAAGTCATGCCCAATTTAAGAGAGATGAGGTTGAGAGTATCTAAGCCATAAACCAACTGCATTTAGGTTTTTGCCCGAACTTTCTATTTGGATCAATCCTATTTCGGCTGAGAAGACGTACAGGAGTGGCACGTTTCTGCCTTCTTTATTAGAGAAAACGAGAAGACTTCCTCTAGCAAGGCTTTGGATTCGTGAGTCCACAAATAGTGATATCACGAAGATTAAATTATAGTTGAATTTGCATTTGGCGACGTGCATGACTTGCAATCTTCTTACCAGAGAATATGGTTTTAGGACCACTTTTCCAATCTACAATGGAGGAAAATATTAGCCCCCGGGACTGGGAGGATGCTCCAAGTCGTCACGAGTTCTCCGGTAAAGCCATGTGAATTGACGTACGTAAAATCATAGAGCTTATCAAACATCAATTCCTGCCAGAAAACATCACAAAAGCTAATGAGAATCGAAACAGAAAAGGAAGATAAAGAGATGCATAGGATGTGGATAAGTGTTTGCCAGATGAACATGAGCTTTGATTGGCGACTGGACCTAGATACTGATGACTCGTGAAGATTCGTCTTCCACTGGACGCCACAAACACCGTTTGACCTGGAACGGCAAAAGGACGGGCGAAAGAGAACCGGGCGGTCAAAAAGCAGATGTTACGATTTAGAGCCTGACAGCATACATTTTCCAAAACTTTCATCAGAGACCCTTAAATATTTCTCTTCAGAGAAAAACCTAACTGGATAATTGACTTGAAATATGCATGTCAGTCAAGGGACGAAAATCTCCTGAAAGCTTTCTGCACAGTCAATGGACCTTCTAAGGATCCCTAGTTTGACCCCAATGCACGGCAACTTGAGAAATTCAAGAAGATGTTACGATTGATTAGAGCCAATTCTGTGATGCTGGTCAAACTAGGTCCATGAGGTGGATTATCGTGTCTGATGCCTGAACTTATTTATGTGCACCGGTTAGACGGAGGTGATAGATCCGACTTGCTCCGTCATCAAGTGCAAAAATCCTATTTGGTGTTGATTCGATTTTTGCTCAAACAACACCTTAATATAATATCATAGGTATTCGATGGTGTCGGGATTTTTGTTCTACTTTAATTCGCGTCTTGACGAAACTCTTTTTCCTTTACCTAGGCACTTGTTCACCAAAAAGCACTAAAGAAAGAAGAGATCTCAATTTTTAAATAACACCCACGTTAGAAGCACGCCAAGCAATTATGCTTTACTGAAAGCAAGGATCACTACAGGAGATCGACCCAAGGACCTTTGGAATTCAGGACTAATCGATATTAGGTCAAACAAAAGTGGGGAATGCCAAGCATCTATTCTACCCTATTTTATTAATCAATAAATGCGTTTGAACTACCTCATCCACTAGCCTAAGATAGAGATAAGTACCAACATGGGAGGACTGGCAGAGCTGTGGAAAAAGGGATAACGCAGTCTCAGCAAGAATTCACAATGGATATCCTAGGTGGGGTACGTGGTATATTTCTTTGACGGGTTTGCTTGCTACTATCTCGATAGCCAAAAAAACAAAAAAACAAAAAAGAAGAAGAGTTAAGCTACAGCTAAAACGGGAATTTATAGCAAAATAAACATAATATAACTATATACCCATGAGGGAGCTCAAATAAGGAGAAAATTTAAAAATAAAAACTCCTAATTCTATTATTCGGAGGCTAATTCAACCCTAAACCTTTTTAGTTTGGCCAATTTAATCCTACATTTTTTGGCAGTTTGATAATTTAGTCATTTCGGTTAATTTAAGCCCAAAATCAATTATATGTATATATGTCATCTTCGTGACACTATTGATGCTAATATAGACAAGCACTTATTATTTTAGAAAAATTGAATGTTTGAAAAAAAAATTGGGTTATTGTGATCGGCGAGGGAATGCCAACCACTAGACAAAGGCTTGCAAGAGTGAGCCGACTGCAATGAAAAATAAAAGAAAAAAAATAAAAATTGTCAACGTCACTAAATTGGCAAATTGTTAAAGAGTTGAGAAAGGAATTGGTTAAATTGAAAATTTTATAACCGAATAGGTATCGGTACTATAGGTAGAGAATTTTATTTTTTACTTAAATAAGAGTCAATACTCTATCACAAGTAAAATGCTTTTAACAAATAAGAGAAATAACTCGAAGTGAATACTCTTTCGGCAAGAAAAATTCAAGATAATTTAATTAACCTAGTCGAAAAAACTAGCCTAGCAACCGAACCGAATGATGGATCGAGTGCTATTTGAAGAAAAAGTTGCCCTAGACGAATATAGTACAGAGAGCCGATCTGATGTACATTTCCAGTGAAGAATGCCTTACCACAGCATGGCGAGGCCCACCAAAACTTGCTCATAAAGTTTTCGTCCTCTTTCTTTTCGTGCGTGCACGTGTGGGAGTGCTCTGGGTCCATAATTGCGATCGTTCAGCCCCCAAAGAGTCAGACTGACGTAATGCTTGTGTTCATACTTCTCTCATTCTTTCACGTTCAGGGGGGAATTCCACAATGCCAGCCACTTGGGTCGCTTGATGTGGCTGTGCATTGGCACCCGTTCCACGTTCCTCAATAATGCGTGGGGTGGGCGGTCAAAACCAGCGATTCCATCTTTGCCTTACACATTACCATAAATACCAAGCAATTGCTACAAGATCCTCGAATTTAGTCATAATTATTCCACACAACCCACGGTCCGAAATCTCGAGGCCGCCGAGCCTGTCAAGGCAACGGCATCAGGATGCCTTTAGCTAAAAATCGTTTGTAAACATCATGATGATCCGTAGTAAATCAAACAAGTTTACAATGATACACTATAAATAGTCAAATACGGAATTGTACTTCCACTTAACTGCTTAAACTTTAGAATTATATTTGAAAGCTTACGATAGTTACACGGGCCAATAACGTGAGGGTTAGGGTTGACTAACTCAAAAGGGGATCAAGCTAATCCACATGCCCTGAACAACGATAAGATTTGATCTCGTGTTTGCTCAGAGTTCAAACGTTCCGGAAGGGAAAGATTCCAATCGACAATCACTTGGAAACTTGGAAAGTGAACTTTGACTAATCAAGATGGTGATGAAGAAAGATATCAATCAGGTAAAAGCTAGGGTTTTGACCATGGTTTGGTGCCGAGGCCCCTCTTACACCTCTTCCTTTCTGGAAACTCATAATCATGATTCGAAATTATCCTTTAGGGGGGTCATACTAATCAAATCTTACAACAAAAGGCCATACCTTTTTTTTACACTTTTTTCTATTGTCGATGAGTGCCCTAATTTATTGAGCTCCAAAATGGGTTGGTTTCCACCGTGACTAGATTATTAGACAATTATCCCAAAAGCCGCACGTGGCATGGTGCTAACTAGTCGCTGCATTAACGATTTTCAAAAAATAAAAAATCATTAAAATATTTAGAATTAATAAATCAGATTAAAAAATTTATAACTGAATTGACTGTGGTAAGATACTTGTTAGATTTTTTGGATAATTATCCTCTAAATTATTGCTCATTTAACATTTTCTAACGTGAAGACGGGACGAAGCACCGAAGGGACGAATAAATGCGAGAGTAAATCTTGAACTCAATGCACGAAATTCCTTGATTTCCAGAAAGAAGAAAGCGACGTCCGGACGATGCAAATAAAACGAAAGGCGGACGAAGAGCCACGTGCCACATGATTTTCACGTCATGCCGACCCCACCATGCACACGTCACCCGGCTTCTCTGTCATCACTTGCGTCATCATATTCGTTCGGTCAAGAAGCGCTTTTGCCCCATTGTTTAGTCGAGATTTAAGATATCTAATCTTCGTCGGCTGAGCTCCTTCCACTTCTTACAAGAACATTGAATCAAGTCATCGATGATAAAAAAAAAAAAAAAAAAGTGGCTTATCATGATGCCCGACAAGTGCTAATTGAAGAATGCATCGAGCACTCGATTACGCTTTCGATCAAGATAAATTGCGTGGGACTCAATTGAGGAATAATTGATTCATGACATCCGCCGAACTTTATCCCTCTGCTTTGCCACACAAACGGCCTGCTTGTGATTATGCAATTCATTTCATTTTTTTACGTTATGATTCATGAAATGAGCATTGCACAGACTTAATCGAACTTCTCAATTTCATAGTAATCCAAGTTCAAATGATCATGATATCCATCTTACGTTGAATTAGAAAAACTTTTAATGCATACGTAGTACTACTTAATCAAGTTTTAATCACGGTATGAAAGCAATGACATTCATATATGGGGTGTTTAGGGTTTTTTTCATTATTGAACCATTTATCACTCGCCATAGGACACAAGGCATGCTTCTCCTCACGTTAACCTCGAAGGGAAGACCAGGGCGAACCGTTTCACACCCGCTCTTCGGAGCAAGAAGATAGATGATCCCGTTCGAATTCTTCGGGCTCCGATACGACGAGCCTTCTTCTACGGATGTCATCTTGGCGTCATGATCAATGACTGACCCACTTCACGTGCCCACTTGAGTTATTCGGCATGTGGGGATGACAATTTGAGATTGGAAACAAGAGATGATTTCAAGCCACGTGGAATAGAAGGAACACAAGAAACAAGGTCGGATAAGGATAAAATACTCCAACTTGTACTGTGTGTATAAATTTCCACGAGTGGTTGCGAAGCCTCTTGGAGCTCTCTTCAGTACCAGCGCAGGCGAAACTCACTCCCCCCACACTGCTCGAGGAGCAAGAGGAAGAAGCAGAAGAAGAGGAAGAGGAAGATGAGTTCTCAGCAACCACGTCCACCACCTGGAAATGGGACGCCCCCTGCAGCCCCATCCTTCGGCAACCTACCACCTCCAAGAGGCAGTATCATCAGGGCCATCATCAAAGGCAAGTAATAAAACTGTTAGGATCTTCAAGCTTCTTAATTCTTGAAAAGGGGGGGGGGGGTTGTTGTTGTTGTTGGGTTTTCGATCATGTGTAATGCATAGCCTGTCTCCTATATTAGGGTGCTATGTGTAGTCAGTCTACTAGAGTCGAGGTTGATTTACATATTACAAAGGATATGCCCCCAATGACCCTGATCCGGCTCTTGTAAATACTATGGTGCTTTCGTGATGTCGAATGGAATCCTCCCCCAGTTAAGCTTGTGATATTTTCCTTGGGTAGGCACAATTCCAGGTGATTCTCATTCCTCGCATGAACTCATCAATAGATCTCGCGTCCCTCCTGTGCTTTCCTATAGTATTTGTCGTGCATACGCGGCGCGCATGTTCATATGTATTTGCTTGCACACGAGCAAGCCTGCCGAACAGGTAGGATAATCAGGTTGAACTTTAAAGCCGGATTTCTAACCAGAAACCTCGCACAAGTGAACGACGACTATCAGCTTGAATGTCTATACCCACACATCGAACCTCGCCTCGGGCCAATGCCGAGAAGGATCCCGGATAAGCAACTCTCTGCTTGCAATAACCCTTCTCCGTTATTCTGTTATTGTTACAGTTGATTTTTCAGTATTTCTAACCAGAAACATCACATGGGTGAACGACAAATATCAGCTTGAATGTCTGTATACCGACGCATCGAGCCTTGCCCGAGGCAATGCCGAGAAGGATTCTGGATCAGCAACTCCTCCTCTGCATAACTCTTCTCCTTCATCGTTGGTATTGATTATTCTTTTTTCTTTCTTTGAGAATTGTTATGGATAGAAAATCTGACTTAGCTCCGAAATGGGGGATGAAGATTCAGTATGATTCATGCATCAGCTGGTATGACCCACCCCGACATAGGAGATGAAGATAAAATAATAATTTTTTGGCAGGTGTTAACTGTCGCCAGTTGGAAATTACTGCTTAAATAAATAAATAAATAACTGACAGTCTAAATCAAAGGAGTGTGAGTCCAACTTGTCTTTCCCTTCGACTCGGTGGAATGTGTGGTTAGTGCTGTATTATTGAAAAGCTTTATGTTCTGGACTATGAAAAGCTGATGTTGCATCATCTTTATCTCTTCTAATAGTCTGCTGAATATTCATTGGGGATAATTTCTTAAGAAAATATGCGAAATCCACCCAAACACACGACGGATTCGTCATCGCATTTTGAAGTGCACCACAGTAGTACTCCATCAGTTCAAATTACACGATCTTGTATCTCCATATCAATGATAACTTAGCATGGTATGTCAGAAATGGATTAATCTGATATGTTCCATTACCATCACCGCCAAGACAAACAACGAGGGCGACCATGGCCGCCTTTCCAACAAAGCTTTCGCTATAATTACTGCACGGTCCCGCCGGCCCCCACTGCATTATTTAGCAAGAGATGGTAGTCTGATAAAATTCCAAATTTGGTGGACGACAATGAAATGTAAGTTCATCGTACGGACCCCACTTGCCTAAGCCAAGTTGAAGAGATTATAAAGGGGAAACAACCAACCAATTCAGTTTTGACATTAATTATGTGGAGCGAGCGTGCTCTTCCCACGCGACCTCTTTGACATTTATCGAGCGTGATTGATTTGCTTTTGGGAGTGCTGGAATCTTTTGCAATTCGGGCGGAGGACTCGGACAAAAACCAGCGGGGGTCCATGTACGAGGGAGAAAGCAACATATAATATGAACTCAACATGAATTGTGGGGTTTCTATGTAGATTTCATTGGATCTTGTCGTGCGATTTAGTTTGGTTTGTAGACACCAAGCTATGCTTGATATTTTTGATAAGTCAGATGGAGTGTCGATGTAGTGTTAAAATTTCCATAATTAGGTGCCAAACTATCGTGCCCTTCTCTCTCCTTTCATCCTTTACATTAGGGTTTCCATGGAATAATAGATTGGAGGCCTGACTCTGTTATATAAAAAAGAAAGAATCCCAACTTTGCATCCAATCTCAATTCTGTTTGGAATATTCTTTATCCCAAAAAAATCTCCAACTTTCACTTCATCCCAAATATCCACACGTCCAAAGATTACCACTAATTTCTTCAAAATTATCAGCATCAAAATCAGTTATAATTCATTATGATGACCCTACATCTTCATCAACACTCTCAATTATCGTGTGGAACAACAACAGCAGACTCTTGATATTGATAATTTTTCTACAACAACAACAAAAAACAGTGGCGATTTCTATGAGTGGGCAGATTTAAAACTAGGATGAAAGTTGAGGATTTTTCTAAATGAAAAAAAGAAGAAGTTCGTGACAAAATTAAGATTAGACATAAAGTTAGGAGTTTTTTAGGAAATTAGCCCTAGATTGATGGAATATATATACATAAGAGAAGAAATTTATTGATGATGGACTCTTCTATCATACAAGAGGCCGTGTATAGATAGAATTAGCTGCATAGATGATCTAGAAGTGAGCAAGAGGACATGTCGCCAAGTAGAAGTCGCCCAAACAAGATAATACTTGAACAAATTAGTGTGATGGTAAGCCTTTGACCTATTGAGCTGCGGACTACTAGCTGATCTTTTCTTCAATGAAGAGTTCAAGAACTGCCTAATCCTCCTTTTAAAGGTATGTATATATGTTTGGGGAGGGGGTAAGGAGTTGTTGGGCTTTGAAGCAAGGACATATATAATATGTACATTGTACATACTATATAAATTCCAGAAGGTGTTGAAAAATACGATCATACATTCATATATTTCGAAAGGTTTTAGGTGTTTCGCGCTGAATTAAAACTAAACAAATTGAAGGGTCATATTGCTTTATAGAAAGTTAAAATTACTTGAAATTCAGGATGGCACGAAGCGGATAACACACAAACAATTATTGCCATGGCAAGCCTTTGACCCATTGAGCCGTGGACTCTTCAATGATGAACCTTCTTATAGATAGATGAGGAGCTCATTAACCCAGAAAAATCACAATGGCCAATTGCTACTTGGGAATCACATTGACTTTAAGGAAATCCTACAAGTTTTGTTAATTATTAGTTATTTTATTTTAATTTGTTAAGTCTGGACCACCATTTGGCTGCTTTTGAGTGGCTTTTAGCCAGCACATCGTGCTTCCTTTCCCTCTTAAGGAGGAAAAACTTGGGAAGCCCATCGTTCATCAAAGTCAAAAGACATGAAAGTCACGTTTCTCCGACAAGGTAGGCCACGGTTTTAGAGAAGAGGCATTTTATATTTGGATAATATCAGGCTGTTTGATGAGATCTTGGACTTTAGGATGGGTCATGTCACTAGCTCTAATTTAGGGGAAAGTAAATATTCCATTGTATCATGTTCATACCTCTAGTGTAAAAATATAAAAGTTCCTCAATCGGAAAGACGAAAATGAAAAGTGAAATGAACTGATTAGATTTCATTTATTTGGTGGAAAAATCGACAATTTGAAAAAAAAAATTCGTCAATGATTGTGTCTAAGTGAATATGAACTCATTAGATTTTATTTGTTTGATGAAAAATTGACGATTTGAGAACGTTATCCTCAACGATCACGTCCAAGGCTTAAAAAGTCGAAAAGACAAAAAGTATGTTCATTATGGATAGAAATTTTCATATGGCGATTGCTGTTTATGATGACTGATTTCTGTAGATAGTAAAAGCAGTCAGTTTTTTAGGAAATGTTTCTAGATTTGTGATATATATCCGAATAGATGAGTTGGGATCATGAGCCACGACTTAATGTATAGCCTATCCGGCAATAAGTAGTGGTGTTGGGAGGAACGAGGACATGACTTCATTGTGGTCTATTTTTTGCTGCCTATTGACTAAACAAGAAAGTTGAAAAAAGAAACACCGTGTTTCAAAAAGGTTGAAAGAAATACACATTATTTTGACGTTAGTTGAAAAATTCAATCAACCTACTTAACTTATGAGATCGACTATATCAAAAATACTTATCTCTCAAATTCAATGATCACAAATCATTGTAGACATGTACAGTCTAGTGCACATTTCATTGTGCGAAAAGCCCTAAAAAGAATACCAAAACAAGGTAATTGGACTTCACGTCTGATTATATTTGTATGATAGTTTAACTTTAAAAGGAGAGATTATCTAATGTGATCGGTCACCCTGAAAACTTGCCATCCTAGTTGAAGTTGGACCGATGCATAAATTTTTATATATGACATAATAGAGTTGTTTGAACTTTTCGATTCGACTAACTTTCACAAATTAGCACAAACCTCTCTAATGACTCGCATAATTTTATTTCTACGAAACCATTTTTAACGAGGATGAGCATGTAAAGAATAGATTGTTGGGGTGCAAATTGAAGGTTTTAAAAGCTCGAATGGCGTAAAATGGAAGACTTTGGAAACCGGTAGATCTCAAGCGTGATTCTAGGGCTAAGCTCAGGATAGATCTCTATAGTCATCCATTGAAGGAATCTTCATACAATAAAAACCAAATGATTTTATGTCCAGCTGGGTCCTTTTCAACTTAGATTTCCCGGGCTGGAGTGGATTTGATAGAATCAAATCAATCAACAAATGTTCAGCCTAGGGCAGATACAGTAGATGGGTCAGTTCTCAGTTGCATCTTGGACAATAGCTGGCAAGAAAGTACTCATGCATTTACCCCGAAAGTATATAAAAATAATTCACGAAGTTGGAATTTCCCGTCCACACGAACTTGAATTTGTTGCTTTCTGAAGTCATACATCTTACATTTGCCCTTGAGGAAGGTAATTTGGATTTTTTTGCCTCAATCATCTACACCTTTAAATCCATATTACTTAGAAAAAAAGGGGGGTTTTATCTCTTAGGAAGAGATACTTAAAAAAAAAAAACTTATCCATGTTTATATATTCTCCACAAACTTAAAAAAAAGTTATGCCCCATCCACCACGCAAAGTACTTAGGCAAAGAGATTTGGTCCACGCAACTAGGACAAATGGACTATTAGGTTTCTCCACAGTTAAAGATAATAACAAAAAAGAAAAACCAAAGAGAGGATTGGATAAGGATGTCTTGCCTCAGATTTAACAACCTTAATGCCACCAACTTGTACTCAAGTTTTCATTATAAATTTAAGGAAGAATAATTGATTGTAAAAGAATATTTATTTTACTAAGAAAAAAATGGTAAGATAAGTTATTGTATTGATTTTACCATATGAATTGTACAATACACGAAAGCCCAGCACCACAAAACTCATACTCAAAATGGCTTAAGGCCAATTATGAGTGGAAGGGTGCTGTGGTTTCCAAATGAACAAAAAATAATTGGCCTAAACAATGGCCTACAATAGGGAACACAAGAGACCGGATTTCTTTCACAAGAAAATAGAGTGATCGATTCCCCAGTTGTGCTAAATCCGTCTATTCCCGAGAGAATCCAGAACTTGTTGGAACGTCCTAGTCTTATCCTTGACCATCTTCTCTAAGTTCTTTGATAAAAATATAACCATTGCATATTATGTCTTAAATCTATTGTATTTTGTATGGATATAAATTTAGTCATAATTTTTTAAATTTTATCAATTTAATCATCAAGCTTTACGGAAAATTTCAAGATAGTCCTTCTGATCAATTTTCAACGAAAATTGCTTACCGCTTTAAATGGCGCACCACCATGTCGGTAATCTCCAGCGAAAATGACAGGAATGATTGTATTGGAATTTAGCGCAAAAGTTGAGAAAATTTAAAAGTTTAGGACCAAATTAGTATCCATACAATGGATTTGGAAAATGAATGGATAATTTGCCGTTTATTCACTACCTATCAAATCGAGACTCCATGCTTTTGACAAAAAAGAAGAATAATATTGTATAAATTCGGAAAATAGTGATTTCACCTTTGCAATGGGTCGATTGCGAAGGATCACCCACATGGTCACCATCTCTAATCCACAAATGAATCTACCTTGGATCACATCCATATTAATTCTTGAATACAAAAAGTGCCGATAGCACCACTATTCCACACGCAAATCTTCACCTTGACTTTCGTGGACACCCCCATCTTTCACCAAAGAATTGCAAAACGTGCCTCTCGACATGCAAAAGACAGGAAAAAGATAATATTGAAAGGCGGAGATTGATCACCTCCACTTGCCGGCGGTCGACAAAAGAAAAGTGCGAAACGCACGAGGAGAATAATCGAATGCTTCGATCCCTCTTTTCCTTCTTTAGTCAACAATTGAGGGGACTTCCATGTTGATCCAAATGAGTTCTCAATTCTAGAAATTTAGAAAAATGTGGCTAAGTTATTATCAGTGAAATAATTAAGGATGTGGGTCAGACTCGGGTGCTCGATATGATCCTTTTTTTCTATCGCATTTCTTAGTAAATCAATTTTGTAATAAGTCCTTCTAAAGGCGTAACGTATTCGATTTGTGAGCTCAATTTACAATTTAAAACGGACTTTTTTTCTCCTTATCTCCTTGTGTGTGTAGTTAAATCCTCCTTTCTCCAACCAAGAAGAAACAAACCAACACGCCATTGTCCCTATCTAAGCTTAACGAAGTGGTCCACAATTCACCAATTTTTCCATGTGTTCTTCTCGATAGATAATACCCCGCCTTTCGTCCAGAAAACGTCGGGATCTTGAAACGTCCAACCACCATTCTCTTTCTAGAGATGTATATCCCAATTTTATTCCATTCGGTACGTCAATTTCGAAACACTGTCTGCGCAAAGTCATATGAGGGTGGCCCCAGAGGGAGAGGGAGAGGTATAATTTTTGCTTGGTCCCACGGACAGTCCAACCAAACAAGAAAAGATTCTGACAAGTGAGAAAGTGCACTGAAGTAAATACAAGCTGTCGAAACAGAACTTAAAAGAAATCGAATGAAATATCAAGAATGAGAAGAAGACAAGGCGAACAAGACGAGCCACCTGGTACCTTGTTGCCCCACGAGTTCCTGTTTCTTTTGCACGCTGGGGTGGCATTACATTCCGTCGAAGATTAGATAATCTGCTCAGATACCAGATAGGCAAACCAATGTGCTGATCTCTTAAAAGGTGGCTGTTTTGGTGAACCCATAAAAGTCTTTAGTAAAGTACTAAAGTGGAATGGAGAGCTTTGATGCTGGTATATATGTTGTCTATATGATCTTCTTGTCACCTGACTAAATGTTTGCCTCTTTCAAGCTTGTCGGGAAGCCTCGGTCGAAGTTGCTAGATTTGGAAATCTAGTAGATGAAGTGAGTCCTCAAGATCGTAGAAGGATAGACGCTTCTGCTGTATTTGGGTACATTTAGGCTCTAGTGAACAAGTTTTGCAATCTCGGTCAGATCGTCGATCTTAAGGCCCACATAGATAGGACAAATTTCATTAGCGCAGATCTACGCGCATTCCCGAACGTTAAGAAGGGTAAAAAAACTGGGCCGTTAATCAAGAAAGGTCCGGCCATCTTGAATTGGCAATGCCTCATGTTGTCCGAAAAGGTCTAGGTACCGTCCTTCCACTACGTACATGTTCGATGCATTTATCGACTCGTCTTAAAATCTCCACAGCGACTCACGAGCCAAGAAACTATTAAGGCGTTAGCCACTCAAAGTTCCGCACAAGTCTGTAGAAGAGCGAACAGAAAGGGAATTCAAAACTCTGATCTACACATTGAACTTTCTCATCGAAGTTACATGTTCAGTGAGCTTGGGTTAGCAGTTAGTACAGAGATCAACCGGAACAAAAACCTAAAAGAACTCAGCTTTTGCCCAACTGTACTTTGGGATTCGCAGCAAATAGCTGCCTAAGGAATTAAAGAATCTGTACGCTCTATATACGAAATTAAAGAAAATGTATGGTTGTCGCAATCAAGAGACAGAAGCTATCTTCGATGCTTCAATCTCTGCCAGCTAAGATTCGTCTCCGCTTATAAACCAATTGGTACCGATGCGCCACTCCGTTGCAAGATCCCATTCTGTTTTCTTTTCCAAAGCCCCTGTCTCTAAGCTTGCGCTTATAACACAATCCGCAAAATCTGCTCTGGTCCATGGATCCAGCTACCTGCAACACATAGCAAGACGACCAAAAGTTTAACTTGACGACTAGCCATGAAGCTTTTAGTCAGTTACGAGGAGATAAATAAGCCAGCATCTAGGAGTAATCAGAACCAACATGCATTTCACACCATAGAGCAACTCAGCCAAAAATGATGAATGCAAAAAAACATACCAGACATAAAAGGGCTGTACTCCCAGCATCATGGGATGCTACAAAAGCCAAAATAAGATTAGTAAATAGAAGCATAAGGTACATTCAGTAAAGATTTAATTAAATGAAGCTTGCTAGGGGAACGCAGAAGTAAAATTCTGAAAATGTACCCCTTGTTGTTTTGCATATAGAACGGTGAAGAAATTTTTGTATCATTGTCGTCCCCTGAAAGCCCAAGAGGGGATAACCCAGTAGGTCTTGCCTATCGGAAATAGGCATCTCTGAGAATCCAAAGGACGATTCCCATGTAGTGCGCACTTGACTTGCAGCTGGCAATATCAATCTCTCAACACCGAGCTGGACAAGCAGCTGAAAAGAAAAGAAAGTTCAAGCCAATTATTACGCCATCTATGCATAAATATTTCCTGCTGAAAAGCATGCCAAAGAATGCAGCAACTACAAAGTACCTTCTCCAATTCGCACACCAAAACACGACACATACCCTGTCGCCGAAATTGAAAAGAAGTGGCAACAAGAGGCATCTCTGCTAGTCTCGGCCCAAGAATCCTGAAATACATGCAAAAGGCTTTAGCTATCATATTCAGACAGTCTATAAACACCAAAACGCATACAGCAAAGAAGAATTGGAAAAAACAAACCCATATCTTATCTAAAATAAGTACCTGACTGTGGCCACAGATGCGATTTCATCACCTTTATGCAAAACCATGAGATAAAAACCCCGGAAATCCAACCTTTTAAGCTTTGATCTGCAAAAATACACAATATCACACATTTCACTAATACATACTATCTACCAAAAGAATGGCAAACAGAATATAATGCTAGTATGCTGCCAATCAATGTGATCATAGGAGAGAGAAGAGGCACCAGCAGAATAAAAGGAAAATAGAAAGAATAAGCAACTTTCTTCTACCCACTACAGTTTTCTTTACACAACTTGTGGTGTACGTGACACTACGTTGCCACAAAGGTAAACAGGATAATGGATTACAGAAAGGCTTTTCCATCTCTTCTTTTTCCTTTCTTCCAGGCCTTGTTAGAAAGAAAAGATAGGACAAGCCAAATAAGCCAGCCCTAAAACTACTTTCAACATGAAAAAGCTCACTCATTCTAGCTCTTTCAACCATAGCACAAACATCATGAAGCACAAGACAATGAAAAACCAATCGACTTGATTAAAACAGCAAAATGATCCAACTGCCCATGATAATATAGATCTCAGTTGTTCATCCGCACCTAAACATTAAAATCACAATTAAGAAGAATCCTTTTTAAAAGTGGAATGATAATGATAAATATGTTGAACTGCAATATCTGTATCTTAAGCAAGAAAAAACTAAAAGGCTCAAACATTTCCACAATCCAGAGAACACTGCAAACAAAGCATAGACAATTGACCCTTTTCTACTAGAACAAGTTGGCTATGTAGCCTATGCGCATTTTCTTTTGCTGCTGTGCTCTATCTAGTGCTTCATCCTCAATATTTAGATATTTAAGGTCTTGAATTACAGTTTCTTTAAAACATTTTAGACATTAACTATCCAAGGAATGTTATCTTATAAACTCATCATTTGACCCTTGCCAATCTACATATCCAAAGAACACCGCAAATGAAGCATAGACAACTAACCCTTTTCCATTAAAAGCAGTTGGCTGTCGGGCCTATGCAGATGTTATTCTGCAGTAAAGCCCTATCTAGTGCTGCATGCTCAATGATAAGCACATATTTCAGGGTCATGAATGATGGGTTCTCCAATCCATTTTAGACATTCACCGACCAAGGACTGACATCCTATTACAGCATCATCTTTCCCCGGCCATTTTAAATATCCACATCACCCCACATTACCAATATTGTAATGGATCTTCTTTTCCCTAAAACCGAATAAATGCCCAATAGAGAAACCGTTGTTATTGACACGCAAGGTGCAGAAACAAAAGTTAAGAAAGCATTCTGCTACAGATGGAGAAGCGTCTGAGACCCCAAGAAATTTTTGCTAAAGCAATTTAGGAAGGCCTTAGTCAACCCAGAACAAAAACTGTCTCACTGCCACCTCTAGGTGGCGGTTGTTGTAACGTGAGGCTCCGAAGATTTTAATGGGAGAATGGAGATACGAGGCAGAATTCCGCTTTTCAAGCCTTTCAGTAAAATGAAGGTTCTTACTGAAGAATAGCAAATATCTGCAAGACTATTGAAAAGAGGGCATCTCATTTCAACGGGCAATCAATTAGAACCAAGAAGGTCATGGACACCATATTTTCGAGACTAAACTCCAAAAATTGTGCTAGAGCAACTTTCTCCAGAAAAATCAACTGACCACCATAAACATAAGCATACACACGAAAATAGGGCAAGAATGAGCAGCTATAATCCAGTATAAGTTACCTTGCTTTCTAGATGACATGAGAAGCCACTTAGGGTCCTGCATTTTGACGAGGGATACCTTTTTCCTGACTCTAAGGCAACTAACTCATTAAGTTTTTATATGGCATTTAAATTAGGTAAAAAACTCTAGGCCTCCCAAAGATTGTTTTTCTATGCTTTCTAACAAACAAGTGGCATTTAAAGTGGTGAAAACAAGAAGAGCCCAATGCATCAGTCAACCAAACAAGCTAGCTCCTTGCTCTCATATTCATTTCTTTCTCAAAATAGTTCTTGGGTTTATACTTGTTCATATCTAAATGACTTCAATGCCAGGCAGTTCTAACAAAACACCATGCCAATATGCATCTAAATACACCACAACGACAGAAAACAGATACATGATCTCCAAAGATGACAAACGACGATTAATCTGCTCAGTGAGATCACATATAAAAAAGTCACAGATAAGAGGAATCAAGGATGTCCCATCTTTGCATTTTTGTGGTCATGAAGGTCAAAATAATGTCAACAGCTGCTTTAGTTTCCTACACTTTGGCAATGAATAGCTATTATGCAAGTAGAAATTACTTCATCCATGTATGTGTTGTACACAATAGGAAAGGCAGTCTTACGCAGAGTTGAAAACAATATCTTTGATCAGATCCCTATTGGTGTGAAGCTCAGTGATAGGCTGGAAACTCTCTTTGATAACCCTAAGAGCATGGGATATCTTCAAAGAGCTGTAGTTCCTTGGGATGTTGCATGCTTTGCAATCATTTCTCATGGATCTGATCAGGGTCCAGGTCAAGCCATCCACTGTAGTGGAATTTGATATTCCCAGAAGCAAATGAAGTTGCACATATAACTGGTAGTCAAAAAAAGATAGGTACTTAAATGACAGACTCTTGGTTCACAATATAACTGGGGGACAGAAAGAACATATAGCATTCTCATGATAGATGGTGCATACATTCAGTGATTATCTTCCTTCTAGTAGTGTTGAGTCAGTTATCTGAAACGACTCATCTGGTTTGCTACCAGGAAAATGCACATACTAAAATCATGGTACCTTATAACAAGCAGTACTGCAGAATCTCTCAGATGGATAGCTCGATGGATATGATGACCCTATTTGGTCCAAGCAATTCACATGATCTATAGAAAAGAACAACAAGGGTTAGCATGAAGCAGTAATAATACTGCAATGCATATCCTAGAGGCATAACTTACATTGGCGGGTGCACTGGAAGCAAGCATTAGTCATTCGCTCATTGCCATTAACGGAATCCCTGACGCCACACAAACCACAACAGCAAGATGGGCAAATCCATCTATCACTTGGAACAACCTAAACAATGCAACGAATCAAAAGTATGAAAGGACACTTGTATCAACATTTTAGGGGAATTATATCACATTTATGTAGGAAACGGACCTACAAAGAGGATTAAAAGATTATAATCAATGCCCAACAACAATCGCAACAAGCATAATAAACTTGGGAATTTGGGAAGGTATTTTCTGACATTCTCAAAGAAGCACATCTGGAAGAACCTCAGAGAAGTCTTCAGTCCAGTACACTGGCTGATCTTGTAGGAAAGACTCAAAATAAAACATACTGAGTGGCAATATTTATATATCTAGATGGTTATCAAAAAAAAAATATTTATATATCTAGACATTTAATTAAGATTGACAAACTTACAAAAGAAGTTTGCCAATGAATCTTCCTCTCTATCCCGTGTTTAAAAAGTAGCTTTCCCTTTCTGAAATTCTTATTTATACTCAATAATTTTACCATAAGGCTTACTTAAGATATGTGAAAGCACAAGAAAGAAAGCAATCTCTAGTAAGGACCTGCCAATAAAAGGGAGGCAAGGAGGCTTTAGCACACAATCTACAGCATAATCTATTTATAAAATAGAATGTCAACAAAGCGAGTTAAAAACCTTAAGTTGGAGGCAACCCAAATGATATGAGGAAAGGCAGCGGTGGCAATGGATTAGATCTCCAGCATAATGACAAACAAAGCATATGGTGTCACTTTGAGGGCATGCAACATGTGCCCTCTTCCTTCTGCGCTTTCGGGGACTAGAGACCATGTCTTTGAGCCTGAATTCTTTTCCAAAGCTTTGAAATACTTTAGTCATCCGACGGTGATTAGCAAACAACTCGCTGTCTTCTTTGATGGCATCAGTACCCGCTTGATCTGATGAAGGCTTTAAGCAAACATCAGGATGCTGGGCCTCCTTGTTGTTCTTATTTCTCCTAACCGATCTCTTCTTTTTATTTCCAACGAGTAGAAAAGCCTGCCTGCTCAACTGCTTTTGTTCACATTCAGGAAAGAAGATACCAACTTTCTGCCTACCTTGCTTCAACTTCATTAAATTTTTTCTTGCCGAATGGTTATTTTGCATATGAGATCTTGTATGGACCGCAACACTACGTTGCCTTGATTCATTGAATGACAGCCCATGACTCTCATCATCAGCATCCGCGTTTGACATATGATTTTCTATGATTCTTGCCTTCCCAAGGAGTTTTTTATGAATACGCCCACCAAAAGCATTTACTCTTTTCCTATTAAAACCAGAATTAATACGGGAGATTCTAGCACAATCCACTTCCATCATGACATTAGTCCGATTGAAATTTGCAGTGCAGTTTCCGCTGTCTAAACTTTCAGAAGGAGCGGCCTCACAGTCAGCTATGGCACCATCAGTACAGTCAGGAGTTCCGGATTTTGATCTCAACTTCATAGTATATATTTGCTTTTGGGGTTTGCTGGGGATGGATTCTTCTCCGTTCGGAACTGATATAATAACATCCGTTTCCTTTTGATATCCAAATTCAACAGAAGAATCAATTAAATCACAATCACTTCTGGCTTTACGTCTTTCCTCGCTAGCTTTGCACCCCACAACTTTTTTCCAAGGAAGATTCTTCGTTCTTGGTCCCTTTCCAAGTTCACAGGCAGCATCTCGTAGGTACTTTTTCCACATGCTCTGAACCCCACAAGTCCACTCCGAAATCATTTTCATGAACCCATAATTAGCCTGCAGATGGAGCCACAGCTTTTTGATATAATTGGAGGAGGGCATATTGACTTCAAGCTCTCTTACCACCTCCAGCAACACCCAGACACCACGATCTGTCCAGATGCCCGAGAATTCATCCCAAATCCGACTCACGCGCAAGTTACTCAAATTAAATTTGCGCTCATCACCTTCATCAGGGAAGTACACAGATCTCTCTGAGGCATCTTCGTTGCAGTCAAAAATGACACCTTCCCACCATGCATCCTTAAAAAAGGCATCTACGCACAACCCAAAACCTAACTTTGTTTCACCAGAATTTGCATGAGATGTCAAAGGAAGGGGTCTGATACGCCCACGGTAGGTTGTAGAAACATGCCGGCGGCGATGAAGGCCCTCAATTGCCTCTGTTACCGGAATGCACTCAATAAGCTTGGCATTGCCTGTCTCACTCAAAAGTTCATCATACTCAACTGTTCTGCGCAGTTCTGATATGCTAACCACCTTTCCCTGGTGCCATGACCCTTGCAGTCCTTCCTCAAACTGGCGAACCTGAAAAATCGACGGTTTTTATATACATACACATCTATAAGAACAACACATATAAGTTAAGAGCTAATTAAAATAGCAAAAGAAACAAATAACAATAAATTCATGTATATGCTTAGAGTGAAAAAATGCTCGTCCAAAATACAGATATTGTTTGCCAAATTTGATATTGAGGTCCCATTATTGGTACGAGATACAATTAGCTTGAGCTCTATAAATCTTTTAGAGCCAAAGAGTTGCAAAACATGTGACACATGGACAAGGTCCGCCATACCGATGCCAATGGAAGACCTTGTCTTAATATCTTGCTAGAGCAAACACTAGATATATATATATATATATATATATATATATATAGAGAGAGAGAGAGAGAGAGAGAGTTGGTAGTTTTTAAAGCAATTCATTATCGGTCTCTACTCAGAATACATGAATCAAACCCCATACAAAAGAGAGAGAGAGTGCGCTGCGGTATCTTTGGCAAGATAGATTTCAAGGCTATCAAATAGACAAAGCACCTTCGGTATCCATTTTAACACTAGCAGAATGTATTCGTGCTCTGCCAATGCTTCAATGTTTCGCAAGACAAGAAATCAAACAAAACTACTCTTTTCTCTATGGAATGAACTCAAGACATAGGTAGCACTCTGTAAACCTAAGTCAGAATGAACTCAGAAATACAAAGAAAGCACAAGTGGAGAACGCCAGCTGGACTGACATAAAAAGTTTGAAATCCTAGCTAAAATACAGACTCTACTAGGTTTACAGCCATCAGAGATATCATAAAAACTTAAAATGTAATTAACTAAAGGTAAGACCGACAAATCCTCGAAATTCAAATATTCCCAGCCTTATTTCTCGTAAACATTAACTAGATCAATTGCCGTCACATATTTCAGGAAAATACGCCGCTTTGGCGAAGTCGTCGTACTCAAGCCAAGTTTCCCGGTGAACAATAGTATTTGCAGGGATTGACATGAACAACGGCTACACATACGACCAGACAAAATGCAAACTTAATCATTCCTCTTCCACCTCAGTTCCCTCCACAACCAAAAAAAAAAAAAATATTGCACGTTTTTACACAAACAAGCAACACGAACGGCTGCGCGAGTCAGCAAATCGGTAATTCGAAAGAACGCCATCCGCAATCCCGCGACCAAACCAAAGACCACACTTAGAATTGCGATTCCAAGAGAAGCAAAGAAGAAGGCAATCGATCGCGAGGAAGATTTCCCAGCAGACAGAGAAAAAAGGGGAACGCGAAACGCAGGGCGCAGTCTTCCCCCCATGATCAACGCGACTAAGACCAATCGCTGGGGGAAAATAGTAATGATTCCCCCGCATTCCGCACAATGCCAGCAGTTCCTCAATCGATCGAGGACCACGACCTAATCACCCAATCGTTCTATCGGAAGTCTCCGCCCCTCATTGTCGGAGACCGAAGCAGGTACCAACTCACCTCGACTCGCTCGTTGAGAAGCAGCTTCCTCCGATCCATCGACGCGGGTCGAGAGCGATCTGGGCGAGGATGACAAAGGCCTCCCTCCTTTCGCTGGAGTCAAACAGCCACTGGAGGCGAACGATCTCTCTCTCTCTCTCTCTGTGGAGCCTGGAATTTGAAATTCTAGAGAGAGAAGAGACGGGTTGTAGTAAGACAAGGAAAGAGACTGTTGCGGGGCCCACGCCAGGCAAGAAGAAATAAGGGTTTCTCTTGCCTCCTGGGAGCCCGGGGGGAGGGGGTGCTGATCCCGTGCGTCCGAAACCCCACCCACCGTGCGCGCCTCCAGCAATCGTACGGTCGAGAGGAGGAGGGGCCTCGTCTGTTTTTTGTACGGCTGCGATGGAGGGTCTCGGTTGACCGGGATGCTTGCTTAGGTCTCTCCCTCGTGGGACCGTGCGTATGTAAATCTTCCCACGGACTGCATTTTCTTTTTCTCTCCTCCTCAAGAAAACAAAAAAGGCAAAATACGTGCGAGAGTTTTTTTTTTTTCGGGAAAGGACAAGGCTGTTTTTTTATTTGGAAGGAAAAATAGTTATCAAACAAGAATTTTGTCGCAAGATATGATGACGTAGGCAAGTGTTTTTTTTTTGGCATTAAGAAAATCATTAGTATAAATGGATTCTACTATCGAAAAACAAGAGAATTGACAAACATTGCATTAAATGAAAGTAACTTGTCAGATTTGATGGGATCTTCGAGGAATCTCTACTGAGACGCGTTATTTTTAGCGATCAATATTTGACTTTAGCACATTTATTAAGAGCTTGCTTGATAAAATTGAAAAAAAATTAATCGCCTAAGAAAATAATACAAATGGTTATTAAATTTTGATTGAATGCATAATATCATTCTTGAATTTTTTATTCATTTATTAGAGTCCTTTAGCTATTCGTAAATATTCAATGTTACTCATGAATTTTCAATTTATTCAATTTAATCCATCAAATTTTTACAATGAAAGCAATCATTTGATTATATTCATAAGTTTTCATAATAATATTATAACCTGTATTGCATAAACATCTTTTCATTTTCAATCCATTTCCTAAATTAACAAAATATTTTTATTAATATTTTTTTTACCTTTTTTTGTCTTTATAAAATTCATCATAGTTCCATTTAAGTATATGTGGCCTTATGAGGGTGATATTAATTTACATGTCTAATTCAATGTGCTTTATTAATATGAGTCTTGTTTAAATTATTTAAAAAGATTTTTTTTTTAAGTTTGGGTGATTTGTGCTTTCTTAATTAAATTTAGTTAAATCTGTAAAGTAGGAAAGTAAAATAACAAGAATATCAACCAATTCAACTTTAAGTAAGGTTTTGCATCTAATATTATAGAGATCAAGAGCAAAAAGATACTCAAATAGAACTACCATAATATTTATAAGGCTAAAAAAATATCCATATTATTTATCGATGTGGAAAATGAATTGAAATGAAGAGATCTTATAAAATCTAGTAAAGAGTGTAGTCATGAAAACTTTTATCTTTTTTAATGGAAAGTTAACGAACTAAATTGAACAAATTGGAAATTTAAAAACTAGATTGAATATCTAAAAATAACTAAAATAATATGTATTAAACGAATTAAAACTTAAATAATGACATCTAACATTAAGTCAAAATGTAGGGACTATCTATGTAATTTTCCTAAACTTAAGTGCTGAAGTCCCTAGGTACACAAAAAGAAAGTAAAAATTTGTAGGACAACCAATGGAAGTTAGATAATATTTTTTAATAGATTTGTAATAAACATGAAATAGTAAATAATGTTAGACAGTATAGAGTTTTCACCGCATATATAGTATGTTCTATTAACATGGCACCACTTACCCAGTTAAGTAAGACATTGATCCCTCAACATGGTGAGGGATTTTTTTTTTTTCACTTAAACGACCAATTAAGTTATGTGTAGCTAGAGGTTATCAAACACATTGACATTGAATTTTTCAAAGTTTAAATTTCAATAATTAACACGGTGATCAAACACCTCATCAGTTTATGAAGCAATTTCTCAAGAGCTAGCTAAAACCTAGGTTAAATACCACTCCAAACTAAGGCTAGCAATATGAAGGTCGATCAAATTATTGAAGAGTCCTCCAACTGGTATTATGACTAGTGGGATATAAACTTGAAAATCGGCCACATTGGTCCCTCGTGATCACTTCCTTTCTTTACCCTCCCTCTTCTTCCCCCTCAGTCACTCCCACCAAAACCCGTCACCAGTGTTCATAGGTAGGTGTAACTATCTAATTCCATCCAGCATAAGCAAGCGAAAGTTATTGACTTCTGTGCGTGTCCTGCGTCCTAGCCGCTGCTGCGACATGCCGAGGCGTGCCCTGTGCAGCAAATAAGGGTGCGCATGGTAACACTTCTCTTCCGGGAAAGAGTTTTTTTTTTCAGAAACATTTCTTTTCTATTTCTATTCCCCGGAACAATTTCTAAGTAAAATAAGGCGTTTGGTAATTACACAAAATTTCTACTCTTGGAATAGAAATGCGTTTGGTACGATTCATGAATTTTTTTTTTAATGATCAAGGCCGGCGACCGGCAGCCGACGACCGGGGACCGCCGGCCGGCGACAGGGGACCGGGGGCCGGCGGCGGTGGCCAGCGACCAGGAACCGGCGACAAGGGACCGCCGGCCGGCGACGGGGGACACGACAGGCGACCGGGGGCCTGAGACCGGGACCGGCGGCAGGTGACCGGGGGCCGGCGGCCGGTGGCGGCCGGTAACCGACGAGCAGTGGAGGCGGGGGCGAGTGGTGACCAACAGATAAAAGAGATAAAAAGAAAAAAAGAAAAAAATGACTTATTTCTAAAATTGTTCCCGGAAATAAGAAGCAATTTTTTTTTGCTTCTTGTTTCTATTCCCGGAACAATTTTATATTCCCGAGAACAAAAAAACAAGTTGGCGTTACCAAACGAATTTCTGTTCTTTTTTTGTTCTAGGGAACAAAAGAACATAAATTCGGAGAAATTGGAACGTTACCATGCGCACCCTAAACAACTAGCTCCATGCTCAAGATTAGAGACTTCATGCACTGCCGCAAGTTGCAGCGTCGAGGGTTAGGGTTTTTGAGAGAGTTGGAGATGGTTTGGAAGGAAGAATGTAGGGAGCCAACCATCGTCAGACTCTCTGAACTGGGAGAGTAATTTGTAGAGAGGCGTGCAAGTTAGCCCGTAAGCGACACTTGGACGGAATCTATGAACTTCACTAGCAGTGGCTTCTCTGCGCTGTGTATGGGAGGGGAGGGAAGGGAGAAGCAGAGAGCATGCTGCATCCCCATTTCCTCTCCTTATGCTATTCAAGCTGTTAGTGATCTGCCCTAGGAACTAATTAATAATGATACTCTAACAATAATTGTGGTTTAGGTTGTGTCGGCTATATCGACATTCACTATACTTAGGTAGTCATAATGTTTTACTAGAGACCGCTTATGATTTGTAGGTTAAAAGAGTTTTTAGCATGCTGCTAATGTCTAGTGAACCTACAGGGTCGCACACAATATATCAAATTGATTTATATTATTCGGTGGATAATGACCCGAAGACTTAAGCGGGTCCCGCCCCTTTTGCTTGATAATATATATACTCATTTTGTGGAAGAAACCCTAGAGGTTTTTTTGTGAGAGTCACATATTAAGGAGAAAAACATACAGAGGCGTCTGTACTCATTGATCCGTGAGACAATCTCGAGGATTACAGGCGATCAAGCAGAAGGAACTCCATAATCTGCAAGCTAGCACTTGGGTTTGGAGATCTCAGTTCGTGTGTGTGGATACCGATAGAGGCGCAACACTTGGGGCGCTGATCCAGACACAACCAAGCGTGAATTTGTCTGTATGCAGCAAAAGGTATGTCTGGAAAACTCACTTTGATTTTAATATACACATGGATCATATTTTGATTTCGTTTTTCCTCTACGTTTAAGAAACCGAGAAATCCTACACGAGCATAGCGTTAAAAGGATTGTAACAATCCTTGAATGATCTCATCTTCTGGTTTACTTATAGCTGGAAACAATTGCTCTTGACTTTGCTTGTTGGCAATACTTCCATGAAAATCGTAAGCCTCTTTAATTGAGTATTTTTCTTATGAGTGTGCATGCAAAATGCAGGGATAGGTTTCCTGAAAGAGTAAAATCGACATATAACATTATTCTAGGTTATAAAGGATATATAAATTAAAGTCCACTTCGATTGATTCGTTCAATGCCTACCGATCGAAGTGGTGGTTCCATAAAATTGAAAAGTAAGTGCTGAAAATTTAAGCGTTCACGGTTTTGAGCACAGGGAGTAGAAATAAAAAGTTGTTTATTAGGAATTAGAAACTCGTGACTAGGTTTATTGATTTCTCGGACTACATGAAACAATGATCCATATTGGTATGTTTTAGCCATATAGTTGGTAAGATCTCAATTCAAATCAACTAATTTTTCTACAATAAACTAAGTATAACATCTTCACTTACCTCCTGAAGTGATTTTTTCAATACAATTAGACCTTTTATGGTCCTTGCCAGATTTTTTCAATACAAACATTACAACTCCCTTTCCCTCGCCACCCACTCATTCCCCCCCACAAAACTGGCGGGAATCTCATGTTTCCCTCCTCCACCCCTCTCTCTCTCTCTTTCTCTCTGTGCAAACTCGAACCTCTCTCTCTCTCTCTCTCTGAACTCGAACTCGCCCACTCGACTTACGCAGACCGACACGCGGAGTCGCAGCCATGAGCACTTCCAGCAGGAAACGACCTCCAGCGACCCAGCAACCTTCCCCGGCGCCGCACCCGTCGAAGCACCAAGCCACCGCTCCGCCGCCGCCGCCGCCGCAGGGCCCGAGGCCGCCCCTCGAGGAGGAGTTCCTCGACGAGGACGTCTATCTCGACGAAACCCTAATTCCCTACGACGACGAGGAATCCCTCATCCTTCGCGACATCGAGGAGCGCCAGGGCCTCGCCTCGCGCCTCGCCAAGTGGGCCCGCCCTCCCCTCTCTGACGCCTATGTGTCGCAATCGAAGAACATCGGTGAGCGCGGGTCTTCATGCTGGGCTTTTGAATCTGGTTGTGTCGTTTTGGATGAGGGGCTTGTTGGGGTTTAAGTTATTTCTGTTTTGTTGGTTCAATTGTTTTGAGGATTCAGTGTATCAGCAATTGGAGATCGATTACGTGATTGGGGAGAGCCATAGGGAACTCTTGCTGGATCGTTCCGGGCCTGCCGCGATTATTCGTATTTTTGGGGTCACAAGGGAAGGTTAGCTACTTTTGCTTTCCTTAACTTTTGTTCATCGCTTTCCACGGGTTATATACTCAAGGTAATTTCTTTTGCAAAGAAGTCTTCATCAGGGCATAAGTCAGTATTCAGCTTTATATCCTCTGTTAAACAAGGCATGCAGATCTCAGTAGCCTCAACAAGTGACAGTTCCTTTGAGGTTTATCCTTCTTTTAAGCTTCTGTTGAATGATATAGTGGATTAATTATTTCCAACCTTGTTTGGTAGGGCATAGTGTTTGCTGCAATGTTCATGGGTTTGAGCCGTACTTCTACATTAGTTGTCCTCCAGGAATGGGCCCGGATGATATTTCTCGTTTTCATCAAGTTCTTGAGGTATCTTCTGTCATTTGACGGTGAAGAGTTGCTTCTTTTATTAAATAGCGTTATTTTTTCTTGGTCTGAAAACTCATGTACGACAGTTTCTCAGGGAAGGATGAGAGATGCAAGCAGGAATGGCAAAGTGCCTAAGTACATTAGACGTATAGAGCTGGTGCAGAAAAGAAGTATTATGTATTATCAGCAGCAAACTTCTCATCCTTTTCTCAAGATCGTGGTTGCATTGCCAACGATGGTGACCACATGCCGTGGTAACATCTCAGGCTCATTTTGTTTGAGAAACAGTCTGAGGACTATGTTTGACTGGACGCATGGTTCTTCTTCTCATGTCTCTTTGAAACCATTTTTGTTCAGATTGCGGAAAATTATCACTTTGTATCAAAACTTTATTTGGGGTAGATATCTGCATGTCTATACAAAGTAATATTTCCTGTTGATTTGACATTTTATAATGGCAGGCATTCTTGACAGAGGTATTCAGATTGATGGGTTGGGTATGAAGAGCTTCATGACATATGAAAGCAACATCCTTTTTGCACTTCGTTTTATGATTGACTGCAATGTTGTTGGTGGCAATTGGATTGAAGTACCCGCTGGGAAGTACCGAAGGACATCCAAAAGCTTGTCTTATTGCCAGTTGGAGTTTGATTGCTTGTATCCTTGGACATATATGGTGACTTATTCAAGAAAAAGCAGAGTCCCCTTCATTTTCATTTTTGAGTCAAGGGTATACTTGTGTTGTGTTTTCACTTAAAATAACTGTCCAGGTACTCTGAACTCATCAGCCATTCCCCAGAAGGTGAATTCTCTAAGATGGCTCCTTTTCGCATTTTGAGTTTTGACATTGAGTGTGCTGGTCGAAAAGGTCATTTTCCAGAGCCTAACCATGATCCTGTCATCCAGGTCTGAAATTTTCCATCCCTCTAGTCTGCAAAACTTTTGAAAGTACAATGGTTTAGTCATTGCAATCATCTTATTTATCTGTTTCTGGAAAATGTTCTTGTCTTTTAGGTGGCCAATCTAGTCACCTTGCAAGGAGAGAGCCAGCCGTTTGTGCGAAATGTGATGACCCTGAAGTCATGCTCTCCAATAGTTGGTGTTGATGTCATGTCATTTGACACGGAAAGAGAAGTCCTGCTAGCTTGGAGGGTATTGGGCTTGTCTCTAGAGTTCTTTTCTCTGTTGTAGAAGGATTTTTTTTCATTTTGCTTTAGGTGTATATACAAGATCGATGCATGATTTGAACTTCTTTAGCAATTTAGTCACTGATGGCATTGTATATATTAATTATCTCTAAAAAAATTGTCTGAAACTGTTATTTTTATTTCTGCATGCTATTTGTATGTCTCTATGGGGTTCTTTTCCTTGGCACATGAAATTTCTGTTGGTTGGCTGGATGTAGATAGACTACACGGTAGTAGTGTTGTATTAACACTTCTTCCTGTGGTCAACGTCAAATGTCAGAGGTTGTTTAGTTGCTTCTATTATTTCAAGGGAGGGGGGGGGGGGGGGAGCCTTCCACGTCATCTTTAAATTCATTTTTCACATTGGACATAATATGACTTTAGCAAGTATGGCCATTATGATAAGCCTTGGTTTGGTTGCAGGATCTTATCAGGGAAGCTGACCCCGATATTATAATAGGGTATAACATCTGCAAGTTTGATTTGCCATATCTTATTGAGGTTAGTAAAATGGAGAATTTCCAATGCCCATATTTGTGCATCTCACTTGAGTTTGTTGGTCACTGCTATAGTTTACTGCTTGCATGGATTGGTTAGGATTGCTCAAGTCTTTGGACATGCGTCTTCAAGAGAGTTAATTTTTGGAACTATTGATTGTCATAATTGGGTTAGAATTTTTTGAGGAAATTATAATTCCATTCTCCTCCTTTGACAGCTGAATATGAGTCTAGTGCTTCATCTTAGCGGAGATGATGCTTTGTTTGTAGTGGATATTTATGCTTTAGACCTTATTTTTATACATACTGAGTTCTGGATATGCATATTTATCTAAGCCGGGATAGTGGGCTTAGGGTTCTAGTTTTGTATGCTATAATTGTTCTATTAATATGGAACAGGGGCACTATAAGTGCGGCAGCTTCTAAAGTCAAATTTCATCTTTTGGTTCCATCTCCTCTATCATTGACCTCTTCCTGCTACTTTTGGATACAACATGCTTATGCGCCAACCTGCTTTATAGTTGTTTAAAACTGAGGGGCAATTGCAATA
This sequence comes from Melaleuca alternifolia, assembly GCA_019926035.1. Taxonomy (NCBI): domain Eukaryota; kingdom Viridiplantae; phylum Streptophyta; class Magnoliopsida; order Myrtales; family Myrtaceae; genus Melaleuca; species Melaleuca alternifolia. The sequence continues at coordinate 1,032,046 of JAGKPW010000110.1, read as the reverse complement.
CATGCTATCTCTTGGCTGGTGACCAACCTTATATTTTTGTGCCTTCTATTCGAGAAAATAAATGAGGTTTCAATTTTCTATCATGATCATTTGGATGTTGGATGAAATTCATGGAGTGGTCAGCTTGATGGCTAGCAGGAGTTAAATTTGAGGGTTTCTTTTTCTTTCTTTATATGTTACTTGCTGCAGAGAAGATTTATGCTAGCTCCTGAACTCTATTGCTATGGTGCCTGTCGTCAATAATTTGATTTCTATATTATGCAGAGGGCTGAAGCTTTGGGCATTCGTGAATTTCCTATATTGGGCCGTGTAAGGAATAGCAGGGTCCGTGTAAGAGATACAACTTTTTCTTCTAGGTAATAAAGGCTTGAAGCCAAGTTAGCCACTACATTGGTCTGGTTCTCTATAAATTTGAGTCGAAAGATTTAATTTTAGAGTACTAGGGGAAAAAAATTGGTATAGTATGAAGTGACTATGATAGTTTGAATGGCCTCATTTTCATAATATAGTTGCCAATAATCTAACTCGTTAAAGGAACAAGTGATTAGCTAGTACTTGACTTGATAGTTACATTTTGGAAATGGCAATTTCACCAACAAATGGTACCTAGTTCAAGGGTCAAAGCAAGTTCCAGAAATATGAACCTTGAGCTGAAAGCACCAAAAATCCAACTCGACAAGCACAAGATCTTAGTGAACAAAAAAACTAGCACTCCTAAGTTCAAAAGTAGCATGAAAAAGTCAATGACAGTTTAAACAACAGTTATTACTTCTTGACATTTGGAATTGACTTGGATCTGCTACAAAACAAATGTACTGGCACAGTTAAGTTGAGTTAGTGCATGTAAACGTATTCTAATGTGGTTTCTTGTTGGGCTTATAAAAATAAATTTGCAGAATTTGTGATAGTGCTGCATGAGTTGATGTCACTAGCCAGTGTGGCTTATTAATGCTTCTTTGTATCGCAGGCAGTATGGAATTAGGGAAAGTAAAGAAGTTACCATTGAAGGGAGGGTTCAATTTGACTTGCTCCAGGTATAGTTTCCAGAGGCTTTATCTGAGTACATAGCTCTTTTCCAATGAGATTTATGGATAACCTGAATCTCTGTTGTGATAGGTAATGCAACGAGATTATAAACTAAGTTCTTATTCGTTGAACTCTGTTTCGGCACACTTCCTTTCTGAACAGGTGATCTTTAATCTCTTGCTAAAGTTTAGGTCAGCATTTGCTTACTTAATATCTGTCTTTGTCATTTGACATGTGCATGATCATGACACAAGGAAGTGTATGTTGTTGCAGGAAAAGGTTTTGTCCTTTTTTGTGCAGTTGGAAGTAACTGGTGATTGGAAAGATGTTATAGTGATAACATAATTCTAAAGTTAATGATATAAGGTGAATTGTGATATCAGCTCTGCAAGTGCGCATCTGAGTTTCCTTATGCTCTAGCTTAAGGTTCACCAAGCATCTTCATGACGAGGGAAGACTTGTATGAAGTTTGATGAGCTGAGAACAGTATGCGATTGCTATAAGTTGTTCACTGCTTGCCATTACTAAATCCATTGTTTGTCTAAGGCGCTGTTTGTTTCATGGAAGATGAATGATTTGGAAAACATTTTTTAAGAATGATCGCTTTAATTGCTTGAAATAATTAATCAATAAAAAACATTTTCATTATACACGACAAATTATGACTAATTATTTTCATAGACAATGAAAATATTATTCTTTCATCCATTTTTGTTAGTGAGACAACCAAATCATTTATTGAAAAGAACGCTAAGGAGCTGGATTATTTTCTTCTGCAACTGATCTTTTCAACAGTTTTACTTTTGAGACTGCTTTTTCTCAAGGGCCTCAGCATTACCAGTCTCACACTACACGTATTTAGAAGTTAATTTTATGTGTATTTTGACAATCGGAAAGTTCTTTCATTGGGTTTGACTGAACTATTCACTCTTATAAGGAGTGGTCATAGCATTTAGTTCATTTGGTTGTTTTAGTTGTCAGCTTCTTATGTGGTGAGCAAGGAAGCGCAATATTTATTAGTTTATCATAGCTCATGTTTGGATGACTGCTTGTCATTCGTGTGCTCCGGTGGCACACATGGTTGAAGAAAATATCTGCCAGTGCACTGTGTGTCTGTCTGTCTGATACATCAATGAACATTATCTTCTTCAAAATATGATGCTCCCACTAGTAGGAGTTTGAAGAATTGTTCTTCTAGGAATCTGGCTTTCCATAACTTAATTAAGAGAATAGATATGAACTGTGATTTTTGTAATTGAACATCCTGTCCCTTCATAAAATTCTTGGAAGTAGTGGTACTATGTTATATGAGTTCATGCCACTTCTTTTCATGCAGAAAGAGGATGTTCACCATTCAATTATATCGGATCTTCAAAATGGCAATGCGGAAACAAGGAGGCGACTTGCCGTATACTGTTTGAAGGTACACATATTCTTTGGATGTTTTCTTCTACTTCCAGTATATAGTACTCTTGCTTCATACCAAATCAATTGCTGTTGCCATTTTTTTCCCTATCTAGTGTCAAGTAGTGCATTTCTCTTCTTGGATGTACATTTTGATATGTTTTTTTTTTTTTATGTGGTCACAGCCGGTAACAGTTGCTTGTCAAATCATGGTTTGTTTGTTTATATTCCAGCATAATAATTTGGAAGCTACAGAGTGCTTTCGTGATGCGTATTAGAAGTGTCCTGTAGATGCCTTTAAGAAATTCCTTGAATTGATTACGTAACATTTGAATCAGTTAAGTTGACTTAGAGCAATGATAGATTGTCCTGATGTGAATGTATTGCTTTGTCTAACTTGCTTTTTACCTCAAGTGGTACCTTCAGTCCTCTAGAATTAGATGAGGTGTGATTGCTGTCAAAAACATCCATCTATTACTTTTTTACTATAGCTTTGCTTTAGGAGACATTGCTTGCAACTTGCATCAACTGGATTCTTTTGATCGCAGGATGCTTATCTCCCTCAGAGGTTGCTTGACAAACTGATGTTCATTTACAATTATGTGGAGATGGCAAGGGTCACTGGTGTTCCTATATCTTTTCTTCTTTCCCGGGGGCAGAGCATTAAGGTCATGTATTCTTGGGTTTTTAATTGATAATTATTTAATTTCAAATATTGTTGCTGATGTCGGAAAATCCTATTATTCTCATTGTCGCAGGTGCTTTCCCAACTTCTTAGGAAGGCAAAGCAGAAGAACCTTGTTATCCCAAATATGAAACAGGCAGGATCCGAGCAAGGAACATATGAGGGTGCTACAGTGAGTTGGTCTTATAAATTTCTCTATCTGAAAACTGCCAGATAGTTTTATTATACTGCCAATTAGTCCCTTTCCTCACTAGCTAATAGTTATGTTGCTCTCGCAGGCTTGCAGCCTGTGATAATTCAAAAATAAGTTGTAATTTTTTATGGTTAATGATTTTTTAGGTCCTGGAGGCCAAGGCAGGTTTCTATGAAAAGCCAATCGCGACATTGGATTTTGCTTCTCTATATCCATCAATAATGATGGCCTATAATTTGTGCTATTGCACACTGGTGATTCTTCCTGCTGTGGCTTGTTGTTATGCCTTTCCTATAAGTTATTGAAGACATCTGGATTTAAGTAAAATTACATTACATTATCATCTAAGCTAGAAGCATTTTCGTGGCAACTTTTATTTTTTATGAAACTATGCTTTAATATGTTTGAAGGTTACTCCTGAGGATGTTCGCAAGCTCAACCTCCCACTAGAGTGTGTTAATAGAACTCCATCTGGTGAAACATTTGTCAAATCGAGTCAGCAAAAGGTTATACCTATTAGTTTTGATAATCTCTATATTGTAAATTTTGGAAAACCAAACTGCATAATTTTCACGGTGATATATATATAAAATTCTCGCAGGGAATCTTGCCAGAGATCCTTGAAGAACTACTAGCTGCTCGTAAAAGAGCGAAGGCTGACCTGAAGGTGATTACATTCGTTTTTTAATGATTACAATGACTGTAGTAGTCTCTCTTTTGCACCATCATTTCAGCTTGTCTAGTCTATCTCCATGCTTTTAAGCCAGAAACTGTGGATGTCAACCAAATTCACACCATGGCATGTTTTAAGTGATTAAATTGCATGAAAATGACTTCTATCTAGCATCACATATACAATATAAGATACTAAAAGCACTAAAATGCATCTTTGTTGCCAGACCTTTGGTAAACAACTCTTTTTTGTGGATTATTTCAGGAGGCAAAGGATCCACTTGAAAGGGCTGTACTAGATGGTCGGCAGCTGGCTTTGAAGGTCTTTTTCTTTTTTAATTTTCAATGTACCATAATGCAAACAATGATAACAACTGCCAGCAGAATGACTCCTGTGATTTGCATTACTTTTCAGATTAGTGCAAATTCTGTATACGGGTTTACTGGAGCTACTATTGGCCAGTTACCTTGCCTGGAGATATCTTCAAGTGTCACAAGCTATGGTGAGGTTCTGATTACATAGTTCATTGAAGTTTCAAATAAATAACTTGTAACTTATATAAACTATGACAATCTTTCAAATGTAGGCCGGCAGATGATTGAGCACACAAAAAAGCTTGTTGAAGATAAATTTACCGTCCTTGGAGGTTATGAACACAATGCAGAGGTAGTTATCTACAATATTTTCTGTTTTATTCATTATCTAATTGATTATAAAGCTGCCCAGAGCTGTATAAATAATATTTTCTATTTTTGTGTATTAGCATTCTAGCTGAACACTTCTACAGACATTTACACTAGAGATTCCAATTTCATCATAGTGAAAATTTGTCATTTGCACTTAAGTTGGCACTTTCTTTTTTGCACTTAAGTGTGATAGTAGAAGATCTGTGATATGCGATCATTTGAATCTGCAGATTTTGTTTCCCCCTTTCAAGTCTGATATAAAATATGAAAGATGACCTGTCATCTACTCATTGAAGAAAATTGTTTGTTACTCTGCAATCTTCATCTTTTAATGAATTCTCTGTGGCATCTTTCTTTATTATTTGGCTGCTGTGTCTTCTAATGTTTTAGACTTATTATCACGTGTGTCAGACTATTTTGAAGGAGTATAAACTGTTGAAAATTTGACTGATCTCTGATTTTGGGCTTATGAAGCTTTCTTTCTTTCTTGTGATGGTGATGGAACTTAATTGGTACTTCTGTTAATTCATGAATTATTAGTTCTTTGAACAAACCTTCGCGATATTTGCATTTGGAGCAATTTGCTACTGTCATCGCATACTACTTCAAAAAAGAGACATTAGTTCTTTGTGATTTGGCTGGTGATCAATGATGCAATCTGGTTGTATCTAGAAAAACCTCAATCTAGTGAAACAACTTATGTTCAAGAGATCCTTTTGATTTTGCAAAAACAAACTCCACACTTTATGAACTTGATCTTGCATATTGCATATTACATCTCCTTGTAAATCCTTATTTGCAATCTCTGCTATGAAGCAGACAGAATCCAAAAGAGTATTAGAAAATATAAAGTCATGACTTGTTAGAGGCCTTGAATGTCTCAAGCACACAAAATACAAACACACAGGCATACACACACATCTGCATCATAGCTCAATCCAAGGCTTTAATAGTCGATATCTCACATCAACATAAAGGTAACTTCTGCGATTTTTTACTTGCAGTTTAGATGCTACATGTCCTAATGGGATTGCATTCTGTCATCAGGTTATTTATGGCGACACAGATTCAGTCATGGTGCAATTTGGTGTCCCTACAGTGAAAGAAGCAATGAAATTGGGAAGAGAAGCTGCTGATTATATTAGTGGAACTTTCATCAAGGTAATAAATTCTTGTCCTTGCCCTTACAGCATCATAGTGTCATGTATATGCTTAGAGCTTGTTTTGATGTATCCCTTTTTTCAGTAGAATATTAGTTGATCTTTGCTGTCATAATTGTCTAGAAAATCCTCTTGACAAACTCCATCTTATCACAAATAAGAGATTTTGCAATCGTTTAGAACTACAACCGATGCTGCCTGAGGGTGTTTCACCTTCATTTTTCTGAGCTAATGATTCTCGTCTGTCCAAAATGTCTATGTTTTGATTTGTCCTCTGTAGAGGTGGCAAAATGGGTCAAAAACTCATATTTTAACCCATATTTGATAATATGGGTCATAAATGGGTTAACTTAAAAAGTTAGTTGGGTCTAAAATGGGTTACTTAACAACCTCATGAGTCTTAAATGGGTTCTAAACGGGTCATAAATGGGTTACCTGATTACTTTGATGTATTATTAACAAATCATTTTTAGACTATGAAAATTCTGATATTTTAATTATTTTATTTTTTAAAAATAAAAATTTGATTATTTTTAACAATGCGGGTCGGGTCGGGTACGGGTCTGGTCAGGGTCGGGTCGGGTATGGGTCATTATATTTACACTACATGAATATGGGTCAAAACGGGTTAAATGGGTCAAATATGGTTCGACCCATATTTGACCCGACCCGACCCACCCGTTTGACGCCCCTAGTCCTCTGGCAAAGGAAACTGGCCTACTAAGTGATGATGTCCAGTGGAACCAATGGTTTCTCACAAAAAGAAAGAAACTGTCCTGTCCTAAGCAAACTGCAAACAACTGGGGAAATGCCCCATTCTGCCGTTCTTTTGAGATGAATCTTTGCCTGAATGGTGGTTCAAATTAACTTCAAGCTTAACAAATATAACTCGTCAAGGAGCAAAAGATGAAGAATTTGAAAATTATAGCTGAGCACACGAATCTATTCCATACAAAAAACTGATAATCATTTGGGTGGTTCATTTGATTTCTTTTCACTTTGACAGACATTTTACATCCATTTAAATAGTAGGAACTCGGTGCATAGTTTTGTTATATGATTTGGGTAATTTAAGTGGTGTGAAAACATATGCAGTAAGGTGCAGGGATTACATTACTACTCACATTGATAAGCCTTTTGTACTGTTAGTATTCAATTTTGACTGAATCGACCAAAATCCACTGTTCTCATAGGATGGTGTAGGAGAAAACAATATCCATACTACGATCCTTATGTATGGTCAAATATTAGATATTGTGAATCAAGCGAACTGGGGAGTCAAGCAGGATTTACATATGAGTCACTTTTGTGCCTTACCAATGGGGTAGACCCAAGTGAATTGGTGTTGATGCACTAAATAAAGGCTAAATTATGTAATGTTATGGGACCACTTTGGTTACTTTCATTGTCCTAAAATCTTGTGCAGCCTGTATTGATATTTTGACAGTATGCTTTCGTCGGCTATAGTTGCTATGATATTTATTTAAGGAACTGCTTCTGGGATGGGAGTTAGGCATAGAAAGGTTGCTTTTAAGGGGAAAACGGTGGTAAGAAAGTCAATATAAGATTTAGAAGCTGTTGATTTGCTATCGGCTCTCAATTGCAATTATCCACAATAAAGAATGTCTATACCAACAAATATAGTTTAATGTTAAGAAGTTTGGCATTGTGTGCCAATTTTACAAACTTCTGCTGTGATTTGGCTTTCCAACTTGTGATGAACATTGATAATGCACACCTTGGAACTAGTTGCCATGACCATTGGTTTCACTTTGGAAGGACTTCACTGTTGATTATTGGCTTTCAGCTAATGATGATTGGCTTAGTTAGCTCTATATGAAGAGTCTCTTATAGTGCTTTATGTTTACTTACTCTCTCTTTTTTCCACTTCTCAAGCCCATCAAACTAGAGTTTGAGAAGGTCTACTATCCATATTTGTTGATCAGCAAGAAGAGGTATGCTGGTCTTTATTGGACAAGTCCAGAGAAATTCGACAAGATGGATACAAAAGGTAAAATTATGAACCCTAACTTTGTGCATTCTTCCATTTAAAAAATCTTATACTGGTCATTGTGTACAATGGACAGGCATTGAAACTGTCAGAAGAGACAATTGCTTACTGGTGAAAAACCTGGTGACTGAGTGTCTTCATAAAATACTCATCGACAGAGACATTCCTGAGGCAGTGCAATATGTCAAAAACACTATTTCAGACCTTCTTATGAATCGAGTGGATTTGTCTCTTTTAGTTATTACAAAGGTGAAATATTTATGGTATCTTGATGCCACTTTTACCTCCAGTGATTTTGCAGACCATAAGATACCATTTCTTTGTCTTACATTGTGAACTTTATACAGATGCTTAGTTACCTACTTACATAGAGTTTCGCAGGGTTTGACAAAGTCAGGAGATGATTATGATGTAAAGACAGCTCATGTTGAGCTGGCTCAACGCATGCGCAAGGTTAGCACTGTTTGATTCTTTCATCTTGTTAGTTTGTGAACCCTTATTAATCAGTTGGACTTGTTAATAAACTGTAAAATTTCTAGATATGAACAGATTTATCTATGTTTCAATTCCTTTTAAGATTCCTCTTGGTCCTTGCTCTGTCTCAAAGAATCCAAAATATGGGAAGAGGGATCATTTAAGTTGCTTTTTCCCTATGCTTAATTTCTTTTCGCCCCATGGCTATTCCTCAACTGTCTTTTCTGTCACAGTCAATCTGAAAGTGAGAATAGGAAGTTGTTGAGACTTGCTTCAGTGCAGACTATCAATTTCATGTTTTACAAGGAAAACGTCAGTTAGTCCATATGCTCCCTCCCTTTCTATGATTGAGAATTCTTTCTTAAGGTTTATTGCCAATTGTAATTCTTTCATGATTCATTTATGATGTAAAATTCAGTTCCCTTACAAAAACTAGGGACTTCCCCTGAACATCTAGTGCATCATACTTCTTATAACCTTCTAATGTTCTCGAGTTAATAGCATCCCTCTCTTGTAAACAATTATGCTCAGGGCCCCATGGTGCTGTAGTATTGAAATTTTCTCCACCAGGAAAAAATTATCTACAGGCCTGTAAGTCTGATATCTTTATCCGTGCATAGTGCATGAAGTTGCAGCAGTCTTTGCCTGTCAAATATCATTTGTATGGCTTTTTTCCTACCCTACTTTGTTCAAGGAATCCTACCCTATGTTCTTCTTCATGTTCCCAGTAGGTAAGCTTCTAGATTGTTTCAGGATCCATCCTCTTATTTGTCATGCCAACTTTGTTACTATCAGTTGTCTATTGAGTTGATCTTCTTCTTTACGTGTAGATCCAGTTGCCTAAGGTGGTTGAGTTAAAAGCAAAATTTGTTTTGGTTGGTACCTTCTATCCAGAAGGACAATATCAGGCTCCCACTTAAATAAATTACTATTGCTCTCCTTTCCCACCTTAGGAAAGCAAAAATGGACAATGAAAAAATAGATAATTTTGTCAAAGCACTTTAAATTAAGGTAGTTGTTAGTTAAACTCTCTTCCCACTGTCCAGCTTGTTTTTCATGTCGTCAAATCATTAGCTTGGGTGCCATTTACTATTCTCCTTGAATGAAGCTCTGAAAGGAAGTGCAATATACAAAATGGAAAAACCATGACTTGAATAGCACCTTTGTTGTTCCTCTTATTTGAAATTAGATTCCGCTTTGCCTTGATTTATGTCTAGTTCTGAAATTGCCTAGATCTCTAGAACACCTCTTAAATTGACAACATGGGTAATATCATTTTTGGATAAAATCAGCTTGTTTTTGCAGCTGCTGATGATCTTTTGCCTCTATCCATATTAATCTTTGGCTAATTAAGATGATACTTTCCATGATATGTATTGATTTCCTGCTCTTTTGAACCTGTGGATTGTAATTGTTCTTTTTTGACAGCGAGATGCAGCCACTGCTCCAACTGTTGGTGATAGGGTACCTTATGTCATCATTAAAGCTGCAAAAGGTGCCAAGGTAATCAGTGGTTATATTCTTCCTTTCAGTGTCTCTGTTCATGGTATGTTTTTTCTCAAAAGAACTTGGTGACTACAGGCTTATGAAAGATCTGAGGATCCAATCTATGTGCTAGAAAACAGCATACCAATTGACCCTCAATACTATCTAGAAAATCAAATTAGCAAGGTAATATTATTGGTCATTCTGCATTTTATCATGAAAATATCTCATTCACTGGTCAAGGGGTTTCCATTTTGCAGCCACTTCTTAGAATCTTCGAACCCATCTTGAAGAATGCTAGCAAGGAACTTCTTCAGGGAAGTCATACAAGATCTATTTCCATCTCTACTCCTTCAAACAGTGGGATCATGAAATTTGCCAAGAAGCAGCTAACTTGCATTGGTTGCAAAGCTTTGATAAGGTATCGATTGCATTTAAGTTCTTATGCTACAATAACTTGTGTGCTTGTTTTTTTCTTTTCAGATCTCATTGATCTCTAGGTCTCTTTATTTTCAAGATTTCATGGTTCGGTTGAACATGGCAAGCTTTTGTGCTTCAGTTGTTTTTCCTTGTTTAACAGTCCTCTGGTTCATCTGCAAAATAGTTGGTCAAAGATAGTATGACATTCTAGGGCTATTCTGTGAAAGATGGACTAGAGTTTACGTTAGGAAAGGGAATGACTGGAAAAGTTAAAATCAGCGTACCTTCTGCTAGACTGCCAGAAACATCTGCCTGATTTTGAATTTAGTTTTAGTAATTAAATATTTGATTAACGGAAGGCTAGATTTTGTTCAAAACTGACTTTATATATATGGTTGACTATTTCTCAATAAACATGAGGAAAGCAGAATGATCTTGCTATCAGCTGCTTCTCCAAGCTCTAGCATCACCATGCAATGTTGAGACAGTTGTAACCAGTCAAGACCGATACATAATTTAGCATGATGTTCAGCGCAATCTTTTTCGGCTTTCTTGAATTGCCTATTGATTGATGAAGTTGGTAATGTTCCCCCAATTTTGTAGGACACATATGCATGTTATAGTATGCATCCACTTCATATGGCATACTTTATCTTTATTGTCGAACTGATGAGTTGCTTTATCAGGAAAGAACTTTTTTAAGCTCCCTTTTCCTATTTTGGGACCTTCCTATTTTGGGACCTGAAACTGGCAAAAGTTCTGTCGGGCTTGTATGAATAGAAAGTTAATTTGCAATATGTTTTCAAACTTGCGTGTCAACCTGAGTTATATTGATCCTGTTCACTACAATAGCAATGCAAATGGAACTCTTTGTACAAACTGCAAGGGAAGGGAAGCTGAATTGTATTGTAAGACAGTATCTCAAGGTAAGCATCTCTGCTGATCTTATATTTCTTCTTGAACCTTACTTGGACGTAGAGCACACTGGTAAATTTGGTTTCTTGCATAAAATGGTTGCAGTCTCCGAGCTGGAGGATCTTTTTGGAAGGCTCTGGACACAGTGCCAAGAATGCCAGGGTTCACTTCATCAGGATGTACTTTGCACAAGGTTCTTCTTTGTTTCCTTGCAGTACTTCATAAGATAGCTTGTTTATTATTCACATAATTGATATCATAACCTTTGCAGTCGAGATTGTCCCATATTTTACCGGAGAAAGAAGGCACAGAAAGACATGGCTGAAGCCAAGCGGCAATTAGATAGATGGAACTTCTGAAATATCGACAGGCTCGGTAGTCTTGTTTCCATTGTCAACAAATTTTGATTAACTCAGAAATCTCTCTGTTGATGCTGGTGGACTAGCTGGATCCTCATGGTCAAGATGATGGAAGATTCAAAGTTGCTCCTTGTGTCTGGACTGAAGGAAGAAGGAAGAAGTTTCTCACTTGGAAGATGATAGATGGAAAGTTGCCACTGAGGTCGTAGTTACTGACACCTCCTACAAAAATATAGAAAAGTGATTTGGCTGCATCAATTACGGGTTATTGATGAGGAAAGATATGTCTCATCTTCTTCAGAAGGTTAAGGAAATGGCCTTTTTTTTTCTTTTGGGGGGGAGGGGGTGTTTGAGAGATTAAGAGTTCTGCTCACCAGTAGCGTCCTCGACTTAATATGCGATTATGACATACTGTGTGCCTATTCTGATTCTCAGTTGTAGGCCATGCGTTAGGATTGCCACATATATGGTGTTATTCTTATACTCCCTGCTTTTCTGTAATCTTTCTCTGCATCTTCACCTTGGGTTATAAAGTTAATATGCCTCCATTAGTGTACATAACCAGAAAAGGATTAGCGGCTGGAGTTTTGTATGAGACAATTAGAGACTGGAAATGTCAGTGTGAGCTTGTCATAGGCACTTGTAAAGTGAATGACGCAATTGATGCCAAAGTCGAGTGAGCTGTTGAGATGGTTGAAACATTTCTGGTCATGGTAATCTGTGGCTGTCGACTATAGGGGATGCATCTGTCTTCACTCCTGTTGCTGGTATGACTTCTTTTGCCCATTCCTATTTTACCTTAGTATGTGTGGTGAATTTGACGGCACAGGTGATACCTATCTTAAAGATGGTTTTTAAATGTCTGAAAGATACTAAGAAATCTAAAAGAAGTAATGTCCATCAAATTCTGTTCTCCGTAACTATATTCACTTTGGATCCGGGTGCTTTTGATTTTAGTTTGAAGCGTAGTTGCATTTGATTTTTGTTAGGGTAAAGAGATGACTTTAAGTCCGTCGTGTAATGGTTTGTTAAAACCAAAAGCATTTTCAACTCCCCTCGTCTGATGTGAATGGTTATAAAGAAAACTATTAGAAATGATAAAGTAGGGTATGATCAAGCACAAAATCACCCAGATTCATCGCATACTATCCATCGTTTGAGAAAATACGGAATGTTAAAGCAAGGATGCAGATCTTATTTATAGAAAAGTTCCGACCAAACAAAATTCTATAAGAAAGTCACACAATCCGCATAAAGAAGTAAAAAGACCACACAACAAGCCCAGGAGGCACAATCAATCTTCAAACAATTTTCACATTCACGACCAAGTTGCCCATCTCTTAACTTTAAATCATCTGCTCATCTCCACTTCTGCAGCTATTACTCTCTTTAACAGTTAGTGCGAGTAATGGCATAAGTCGATGATTGGATGATCCGATGCCAGGGCGAGACTTTCACTATTGCTCTTGCGAGTATTGAAGCCCAAGTATTCAAGGTGACAACTTAAGTATAAAGTCTCAAACGGCTTGTAATGGGCTGTCGGCACAAAGGACAAGCCGAGAGCGTGGCACCGCAGTCCTTGCATGTCTGGAAAGGGATAAGGAGACAACTAGTGTAAGCTTACAATATCCATAGTACTGTAGATAATCTCTCTCACCATCTCTCTAACATGTGAAGGAATAATTACTTCTACTTTTGATTGTAGTTCGCACATCTTTTTAAGTCTAGCTAGCCTTCGATGAGAATAACATCTCTTGCCACATAGATGCTACAACTGCAGTTTTATTTTCCGTTTAGAATGAGAATAGTTCAACCATTTGTCAGAGATAATTTGGCAGGCAAATATGTGATTAGTTAAGTGTCAGATTTCTGGGGCATGACAAACAGCAATATCGTATGAAAAGCTCATTGATTTGCTAAGCCACAGCCAACTTTGACAAAACCAGTTGAGCAAGGGCCAGAAGTTTCTTTGGAAAATATATATTTCTTTAAAGTACCTGACTTTGCACAGTTATTCTGGGTACAATCAGTTTTATGTTTTTAGCTTCATCATCTGAATCAGGTAAATTTCTACTCTATTAGATTCTAGCCTGTAAGTGAGAAAGCAAGTTCAGGTGGGAAATGGCTATATAAAGAATGATGCTAATTGCTGAATAGAGAATTACTCACCAGATGACCACATCCAAAGGCCATGTTCTTTGGATTTGTAAGGCAAATGGGGCAAACCTTGAAGAACATAGGCCAGCTTAGTTCAAACTTAGATTAACCGAGAACCTGAAGTTCACCAAAAAAGAAGGGGGGGTGATTCAATGATACCGATTCTACCGGAGTTGCTTCCTGAGTTTTTGGAGAATTATCTGCTATTGACTTATCCAAGCTGTCGCGGCCACTGACTTCAGGTGGGGGTGGAAGTGGCCTCGTACGAGGACCAGTCACTGTGTTCCTGCAGAATAAGCAGGAATTATCATTACAGCAGGCCTCGATGCAGTGTAGAAACAAACAGCTGCAGCTCCAACTCTTACCTGACAAACGAAATGTTTTGAGTGGCTTTATACTGAAAGGGAATTTCCATGAGTGCAGCAAGAGCAAAGGCAGTCTCTTTCTTCGAAGTATCTGTGTTCTCAGACATGATTTGTGTGAAGTTGACAAACTGCGTCGTGGAACAATGAATAAACAAGAAGGTTACAAGCAAAAAGAAAAAAAAAATTTGTGGTGGATTTCATTGATTCTAGAAGAACATTTTAAACTTAACATGCGTACTTGGTGCACCAATTACTACTGTCAGAGAGGAATAAATCAAACCATATTATGAAAAAAGTACAAAGAAAGGGAACTTCACAAAAAGTGGCTGGAGATCCAGAATTACTCCATAGCAAGTACGCCACACATGTTTGGCTAGAATTGGTACTCAATAAGCATCCCTCGATATTAATTATTGGAATATCATTTAGCATACTTGATTTACCTTTTCTGAAACTTCTTAATTTGAATTATGCAGTTCTCTTGCTAGTCTTATTATATGAACCACTTTGGTATTATTGATGCAACTATACTTATAAAAAGAACTTGGATAATTGCAAGAGGCATTGTGCTCTCCATATCAAAAAGCATCCTCACATTCCGAGACCTACATTTTGCTTCTCCCCAACCTTAAAAAAGCCTTACTTACCTTCATGCACATCGTGAGATCCACACTCAAAAATTAAAATGAAGGTCAAGATGGTAATTTGGGAAAGATGATGGGGTAATTTGTAACTTAGCAAATTATATGTGGATGGGAGATGCAACTTGAAACCAATGGAAAAAAGTCAGAATGGCAATCATAGGTATTAAAATATGAGGAAGGTACTTGACAGGAGAAAAGTTCAGGAAGGTATCGGTAATTTTTCCCAAAGAGATCTTTCAGCACCTGAAAGTTATCGAATGCACGCTGAGGAATATTATCATCAAAATGCTTCATTGCATTCCACGGTCCATCTCCCACGCCAATTAAAATAATGGAGAGAGGATATTGGCTGCTCTACCAAAAAAAAAAAAATACAAATAGGATGTCAAGGAATGCGTTAATTACAAAGTTAGAATATTTGGCCTTCCTTCACACTGCAGGATAGCAACAAAAACATGCAATTCCAAATCACCTGGCAGCTACTATGGAGTCTATGGTTGCCTGTTCTTGTGGGCTGAATCTCCCAGGAGGTAAATCAGGACTTCTGGTAACCTATGAACCACAGTGATGGACCAATAAGCATGAGGAAAAAACTCGGTGATAGAGCAATAATGGAAATCAACATACATAATAAAGGATACGCAAGTATTGAGAACCTGTCCATCTGCAATGATGACAAGGACATGATACTGCCCGTTGCTTCTAGCCACAATGTCAATGGCAGCATCAATTATTGGTGCAAATGATGTGGGCCCTATAAACAATGGTAACAGAAAGCGTTAAATACTACTGCGTGGAATTTTCTATTATATGGACATTCAACTGCATGACAGTCTTAAAGGATCCATCACAAACTCTTAAGCATAGGACAAATTTCTTGTACGCGACCAACAAAAGAAACATGAGACAATGTGAGGGAACTAGGGGAAGAGAGAAACATGAAGGACAAGTTAATTCATGGGAATATATCAGCTAATAGAATGGGAGACTATCATGGCTAAGATATGGCTTTGGAAGGAACTGGCGCTATGTTGAGTGAGACAGCTATTTTATGACCTAAGCCTGAAAACTATTCAAAATTGTTACTTCATTTACAAGTTGGGATAGTTTGGTATGGATGTTTCAATCTTTATTCTTAACCACTTAGAGCCACCTACTCCTCTTGCTCTCCTCTTGGTCGCTTGGATTCTCTACAATGCTATTATTCGGGACATATTGACAAAAATAAATGCTACAATCAGATTTTTATCTGTCCTGCCATATCAAGTCTAATAAAAATGAAAAATAAAAATACTACTGATTTAGACAAGCTGTTTTATTGTTCTTTCCATCGTTTACAACACTGTACTTTGCTCAAACTAGCAGATTTGAGTATTTAAGTTTTAATAGAAGATGAATTGACTGCAAAATTTATTGACCTAATAAAAATGATCAGCAAAGCAGGAGAAAACCTGACAACTTTAAATGTGGGACAATCTCTCTATAACGTGCAAGCACTTCCTCAAAACCATGACAATAGCGGTGATCAGGATAAAAGCTGAAGACGGATTCATCATGTGTTGATGCTGCAAAAAGCAACGTGATGAGAAGAAAGCTTCAAGGTGATGAGAAGAATTCCTACCAAAGCTACAAATTAACAACAGCACTGACCATCGCCAAACCCAAAACAAGGTATGAGTTCATCTTCGTCAAAAGGGGACAATGTTCTGCCAATTATAGAAATTGCTTGCTCATATGGATTAGGTGTGTTACCAATGGCATGAAGGCTTCTTCTCCCAAAGGAATATTTGCCTACAATACAAAATTCACATTATTTTTCCCCTATATAGTTTCACAAAACCTTAATGCTTTGTTTGTCTATTGGAAATAGAATCACCTGACCACTCATTGCTCTTTGTGAAATCAATACCAAGGATTAAATTTGATGATTCGAGGCCAGCATCCCTCAGTGCAGTTGTGGCCTAAATAATGAGCATCAGGAATCCCATTACTGAAACTACATTGGCATATAAGGACAAACTTGTAAACAAGTGATCTCTATTACTTTGACAACTCATGTTAGTCACCTCAACTCAAGTACATAAACCGCATTAAACTTAAACCTAACCAAAGTGGTACCAAGAAACTACATTGGCAGGCCAAATCACAATTCAGCCGAATCTCCTTGGCACATAAAAGGCAATGATGAAGAGAGACAGCATGTTCATGATCCTCCTAAACCTTCATAACAAATGGAAACAAACAAAACAATAAACACCTCATCCAAGGAGCTGAAATTATCTCCAAAGTGCATCGATTGATGCTTATGTCCATAGTTTGAGTCCATTGAGCTTTCTGCAAAAGAAGGTGGTTGATGCAAAAATCATCATAAGAATCATATAAGTTGGTTTGTCATTGCCTGTTTCCAGAACAACAGATTCTCCTATTAAAAAGTTTCTAGATTTGTGTTTTGATCAGAGTACCATTAGGATGCAGATGGAGGCCCACTAACAGGAATAAAAAGAGACTATTTTAAAAGTCAAGCATAGTAAAGCATAATTCTTGTATAATCTGCTACATGTCGAGGAAACAACTTACACTATGGTCATTGAAATTATCTTGGACCAGTAATTATGTTGGAATTCCCCTATATCTTGGACCAGTAATTATGTTCTTACCATAGAAAGAACGCAAGTCGACATATTTCTCAATAACGATAAAGAATTAGCAACTAAAAGTTATTTACAACCAACGGTTAAGGAGACTGCAGATTCACTTGAAGATGGCTGGCTTCCTTCAATCATCTATTCCCTCAAAATGATCATAAATCGTTCAAAATTTCCCGATAAAGTACCAACTTTCCACGTAAATTGAAACTGAAAAACCCGGACCAGCAAAATCCCAACCCGACAACATTTACACTTTCCAAATCCATTGTACTCAATGAGTTTTAAATCGAAGCAAACCAACAAGTCAACTAAACAAGCACGACCAAAAACAGTTCGACCCATACGATTCCAAAGATCCACGCCATGACCAATAACATTACGGAAAAAGAACCAAGTTCAAGTCCAACCCTCTGAAAAAATGAAGACTTTTCCACATGTGGATGCTCAGTTCAATCTATCCTAAAAAGGGTCTTGAATAAAGATCCGGCAGAGCGCTGTAATCAAGAACTCACGACAGTACCATCGAAAGATCAAGAGAACCCGCAGCAGAAAGCAGCAATATCGTTATCCAAGTCAATATAGGAAGAGAGAGGTGTACCTGCTCATAAGTTGGGAGACCAAAGCCAAGGATTTTGCAGCTACTCAAGATCTTCTTCTCTCGGTCGCCTTCAGCAGAGAAGAGAAAGTGGCCTTCTTGACGCTGGACCAATCTGTCTTTTTCACGATCCTTTCTGCTCTTCTAAGTCTTCCCCTTCTTCCTCTTTTCTTTCATTTCGGTTTTAATATTTTATAAGAATGATTTTTTAGCTAGCTGTGGTCCCACGTGTACCCTTGCAAATGGAGGGCTTTCTTTTTCCGTACATTAGAGGCCTCCTTAAATAAAGCTAAAATTAAAGTGCCAATAGTTACAAATTAATCCTTAATGAGATTAAAAAAAATTATTTACTGTCACTCAATTATTTACTTATAATATCCAATTAGAGGCCCCGATTGATAAACACACACAAATAAATATTGAAAATTTAAGTGTCAAATTTTAAACTCCAAATAATCTTCGGTCTTTAAATGGAATAAAGAGCTTCTTTTATTATTTTTGAAACGAATAATTTTAAAAAAATGATTATATTGATAAATACAGTAGTCTATAAAAAAATATCTCTGTATAGTTAGATATTTTCTTGCATAATGAAAATATTACTTATTTATTCGTCTAAGTGATTATTTTCAAAAATATTTTTCGAGTTATTCATTTTCAATAAAATAAGTACTAGGCACCAAAACTTCAAAATATCATCTGACAAGGGGCAATATATAATTGACAAGATCTTGATTCCTGTTTGGATCAAGGCTTCTTCTCTATCATATCCTGATGAAGGTCTTCTGCTGATGTAGATGCAGAGGAAGGGGCCCAATTTGTCTATTCGATTGTTCTCTTCCTCTTCCTCTTCTTTCTCTTTTCCTTTTTCACTTTTGTGTTTGGCTTTTTAATCTAACCAGATTCCCTTCCCTTTACTCTGTACCCTCACACATAAGGACCTGTTTAGTAACCCAATTGAGTGTTCAATATAAAAGAAAATCTGATGGTCGAGACTTGTTATTGACTTAAAAGATTCGATTGCGGGCCTGCTTGATAAGGTAAGATCGAAATAATTTAAGGACTTGATTATAAATGCTGATAATCTTAAGAGTGAAGATGAAAATAAATATTTACTAGAAAATAATCAAATATTAAATTTGGAATGATACTAATTTCGTGAAACAGTAATAGTGGATCACTAAGGCCGACTTCGCCCGGCTTGACAAGTGAGTCTTGCAGTCAAACTCCGTTGCGGAAGGCTCACTTAACAAATAAAGTAATCTAGAAACTATGGACTGATCTTGCACGAGAGTTCACATTGACGGCAAGATTTGCAGCCTCGATGTCAGCCCTCCACCATCTAAGGCTGAATGAATAATTAATAGGTTTTGAACTTGTGGGAATGTAATTGCAAGATCTCAATTTCCATTTGGCTTTCTTATTGAATGAGTTCTGTATTATTCACTTCTTCACTTTGCAAATCAGGTGACTTTCTGACTTAACTAAGTCAAAGCTAGCATACGGTTAATTCTATTAAGTACTAAACAAGATTATTCCTCAGCACTTATTCAAATCCTCAGTTAAAATTTCATTTTGTATGATCACCGTAACTCCGGCAAGTTTGCCGTCTGTAATGCCATGTGACATCAGAAAAGCCCTATGATTTGATAACTTTTCGGTTATAAGAAGTTTATGAATTACATTATTTATTTTTTCCTGAGCTCCCTATATATTAGTCCACTTGAAAAAAAAAATCATCCTGCGTAGAATACGAAATTCTCTTGCAGTCTGGCAATGGAAAACTTCCTGCAGGTATAAAGCATGCTGATGTACAATCAAGGACCGGACTTGATTTCCACTGGAGGAAAAAACAACACTGAGTGTCGAGTCCTAAAAAGCACGAGTGACCGGTTCGATTCTTGCTTCATGGACCTTTTGAGGCCACAACACAGATGAGTTGTTTGCTTGCCAAGCATCTACTGCGAACATGAAATCTGATTAAGGACATCACGCTTTCCCAGTGAAGGAGTGAGTTGTCCATTTCCATACTATTGGGGTTTGATTGCAATTTAAGTGAAACGCAAATGGGGGTCATTGCAGTGTCCACAAGAAAAGAACAGTCAACAATGATTCGCTTCACAACTATGATAAGAGTAGTCCATACAAACTTATTCCAAGATATCATTGTGGCTTCGCAATCAATGCTCAAATGCGCTCTAGCGATATAAAAAATTGATGATACTGATTCTCTCCTCTTTATATGAGCAAGAAATCGCGTAAAGAAACTTGGGGGACCAAAGGCCCCCTTGACCCTCTAGTATTGAGTATACATTCCAATCTCGGTGTGATTCATGCCAATAAACTTGTCTAAGATGGTTAGATTTTAAGCTGCTACATCAAAAAAAGTCAAGATAAAAATGAAGAATCCAGGTCTCAGATCTTATTGTCCCTAAAGGAGGAAGTTTTGTTGTCATAAATAGATGAAAGCGTGAGGTTGGACAAGAAACGTCGATGAATGGTGTGAGGGGATGTAAAGGATCTATCTCCAAATTCATACATGTATACTAGAAAAACTGACATATTGTTTGAATGGTCTAGATCAGCATTGTATGATGTAACACAAAAAAGGTGAGATTCTAAGTATATGATACCTACCACTGCCCCAATGAATCAACTTGGTCTTGGTGCTGTAATTGCTTTTGAATGCAACTGGGAGAGAAAGGCAAGGAGATCAGCGGCTGATGATCAGTGCCCCCAAAAGGGCGAGGCAGAGACAAAATGCTTGCTGAAGAACAAAAACCATTGCTACTATTGTTATCGTTATTGGTAAAGCCCATGTTGGCGCTGTGATCTTGTATCTGATGATCAAATGGTTGCTGATGCATCTTATGTTGCTGCTGTGGTTGCTGTTGATCTGACGATGAGCATGATCTCTGTTGTTGTTTGGGGACATTCAACTTCTCCCCCTCAATTTCTCTGTACTTGTTGAGGTATGTCTTGAGGGGGACAACATAATCCTCAAACCCTAGGGTGGTGACTGCCCAGATGATGTCATCCCCGTTGATGGTCTTCCTCTTCTCCCTCTGGCACTTGTCTGATGCCTCCCCAGTGACAAAGCTGATGAACTCTGACACACATTCCTGGACTGTCTCCTTTGCGTCCTTGGAGATCTTGCCATTCCCAGGAAGCACCTTCTTCATGATCCTCCCAACGTTGGCAATTGGCAAGAACCTGTCCTGTTCTTTGTTGCTGTGGTGGTGGTTGGTCTTCAAGCAAGGGCTCTCTGGGCTTGAACTTCTTCTGGGCACAACATTTGGCGCATTTCCATGATGGCTCTCAATCTCTTGTTCCATCTCTCTCTCTCTCTCTCTCTCTCTCTCTCTCTGAGCATGTGTCTGAAAAAGACAGGTCCTTGATTTTTTTGGGGTGATTTTTATTTATTTAAATGAAGTTGAGTTAAAATAAAAATGGCATGGGAAGCTTGAAAATAGGCAAACAAAGAGGGTGAGCCCCCAGGGACTCGCTCCCCTCGTGGATGAGGGAATTAACTGTCCTGACCCCATCTTTTAACTGTATTTTGCTTGCCCTTGTTGCTATCTTGCCCTTGCTCAACCGGGTTTTCTTTTTAATACCCTTTTTTTCTACGTGAACAGTTGGAAAAAGACCCTTCTTTTTGTATTCTGATGTGATTCTTGACCAATTTGATCTGGTCCGGGAATTTTCCGTTGATCATGATTTGCTTGAGTGTAGTCATATGACAACCACCAGGTTTGTTCTCTGGACATTGATAACTTTACCAGCTTAATAATTTTTAGAACAAAGTTCAGCTAGAGCAATTGGCACTGAGTCTGCTTTTATTAATTTGAACATCTAACACGGATTTGGAAGGGACAAGAAAAACTACTTTCTTCACGTCACTGTGGGGCTTCCTTCAAAATTTGCAAATGAAAGAGGGAAGATTTAAGTTTTGAAGACTTAGGAATTGTTCTGGTTTTACATGTCAACTCTCGTATATTTTGCTAGGTTGCATTTGATCTGAATTCAGCTAAAATATGAGATCTTAACGTTGAAATCTCAAATCTTGTTCTATTTTTCAAAAGATCATTAAGCTTGATCTAGGATTGATCGAGTGTTTGTCATAATTAGAATGATGACGTGCAAAATGCAAAGTACATTTTAAACATTAAAAATGAGTCTTGCTCGTCGTAATGAGTATTGACACCCATATTGGTACTCACATCTGGCAACCAATTTTTCACCCGTCAAGACTAGTCACCTCTACTTCTTAGTTTCAAAAGTTTGCAATGACCGAGTTTGGTTTCAATTACACATAATGAAACTAGAGATAGCAAGCAGTCTGACGCAACAATAATAGGGTCAATTGGATGTTGTTGGGTTACATAACATTATCGCCAGTCCAGGTTTAGTCAAAGCCATGATTAACATTTCAAATATTGCCATGTTATCTTCTTATCATGTTATAAATTTCGGATTTGTTTTTTAGTGCTCTGTCATGTTGTTTCCTCGTTAAGTCCTCCATTCGTCCAAACACTTTCACATACAAATGGACCCACTTCACGGAAGAAAGCAGCCTCGTAGTCAAAATGAGAAAATACGCGTTTTGGCAACATTTTAAAATTTCCAAACAAAACGTCACCCTTTGCCTAGGATCTCCAATCTGTGTGTAGACCGACTTCCTTCACTTAGGTACACCCTTTACATGCCCTTAGGGTACTCTACTTTCTTGGTGGCGACGCTAGTTTGGTTATGACGATTTTGGCATTGCTTGCGTATATTACCCAAAGCTAGAATTCGAGAAGATCTTCGGAACCGAGGCGCTGTTAGCAGGCAGGCGGGTCGGCGATCCCGGGGTCACGACATTCGAGGGGCTACATCTGAGCTGCAAGATTTGAGTAAATTGTTAAAAGCAAAGGTCCCCCAAACAGATCCTTGGAGAAGTTCAATTCTTGCTCTCTCAGATTGAAGAAGTTAGTCAGCGTCCTTATCAAAGCCGAAAGCACCACCACTGTCCCGAGGACTGACGAGTCAAGACCCTTTTCTCATGTGAGGTCAACTGAGAGAGTTAATTAAGTACCGGAAGGAAAACCCAAGTCCCACATGACCTTGTACCTCACATTTTGGTCAGTGCCACTAATGACAAAAACAGCACCGACTCCAAAGAACAGCACATGGGATGACGGGAGACGACTTTCATTAAGTTAACGATTAAAGCATAAGCAGAAATTGGATCTCGATTACATACGAATTCACTATAAATCTTGACTGAACCGTGAATCTATTCTCCCCTCTCGTCATCCAACCAATTAGAAAAGAAACAAAGACCACACAGGAACTCAGAATCAATGAGCTTCACACTTGCATGAAAAACATTGATAATTTCTTTGGCGAAAAACGAATAATGTTACAATAAATTACCGGCATCGATTTCCATCTAAAAAAACCACAAAAAAGAAACCAAAAAGGGCATGCAAAGGATAGGATACTGACGGGGCCTAACCAACAAGCTACACGGCCTAAGGTAGAGATACAGTTTCCGTGACTTGTAGTATCGCGACGGAGATAAAGAATAACCTAAATTTAATTGGCATCCCCGACACACAGCCTCAAGAATGTGAGAAGAAGGGTGTGAATGGAGTTTTACTCTTAAGCAATGGCGTAGCTGACCGTCTCCGATTCACTGGGGCGCCACATGGACTTCTGCACACAGAGCAGTCCCTCGTTGTCCTTGGAGTACGTCAGCCGGACTTCCCATTGCATGGCCCGCGCCATGCTCTCCACCTCATTGATAGTCTCGACATTGTCCCTGACAATCAACTTGCCCCCAGGTCTCAAGATACGATCCACCTCTGCTACTAGAGCTACTAAATTGCACCTGTTGAGACCAATAATATGCCCCAGTGAGATTAGATTATCATACCAAAAATGCTCCAAGCAGTTATTATGTATATTCCTTCTAGGATTATCTATATAAATTCAAGTAGACGAAAAGATCATCATTATGAACCTCTTTTTGATTTTGGAGAAGAGATGGTCCGCGTGGAGAAGATCATATGATCTGGGGTAGGTGCTAAAAGATTCACACCAGTCATGATAAATGCCAAATAGACCTCGTTCATAGATTATGGGTAAGGTATCCGGGGCATCCACCGATACCACATTCATGACCCACACATTCAAATCTTTTAAAGCAGCAGCGAACCTGCAAAAACAACGATGCAGCATAGTAAAGAAGAGAATACAGCGAAAATAGGTAAGAGCAAATCATAGAGTACAATGTTATCACTTGTTTACAAAAGATCACTTACCCTCCATAAATTGCTCGCATGTCCATGACATTCCTCACAGTTGACCAGTCAATCCCAATTCCACTTAGATATGACTTGGTCACAACCCTTTTCCAGTGCTCATTGTCTGAAGTGAAATCCTCAGGGGCAGATTTACCATAGACTCCGACCTGGGAACTTAACAGCCAATAAGGTGTTTTCACCAACCTTGCTGGCCATTCCTCCGGCCACTGAGACCCCTGTTCTGCGGAGTCTTTAGGTATTTTATGCATGCATGCTTGCAAAGGCACATACCTATTCAGAAAGGAGGACATGGCTGTCAGAAGTATTCTTACAACACCAGGGAGCCATGAATGATTATAGATGTAGATGAAAAATAAAACCACGAAAAAAAGCAACAAGTAATGAGTCATTAAAAACAAATAAACAAAGGAGAGGCGAGAAGTTCTGCATGAATTAGATTGGTTGGTAAAAAGCCACAGTGTAGATGCTTGGAAAGACTTGAATCACATATTTATGTTCTAAAATAGGCAATTATCCACCAATAAAAAGTGTAATATTATCCTCTGAGCGTATAAAGTATGCCAGTTGTCTCAGAAAAGGGGTTACTGACCAGGCGGCATGTGAATCATCAGAGTCTTTACACATTGGGGGATCATTTTGGGATCTTTTCTCATAGCAATCATTAGACATAGGCTTCCTATAGGTTGCTACACCAACTCCATTCACGGTATCCTTATTTATAGATATCAGCTCCCAGCACATTGACTTTAGTAGTTCAGACATGGCTGCAAAATGATGATCGAAGAAGAAAGCTATTAGAATCCATCAGTAACCTTCATTTCAACAAAGAAGTCCAGAGATAAGCTAAAACATCCAACCTTTCCAGATGGCAACATCTTCTTCTTTCTTCTGATAAACTGGAGTAGCTGACCACACAAAGAAACCACCAGGTCGCAAGAGCCGGTTCAGCTCCAAAAGGAGTTTACCACCTGCAAAAGAATTAAACTAGCACTGAGTATCTATGCAGACTAGCCAAGGCTAAACAGAATGTAACTGCATTTACTTCTCTAACAACAATTGGTAATTGCATTGTATATGAGGTATCATGTTCCTAAATAACATAACTATAGAACGAAAAAGACTTCTTGACCAGCTTGCAGCAATTTTGGTAATCAAGTAAATAGTGTACCTTCTATATGCCAAGGGACTCTACAGCGTGCACAATGTACAATATCGAAGACTCTGCTAGGGAAGGGCAGTCTCGTGGTGCCCATGACGGCAGATATAGCAGGGATTCCCCTCTCAAGTGCGAATTGAACCTGTGCTTCATGTTCATCTTTCGGGGCAAGTGACATTGCAAGAACATCTCTATCAAAGAGAAAGCCCCCAAAACTAGCAACACCACATCCCACATCCAATATCACGCGAGAGTGTTTTCCCCAGGCAACATCAGGAACAGACTGAATGATACCAGCAAAAAACAATCATCAGAGAAAGGAAAGGCGAGGCAAGAAGAGCAATATAGTCGTGTGTTACAGACTCGCAGTCAAAATGGTGAGATTCTAAGAGAGATGCAAGGATATGAAGAAAGCTCACACATGGACAAGATAGAGTATAAGCAAAAGCAGTATGAGCATGGTATTGATTTTAAGAAGGATAGCACCATAAGCAACTCACCTGCTGTATGAAATCAATGTAATGCAGAGCACCATGTTTAAATTGGGTTCCGCCACCCGGGAAGGTTAGGTATTCACCAGTAACTTTCACCCAGTTCTGGTGGCCCTTAACTTCAGCAAGCTTGGTGTGTGGAACATTATAGTACCATATCTGCAGCATGACAATTAAAGGTTAGCAATGCTGCACAAGGGGAAAATAAGCAGATACAAACTTGAAGCTTCATATGGAGCTTGCCTTTTCTCTACTTGTAGGCCACTCAATCGGCTTTTTGTATCCTTTAGGAAGAGCAACAAGGCAAGTCGGTGGATTCTCAGGACAGTGCCTCTCTCGGTGTTCGTAATGCTTGGTAGAGCTAAGGCTCTTGATAGCTTTCCAATTATCAAGGCAGGGTATATAATCGGGACCAGCAGTAACATTGCACAGTTTCCAGCTGTAGACGGTTTGCTGCTTGGATGAACCTTGAGATTCCTTCTCGTTCTTCGATTCAGCAGCTTGTGTAGAAAATGCCCCATCCTGAGTTGTACTTTCATTGAAAAGATCTGATTGAGCACCAGAAGGGAACACTTCAGAAGGAGTCTGATCTTTTGTCTGACTATTGTCTTTCTTCTCATCGGAGTTATCCCCGGATCCACCATTATCATTTTCGCTCACCTTCTCCTCAATCTTAGCGTCAGCGGAACTTTCTTCTGAATCTGTTTTCTTCTCACTCTCATCTGTATCGGATTTCTGTTCACTAGAACCCTCCTCAGAGTCTCCCTGCCCCCCAGAATCATTATCTATACCATCAGTCTTTGATTTGTCTGTTTCTTGATTTGATTCATTATCTTCAGACTTGGTCCCCTCTGCTGAACTTCCCTTCTCTCCAGTTTTCAGTTCCACATTCTCATCTTGCTTCTCTTCTTGATTCTCTAGCGAATTCGAGTCACTTTCACTCCGAGAAGGTGTATCACTGGTGTCTCCTTTGGTGGCATCCTCGGGTAAGTCACCTGGATTATCCTCAAATTGGCTGGTGTTGCTATCATTTTTCTCTTGTTCTTTTACCTCATCCACATTCTCGTTTGCTTGTTCCTTCACCTCATTATTGTTCTCAATCACTTGCTCCTTCACCTCACTCTTGTTCTCCTGGGGCACATCCACATTTTGCACAGGAACCACTGATGACGACGTCATCATCCAAACCCCAACCAAGCAGAGGGCAACAAAAACTACTATTGTTACCGTAGAGCAGTAACTCGATGAGGACCTTCTATTATCGACTCTAGTATATTTTCCTAAAGCCATGTTTTACTGTGTTACTGAAATCCTATAAGTTTGCACCTGGAGAGAAGAAGTAAACGATATAATTAGCAATATAACAAAATGCTAGTTACCAATCAAGGATCAAAACCATTTCAATCACTACCTTCATAAATCTAATGCATTCATTGAAGATAAGAGATGATTCAACAGATCCGATTATTTCCTTAAAAATGATGATCAAAAGCTCAAAAGGTTGCAACAGCCAACACTAAAAGATGATCACAATGTATAAGACGAATCAAGAACAACCCAATTCTTTCCAGATGCTTCAGCACACAAATAAATTCACAATCCACCAGACTACAAAAATCATTGAATAAAGATCTTCGAATTACAATAAAGATGGCAATGTCAATTCAAAGCAAAACATAAGGCGAAGACCAAATCATATCGGAAGGATCTTCAAGACCAATAAAGACAATAAAACCAAGCAAGTTACCCCTGAACACCGACAGACAAAGAAGGCGAAACGCAAGAATCGCATGCCTTCAATCCCACACATAAAGCAGCTTGTTTGTGCTCAAAAACTCAAATTGAACCGAAAAAATAAACGAAATAATCGAGACCCGGCCAGATCTACACTAAATCACAATCCCATCTCAAGAAAACAAATTAAAAGTTCATAAGAAAAAAAACTAAGCGAGCTTATCACGAAATGCTGATCAAGATACAGATTTTTCGGAGACCCACGATTCCTGACCTCCCCAAAGAGATCAAGACAAACATAAAACTAAGAGACCAGCTCAGATCCGTAGAAAGACTCGCATGACCGATATGCACTGGAGTGGAAGATCAAGAAAAATACCAAATCCGAATTAAAGCTAGACATTCCGCGAGAACTAAAGAGAGATTAGTACTCACAATCGAGAAAGAAAACCCGAAAAAAAAAAAGACCCGAGATCCGATCTGAGCCTGAAGAGCGAAACAAGGAAAGCCGCTATCTGCCCATCACTGTTTCTTGGTGGGTCACTGAGGAGAGGATCGAGCAATTTGGGTCTATTACTTATAGAAAGCAAGAAGGATTTTTCGCCCCCCTCACTTTTCCTTTTCTTTTTTTCCTCTCTCTTTGTTTTTCCTGAGCTCCCGTCAGCTGGAGTAAAATCCAGCAATCACTTTTCAAGGAATCACGAGAGACGAAGGCCGAAAGAGAGAGAGAAACCGCGTTTGCGGGGGGGATTGACGGATTACGGAGCTCCTAGATTTGGTGCTGACGGGGTGGGGCAGGGATAGACAAAGGGTCGGCCGATGACAACCAGGAAGAATGGTTAAAAAAGCACCGTCTCCGTCTCTCTGTAGCGCAGAAGAGAGAGAGAGAGAGAGAGGGCTACGGGCAAATTCGGTGGAAAGGATAAGAAGGGCGACGGCAAAGAAGAGAACCTCGAATTCCTCGAACGAGGCGAGGGTAATTTAGGAAAGTGGAGAAATCCTCGGAAATTACTATTTTAGCAAGTGCCATTAGTTTCCTTTTTAAAAAAAATAAAGATTTTAGGCTTTCTTTATTTCTCGAAAACAACTAATTTATAAATATTCTTAAATAAATATTCGTAATATATAAAGAAAAAAAGTTCATCGTTCATGAAAATATTTAAACATAAATTATTATTGATGATAAAATTATTCTTTGTTAGCTCATTAATTCAAGCGATAAGAGCAATCATCTTAGATAAATATTTTTCAAATCATTCATTTTCTGTGAAATTAACGGATTTAGATTACCTTTTTTATTTCGATTAAGGTTAAGTTTGTACCGAAACAAGGAATCTTCCTAAGTTGCAAAAACTCGAATACTTTTTTTTTGTCTCGAAGGAATTTGTAAGGTGCTCGTCTTGTTTATAAAAGAAGACATTTATGATTGTATGTGAATCTTTATTATTAAGTTTAGGTGTTTCTTGTAATGAAAGGGAAATCATAAGTAGCCATAGATGCTTTTTCAACAAATCGAGATTAAAAATTCCACTCCAATCGATGAAAGCCTATTAGACATTATAGTACTATTATTCTTGGTCATAATGAAAATAAAGTACTCTATCTTGTTATGTACTCATGTGAGTACAATCATGCAAAAAAAAAATCTTTTCAATTGATTCTTCCTCCAACAATTGTTTCCTCTTTTTTGCTGTATTTCTTTATTCAATTTGTATGTAGTGTAATTTATCGACCATAGGATGACACATGCGATAAAAACCAGGGCATGATCTGACTCATATATCATGTCGAATGTCAAATTCAAAAGCTTAAGCCGATAGATAGAATGAGACATTAGTCCATAAAGAACATATGAGCCCCACAGGTAAGCAATATGTGTATATGTGATCTAGATTCGAGTCTTCATAGAGCAAGAAAAAGAAGAGTTTTGGAAGAAAAAAAAAACTCGATCATCGTTTTCTAGCTAATTTATCTTATTTTTCTTTTCACGTAAATAATATAAATTTATGGATATAAATATACCCTGTTTTTGAAATTTAACCCTACAATTTGTTTGTTGGGTTCTTGGGTCATTACAAGTTTTGAGAAAATCCAATGTTCGTAGCTACTTATATGACTTTGAATGCACTAACATGACCTCCTCTATTTCAGGAAATTTAAAGCTGCTCATATTGATATGACAACACGATCAGATATTGATTAATGGAAGGTCGACACCTAATTTTATTTATTCAATTGGGCCCGTTGTTCTTCATTTCCATCCAGAAGAGAGCATGATTCGGGCATGCGCAATTAAGTGAAATTAAGGTTATTTCATCAGGTTGGAGCTAAAAGGGCTAAAGCTGATAGCTAGTTGGATCTAAATCATGGTCCACAGGGCATGTGACTTCATCCTTAAGCGAAAGGGGGCAATTGCTCATCACCTTGATCGACATGAGAAACGTTCCATCATTAAATTCGATTCCTAATGTCTATACCTTTCGGGAACGGAATCATTAGTGGCCTATTTTAGTTAGGTGCTCTAGGAATAAACGGCTTTCTCCTCCATTCTACTCAATTATCGGATGCGACATGTCGTATTTTTCGAAAAGAGAAAAAAGAAGGAAGAAAATTCATTAGACTGAGATGCTATTGTCGATTTTAGACTGATAAAGATTTTTCCTTGCCTTGGTATGCTTCCTATTTTGGTAAGAGTTGGATAGCTCACGCCACCCACATAGTGATTTGTCATGGGTTCAGCTTGAGCATGTTTTCCTGAATTCACAATTTTATTTAGAGCACAATGTTGACATTGGAGCAGTGACTCGAGGGTCAGATAAAGGACATGAGCAACCATCACAATTCATGTAAGAGACACGATTTATCTGACGTTGGATAAGGTTTGGTCGATTTTCTTCTGCAGAAATCCTCTAAACAATGGATAAAAAATAAGTGTCCATGCGACACCTCCTGCAGTTTACTACCGAATGAGTAGGACATTTTGATGTCATTCGCAACTACTGCACACTCCATACAATCGCAATCTTTCATGATCATATGACTTAACTTCTTTAAGGGTTTGACCCACATGCATGAAATCATCTGAATACTTTAAATGTTTACTAATTTGAGCGGTCATTGCAGATAGCATTAGAGAAGAACCGCTTTCAGGTAGATGAGAATTCGAGAACGGATTAGGTCGAAGCCGATTCGACGACCGGAGGTAGTGATCGTCGAGACCAGAGGAGTTCAAACAAGGTGCAGTATCTTGGCCAAAAGGAACCCTCAAGTGTTCACCGCCATGCGCGGTCAATTAGATAAGGTCTCCCTCAACAAATTAGGTCAAATGGCGACGAGGCTTTTGGCCTCATAACCGAAAATTTAGGAGCAATCGCAATTGGAGGAAAGCGACGGGAGGTTCTCCGTTGGAAATCAAAGGCGAAGGAGAACGATGGAAGACCAAAACCGTCCGAAATGGAAGAGATGGTCATATTATTATCGCTTGAAAGGCGCCCGGAACAGTCGACTTTTGCGGTTGACTCGACGATGAGGTGTCCGATTTTGTTTCATGAAAGATGAATGATCTCGAAAATATTTCTCGAGAAATGATAGTTTGTGTTAACATTATAAGATGGAACGAATGAAAAACATCTTTATTATTTGCTAGAATGTCTAAATATGAATTATTGCTAACGATTGGAAAAACATCTTTCGTTAGTGAAAATGAGTTGGTATAAACGGCAACTAGAAAAATGCGCATGCGCATTGCGAGCATCCAAGAAATTGACATTGGAAACAATAAGCAAAATCGCGTTATCGTGGAGTATTCGAATCGATGAATAGTTTGAAAGAAATTATACATAAAAATACTAGAATACATCCGTAATTGTACAGATTTATGTGGAAATAGAACGGAATTTCACAACTTTTATACATTTTGACTAGCCGTTGTTGGGCTTTGGCTATAATTATATCTTAAGGGAACTTCGATTTGAATAGGAAGTAGAATCTAGAAAGGGAAGACCTAAGACTAAGAGTAAGATCCAAACATGAAATGAGTAGTGCGTTTTCAACCCTCAGCTGGCAGCTACCGTCAAAGCGCGGTGTTGAATAATGGGGGAAGAAAAGAACAATGCACGACGTCCTTTTCCTTTGATTTTTGCATGCTGTGACAAAACCATTCTCAATAACAACAAAAAGAAATCGTCTTTATTAATTCATTTTCGTTTTGAAGTTTTGATTTAGTTTGAAATGAAGTATTTCAATATTTTTTTAAAACTGTAATACCTTTATTTCGCTTATGGATAACATCATATTCGACTTGTGTGTATAGCCCTTACATAGAGTAGCTTACACGCGATTGATGAGATTAATTCAAATATGTGACGCTTGATTCTTGAATTGGAAAAACCCTAATTCCTCGACCCTATTGCGGTGATCTTGAGGAGTTAATCGGTAAAAATTAATGGTGACTCGGTGAGAATGATTACGTTCAAAAATCTCATGTACTTATATCATTTTCACCGGTGCCTATCATCATACAGTCAATGAATTCACACATGGTACTAAATATCATAGAGTTATATTCGATCATTATTTTCTTGCATGGGATAAACCACTACCACCACCACGTTTACATAGCGGGGGGTCATGGGGTCCGACGATGAGTAAAGAGGGAAGTGAACCAAAGGACGATGTTCTTCTTTAAGATTTTACCGATTAGTGATGCCTAACCATCGCCCAAGGCCCACAAGGTTGCTCGAGCATTGCTGATGGCAGCAAGGCTCGAGCCTCACCAAGCAAGCTCAGGGTGGCTGGTAGTGAGCCTCAAGCTAGCGGTCTCTAGCGGTGGGCTCAAGGCTCGCCGTAAGATTACGAGATTGCAGCCTCTAATATTGTGCATTGACCGCACCCAAGGTTGGTGAGCTTGCAACCTCTGGAGGTGAATTTGAGGCTCCTCTCGAGCCGGCAAAATGCGGCTTTTAACGGTGTGCCTCAAACTTGCTCGGGGTCGACAAGCTCG
Source organism: Melaleuca alternifolia (assembly GCA_019926035.1). Classification (NCBI taxonomy): domain Eukaryota; kingdom Viridiplantae; phylum Streptophyta; class Magnoliopsida; order Myrtales; family Myrtaceae; genus Melaleuca; species Melaleuca alternifolia. The sequence goes on along the minus strand of JAGKPW010000110.1, from coordinate 999,452 downwards.
AGGCTTTGTCTTGGGCTGGCGAGTTCACTGTCTCTAGTGACAAGTCGAGAGCTTGCTTTGGGCTGACATGGTTTGTGGCTGACGACCGGCTAATTGAGAACATTAAATTCTTATAATTTTCTCTTGAAAAATATTTTTCAGAAAATGTTATATTTTTCATGAAACCAACGAAGCTTTACTTTCAGTACATGCAATTAAAATTTCTTAGTAATTCTCTGGCTCAAAAATGCTCTTTTTTCCCCATCTTTAAGAATGCGAGAGAAAGTTGTAAAACAAACAAATATTTGGACGTGAAGTATTGTAAAAAATAGAAAATTAGCGACGGTCATGGCGTGTCGGTGCAAGATCCGAGAGCGCGTGCCCATGTGCCTTTGCGTCGTCACACGAGCACTGCCCACGAAGAGCAATTAAAGCAGCAAATTTTTTATTAGATTAAATATTTTTATTATTTTCTTCCAAATAAACTATTAATTAAAAAAATAATATTTTGGGTGTTGCTGAGTTTGCGGAGAAAGTGTCACCCATGTTAGGAGAAGAAGCATCGACAGAACTGGGGGCTCCCACGAAGACGTGATGCGCATCGAGATCTTGCGCGTATGCCTAGCGAGGCATGAATGAATTTGCTCTTTCTAAATATTTCGTGCATTCTTCGACCGCGTTTATATTTCATTTCGACCGCACTAATCACTTCGGGATAGGTGTACCGGATAGGGCTGAACACAATGGATTGCCCAGTCTAGGAATCGCCCGGACCGGACTGGCTGAGTTGGTCCGATTCTTCAGAATTTTGGTCCGGTCCCCGGTTCATAAAAACATAACCGGTTTCTGAGCGGTTTGGTTCTCGATTTTTGGGAGGGCGGGATCGGATCGGATCACCTGGACCGAAATTAGAACCGGCTCAATTTTCCTTTTTTGCGTTATTTCCATCTCAGTATCTCTCTTGTTTCCTCCTTCGGGTTTCACTTTTTAGTTAGTCGAGAGCCAAGATTTTGTCATTTTAAGTAAGTCGCTGGTACGCCTTTCCTCTCTCTCTCTCTCCTTTCAAAAAGTGCAGTCAATTACAAAAACTGGTTGAGTTGGTGTGATTGAGTCTTTTCATTAACTCAATCCAACTTGATCAATGGAAAATATTGCCAATTTGGAAGACTTAATTGCACCACATTGGACAAGTTTCAGAGCTTAATTGCGCTTTCAACCTTGATTGCACCTTTTGAAAAATACCTTGATTGCACTTTTTGAAAATTTCGACAACTCAATTACACTTTGGTGACCGCTATTAAGACTTTCAATGTACTTATTCCGATTACTTTTAACACGCGAGAGGTAGCGTATTGAGATTCGTAATTCTACTCTATTGAGGTGCTCAACTAGTCCTTTCGGAGTTCCTAACATGACATTCTGTCTGCTCAAAGCGACGTCGGAGCAGGTTGCTCTAGAGAAACCTAAGGGCGATGTAAATGATCGATTGATGGTCGGGCGATTAGGAGAATTCAATCTGTTATTGTGCAAAAGTCAGGAAGTGCATGACTTGTGAGTACTGGGCCTTATTTTTCAGACCCAAGCCCACGTTCTTCGATCCCCCGGTTGAGCAGACGAGCCCATTAAACAATTAGAAGGAAAATTAGGGAAGGAAGATTGCATTTTGTGTTATAAGATATTGCTTTGTTATTTAGCAAATTGCTTTGCACTTTATGTTTTAAGAAACTTGTTCTCAATTAAACCATCATCCCGCTTAATGAGAAACATCTCGGACCCGAGGAAACGTAGGCAACCACTAAGGTTTTATTCAAAACATGATATCGACCACTTTCCTATAATTTAAGTTGCACAGGGGTAGAAAATCAATTACGTAAAAGCTTATAAACACATCGCAAGCCTCGTGAACTGATTAAATTCAAGCCATTGACTCGTGTTAATCGCCTTAATATAGAGCAATTTGCACACGATTAGTGAAACTTGAACACGAGACCGGTTATCATTGTTCTTGACATTTCTTATTGGCACTTCTTCGATGAGTAAGCAAGTTGTGCTCGAAACCAGGTTTGAAGCCTTGGAGAATTTGATCGAGAGTCAGTGGTGAGGAATCTAGTAAGTCTCTTTCTTTGTAGAGAAAGAGACCATGCATGAAGCTGTGTGTTGATGAAGGTTCAATTGAGATACCGTGATGTAGAAAGATACTCGAATTAAGGGGGAATAGATCTATCCGAGAACTATTATGGCGCGAAATGGTTAATATATTTTAATTGTCTCATATCTCATTGGCTTAATGAGTAGTGTCTAACTCTCATATCTCATAAAATTGGACGAGCAATTTATAATTTCGTATTATAATTATATCGTTTGATAATCACGTTACGCCGGATTCAAGCCGAACCACATGGGTCGACTATCCTTGTCATGTTGAAATTTGACCAAGACATGCTTATTGAGCGGGTTAGAAGATATGTCAAGCTTAACACACTATCTTAGAATATTATAACTTCCCATGCATAGACATGTACAGTTTGTTTAGGAGTATCTAAAACATGTCAAATACATTTTAGACATGCCATGCTCACAATATCGAACATTTTCATACAATTTAGGGACAAATTTAGACATATACCAACAATAAATGGACCACGTTTTAAAATTCAAGGACCGCATTGCTCATTAAACTAAAGTTTGGAGACAATCTCGAGATCAAAAGTTCGGAAATCATATTGCTTATTTGAATCAAAGTTCATGAATTATATTTGTCATTTTTCCTTTAATAAACCAATTTTATGGTGCCGGCTTTCTTGATATGATGCTTACTAACTTATGGAAGAGATGAAATTAACATACTGGTCTAAGCATGTGGCTGAGTACCTAAAGTCATTCAAGGTTTTTAATTGTGACTTTGGAACAATATAATGTCTAAATATCGATCTTCAGACTTTATGTTAGATTAGAAATGCCATAGTAGTAGCATCTGCCGGAATGTCCCCTTGCAAAATAACGTCACCATCTCCTGAATACAACTAAGATGACTTCAATTAATTTATCTTTGATCCCTTAATCTAAATATAACTCTTAAACAACATAATTTATCTTTTCAATTAAGGGCGCATGTATTTCACGAAAAATGAATAATTTCAAAAGTATTTTACAGAAAATGATCGTTTTTATCACTCACAAAAACGAATTAATATAAAATTATTTACACCGTTCATGAAAATATTTAAACATAAATTATTATCAATTTTATGGCAACGTTAGGATCTTGCAAAGCAACTGAATGATATGTCATTTCTATGGAATGATTGATTGGATTTGCATTGCACGCTGGGCGAGATTACAACATTCTGTGCGTGTTAGTTTTAGTAATTAAGACAGTCATTAAAAGAAACTTTCAACAGTAAAGTCAAATCATGCGTTGCATGCAATGAATCATATCTTAGGCGAATCTAGCATGGACCGGTTGTGAAAGTTCCAATTAATAAAAAGATAAAGCACAAACGGAATGATGCTCAAAAGATGGGTGGATATCGGTCTAGGTTTGCCAAGTTTGACCGACTTAAGTTGTCGGGATATAGATATATTTTTAGGGTGAATCGTTTCGCTACTTAATTATGACAATTCAAAACTGGCTAAGATCGGCTCAATTCTTGATTACAAGACGAAAATCGCAACTTTGATGAAAGTTAGATAAATCCGAATTCCAAGGTTAAGCCGAGCCACTTGGCTTAAACCTGACCTTGGGACCGGTTTTGAACAAATGTTTCGAAATCATAGATCATTTTCGATCCGTTGCTTATCATGATACCTTTTTTGTCAGTCAATTTTGGCTTAATCGATCGTATTAGACTACACTTGGTTCAAACTTTGAAATCGAATCTCTCCTTTTCAGGGTCGAACTTGAAGAAGTGCCTTCGAATGGAATGGTTTCGGAAACCGACCGTTTCGATAAGCTCGATCGATCGATTGATCGATGTCAAGTTTCGACCTTAGAAAAGAACAAAAAAAAAAACACCCAAGAGGCACGAAGGCGTCATGATCAAATCTAAATTTATTGAACGCGACATGACCAAATTGCTAAACTGAGATACTATATTTTAAATCCGCTGTGGACCATGTTCTGTCGCTACTAAAATCCGCCTTCGTCGCCCTCCACAATCGCGCCACGTGTCTCGTCGAGACCTCGTCGGTCGACGTTTGACTCTCAAAAAGGATGGCAGTTGTACGAGATTATCCCTCGAATTTTCTCGAAATGGCGACTTCGCCCATCCGCGCCCGTGGATTTCCAGATCTCCATTGGGTTCCATTAAGTTGCTGAGAATAGCTTCATTCGTACTCGATTCCTCTCCCTCCCTCCCTCTCTCTCTCTCTCTCTCTCTCTCTCTCTCTCTCTGCACATGCAATTTCAGGCTCTGTGCCTCCTTCTCGCAAGAAAGTGTTGTCGGGTTGATCCGTCGGAGCACGGCACTTGATCGAGGAGGGAGAAGCGAGGACAAACGCGGGTTTGTTTTGGTAAAGGTTCTCTTTTTATTTTCTTGCTTCTGGATGTCCGGTGTTTTCAAAAAACTTGAATTACATTGCGTTAGATCTATCCAGCTTTTTAGTTGGTCGCTTGATCCTTATGTGCGGTGGATTGAAGACCCTGTTTTCGTTGGCTGCGAGTTCGAAAGAATCTCTTGGGAGCTGTTCTGTGGTATAAGTTGGATTGTCGTGACTGCATTCTTTACATCATGGCTTGCTTGCAATCCTCTTTCCGCGTTTATTTGTTATGGGTTATTTTTGGTAGCATTGCTAATAGGGTGGCTTTGTCGGTTCATTCGGTTGTCGCTTGATAGTGGGCGATTTGCAAACTTTTACAAACATGGTTAGTTGTTTAACTAAAATTGTTTACGCGTTTGAATGAGGCGCGTTTCTTCTCTTAGCTTGATGATGGGAAAATGTGAAAATGGATTGATTGGCTAGTATGAAAATATGAAAGAGCTGGTAAATTTTCTCCCTTCCCAGCACCAAAATGTGATTATTTGTCTTGTACTTATTGTGATTTAGTTTGCATTTGTTTCTTGGTAAACGTGGTGGAATGTTTGCTTTGACTTGGCTAGATATCAGCCAGTGCATTCAACCATATTGCCATTTTGATGAATTATTTGTTTTCACGTCTTGTTAATGAGACTCTGCATTGGCAACATGTGTATTATGCCTGTACTGTGTTTATAGGACGTGCAATTGCTTCATAAGTTCATGTTTTCACACTCATCTTTTCTTGGCTTACATCCACAGATTGTATTTTGGAAGGAAAGAAATGGTTAATTGTGACATTTGCTGAACAACTTCTTGGCTTCTGCGGTTAAAATGTTGATGCCAAGGTTGTCTAAGGAATTGAGGTGTGGCTTTGTTAGTGCATAAGCAGAAATGAAAGGTGGAAACTCGTACAGGCCAAGAGGAAGAAAATTCTCTTTCGGTCTTATTGCACTTCTTTTTGCGACAGTATTACTATGGATTTGGGAGAAGAATCCTTTCATAAGCACCCTCCAGTCCGCTCAGGATCAGTTTTTGTTTTCTTCATCAGGTCAGTTGTTGAATCTTTTCCTTTGATGGTAGCTACTGATTCTCATGTGTTAACTTTCACCAGAAGTTGTGTTGATATGGTACTAGGGTTGGGTCTCATTTTTTCTATGCAATCCAGCTATCCTGTTCCTCCTCTTTTCAATTCTGTAGATTTTCTGGATGCCTTCTAGATATAGTAGAGAGGGTTGTGGGCTTGGCATGGATTACATACTTATGTTGAGAAACTAATGTACTATGTCAATGCATTGTAACTTCTTTCATCTTGCATTGCAATTTCTTTTCTCACAGAAATAGAGAAAGAGTAAGCTTCTAAGGGCAAGGGAAGTTCAATTATTCCCTTATTGCAAATGGCTTAACTCTTTTATCGATTCAATAATTAAAAGATGAGAACTTCTGAGGGCAAAGGAAGTTCTATAATATCTCTTGGAGCACACTGCTTTGCATTATGTTCGAATAAAATTTGAAAAGATGAGAATGACAGAGTAGAATTTCTTTATTTGCTCCTAACAATTATTACATGTCAAAGGACTGGCACCTTGTCGACGGCCTAATATTATCCAGAAGAGTATTGTTCTAAATGCACCCCAATGTCTTCTGAATCTTCACTTTATACTTTTTTTTTCTGACTATGGCATTTATGAACATCATGCTCTAATCACAGTATGAATTACTATTGTGTTGTCAGTTGCTTTCATATTCTCTATACTCCTGATGGACTGGACAGATTTTATTACAAAAGATATTTAGATGGAACTTATTACGACAGTAGAGTTGGTTAAATTCTTTGGAAAATCGTCCAGAGGGAGAGCTATCTATTTGCTAAGAGTACCCTAGGTATGAGTTTCAAATACAATGCCAGGGACTTGCGATAATTAAGTGTAGCTATGCATCTCATTGGGCAGAATATTTAAAGCAGCATTTTTATTGGCAATTTTAAAGGCCGATGTTAATTGATATTGAATAACAAAGACAGTATTCAATAGAAGAAACAAGTTGCAGTTGAAGATCTGAGGTGTAAGCCAAATTTAATGATGCTTAAGAAAATTGTTTGTTGGAAGAGTAAAGAGGCATGTAAAGAAGATATAGATGACTAACCTACGGTACAGACTAAGTGATTTATGTTGCCAAAAGAGCTCAGCAACCCGTATCATTGCTGCAGTACAGTGTATCTGGATGCATACATGCGCGCGTGGATGTCTGGTGTTTTTAATTAGAGGGTGCTATATGAGGAAAAAACCATGGTAGATAGAAATTGGCACTGAAAATGTCACGATTGTTTGCAATATTCTGCACTAGCATGTGAATTTCTTTAAATAGGCTGGATATGACTGTATTGTGAATCTTGGTCTATTTGTCCTATCTTTCAGTCTTTCAAATTTGCTAATTTGGGTTTTGTTAGTTTTCATTCATGTCAACTTGCGTATGATGCTTTCCTCTTGCTTCTCCCTTTTTTTTTGGTGGTGCTGTTTGGGACTATTCAGAGTTCATCTTTGATATACCAAATGATTCAATGGTATCTGCAAATCATAAGGAGCATTTCGAGGAAGAAATTGCAAATGTTACCCCAGGCGAACAAGAAAGTGATAATTTAGTAATAGAGAAGTCTACTTCTGCACTCTCTCCTAAAGCAAAAGGCTCTCATCAGAGGAAGTCATCTTCCAAAGGGAAAGGTAATCATCTTTCTTGATGGTCTAATTTTGGATTGAATTTTGATGGTTGAGTCGTCATATAGAAAAAGTATGTGGTGTCTACAGATTCTTTTGGTCATAATCTTTTATACGGGCGCCTCTTTTTGATATTCATGAGTAATGATTGAAATTTATCATAAGAAACGTTCATACAACTGCATATTAGCTTTTTAATGAATTAGGGGCTTTTTGACCTTATCTGGAAGCCATGAACTCAGAGTTACCATATTAGAGTCGGTACTTTTTATAGTTTTCTTATTTTCGACCAAATCTGGCTGTAGAGTAAGTTCTCACGAATGAGCTTATTCAGTGCCATGTGATCTTTTCCTCTTTCAAGAAATTTCTGTAACATCTGGTTATTAGATAAAATGTGAGTGAAAAGGAGCAGCCATTTGATGGTATATCTGGTTATCATTGCCTTATCTAGATATTCTGTAAAAATTGTCACACCAAACAAACTTTCCTTTTGCAGCTGAGAGTTCTGAATTTTTGTGCTTTGTGAAATATGAACAGAGGAAGAATTACCTAATTGCATCGTGATTTGTGCAATTGATTTTAACATGTCCACTCGGCTAAAATTTAGCATAGTTAAGACAGCCTGTTGAATAATCAAGATAGGAGTCCTTGACAAACACTTCCTCAGATTCTGGTCCATAAGGTGGTATTGTTTTTTTCTCCAAGCCATTTTAATTATGATATGCAATGGGGGATTTATATGAGAAATGTCAAGCTATTTTATGTTCCGCAGGAGTTCAGTTCGATTCTTTCTCTCTGTCGTCATGGTGATTGGCGAACAGGTCTAGATTGCTGTGTTTTATCTCAGTCAATGTGCTTTTGTTCATGGATGCAGTCTGCAATTATGCTAAGGGTGGATGGGTTGCAGACAAAAGCAGACCATTGTATTCAGGATTTGGATGTAAGCAGTGGTTGTCAGAGATGTGGGCATGTAGGCTGACACAGAGAACTGATTTTTCGTATGAGGGATATCGATGGCAGCCAGAAAATTGTGACATGCTTGAATTCGAGAGATCTTCATTCTTGAAAAGGTTTATATACTTATACAACTTCCTCCTAGCTTATAATGTAACAGACAAAACACTCTTGTTATGTAAAATCACTTCCTCTTAGCACTATCGTCATTCATGAAACATAAATAGATATCGTCATGTCCTATATATATCGAGAAATATGTTGCCCATTGTAATTGTGACGTTCAATATTTTTAATTTCTGTTCTCAGTTATCATCATATGTTTTTTCCACATTTGAGAGGTTTCTTTTATTTGTCTGAAAGTCTCTGGTTCCTTCTTTCAGCTATCTCTCCTCCTAAAGAAAAAGATTCTTAAAGTTTGGTTGGAAGTTTGGCATTGCTGTTTAATTATTTGGTCTTCTGCTTGTTTTTGCTTATGAAGTCTTAGAAACAATTTTACTTCCAGAATGCAGGACAAAACTATTGCATTCATAGGAGATTCACTCGGGAGGCAGCAGTTCCAATCTTTAATGTGTATGGTGACTGGTGGAGAAGAGAGCCCTGACGTTGAAGATGTTGGAGTCAATTATGGGCTTGTTATTCCTCATGGAGCCATTCGGCCTGATGGGTGGGCATTTCGGTTGCCAAGTACAAACACGACTATATTATACTACTGGTCTGCCAGCCTCTGTGATCTCGAACCTTTAAACCTCACTGATCCATCGACCAATGTCGCTATGCATTTGGACCGTCCTCCAGCTTTCATGAGAAAATTTCTGGATACCTTTGATGTTCTAGTTCTGAACACAGGACATCATTGGAACAGAGGTAAACTTAATGCAAACAAGTGGGTCATGTATGTCAATGGAAGGCCAAATCAAGACCGGAATCTGGCAGCAATTGGAAATGCCAAAAATTTCACGGTCCATAGTGTTGTGAGGTGGGTAGACTCGCAGCTTCCTTCGCATCCACGTCTGAAAGCTTTCTTCAGATCCATTTCACCTAGGCACTTCCTGAATGGAGAGTGGAATACCGGGGGTAGCTGCGATAACATGAGCCCCTTATCTAAAGGAAGCGTAGTTTCACAAGATGAATCAAATGATTTGGTAGTGCAGAGCGCTGTGAGGGGTACAAAGGTGAAAATTCTGGATATAACTGCTCTTTCTGAATTGAGAGACGAGGGACACATATCTCGCTTCAGTGCGAAAGCCAGTGATGGTGTCCAGGATTGCTTACACTGGTGCCTACCTGGCATACCGGACACATGGAATGAAATCCTTTGTGCACAAATATAGTTCCAAAGGATGGAGCCGAGAAAGAATGAATATTGGCTGTTAAAGTATTAGCATTTTCTTAGGCACTTTGGCTGCGGAACGTCTCTCTCTAGTGCAGATTCTTGATCTCCAGTAGTAACTTGGAAAGCAGAAGCTTGCTCACTTTTAATTTTATACAGGGTTTTGTATGAGGCCGATGGGTCCGTGAAAGTCAACTTGCAGATAGAAGAGTTTCTTATAGACTTAGGGAAATGGATGTATTATGGATGCTGTAACATATTCTTTTCAGTTACAATATAGCTATGAATGTTCTGTTGCTTCAAGGGCAGAACTGCAGATCAGATCACACTAAAACGATGAACTCATCTTCTGCGGTGTTTGTTTACCCTGGTATGTTAACGGTGGACTAATTGTTTAGAAGCGCAGCAGCACTTGGTATCTGCAATTCTGCTAATTACCTACTGCTGTCTTCACCAGCAAAGGAGGGCAACTTATCCAGCACAAGTTCCATGCTTGATAAAAAAAACAAAAAGAAAGAAAGTCCAGGACAGAGACCTTGTGGTTCTTGTGAGACACCACCACCTACATTATTTAGATTACTTTCTTAGCTCTTGTTGCTCTGAATACATCAAATAAATTTGACATCTGATGATTAATCCCTAAATTATATTGTGGTTTGAATACATCAAATCAAATGCACAAATTAAATTGTAGATCGAGACATTATGTGCTCATAGATGACGACATTATAATCTACCTTTTCGGGAGGATATCTATGTCGCAATCTATTCACCAGAGAGCAAGCTCTCCTACTGGAGTATGTGCTCAAGATTTTGCAAAAAGATAGATGTTTTAACATCTAGACAAGTCTTAATATCATATACAAACTAGTATGACTTGTGCGGCTTGATATGGCTCGAGTAGCCTGTTAGGTGAGATCGATAAGAGAAAGTAAATAGAACGAGCATGATTCTTGATGATGATAATGAGTATGGGATGATCATTATCATGTAGTTCTACGTTCATGTGTTTATCTTCTCTGATGTAGATGATACTTGTGCTGGACGGGCCGAGGCATGATAAAAATATGTTTATAATTCTGTCCTCGTGAGTTGGTGGTAATGGTGTCTCGTTAGTTGAAAGTGATAGGCAGTAACGAGTCGGGAATAATTGTTATTAGTACTTATTGATGAGCTCTTATATGATATTAGCATCTCATGACATCATTAAGTGTTTTTACGTGTATTAGTGTTAATTGCATATTATCTTATTAACTTTATTTTTTTTTGTTGCACAAAAGCACAAATGATTGCGTGGATTACATTATTTCAGATGAACTTAAATGATATGCCGTTTTCCATAGTAACAAGTGACAATAATATATGATGTTACTTGCTTGAGTTTTATTTTGCTACTATGCTCTCCGGTCAAATGGTGCAAGCTTCCTACTTTAGACTTAGAATTTTCATTTACTAAGCTTAAGTTCACATGGGAAATATACAAATCAGTCGACTTTAGAGTTTATGGACATTTTTGGCAATTTTTTTAAGCGCCAAACAAAGTGCGAAATTGCCATGTGACAGAACTCGACCCTGGAAATCTAAGTTGAATCTCTAAGTTATGAGTAGAATTCGATGGCAACTACTGGTCGGGTGCGAAATTCTATGATGGGAAGCATCAATAAAGCGGTGACATGTGACGAGAAGCAACTATTTTACTACTTGGAACAGCTAATTCTTGCTTGCAATTCAATATTATCTCTAACACTTTCAATTGAATTATGTATTTTCAATATAGTGTCACTAAGTGATTAACTTGAACTGCCTTTAAGTTAGTGGTAGCTTGTATCATGTGATTAATGTCCCATTTGTTTCGTGAAAAATTAATATAAATTATATTTGAATATTTTCATGATTTTTAGGAAATCTTCATTATCTGTGAAACGGTCCAAAGATTAGCATGAAAAATGCACCTTAATCAATTTTGTCAAGGACCAAATGATGGTCAAACTCAAAATTCAGGCGCCAAGTACAATTGAAAAAGAAACAGGAGCTTAAAAAAATTCGGGATTTTTTAAAAAATTTTTGGTCCGATACAAAACAAAAGTACTAAAAAACTATTTTTTTTTTCCAGCAGAGCCACATAGCATCGCCGGACCGCCACCTCCGGAAATGCCGAAGAGGCGGCGAGTGCCGTACGTTCTGTGGAGGCTGTTCCGCGACCGCGCGCGGCCGCTCGTTGATGCCATCGTCAAGTTACTCCCTCCACCACCGCTGGCGGCGGCGGAGCATTGCGGGTGGTGCGGAGGGAACCGTTGCCTCGGTTGCGTCCGCGGCGGAGGAGAGGCGGCGATAGCGTCGTTCCTCCTCAGGCACGACGATCCGTCCGAGTACCGCAGGCTCCTCACCCGGTGCTTCGTCGTCGTCGGTGACGACGCGCCTCCACTCTCCGGCTTGAGTCCGCTCGCTCGCTGGTCTCAACGTCAGGTACGGCCATGCGCTACCCTCCGGTGGAGATAGATTCGCAGGTCAATCTAGTTGTTAGCTTTGTCTCCAAAGGCGTGGACTCGAACAAACTTTTCGCGACTTTTATTTGTTTTTTCCTCTGTTTGGTGCTTGAGATGAACAACTACGTACTTTGACGTAATTATACTCCCAGTGGTGTTTTGAAGTTGTCCTATTTGAATAGTATATTTAGGAATTTCAATTACGTAGATACGGAAAGTATGGACAACGATGTCTTGTAGGCGTGACTTTTGTCAGTTTTTGAAGGTACGTTTTGTAATATTGTTATGAGTCGAGTTGTAATTTTGTGCTGACTTTCAGCTTTCTATCACTTCTCGTTGCAGTGGCTTTTTCTTTCTGTTATAGGCATTCGGCACAGGATGTATCTCTCGCTGACCCATAATTAGTCTTTAATTGTCCTGTAGATTGTATTGAGGACCATCGAGATGGTGGGCTCTGAGAATTCAGCAATTGTCAATGTAATATCCAATGGCTTTAGTAAGGTAATTAGCCCTTCTGCAATATGAAGGCAATCATTTTTTTCTTGCTCCTACAAACAACATTCGGCTTTGTTCATGTTTCACGCTCCGTATTTTTAAGAACTTGTTGTTTTATGTTTGTTTTGCATGTCACACTGCAATGTTTTCTAAAGTCGTATTGCCATATTGCAGGAAGTCCGGCATATCTAATAGTCAATTTTATATTTCATCTCTCTCTCTGCCACATAGTTTTGGAAATAATTAAGTCAAACTATGTTTTCTTAGGTGATAAACACATCGTGATTCTTTACCTGTCCTTTCCGTGTGGCAAGCTGAAATCTAAGGTTGCGAGCTTTTGTATTCATCACTTTTAAATACGGTGATTGAATTGTTTTATGGTTGTTGTTTGTTTCTTTTAGAATAGAGCTTAATAAGTTTAAGACTTTCTCTAGTTGAGTTAGATTGTGAATGAAGAATCTATATTAAGTAAATTTTAATTTCTGTCAACAGGATAACCATTCTAGTGTTGCTGTCGAGCTCCTGACTTCTTCAGCCTGGTGCCTTCTCTTAGAAAGGGTATGTCATGGCGAGATTCTGATAGTGGATTTTCATTTTCTTCTGCCTTCCTGTTGTTGGTTCTGGTGTTTAACCATATCAGATAATCCTGGTGGGACCTTGAATTAACTGAAAACATTCTTATCTGCAGCTTGGTGACAGTGTAATGATGTACTTGCTCAAGTATGCATCAATCTTTTTGCCATATCCTTGTAAGAAACACTTTCAGGTGGCTGGACTTCCAATCCCAAAACTGGACAATAGACTGTTGAAGCAGTCAGTAGAATCCCACTCTCAACGTACTTCTTTGTTCCAATAGGGTGACTTGCGAGTTCAACAAAAGTTCTATAATTGATGCTTTATCTAAGTTCCTTCATGGCAGTGGTAGACCTACTTTGAGGTTACGGGGGCACCACCCTCCTCTAGGTCTGCCAATGCTTCACGGAGACATCGCTTTCTGTTATACTTGTTTCACACATGTCATTGGTTTCTCTTTGTTCTCTTAAAATAACATCATACTGTGAAATGACCTGATGGGTTGAGGAAGACCCAATTATGGGGTGAAAATGCTAATCATGACATAAAATTAGGAGAATTGCTGTATAAGAATGATGACAATGAAGGGAATGAGAGTTCAGTGCATTATGTTTGAAGTATTTAACATAAGAAGAGAGGTCATCAGGCATGGTTTCATAGTTTTTATGTATACTTTCGTTTCCACAAATTTAATTACCGAATCAATGGATTTTGATAGTCAACCGAGGAAGATGACATTATGTGATTTGAGATGATTGAAGTGGCCAACTGTGATGATTTTACTGTATTTCTTTAGGTAAAATGTAGATGATTCAGAGATCTTTTAAGATAAGTGATAAGTCCATGTCTTTCTATACCGAAATTGTAATGCTGTCCTGGTAGTTTTGTTGTTGTTCTTTGACCCAAACAGCGAATGAGTTTCATTTGTGACATGGCTTCCAACTTTCTTACAGGAGGCTGGTACATTCTGTAATTGATACACAGGTGCTCCTAGTATACAACTGTCTCTTGAAGCAAATGCCCATTTCTAGCTTCTATGTTGCAACATATATCTATGTGTTCCGTTAATAAGTGCCTCGGGGAGATTTGTTAAGCATAGTCGATATAGAATACTTCAATTTCACAAAGCATTGATTACACATACACGTGAATGAAGTTACTGCATTGGAAACTATAAAGTTTATGTAATTGATTGTTTAAAAGTTGTCCTGGAGGCACTTGATGACAAAATCCTTTCTCTGTATAGTTGTAAACTGCATAATATGCTGGTTTGGGAATGGAGTTTATGTTTAATACTGCTGATTGTAATAAATAAAGTTGAGAGAAGAACCAACTATTGTTGCTTGGCAGCTGCTGAGAAAAACTCTCAAAAGTACCTGTTATCTCACTTTTCATCAGTCAGAGCTGGCTGCATGAATTTCATGACTTTTAAAGAGATTAGCTAATTAAAAACTTCGATACACACATGTTAGTTAGATCGTGTCTGAAGTATACCTACTTCCATTACCAACTTGATACTCATCATGGAATTAACAAACTACACGTCTCACTGCATGGAAATTGGAGCTGCTAACATCACTGTGCTTTTACATAACTGACTTGTCCCATCTTCTTTGTCATACTTTTATATCATTTATTTTCATGACCAATTTAAGCATGTGATACCCAGAACAACAACAAAATAGGCATTTACATCAGTATTCTTAGGAATGTCCAGCTTCAATTTGATGATTTTCGGTTACTCAATTAAGTAGAGTCTACCGGATGAATGTATACAGAAATTTTTTCATTTTCATTCATTTCATTAGTAGGTGTAAGTTATCCATAGATAGTTCTCTACTCTAAAAATTGAATCCAGATCTTTCACTATGCAAATCAATATATCGAATAGTTGTTTTGGTTTGGCATTTGGGCAAGATTCTGATGGTTTAATTTATATGTGAACTTGCCTCATTCTCGGTCAACCAGTAGTTGGTGTTAGTTCTGTCCCTTTCCCTCTCCTTGTTTATCGTTTGCTGATCTCTTGGATCCTACTACAATCATGTTTTTGCTTGTTCTTTCATAGGATCTTTAATCTTCTATAACAAGTTTTTGATAGCCCATACTGAATTATCATTACATCTTAATCTGTTTTCAGGGGCTCAAAAGAAGAGAAAAAGAGCTGGTTATGTTAAATTATCCTCAGAGATGGAGAAGTCCACTAATTTACTCCACCATGGCATGCCCTTAATTTCTTCTAGCTATGGCACAAACTTTGGAAAGAAAAACAAGGAATTGCAAATAATAATCCCTTCTCGTCCTGCTTCTAGCGATGAATCTTTCTGTGAAATTCTGCAAGGAAGCTCTAATCCGATTGTAACAAAGGTCAGAAAGCACAGAAGGCCATTTAGCTGGCAGCGTCGGGGAAAGAAAAGGATAATTGATTCCCATGGAAGTGGTGTAGTTTGTTCCAAAGTATTATGTGCTGATCAAGATAATCTCGCTGGGAGTTCTCAAGGAGAATTATCTTCTACTTTAAATTACCCATACATAGAGGTGCTTACTAAATATTATGAATGTTGATAAGTTAAGTCATGGATGTCAATTGAAATGTTAAATGATAATTCTCAAAGAACCCATTTTTCGCCTTAGTCTATAATCCAAGCAAATGTGTGTTGCATCTTTCCGTGTTCTATATATTTTCTGGTTTGCATTACCACAATCGTACCTCAGTAAAAGTTATCTTTCTTGCTTAGTTTGGTTTGAAATCTAGCATGTTCATGCCATGGTTCTGAAGCTATTATCCATTGCTGGTTTGATCCTCCAGGGAGGTTTCCTACTTTATTTACTTAATGTAATAGATATCAGGCATTGTGACTGACAAAAGTATGGAAATGAAAAGGTGTTCTGCATGTACAAACCATTTAGTTGGTAAAGGAGAGGAACGGCAATGATCCACACCAAACTGTTAGTTTGGCGGGAGTGCCTGTCGTTGATAAGAAGTGAAAATTAGTTAAGTTACGTGGTTGGAATGAAGAATTCGTGGATTGATTCTCATCCTTTGAACAGGGTTAAATGCATATATGGGCTGTGTTGGTAAGGGAAAGAAACACACTTGACAGAAGTTCTACTTGCTGTATGTTCTCTGCAGCATAATGAAAGGATTATATTGCTTATCGATCTTTCTACAAGCAACAATTATTGAACTCCAGATTTTCCATGGAATTGCAATCATAATAGCTACCTCTATGGGCTGGCTGAGGGTCATGTAGATTTTGTTGTAGCATATCCTTTGATGCCTTTGCCTTGTGCTTTTTGGTGACTCACTCACTGAGGCCGTTCAATCATCATGATGTCATTTAGACATAATTCATTGACTTTATAGAGCCTGGGTAGTTTTTTGTGGATTTGTTCTTGTGCTCTGTCTTTACACTTATGCCTTTGTGTGCTGTCTTCTATTTGATGGGGTTTGAGTTTCCCATCTCTTCAAATAGGCAATTTATATTTCATTATGCTTTGCTTATATATTAGAAATCATTTTCTCAGTGCTCCCGTGTAGGCATGTTGAGTATACATCAGTGTGTATTATTCAATTTTATTCTCTGCAGATGCCAGTGTTGTGCTCTTGCTGTCAACTGTTGGTAGCAGTTGAAAAGCTGGCCAAAGGCACTCAAATTCAAAGAAAAGATATGTTTTATGATCTGGAATCATCACTTTTGACAGGCTTTCCAAGAAAACGTATCCTTCTTGTGCCTTTTTACTCTGAAATGTCTTTACATTTGTCAGAGCAACTCCTGATGATGAATATAGTAGCCACTGCTTTTTATATAATTGGACATAAATTGAATAAGTCTGTTCTTGTCATCAACTCTTTGTTGTGTGTGAACCCTCAACAATTGATTAAGTATGTTTTTTCTGCATGAACTCTGACTATTATCTGGCAATGAATTGCTTGGCATTTCATGAAGGCCCTTTCTATGATCCCAGCTTTTCTAATCTTCATATTCCCACCAAAATTTAGCTGAAAAGTGGAGACCAGTCTTCTTTACCGTCTTGATAGAATGCTGCTGTGCTCTTTGGATACTCAATGGAACAGTTTGACAAAGAATGGTCAATTGCTAATGACAGTGGACAGATAGTAGAAGTTTCTGCCGATATACAGCGTAATACCATGTTCCAGATACAGCCGTTTGAAAATAGAGAGCTCAAAATTTTGTCAATGGAAAGTTGGCTGAGGGTAAAGTTATTTTAAGAGGACCAACGCAAACTAGTGTATAAGGATCGTAAGGCATTAGCAAATTGACAGTATTATATCTGGGGAATCCTCTTTGTAACTTTGTTGCGCAAAGGTGATATACCAACCCGTGATATATGGCCTACTTCTCTTCTTATTATGATTATCATCTTGTATTTGTGAGTAAAAGTGTCTTGGTTAGACAAGGTTTCTTGACAATATTGTCGCGTCCAGTTGAACTAGAGGAGACTGTTGCCTCCAGTTGTTTTGCACTTGATTGTATTAATACTCATGCCTCCCAGTTGCCAATTGGTTGATATATTATTGCCACAGCCCTTTTGATGCTCCTTTTATTATGAATAGGTGGAAAAGAGAGAATTTGGGTAGTGTCTTGCCCTTTTCAGTTTTCCCGTCCCTCATGCATTGCCTAGTATTTCCGATAGTATCCATCTAAAATGAAGGTCCTGAGGATGCTAGTGAAAAATAGCTTGTAGTGTAGCATTCTGTTGCATTTCCCTGGCATACACAAGCATGGGCTCATATATGTCACTATATCACTAATTCCAAAGTGCGTCCTCACTAGAATCTTGAATTCCGTCCACTCCAATATTATTTCTGTCATTGCTAATAGGAGATTGAGGGCTTTTTCAGTTTATTTCCTCTTTTCTTTCATTCCATTACCCCATCCCACCCATTATGTCCATTGTCCGATATGTAACCTAGAGTGTTTTGTCACTATATTAAGCCTTTCTAACAGAATGCTTGATCAGCTACAAGTTGGTATTCAGATGATACATGCATGCAATACAAATATACGTTAAAAACTTCAAAATTTATTGATACGTAGTAAGGTGCAATGTTCCATGTCTTTTAGTGTGAAGTACTTATTCTATCCTTAATGCTTTGCAGATGTTCTAAATACTTTGAAGCCTAGTGTTGCTGGTTCACTGATTCTCCTCCAAAATTTATTTGGACTGTCTAATATAGATCTCGATACCAAGTCAAACATGTGCTCACATAACAGTTCTTTCTGTCCTGGTGGATCCACATGCCTGTAAGCAAACAACTAGGCCTTATTGCATTGGTTTATTCCATACCTTTGCAGTGCTAGTGAACAATAACTATTTTTATTTTTTATTTTTTGCATATCACAATGAGGTTGTTGTTTGTTTTGTTTTAATTTCAATATGCATGTCACCCCAGGACATGTAAGGCATAATTGGATTAATATCTAAGATTTATCACATCTTAGTCACCAAGATTTCTTCCATAACTTAAAAGATCACTTTTGGCATACTATTAGTGCATACTCTCAGGCTCTCTTTGTCCTTTTCTCTCTCTAATTGTATAGCAAGTACAATATATTGGAGGCACCTAGGTTTTCTTCATTTCTATCTTTGCCAAATTTGTCTTTCTCCATTGTTACTTGTCTCCTCATCCTCTTTCAGTTTTACCCTTCTTTGAATGCTCTTTTACTTGTTCCCATTAGTCAAAGATTGACACCCACAAGTCTTAGGACCTTCTTGTAGCCATTAGTTATTGCAAAGGAATTTCGATGAGTGCAAGTATCGGTTTTTAATCCTGTTTTATTTGATATATTTTTATGCATACGAATTCTCAGCAATGTTCTTTATTTACAAGATAGGCGAAATAGAATCTGGGGCGAGATTGATAGGGAAAAGCCTTCTGTTGATGCAGTTATAAAAAAAAAAATCAATCTTTAGAAGTCATTGCATCCTCTTCTATGTCAAATAGTAAGTCACTGTACTCGAGCAATATCTTCTTAAAGCTCAAAAAGATATATTGATGCTTTTGTTTAGAACTTGATTCACGATCACATTGTACAATTTCTAAGGAATTGATCAATGCGACAATTTCAATGACCATACATTGATGCTTTTGTTTAGAACTTGATTCACGATCACATTGTTCAATTTCTAAGGAATTGATCAATGCGACAATTTCAATGACCATACATGAAGGCAAGGTCCTTTCTGAAGTGCTTTTTCTGATATCCTTTTCTATTTGCCTGTTATGCCTTAAATAATTAGTTGAACGTTAAATCTGGCACAGATGCATTTATAGTTAATGATGAAGAATGCTTTTTCTATTTATTGGAGCATGTCTCAACCAACTAGAATATTTGTATAAGCTTGTGATAATTTAATGGATCAATCTCGACATGTGGAAATATTCCTCAACAAAAGATCCTCTAATTGCAAATAATCATTTTCAGTTTAAGACTCTAGTCGATCTGCCGGTTGGTTCACATTTTAAGCATGTTTTCTTGGACGAGTTGATAAGATTCATAATTCATTGAATCATGGTAACTTTATTGAATTATATAGATTTAACTTCTACCAATGAAAAGTTGTCGATGTTGTGCTTGATAATGAATCGAAAGGAGATTTTATAAATTTTTGGCTATAAGATGCAGAAGTTGCAAAGAGATTGGTCGTGAAAAGTATTGAATAATTATTGATGAAGATGGTGATGAGTCTGGGAGGGAACATATGACTGTTGTTTTTGTATTTATGGATAGAGTATTGTGTGCAAGACAAATTTTTAGATCTTGCCCATGTTAAAGATTTTATATTGATAAAGTTCCACAATCATATCTTTAGATCTTATCCAGATAATTATATGACCTAAAAAGACGATTAGTTCTTGGAACACGTCCTGATAACTGGGCTTGATATTTCTTTGTTGAAGGCAGTCTCATTATTTAGAGTGGATTGATTTGTAGGTGGACAGACACTTTAATTTCCTATAGAAACTACTGCCTGTCACTTTCAATTCCCGCTCATAAGGTAATCTTTTAATTCTCTCCCTATTGAAAGGAGGAAGAAGAGGGATGGGGGGCGCCATCCATATAGTCCTTAATATTGTTTCAATTTTTGGATGACCTTTGCACTTGTTTGGCACATGGAGTGGTAGAATTTGGAAACTGAATGGTATCATGTAGACATGGATAAAGCGAAGCCATTCGTTAGCTGAATAAACTGGAATTGTATGCTATGTCTAGAGCATTATTTGAAGCTTTGACAGAGTTACAGAGCTATAAAATTGGAGAGAATGTAGGAAGATGATGCATTACCATGGAACGTGTCTTTCAACAAGCTTTATCTTTGTACTTTGGAGGGAAACTAGGACATGTTGCATTTATAATGGTACAGTGATCTGGTCTATGAGTGTTATTACATTTAATATTTGTTCTTCTGATGTTCCCTAGGTACCACTCCATGATTAAACTGCTTAAGACCCTAATTCGCAAGACGCAATGTTGCCAGTATTCAAGATTACTGGATAAGCATTGTCCTCCTCCTACATCAGTTCGAGATGCTTCAGGGAATGCTCACTCCATATCAGAGGTTCGGTACCCATAAAACATTTCCTGTTGTTTATGTGGATGGTCTTTAGTTATTATTGGAGAATAGGCAACATATTCTGCATATTGCCTCATCTCCATCACAACAAGTATTTGGATACAATCTTCATGTTTTCTTCAAGTCATTCTATCTAGTCTTTCTACTGGAGCTTCAGGCAATATGTTTTAGTTATCATTAGTGTTAGATTTTGTGGGACCACCGCCAACTGCTCTAAAAGCTTAAGCTGTTAGATGAAGGCGTGGATTAATATTTAATATCTCCAACAATTAGCTTTAGAATTAGATTCGAGGATCTTTTCAGGTATGGAAGAAAAGACTCACAGAGTAGTACTAAACTGTTCCAACTTGGGAATGGGAGTTTAGTTGAGTCTGAAATCCTTGTATTATTATTTGTGATGTTGAGCAAGATGGGGTGAAACTCAGAAATGGTTTTCTTTGCAATTACAAGGATGCATCACTTTGACTTTGATAGTTAGGTATCCTAATGTTCAAAGAGGTAAGCTTTCTGAAACATAATGTTGTGACCGACTTTGATAGTAATATATGGGAAAGATTCATATGGCTTGAGATATTGGTGAGATAATGAGTCTACTTTAAGCAGCTATTAATTGAAATTTTTTGAATTTTCGCTAATGTAAATTAAATAAATACTGAAAAACTGTGGACATCTGGAAATTAAATTTTTGTTACTCTTTTTCATCTATCCAATGAAAAATCAAAATTATTTGAATGTATTCTGTTTATTTTGGTGTATTTGATGTGATACAATCCCTGTCTTACGAGTGTTGTTGTGCTAATGAGTGCATTGGAAATGGTATAGCTTCCTCAATTGGTGGTTGGATGAGTGCCCTTGGGCCACTAGTCAATAAAATGATTCATATATATGTGAAACTTGACATGTTACATGATTTGATGACTGAAACATAGATATGCTAAGTTAGAAATCAAAGTACTTGAGCGAAGTGTATTCCACCCATAAATTGCTTACCAGAAAGAACACGCGTTTTTCTTTATGTTTAGAATTGTGCGGAAAAATAAGTTTTGTTGAAAATCATGTAGTTATGCCTATTTTATGCAAAATATATGAGTAGTTAGGGTAGTGAAGGAAAACCCAAAAGTTTAAGATATCTGGCCGAAGAACACTATGTGGATCTAAGACCCACTCAAACCCCGTATTCAAACAATATTGGGATGCTTTGACATCCCCTCTCCTGTACAAACTAGATTGAAAATGACACGTAAAATTTGATAGACAGGGGAGCCTCATATGTGAAGTAATGGAGTGAGACTTTGCTGTGGTACCATGTTAAAACATGCGATCTAAAAACTTAAGCTATCAAATGGAAGAGTACATATATGTAAACCCATCAAGAGCCCACATTTGATCTATGTGGGATTCCTCAATAAGGTAAGTGTTGGAAACTTTCATTTTCTATGATCTATAAAATTTTCTATCTCCTTTTTTGAGAACATAGTATTTATTGGTAGTTAATCTCAATCAACTGTTTGTTTTTATGATCGCCTGCGAGATTCTTTACTAAACTCCTTAGACATAGATTATAATAAATTGTATCATAATCCATAGGTTTGAAATTCTTTGTGGTTTCTAATAGAAACATGGTTTCTTTTAAACATCTGCGATTTTCAGGGGTTTGAATTTGTTGATAAGTTACCCAAATGTGAGTTGAAGCATCATGAAGCTAACTTGGAAACAAATGTTACTGAGTTTGAGCAACTGAAGTCATATTGTTCGAAGAGTCAGGTTGTGGCATTCATATGGGCTGTTTGTAGGAGTATAGTTCCGCTAGAACTACTAGGTGCTCCTAGTAATTGGAGAAAATTGAGGAGAAACCTTTACAAGTTCATTGAACTACGGAGATTTGAGCAATTTTCTCTTAAGCAATGTATGCATAAGTTACAAGCAGTAAGGTTTATGTTTCTATTCAAGGATCATTCAATTCGTTCTGATGATCAGGTGCTTCGGTATGCAGTAGGAGAGAATATAGACATATACAGAAATGGAGACAATGAACTAAATGCAATGATGTCAATATTGAGGCATACACTTCTTGAAAGATGGATTTACTGGTTCTTTTCATGTGTAGTTGTGCCATTGGTGCGGGCCAACTTTTATGTCACTGAAAGTGAACATGGAAAGCAGGATATATTTTATTTTCGGAAGTCTATATGGGATAGTTTGTCAAACGGAGTTATGAGCTGCTCGAAAGATAAGAACTACACTTGCTTGAGCGATGCGTCTGTTAGAAGTATTTTAAGCAGAAGATCTTTTGGTTTCTCAAAGCTTAGATTTCGTCCAAAAGAAAATGGGTTGAGGATGCTTGCAAACCTTACAGCTTCATCTTGTATTCCAGCAAGGAAGTCACATTACAATGATCAGTGTTGCCAAACTTTGAAGACAAGGCAGTTTCAGGAAAAAGGAGTTAAATTTAAACATTTCAGATCTGCGAATAGTGTTCTCCGTGATATTCACGCTGTTTTGAAAAGTTTGAAGGTTGAAGAATCAGAGAAGTTAGGGTCATCAGTATTTGACTACAATGATGTTTACAGAAAGCTTTGCCCTTTTTTGGTCAGTATGAAGAGTGGTGCGCCAAAGTTACCTGATATGTTCTTTGTAGTGTCTGATGTATCCAAAGCATTTGACTCTATCGACCAAGATAAGCTATTAAGCATATTGAAAGATGTAATAACACAACCTGGTTATCTTTTGGAGGAGTCTTCTGAAATTGTCTGCAGAAAGAAAGCATTGTGGGTTCATCATAATCTAAATTTGGTTGGAGAACAAATTTGTAATGGACCAAGAAGACTGGTTCCCTCTGTCTTCTCCAGCTCGTTACATGGTGTTCTTACAAAACAGGTATATGAGATGGAACAATGTCACATATGCAGTTTCTTTCAACCCTTAAAAGGATTTGAGCTAATAAGTCAGATAAGTTACTGCTTAGGATTAGCACATCTTTGTCCTGCTCACTAGATTGCTTTTCAGTTTTGCTCCATGCAATTGTTTTGCTGGTTTGTTGGTTGGTGGGCTGTTTTCTTCTACCAAGAAAATTATACTTTATTTAGCCATTGACAGTAGGAAGATATGGATCTGCTTTTCCGGCCATGCATAGATATGGAAGTTAAAACCCACATTTACAAAGTATTCTTAATACATAAGTCATGATTAATAACTTCCAGTAACACGAACTTGCACTTTTACGCAGTTCATTTTTCCTAGAAATTGCATGAAACATTCATTTGTTGGAGATGGAATTTTGTATCATCACTGCATAATAATTGAAAGTTCATGAGAGTAGCTTGAATGTAGTTTTCTTTTACCTTTCTGTATCTCTTTCATGGAATTTGAGTGTGGAAAGCAACAGTTATAGTTGTTCATCCATATATGTTGATGTTACATCCTATTACACATACTTTGATTTCTAATGGAAAGACGTCATTCATCTTTTTGGATGAAGGTATAATAAGATTCTGTTGGTTCTTTATTGATACTTAACTTTCTTAACTGTTTTAGAGTAAGTTGGACAGGTTATGCAAAAGAAAAGAAATTTACGACAGTGCTTCTATAACTGGATCAAGTGGGCTGGTTCGACTGGGTGGACCAGGAAGTGGTTAATTGGACCAGTTCAAGCCATCAAGTGGCATTGATCCGAAACCAAATTCAGTTGGTATTGACCTGATGAAATGGTCAAATTGGGGCGCATAAACTGAGTCATTCAACTTTGTGGTATCATGACACACTCCTGATGTTAGAACAAGGGACCTCATTCTTAATGCCATAGCCTTTGCCACTATGCAATGGGAACACTTACCTTTTAGTTGCAGAAATATCTTTAGTTCCTAACGGCATGACCTGGAGCAATGGGCAATGACTAATATCTGGTGTACTGAGTGTTGATAGAACTGGGTCCATTCAGCTTGTTCTGCCCATCCTTTAACCAGTCAGCCGAGTTCTCTGTTCAGATGGGGAGTCTTGGACTGAATTCTAGCCTCATTGTCAAATGACTGTTCGATTCCAACTTGACCAGAGACCCCCTTTAAAATGTTGTGGTTTGTTCTAAAGTATGGGTCTTCTTCGAGCTGCCATCCTTGTGGATTTTATATCTCTTTCTGTTGGCTTTTATTTTGTTTTATTCTCTTTTTACAATAAACTTATCGCCAGTGGTGCTAGTTTTGGTAATATATTAGCTTAGAGGTTGGTTTTTTTCCCCTGATGAGTTTGTGAGTTCCTTGTAATCTTGATGTTGGGCCATTTGATATATCCCATTATAGGCCAATTACTTGTCAGTGATGCTCTGCATTGTCATGGCTTGGGAGTTTTTTCTAGATGATGCACCATCTCTTGGTTGGGAATTATGTCGTTTGTGGCTACTTTGTCCGATTGAATGATAAACTGTTTTCACTGTTAAAGTATCTCACATCACTTGTCAAAGAGGTTTTTATAGGCCTTGTGTTTGTGTACTCTCCCTCCAACTCTAGTTTAAACTTTTAACTTAGACTTTCTAATGTGATAATAGGGTTAGGTTCCGCCCTTGATTTATTTTTCCTATGAGGCCTCCCATATTTGTCATTTCCAATTATCATTCTCAATTTGGTTTGCATGTTACAACGGAGTCTGAAAGTATCCCACTTCACTTGATTAGGGGGTTCCAATTAGTCGTATATTCACGTGGTCTCTCTTCACCTATCAGCTTAAGTTTTTGGTCTGGGCTTTCTAACATTCTCGACAAGAACAAAAATTGTATGAGAGAAAGGAGCAAAGGTGAGGTGGGCCAGAGGAGAACACTGTATGGAAAATCAGACTGCACTTTGATTATCAAGTGCTGGTCTGGTCCTGTTCAAATTGCTATCCTGGACTTGATGAATAATTGGTCAAACCTGGATGAGCTGGCTAAACCAATAAACCATTATTGTGTGTAAGTGGAACCTTTTTCTATGCTGTATTTTCTTTAGAAGATTTCAGAAAAGGATGGCAACTGGGAGAAAGTTATAAGAATGAATATAAGACTACATGTTGATCATTTTATTTGGATGTCCTTATTGATATCTAAAATTAGTTTATGGTAGTGAATACCCCGACAATAGGTTGACTAAGTCCATGTCTCTATGACTGTTTTCTGAGTAATGATGCAAGGCATTTTCCTCTGCTGGTAGACTTGGCACTTGCTCTAGAGCACTAGGAAGTCAACTCAGCCTCATTTCTGATGCTTGATCTTTTTCTGAACCATCAATTTGCTATACATCAGGTGACCTGCACTTAATAAATTACGGAGATTGGAAAAGTAAAGAGTATTGTAGTAGGATTGGAAGTATTACAACTATCTTCTTTTTATGTATTCTGTGGAACCATTTCCTATGTGTCCTGTAGTGTGGTTCTCCTGAGGCCAGATCCTTGATTAAGCATAATTATTCCTCTCTATGTCTGTTTCTCTTTCTGTTCCTGGAGGAAGTTATACAACTCTTATTCTTCCTTTTGATGCATCAGGAAAGAAGCAGGTTTATAAAACGAGAAGAACTCTTTTTTAATCTTATTGAGCACGTGAAGCGCAATGTCCTACAATTTGACAAAAACTTCTATCTACAAGGTGTTGGTATCCCTCAAGGAAGTATTATATCCTCTCTTCTTTGCTCATTGTACTATGGGCATCTTGAACGAAGTGTGGTTTTTCCTTTCCTGGAAAAGGCTCATGAATCTGCTACAGATGGTTTTTCTACCGGACAAAGTTGCCAGGGTATTTCTGGTTCTGATGCTGTAACTATGTTGGAGATGGACGATTTACCCAATCCTAGTTTTCTGCTTCTCAGATTTATTGATGATATTCTTTTTATGTCGACCTCAAAAAGACAGGCTGCTAGTTTCTTCTTGAGGCTAAAAAGAGGATTTCGAGATTATAATTGCTTTATGAATGAGGAGAAGTTCTCTTTGAATTTTGATGTTGGTCCCCACTCCGAGTCCAGGATTCAATCTCACAGGGGTTACATTGATGAAAGTGGTAATTCATTTCTCCGATGGAGTGGCCTGCTTATAAATTGTACCAGTCTAGAAGTTCAGGCAGATTACACAAGGTTATATTTTCAACGATTCCTTTGGCTAATTTTTATTCTGGAATATTGCTTCTTTGTGAAGAGGTTTTGGTGCATAGATGTATCTTATTGCTGTATGGTTTTTTATGCATTTGGGATGATTATTTTGTGTGAATTACTAAGATTTTAAGTTACTGATAGTTAAACTCTAATTCTAGCAAACTTGTAAATCACAAAAGAAGCATCAGCAGGCTGTGGATTATCCATCGCGACTGTGTCGTGTCCACATGTATGTCAAAATACTTCTTATTTCATATATATTGTGCAATCGCAATATCTTGCTTAGTTGCACAAGATTCTGCATGAAGAGATTGCTTTTTTTTTTCATCATGTCAATAGTAGCGATTTGGATTGATATATTAGGTATGTGTGCAATTGGGTTATTACGATTTATTGCATCAGTATACTACAATAATTTAATTGATACTGACCCACGGTGGGTAGCTGCGTTGGTTAAGAGCTTATTCTTCATCGCCGAGGTATAAGGGCCTGGCTCTTTGGTGCCGTCTGGGCACGGAAGGCCTGTGATGGAGTTCTCGGTTACCAAAAGAAAAAAAAATTTAACTGATACTGCATGTTAAAATAAGTTGCTAATGAGAGAGGAAAAACACAACAGGTATTCTCATGGAGTATTAGCTTTTCACTATGACTCCTAATTATCTAGTGGAGTAACTCCATTTGCTGTTAGCAGGTATGGAAAAACCCATCTGCGTTCCGCTCTTACAGTCCGTTGGCAAGGAAAACCTGGTTCTCATTTGAAGACCAAGTTATGCGATTTTCTGAGGCCTAAATGCCATCCTATATTTTTCGATTCGAATATTAACTCGGCAGCTGTTGTCAGATTGAATATCTATCAGGTTTTTCTGCTCTGCGCCATGAAGTTCCATTGCTACGTTCGAGATTTATCATACATTTGCAAGATTAAGGCGAGTTCTTATATGAAGATGATTGAGACGTCTTTCAGGTAGTGGCATCCGTATCTTCCTAATAAGCTAAGTCGTTTTACTTCGGTCGATTGTCTCAGAATGTTTAGTGTTTCATTGGGATCAGTATTTATCATCTTCATCTTGTAATCGAGCATCGAATTTGCCAAAAAGTTATTTCCTCATAAGGCATTTTCCTTTCGAGTTACTCACATGTAGATTCTCGAAAAAGCAAGATGACATTTGCTTAAAATCACCTGAGTTTTTTCCTCAAATGTTTGAATGGTATTTCTGTTCTGCCCTTTGATCAATTGTATTCACAGGCACATGTTCTCTCTGATAAAGAAGAGGATGCGCACGGCGTGTCTCAGTCCTTCTCTTCGCCCGGCTCTTCAGCTGGAGGAGGGAGAAGTCGAGTGGCTTGGCTTCGTCGCTTACATCCGAGTGCTGGAGAGAAAGCAGTCTAGGCATAAGGACTTGCTGTCCTATCTGAAGTCCAAGTTTTCCAAGCACCAGATTAATCGGAACGTATCGCCTCAACTGAAGTATGCAGTTGATGGATCACATTCATCCTCATTGTGGAAAATTCATTATTAGGTTCTTCTAGGTGAAGATACCCCTGAATCCGGTGTTGCAAAACCCTTTTTCTATGTTGGAGTGTTCCCCTGGATTCCCATTTATTCTCCACTTGTGATGAAGAGAACTGCACCAGATGCTTCTTCCCTCTGGAACTTCTATGAATCCAAAGTGGATGGCTGTGAAATCCATGATGGTGTGGACTGTTGTAACAGTTTTCAAACCCCAGGCGACACCTGGTGATAAACTTGTGAGGACTACACCAACTTTGAATTTGTATACTTTTAATTAAGAGTAGAATAAGAGCACCCGGAGTTGAGTGCGAAGGAAAATAATGAGAAAAACATAATTTAATAGATTTTTTAGATTGAATTTTAAATTGCTGTAGAACTGAAAGATGATATATATATCATCAATCATTAAGAAATTAATGGATTGTTATCAATTATTTGAATTATTGTTAATCATGCTTTTATTCATCTATGATCTTGTGTGATTGTACGGTATTTTAGATTGAGAAAATGACATAAGTGGTTTATTAATTGTGGCTTAATATGCGATGTGATTTTTGAACTTTTAATTTGGTTGATGTCAGTATAAATTTTAGATCGATATATAATGTGATTTCTAAATTTTTACTTTATTCAATGTGATTTATGAACTTTTGATATTTGTTCAAGATAGTTTGTACATTATATAAAAATATTCAAGTTTAGATTTAACATTGAACATTTTGATATAGTTTCGAGTTTATTTGAACATGTATGAAAACTTTAGAGATCACATGGAATAAATTAAAAATTCAACGATTATATTATACATAAAGTAGGCAATTTAAAAATCTAGGCTTTATTACTATACATTGAACTTAAGTTTGATGATCATTTATGTTATGATCCCTTTTGAATGCGTGCACAAGTATTCCACAAAAATTTCTTTGTTAAATATAAAATGGATTTGCTTAGTTTTAAAAGCTAGATCATACGAAAAAAAGAGAGAGGAAGAAATGAAAAAGGAACGTAGATATGACCTAATATAATGACGTCACTCGCCTTCCAACATCGGTCCGACTAAAACCCCTGAAGAAGTCGTTATTGACGCAAGGCGCTAAAATATGATCAAAGCATTCCTCTGAAGATCGTTCTGTACTCTTCACTCATTCTTTCAAGAACTCTCTGTTCAAGACCCAAAGAAGCGAGAACAAGAATTCGAGCTCGGCAGCTGTTATCTCCCCGGTCGTACATCGGTTTATGCCCCACTGAATTCTGTCGTTGTCAGCCAAAGTACGGCGTTTCTTGCACTCTGAGTTCGATTCTTCATCGGCTTGGGATCGATCAGTGAGACAAGCTTTTCTTTTTCTTTTCTGGGTTGCCCTTTTAGGATTGATCTATCCACTTGGGAATGTTGTTTGAAGAGTTTGAAGCAATATTTGGGGAGCCCAAAGTGGAATGGTCGAACAGAGGAGGTCATCCCCTGCGACGGTTCTTGTATTACGTCCACGCTCCTGACCCTTCTCACCTCAGGGTTCACGTCACGGATTTCCACTCCAACACTTGGGAGGCTATTCGCTCTGTTCATCAGCTCGAGGACATGGTTTCTCTGCCCGCTTTCCAATTTCTTTCTTGTTTTATTATTATTATTATTATTATTTAGTTCTGGTCTTTATTTTCTTGGTGCAGATTTCAATTTTAAGAACTTTAGCTGTGGTGGGTGTTTGTGAACGGGAAGTAGGGGAAAAGTCGATTTCGAAATTTTCTTGTTTGTTGGGCTGTGCTTGGTTTGATCATTGAATGTAGAATGCTTTTATTATATATCAGCAAGACCAACATATAAATCAATAGGCGCATAAATCTTCTCTCCCTTTTATATGCACCCTCTTTGGGAATCAGATAGTTATTTTGAGTGAGTAAATTAACAGGCATGCATTCATCTTATGACTAGTTCCAATCTCCAGATCTCTGAGTTATATAGGAACGTAAAAGAAGGAAAAAACAGATGGCTAAAGGAGAACATAAAATGCCACTAGATCTAGTATGAGTTGGCGATTAGAGCATATAGAGATAGGATTTTTAGTTGGGTCTTGAAAAGATCTTTACTTGGTCTTTATACTTTATGTCAGGTTCACTATGATTTATAGTAGTTTTGAACTTCTTGTTATTTTGGTATGAATTGGAAATCTTTAGCTCCTTCTCAACAATTCACTTTTTCTCCACAAGGGATTGTGACTACGTGATGTCCTTCAATGGTATCACGGGTCTCTCTACTAGGTTGTATTTGTGGTGCGCAATTCTGTGGAATGTAGGTAGTGCCTATGATTGATTTGTTAGAAAAGAGGGTGTAGTAAATGTTTTATCTACATTGATTTGAAAATATGTAAAATCTTTAGGTCCTTCAATCTCCTTTTTGAAAATTTAATATCTGGATCTGCAGTCATTTCTGATTTGTTTAAGGTTCTCTCACATTTCAGACCCTGATGTTTCTTGTCTAGTCATTGGTGGATGTATTGAGTTTGCAGTAACAACTTGAGCTGATGAAGAATGTCGATATCTGTTGACATTCAATTAGCTGGCCCACTAATGCCAGGAGCAGTTGTGTTACTGTTTAATCAAGATCATTGTTGGTGTCATTCTCATCAAAAGTCTCTATGTGCTCTGCGAAGAGGAGAATGAGTGTACTGTAGTTATTTTGAGAGAACTCGTGAGAAAATTAACCATCAATACGATAATCTTTGAGAAGTGTTCTTAATTTTGTACTAGTTGCCTGATGAATGGGAGTAATGATTCTCATAACTACTATCTTTTAACCGCAAGTGCAGAGGGACAACATTGGGATTGGTGGCTCTTGGTCTGAGTTCATTGACTATTTTGTGGCTTCAATAAAGTCTGAAGATGTAAAACTTGTTCTGCATGGACAATTGGACTCAGGTGGTGACTACTTTTTGTTCTTTGCTATTTTGCTGCTCTTACTAAATTATTTTCCTTCCTTTTCTTACCTATACCTAGTTATGTTCATCAGGGATTGCCTCTTTTATCTGTTTATTTGTGATATTTAGTTTGCAATTATAATGGTTTCTTTCAAGAATGGCTTCATCTAACTCTGTTGGCAACTTGTAGTGTTGAAGTTTCTTCATGTAGCTTGAATTTGGATGTCATGTCATTTTGTTTAGAATATATAATTTTAGCTACAAGTCCTAAAGTGAAAAGGATCCTTTTTTTTGTAGCAAGAGGCTTACATTTATTCCAGTTTAGGGTCCCATCCTTCACTGCGGTTATATTACGATGACATTGCAGAAAAAGTGGCCACTATAAGGTTGCAGTTGGGTGAGGGAACTCAAAGACTTTTCGAGTCACTCGAGTTTCTTTTTCACATAACTGCTTCAGGACATTGCACAAGAATATCTGACTCTTCTTAATGGAAGTGTAGGTGTAGACTTTGAGTTGACTAGGAACTTTTTCAGTGTATTTGATTAACAGAAGCTTTACTGGACCTCTAAATGAAAGGTTTCTCAGCTGCGATTGATTTAGTGCCTGATTGATGAGAAAGGTAGCTTACTTGGACTTATACAGTTGAAATATTGTGGTTGTAGTCTTGAATGGTGGTTCTGAAGATTTAAATTGGTCTAATAACATAATCTTATCTGGTTATTGATGTATCTCTATAAAACGTAAATATGTGGTTTGATCAGTGGAAGTCGTACATTTGTGTCTTCCATTATATATTAATCATGGTGTCTTTATGTGTTTGGGTATTTGAATCTACATAAAGTTTGGAACTTGCTCAAAAGTGTAGATGATATGCCAGTGCATAAACTTGAATTTCCTTATAGGCAGCTGCTCAAAGCTATTTGTAAACCTTAGACTTTTAGTCGAGAGACTAGAATTGTCATACTGTTCCACAAAATAATGTGGCATATAGGGTGTATCGTATTATAGAGAAGCTTAATATGAACTTTCATCCTATTTGCGGTGAACTTAGCTGCATTACAGTTGGAGTTGTCATCAAGATCTTTAAATACCTTAATAGATAACGATAGAAATTGAGAGAAACTAGTATCTTTCAGTTATTTTGTTTAGTAGTTGGTGTATACTTATAGTCGTTCTGATCAGCTACTTCTTTGAATATCATATTATAAAGAAGCTGCAACATATGTTGACGTGGATGGGAGGCATCTTTTGAAAAATTTTGTAATGTTGCAGATTCTCATCTGCTTTTGTTCGTCCAGGTGCTACCTCTGCAAAGTTAGTTGCACAGAAAGCTAAAGGAATGCCATTGATTCTTGTTAGCCTTGTAAAACTTATGGATTTTGCTGCGAGAGAGGTGATGGGCAACCTATCAATGCAGCTATTTATGGCATTCAAGAGCATTCAGACTTCATTTGCAGAAGGTAGTGCTTTATGTGTTAAGCTTTGTGAAGCTTTCATAGAATAGATGCTCATTCTTTTACCCATCACGTCAGAACAAGAACGCTGTTGCCAGTTGACAAAGCTCGTAGCTTCTGAAAAGGTAGGATATCTGTTCTATATATTTTTGAGATCTAATGGTTGTGTACTTTTTCTCTCACTATTGACATAATTTCTCTTTTGTAAATACTATCCCTGCTCCAATCGTTTAAGTATCACTTGGTCTTTTCATGCATGTTCTGGATCTGAATCCTGTGGTATGTTCCTATTGTCTGGAGAAGAATGAAAGCACCCAGAACAAACTTGAGTCAATTTCGAAGAAGCAGAAGTTGCCCACTTTGGCTTTGTCGGATGCTTCAGACACTTCTATAGGTAATGGTTATCTTCTCTGTTATCTTGCATTTGTTAATGCGCAAAGTGCTCCAACTGTTATCAGCATAATTGTGGTTTTTTGGTGATCTTGCATTTGTAAGTGTGCACTTGTGGTTTAAAGTGAAGGATGAGCTTTTAATACTGTTCATTTTGAAGAGGAGAGATTGCATTACCGAAGCTATTACATAAGGGCATTAATGACGAAAAATTGTTACCTAGAAGAAGGGAGGATATTGTGACTAATTAAGAACGTGATGTATTAGGACACATGCAACTGATTCACGTTGATTGAGGCTGGGGGGAATAGGGCATTTTTAACGGAAAGTACAGCTTGGTTTTACATTTTCAGTGTTTTTTCATGATTTATTGTTCAGTCTAACCACGATACTTTTTTTATTTGTCAAGCTGCAGAGAAAGTAGTAGCACAGGATGCAAGCTCAACAAGAGTTACTACTCGTGTTGTCCCTGCTCATCGGAGGTAATACTCATCTGTTTGTTCTTATTGCTTATACTGATATAGCTACTTCAGCATGACTAGTAACATGTCACTTTTCTATCAGGTCAAAAGTAAGAGGTGCGCTCCTACAAAATCCTGAAGATGAATAGCTAGATGTGGGAAGTCATCTATCAAGATTTTTACTTTGTTCTGTAATTACAACATTAGGTGTTAAGAGTCAGGAACAAAATGTCTCACCCAACACTTACGATAAACGCTTAGTTTTTCTATTCTTTTTTAAAGTTAAATGTCAAGTCTGTACATGCTTGTGGAATTTGGTTGTCTAGGTAAATTTTCTTGCCTAGAAGGTCTTGCAATTTAGGGCGTATGAGTTTCTGCTAACTGGAAGAGGGAAGTCTTTATTTTGCTTGAGTTTTTTATGTGCAATATGTAACATATCAATGAGTTACATTTGGATAGTCTCTGCATCTTATTTAGTAAATGCTCGCTAAAATCCATGTTATGGTCCTCTTTTTGTTGTTTATCCTTGCTGATTACCCATGTTAATGAAATAGCACCCACCACTTGCAAATAATGCAGACATGATAAACTGTTCAAGTGATTGTTACCATCTGAACTGAAAGTGGATAATGAGGACTCTGTTACATGGCAGCATGACTGACAACGTGATGTTTCATTCCATTTCAGAAGTCTTATGGAGTACTCACGTAATGAAATGAAATAGTCATGTTTAGAGGCACTTCTTTATGCCTCGTGGGTTTCCTTAAAGGTGTTTCTTATGTACTGCCGTTTATTCTGTCTTACTACTGCATGCTGTCTTCTAAAGTCTGTGTTGTAGGTTGTGGTTCCTCTCTTTCATGAGGCATTCTGAATTGGTTGAACAATGCTTCCGCTACTCTTTTTTGTTGTTGCCTGCTTAAGTTTGGTACTGAAAAATTATGCTGCGGACGAGTTTTTTCCAGCAAAATTGACTAATGGAATAGTTGGTTTGTTTAATTTCGGCCATATAAGCTTCCATTAGCTAGTTCATCAGCTGGAGCAATTGGAATGAGTGAGCAAGCCTGAGCTGGCTGTGTGGATATGGTGTTGCTCTACTTCTTCTCTCGGCTGAAATTTTCCTTGTTCTTCACTGCTGCCAATTTACGAGTCTGCTTCAGTTAGTTCAGATCTAGAATTTGGGAGAGCTTGCCAATCCTATCGAGAACCTATTAGATTTTACGGACAGGGATTTCCTATAATTTACATATCTGGGAGCTGCCATGCTTCCATAGTGTGCTGTGTTGCAATCCCAATAGCATGCAGTGAACATGAACAACCAAATGGCTTACTTGGGGACTTTCTGTGACCAGATGATTGATCTGGTGGACTATCTGCATATGATAATAACGTGGGTTGGATTGTTCTTGCGGAGGATAAATGCGAGGCGTCACCGTCGGAGCTTTTCATTTGACAGGCTGGTGATACCCTTACAGTAGCCTTTTGTGTCTGTTTGACCTGTGTCTAGAATCATGCTCTGAACAGAATCTAATACCTCAGTGCCTATTCTGTCTATGTGATGTGAAATGTCTTCACTAGAGAGGAATCAACGATGAAAATGGAGGAACAGAAAATTCACTTCAGACTCCAAAATGTGCACGAGTTTATACGTGCATTTTCATTACAGGAGATTCGGATCGTATGGAATTGAGCTACTAAATTGATCAGAATATGATATCAATGTTGGACCCATTTCTTTTGATGTTATTGGCGTCATCTACGGGCAGGTTTGTAGGCGCTTGAGACCGTGGAAGACAAGTTTCTATTACAAAATCTCAAACTACAGACGGTATACTTTAAGACTATTTAAACATTGATGTATATTTGTTTCATAGTAAATATTACAGCCACAAGAAGCATCTTCTACCAGGAGAGGAGAGAGACAGAGAGGGACAGAGAAGGGTCACCCACCAACCATCAATCTTCAAGCTAGAGCACCTCTGAGGCCTCTCTGGGAGCATCTACATCTGAGAATGACGTAGGAAATGAATCTGTAAACCAAGATGTAACAAACCATGACGAGCACGTTCCTCCACCTGCTTTCCTCTTCATAACCCACCTCTCTGAGCACGTCCTCTCCGGTCACCACGCATGTCCCAAACATAAACTCCAAGCACTTACGTGAATTGGAGAACTCGTTGATCAGGAAGCCCTCAAATGGGTACTTGAACAGCGAAACATAATGCATGAAAATCCAGTACTTTGGTATCTCCTGCTTCGAGATGAAGTAGCCCGAGAAGAGAAAGAATGAACCCATCACGCCTGAGATCACTGAGTTCCCGACGATGAAATTCGGCACCAAGGCACTGAAACACACCACGACTGAGTTCGCCGTGTACAGAATCAACCAAATTATCAGCAAGAAATGTAGGAATGCGGTAAAATTGCAGTTTAATCCAACAAGCCAATACAATGGCATTGTGAATAACACTGCTAAGATGAGCAAAAATGGCAAGTAAACAAGCCCATTTGCAATTGCGTAGGATGAGATTCTGTAGCTTCCACAAGACGTTTCTTTCATCAGAATCTCCCTCTCCTGCAGAAAGATGGGCAGGGCCTCCGTAGTGCATGACAGCAAGAATGTCAAGATGAATGCAAACAAGCCCACCCTTTCTTGAGCACCAACCAGATCATCCTTCAAGTGGCAGAAGATGGAGCCAAGGACGAGCCCTGAGACCAGCATTTGGATCGTCCGACACGCGAAGAGCTCCTTGGTCCGGAAAATATTCTTTGAGAACCGGTGCGTTAGCACGAGAATCTCTCGCAGCCTGGAATTAGCAAAGCAGTGAGGGAGGTCAATCCCATCATCGATGGTGTCTTCATCAATGACCTTGGCTTGTTGGAAGAGCTGTTGCAGAGTGAACTTGCCACTCCGGCTCTCGCCTCCCAGTCCTTCCTCTCTCTTCTGTGGTGGTAACTGAGGAGGCATTTCGACTTGTTGCACTTGGTTTTGCAAGTGGTGGTGGCTCTGGATGGTCTCGATGGACTCA
This sequence comes from Melaleuca alternifolia, assembly GCA_019926035.1. Classification (NCBI taxonomy): domain Eukaryota; kingdom Viridiplantae; phylum Streptophyta; class Magnoliopsida; order Myrtales; family Myrtaceae; genus Melaleuca; species Melaleuca alternifolia. Next base: position 962,946 of record JAGKPW010000110.1, on the reverse strand, counting down.
ATGGCGAATTCAACAACATTCACATGAGGTGGGATCTGCAAGTCCATGAGCCTCAACTGGACTGCAAGCTGATCAGTAGTTCCCTGGTGAAGCACTGAGCCATTGGCCATCAATAGGATTGAGTTTAACAGCTTCACAATCCGAAACCCGGGTTGGTGTATGCTGAGAATCACGGTCCGGCCTCGGGTCTCAGCCATCGTCTTGAGCATATCAATGATCTGAAGGGCCGAATTACTATCGAGCCCTGAAGTGGGCTCATCGAGAATCAGGACCCGAGGGTCATGTATAACGTCGACCCCAATCGAGACGCGCCGCCTCTCTCCTCCAGAGACCCCGCGGACACGGTCGTCGCCGACCCTGGTGCCTGCCACGTGTTCTAGCCCAAGCTCCTGGATCAGGGACTTGACCCTTGAGGCCAACTGTGATTCAGGAAGCCTCAGCCTCAGCTTGGCGCTGAACATCAAGGTCTCCTCAACAGTCAGGAGGGGGAAGAGAGTGTCCTTCTGAGTAACATAGCCAGTTATCTTCCTGAAATGAGCCTTGTCAATGGGCTTTTGGTTCACAAAGATAGAACCGTCTTGCGGGGTGATTTTTCCTGCCAGGATTTCGAGCAATGAAGACTTTCCGGCACCACTTGGGCCAATGATCGCGAGGATTTCCCATGATTTAGCCCTGCAATTCACATCCTTCAGGACTTGCCTAACTCCCTGATCTTGGCTTGATTTCTTTTCTCCTTCAAACTTCCCATTGAAATGTGGGAAACAAAAGTCTGTCTTTCTTGAACTGATTCTGTAGTTGATTCCGATGGCTTCAATCTCGCACCCTTGTTTCTTCATTGAAAGAGAAGATCACAACAATGTGTCTTGAGTTTAGTCAGATTCTCAAGCCAAGCTCAAGTTCTGTGCCAAGTAAATGAAAAAACTGAACTATATTCTCTCTCTCTCTCCCCCGTCTGCTTTCTTGTCTCGTTCCCCCAGCCCCACCCCACACCCGCAGCAGCCCCCCCCCCCCCCTTCCCTTTTTTTGTGGGTCGAAATTGAAGTATTCTTTGAAACTTAACTCAATGCAAGGTGCGGTAAACTCGGCCAAAATAGGACACTTCACAATTAAACAGGTATGGCTTCCTTTTATCCTTTAACAGAAATTAAAATGGAGGCAACACTTTGCATACGTATCATGGGGGGGGGGGGGGGGGTTCACGTGAACTCATTCTTGCTGTTTCTTGAAGTCATAATGCCATTGAAGTTTGCATCTGTGCATAAACACTTCACGTGCCAGGTTTGTACGTTGCACTCTCTCTCTCTCTCTCTCTCTCTCTCTCTCTCTCTCTCTCTCTCGGTCCTTCTAGTTGTGAACTGTGATCAATGTCCCGGTGAGTTTTTTATACTTTGAACCAAAAAACTGAAATGGAAAGACCTACAAGATTACAGTGAAGAGACGCGGTTCGGTTACAGTGGTCTTGCTAGGGTTTGATGGGAGATTTCATTGAGCAAGCTTTGCATGCATTTCCCGTGAGAGCTTAACAAATCAATAGTCCAGCCTGGTTCTGTGATTTTTCTATTGCTCTCGAGATTCCTGGCACTTTTCCGTGATATGATTATGATTTTAAAACGAGATATATCAAACTAAGTCTTGTGAAACAGTGTAAATAACAGTTGGTCGATCGGTTCCTGAAACCCGCATGCTGGAAAATTAGAAAAATCAATCTTGGCAGAGCTAGAAACGAGTGAGCTGCCCTAGTTTACCCGAAAGGAGCAATGCAAGGACAAAAGTTGCTTAGAAAATTCTCATATCAAATGGTATTTAATTGATGAAATGCATATTTTAACAAGTTAGTTGTACTCAAATAGATTATGGAAGCCGGCGATATTGACTTTTAGATGAATCACATATAATTACTCACATATCGGTGCAACTTTGTGAAGAATTTTTAATTGATTAGACTGCGATAATTTGAAGGAGTTACCTATCAAGGTTACAAGTTAATTGAAATTTCACATCTTAAAAAAAAAAGGTTTAAGATCATGTAGATTTGCTGGACAAAAATGCAGTTCAGAGGCCGTCACATCAACATGAGATAACAGTGCAAAATATGCTTAATTTTAGATGATCTCTATTCTAAAAAAGGATGATAGGGACGAGGTTATAATGAAAGCGCGTCTTTTGTCCTCTTATAACATGCAGCGAGCCTTAGCCTAAAATTCATTTGTACTTTCCAACGTGACTGATCAGCAATTGATTGGAGCATCGACGTTGGATTTAGGTTTCGTTAATTAACATGGATACAAGCTTGCTCAAACCGCTAGCAGCTGACAATAGAAGTTGAACGTTGATTTCGAGCAATGTCATTTCAGCTTAGTTCAGTCTATCGTTATATACGACCTGATCAGTCGATATGATGGGCGCGAGTAATATTAAAGTGCCCCTTGAATAATTATAAATAATCAATTTTTTCTTCTTATTTAAAATATGGGACTCAACAGACTCACTAATCTTTTTATTTTGTTGTTGTTGCCAATTTCATGTTTTAAAGGTCTTTCACATCACGTAACAACATGGCATGTGACAACCAATCAATATATTATTGACATCAAACATCATATATTCATTTCTACTAAATGAAAATTAACGATACTGAATGAGATCTAATAATTAGCAGATCCATCTTATCAAAAATGGGAGTGAGCCAAGGTTATAAACTTGTAATCTATAATATCATGGTCGAGTTGATTCCATGGTCATAAGTTCATTCCATAATTTACACATGATCTCACGTCTTTTAGCCACTAATGGGCATCCTTTTTTTTTTCTCTAAAGTTAATGGCATTAGAGTGGTCATTGTTAGTAAGAATATGTATCCTTCATTTAGAAAACTCTTAGTAATATTAAATGTCAATAATATGCCATTTGGGTGGTGTGGCTCCTTCCATCACAGTTAAAAAAAGGTGCATTATTTCATGAAAATTTTGAAAAGATATCTCGCATATATTTCAAGAAAATTGCCATGCCTCTCAAATCAGCGCCAGTCCGCGAGTCTAGACGTGGCATTCGTAAGTGAAGGTGACACTATGCCTTTCTTATTACTAGGAAAGACATTGTCGTCAAAAGATGAATAAAAAATAATTATATTCGTCTATGCAGGCCAAGCTATTTATACTTTGTAGCTAATCTTGATGTGATTATGCTTGTTGGAATGCGCAGTAGTGATCCTATTAGACCTACATCCTCTCTAAAGTTTAAATTAATTTATTGTGAATTAATTATGATATATTAATTACTTTGCATCACACCAAGTATTCAATACAAAACTTTGCAAAATAAATTACGCATGCATCTCAACAATAATTCGTCCCATTACTGGATAAATCACATTGTCATCTCGTGACCTGACTTTCTACAAAAAAATATCTCAACACTTGCATTGCCTGGGGATTTAAGAACACCTCTTCTGTAAATCTTATGTAGGACCTGTCGTGCGAAGATGTGGCCACAAACAAAGCAGGTGTGGTACCTGTGGGGCCTCTAACTTGTGGCTGAAATTGCATAATACTTAGTGGATTAAACAAAAAATTTAAAGGTTACAAAATTCACATTAATGTAGAGACCATCCATAACAATGATTGAGTGGTCACCTCAATTCGTCTGATGCTCATGTTAAATGAATGATTTGGACTATCTCTTCCAAATGTAAGCATAAAATTCAACGTAGGCCAATCCACATGTCCACAAGGAGAAGCGGAGTTCATGAAAATGATGTAAAAATAACTATAAAATTGATGAGCAGATCGGATCATTTTGAGTAAAGTAAAATCATGTGGGGTATGGTGAATCTTTTGTGTGGTTGAGAGTTAAAGATGGAGACTTTCTTGGTTGAGGTTCTCCCAATCACCATTTGTCATTTTACCTCATTTTGTGAAGCTTCAGTTTGTCCGGACATGGAGAAGAATTTGCGCCCGTGAACTTCTGTATAGTGCTGCGGTCTTTCCCACAAACGTAAACGTGGAGCCACCACTCGAAAAAACAAAAAAAAAAGGAGCAAAGAAATGAAAATAGAAAATGAAAAAAATGGATCTAGAAAACCCTGAACCACCAAAAAATGCTCTTCAACTGTATCTGCATAAAATATTCTTTATGGGTTAGGCCACCTTACTCCACAGGGAACTCTGCCCGTGATCCCTATGTCCCTGTCCTTCACCTTCTTTATTTTGCGACCTTTCTGTATAAAAGATATAGCTCGTCGACTTTCGAGCTTCTTTACCATTATATTAGATAAAAATGCCAAAACATAGTACGGCGAGACTCGCAAAACAACATACATATCCAAAAGGCAGAGGATGGAGATTTGTGCCCGTATGGGAACCGGTGTTGCGCAGTTCTGTGGTCTTATGGAGGCGTGGGAGAGGAGTTGGTGTGGATAATGCGGATGATCTAGCAACAATCTGGATGAGTCTTCCAAAAGAATTGATCGACATCGCACTGTTCTCTAACTGTCCGAACCCTCTTTGACAGATGCTTATGTACTCTTAAGTTTAACGTAGTAGTAGTGTTGTTCATGCAACGGATGCATGCTTTGTATGCCGGATGTAGAGACGTGTAGATATCCATGTATAGATGATTATTTAGGGTTTATGTTACGTTAGCTTCACTCACTGTGGTACTGGATATGTTATCTTTTTGCGGCATTATTGTTCAAGTTCTTGGTCCACAGTTTTCGTTCTTAGTGACTGTTCATTTCTTTAGTACATCAAGAGGAGTGATGACGCGCCATGGGCCCTGTTTTCTTTGCTTTTGTTTCTGTCTGTTGAGCTTGTGGTGGTGGTGACCTGTGAATCTTGTTCAACTTTGTATGCAGACTCGATTTAAAAGATCATATTCTGGCGTAAACAGTTGCGGACCTCCATTATAATTAATTTCCAAAAAAAATATATTTTGAGTTTAAATCTTCACCGAAGAGATAATTTGAAGGTAAACAAACTCACAACTCTTGGAACTCTTGAAAAATAAGAAAACGCCTAGGCCTTTTTATTTTGCCTTATTCAACTTTATTGTAAACAATTACAAGACTCGTCTTTTATAGGCTTGATACACGACTTTTCCACTTAATGACTCATTAAATATTTCTAGCATCCCAAGCCAATAGTTTTTTAAGAACTTTCAGAATATTAACAAGACATGGAGACACGAATAGTCAAAATATTGAAATATGAACAGTCTCTTAAAAACAACATTGTAATAGAGATTCTTTTCAACTCTGTGCACTAAGCTTGGATGTCAAACGGACATCGACATCAAACCGATAACTTGCCCACCCCATCGATAACCTCTCCGCATTATCGACAACTTCAAATGAATATGGTTTAATTATTAAAAGTCCCCTTTAAACCAAATTCTCTTGCATCAATCATTCTAAGCAAACTCTTGAACTTCTGAAAAGTACTGGTCTTGAGAGGCTTAGTAAAATTATCTGCTCGTCTTCACATGTCACACTTCAATTTCCTTCTCTCTCACCGATTCTCGAATGAATGATATTGAACATAGCTATATTGGCTTCATTCATGAAAAACTATAATTTTCATGAAAGCAATAGCATAAATATTATTGACGAAAATCTCTATTGCTTATTTTTTTTTTTTGCTTTATATGAATGTCTTTGAGAAGACTTCTCAATCATATTGCATGGCAAACGCATGAAGATGTTGCTACATGTTCAGCTTCACATGTGGAGAGAATAATGCTGAATTGCTTTTTTGATTTTCACGTGAAAGCGGTATCACAAAAGAAAAATACCAAGCCTTTGATGTAGCAAAATATCCTCTTTGTAGTTTTAGGATGAAATGACTTTGGTTTCTCCATATATCGACTCAAAATCCCAATATTAAGTATGATATCCGGTCTCGTACATGTCAAATATCTCAAACTTCCAATCAAGCTTCTATAATACGTTAAATTAACATCGACACCATCATCAAGTTTCGCAAGGTTGGTTACACTCCATTGGTGTATTGATCGATGAACAGTTCTTCATATTGAATTTTTCAAGTGTATTTTTTACATATCTTTTTTGGGAAATAAATGTCCCACCTGCACTTTGCTTTACTTCTATGCCAATAAAGTAATACATGAGACTATATATTAGTCATCTCAAATTCTTTCACCATGCATACCTTAAAAGTATCAAATATTGCTAGTTAGAACAAGGTCATCAACATATAAACAAGCTAATGGATTTGTCTTGCTTCAAATGAAGTGCATGCTCATACGAACATTTAAAGAAGCCATTGGTCTTGAAATAAGCAACAATTCTAGAATTCCATGCTCTTGGTGTTTGTTCAAGACCATATAGAGCTTTCATCAACTTCAACACTTTGTGTTCATGACCTTTGAAAATAAACTCAACGGGTTGCTCCACATAAATCTCTTCATCAAGGATGCCACTCAAAAATGTTGATTTGATGAAATTTCCAACTATTTTTGAGTTGCAACAAAAATGATCAATCTGATTGTTTCCACATGGATGATAGGCAGGAGACTTCACCTTAGTTGATCCTAGCTTTTTGTTTTTACCATTTTGCAACTAATCTAGCCTTGTACCTTGTCACTTCTCATTTCTCGTTCTTCATTGTACACCCATTTGACACTTATTCCTTTCTTGTCCTTTGGAAGATTACTAAGCTACCATATTTGATTCTTTCAATGGCTTCAATTTCTTCATTGATGACTTTCATCCATTTTTTCTTCTTTGGCAGCATCATCATAGATAAGTGGCTCACAATATGCAGAAGGAATACAAGGTGAAGCTCATCAGTGCTTCATAAAATTTCAAACAATCTCCTCGATCTTAGCACCAATGATTCATTGACACCATTTGAAGAAGATGACGGTGGAATTGAAAAGATAATTGGAGAAGAAGCTGAAGAGTTATCCTTCAAGTCCATTTGGCTAGAGCCACCATGAACATTTGCTTTATCTTTTATACTATCTTCCCACGTGCCTTCTTGATCAAACTTGACATTTCTGCTTATATGCACTTTTAAAGTGTTGGGATCAAATAATCTATAGGCTTTGGATGAGAAGTCATATTCAATAAAAATGAGTTCTTTGCTCTTGTTTTCCAACTTCAATCTACCAAAGGTTGAAGCATAGTCAATGCTTCCAAAGGTTCTCAAATGCGAGACACTAGGTGTTTTCTTGGTCCTTGCTTCTCAAGGAGTTATGTCTTCAAGTCCATGTGTGAGACATCTATTTTGTAGATAGATTGCGCACATAACAACTTCACCCCAAAATTGTTTGGACAAATTTTTGTTTTTCAGCATGCTTTGATCATGTCAAGGATGGTTCTATTTTTGAATTCAACCATACCACTTTATTAAGGAGAATATGGAACCCTCGAGATATGCTGAATACCATGATCCTCACTTAATTTATTGAATACGGTTGGAGTGAATTTTCCTTCTTGATCTTTTATAACTTTGATAAAATAGCCACTCTTCATTTAAGCTAAATTATTGAATGTGGTTGAAGTGAATTTTCTTTCAAAGAGTATACCTTAGTTTTTCAAGTAAAATCATCAATAGAAGTAACAAAATATCAATGATTACCATATGAATGAAGATTGATTGGGCCATATGCATTAGAATGAATCAATCAAGTGGCTTCTTTGCTCGATAAGTTGCTTACTTTAGAAAGCTAGTTCCGAAATGCTTGCTAAAGACATACCCTCCACGTAATTGATCAGGATGATCAATATGTAGTAAGCCATAAACCATCTTTTTGTAGGAAAGAAAATTGAGTCACCAAAATTGAGATGTTGGAACCTCAAATCACAACCATGAAGGATCACCAGCACATGCCTTATATTGATAATAAGCATCATATTCTTTAACTTGTTCATACATTTGCAATCAATACATTATTTTGGCCTCTTAACACAAGTTAAGATATTTCATGTGGATAATATAACTTTTCTCCAGAAGTTGTCCCAAACTCAAAGTATTCTTTGGCTTTTTTTAAACATTATAAACATTAATAGTAAATTGACGTGCATCATATTCCAAATGAATCAAAATTATACCTTTACCTTCAATAACATTTTTGAAATTATCACTGAATGAGACTTTCCCCTTCATTATCCCATCTAACTCGGCAAACATCTCTTTTCACTTGCCCATTTAGTTGCTCACACTAGTGTCCAAACACCACATATTATTTTATCCACATTCATCTTCTTTGAATGCCAATAAAAGAACTTGCTCACCATCATTCACATATTTATCCTTTTTGTCTACTCTGCTACTTTCTTTGTTCAAACAATTAGAAGGACAATGGCCAAGTTGATTGCAATAATAACACCGAATTTTATATTTGTCATACCATTGGCCTCTTGAGGTCTTTCCTCTTACTCGAATACCTCTTCAATTCTGGTATCTACTTTCATTTCGAGCAATATCTCCTTTGCTTTGTCCATCACCTTTAACTTGAAACTGACCTGGCATCGACCTCGACGATGATCTTGATTGGTCCTGTGGATTTGCTTGGGATCTTTACTTTGGTTCTTCTCACCTTCAATGGTCAATCAAATTTGAAGTTCTTCATTGATTGGCTCATTCATGGGCTTGCAATGACCCTGGAAACTCATCAATTGTCATGGCATCCAGGTCTTTGGACTCTTCAATTGCAATGCCAATGTGATCTTACTTCTTGTCCAAGAACCAAAGAATCTTCTCGACAACGTGAAAATCTGGAACATCTTTGCCATTTCTTTTCATTTGGTTGACAATTGCTTAGACTCTTGTGAAATAATGAGCAAGTGATTCAAATTCTTTCATTTGGATTGCTTTGAATTTACCTTTCAAAGTTTGAAGGCGAATATTCTCAACTTTTTTTGCTCCTTGGCATGTTTTGTGAAGGATATCTCATGCCTATGGGTGAGCATGGTCCGAGCTGGGTTAGTCCAGTACTCAACCCGAGAACCAACCCGCACAATGTCAGTTCTCAATTTTTGAGATTGTGGACCAACCCGTCGAGCTTGGGACTGAGGAACGAACTGACCCTATCGGTCCAGTCTGGTCCTAGGATCAACACGGGACAGCTAAATTTTCACAATGTGATCTAAATTTCTTGAACTTGTCTAGTATTGAAAAATGGCTTAAAATAATTTGGACAATGTACACAACATGCAATGGGGTTGGGGAGACCAATAGGCCATTATACGTTCACCCAACAAGTAGAATCAGGATAACAATTCCAGCCATACTGTGGCACAATCTAGATGAAAAAAAGTCATGTATGCATCTCTTGCTAACAAGATGTTGGAAAGAATGAATTCATCCCGCTAGACAAATCACTAGAAGTTACATAGATATGTGACTGAGAATGACGAACTTAAACTGAAGATCACAAAGTCGAAAAAATCCTAACTTACATGAGGGCCAAATTGTTCTTTCATTGATCATGGAATACTAATCCAAAATATATTATATATTATATATATGTCGAGTTGGTCCGGGTTGGACCAACCCAAAATCTTAGGATCGAGGATCAACCCGTATGGTACCGAGTTAAAGATTTCAGGACCGAAGACTGACTCATTTGTCTTAAGAACTTGACCAGGACTGGTCGGTTTAGGCCAGTCAAGGGTCGACCTTGGAGCAATGCTCACCCCTACCCATGCCTCCTTAGAAGTAATAGTGTTTGAAACTTTTTCGAACATAAAATCATCTAAAACCCCAATAGATGATTGAGAAGCACATTGATCGTATGCATGAGCCTTCTCCAAGGTAGTCTTTGATTCTAACTCAAGGTGGCTTCATCCTCTAGCTCATCATACCCTATGTTGACAAGTTCCCATGCACCACGGGCCCCAAGTAAAGCTTTTATTATAGCCCAATTACCAAAGTGTTCTCTATTAAGACGAGGGAATTGAAGATGAAGCTTATTATTTGCTGAAGCTATGATCACAAACGGTGAGCTTTCATACTAACTTGATAGGATAATTTGAAGGTAAAACACTCACAATTCTTGAAACTCTCAAAAGAGAAAATGAGGGACAATTGCCAAAAGAGTCCTCAACCTTTTGCTACTTTGCCAAATAAGTCCTAAACCTTTTGCAACTTTGCCAAATAAGTCATTCCGGCGGATTTTGGCCGGAAAATGCTTACGTGGCGACGACGTGGCGCGACCGGACCTCGCCAGAGATGACGTGGCGATGACGAGGCAATGGCATGGCAAAAACGACGTAGTTTTGGGAGAGAGAGAACCCTAAATTTGTTCAAAGAAGAAAACCTTAAATTCATCCCCAAATTTCCCCAAATTCGACTCTCCCAGAAGAACCCTAAATTCAATCTTGCCCCAAATTCGTCCAAATCACCGAAATTCGTTCGTCCAAATCACCAAAATTCGTTCGCTCCCCCTTCCTTCCTCCCTCTGTTGTTCGTTGGTAGCTCGGCCCCCCCAAACCGAGCGGTTCGCTGTTCGTTGGCCCCCCCACCCCTCAAACGACGGAAGAATCGGCAACCCTAAAGTCGAGAAGCAGTTGGTAGGAGGTCGTTCGTCGCGCAACAACCTCAAAGTCGAGCCCACTTTTGTTTGGTTCGTCATCTCCACCCATAGTTTTTGAATCGCAACCCTAGTGTAATTGATGATTCTTGATGAAACTTGGTACGTTTGCATCATAATGTTTCTTCATGATGCATCTTCTTGATGTCGAGCCCTCTTGTTTCTTCTTGTGACGGCGATGATTACTAATGAGTGGTCAGTTAGTGTTCATTAGCCCCCCATTGGAAATAAGATTTTGGCCGAATTAGAAATGGTTCAAAATGTTGGTTGGCTGCGGCTCTTGTTAATTAAAACATCATTGGAGATGGTAATTACAATGAAAGAGGCCACGGCATTAGGAAACTTGAAGAAATAAGACGTTGGTCGCGGCGAAAAAAGGGAAAATGGCATGAAAACCCATCTAAACGACTCCGAAACGCGAAAAAAGGGCCTAGCTTACTGCAATGCAGTGAATCTGGATCAGATTGTCGTTTCCGTGTGACCTAACAAATTTCAACTCATTCCGAGTTCGTTAGGTCGGAAATCGGGTTCTTTACCATGCCTTTTGTCACGTCATTGCTGCTATGCTTACTTTGGCTTGTAAGCCTTATTGTGCTGCTTGGTAATGTCATTGGTAATGAGGTTAGGTGAGGTGAGGTGGCTTGGTAATGTCATTGCTGTCCTTGCTGACTTCTGCCCTGTTTTTGCTGAATTATGCTTGTTATTCTGTGTTTGACTTGATATGTTCTTGGCTTGCTGTTCTTGTTCTTGGTAGGGTCATTATGAGTGACCAATAAGACGAGTTCTTGGCTTGCTGTTCTGTTCTTGGATCGTTGTTCTTGTTCTTGTTCTTGTCTTGCTCACTTCTGCTTGTTCTGCTCTTGGCTTGGCTTGATATGTTATTGTTCTTGGATCAATATGTGCTTGTGCTGTGTGGTTTGCTTTCTGATATATCCTATGTGCTTGCTGTGTAGGTTAAAAAAGAGAGCAAGTTCATGAAGAATATTGACAACGGTGCATCTCTATTTTGCTATTGTGGTCTTAAATCTCATATGCGAATAGCAAGGACGAAGGATAATTGGGGAAGAAGATATTATGGTTGCCCAAGATACAACCACAACAACAAAGGGGAATGTTGCAATTTTTTTATGTGGGTTGATGGGGAAATCAGTCATTCAGCTACAAGCATGTCCAAGAGTTTTCATCGGAACAATGTTTAGGCAGAACTTATCTCAACTAATGATGCTGATGATGGTTGTTCGGTGAATGCCGAAGTGAAGGCTCTCAAAGCACAACTTAAACATGTCAAAAAAGATTCGGCAATGGCTGTCAAGGCTTTGAAGAAAGAAAATTATAGATTGAAGATATTAGTGGTTGTATTGTCAATGTTTGTAATTATATTATTTAATAATTTGAATTTGAAGATGAATGATGTCCAGAGTTTGGCATAAAAATGTTATTTTGACTCATGGTGATGATGATGGATGGATGGCTGGTGGGCTGGTTGTATTAATAATGGATGATGGTTGGTTGTATTCGCCAACTATTGCTTTCTTATGCTATGTTTTCTTATGCTATGTTCTCTTGTGATGAGATCATTAACCATAAGTAGAAGAACCAGAAGAACCACATATAAAATGAACTGAACACATGAAGGAAGTGATGAAATTGAACAGATTTCCGACCAATAAAATGAGAAATTACAACTTTTGAAATCCATCAATGATAAAAAGAGCCATCAGTTTGGCTCTTGTTCATACAAATGCATAAAACAAAAATACGATTGCCTAAACTACTTCTTGTGCATACTCCTTGTCTGTACTCCTTTGTTCCTACTTCTACATCTTGGCACTATTTCTTCAGAGGCAAGGGCATGATCAGCAGATGTAACACTGCCACTTGCGCCTACTTTGCTTGCACGTCTTTGAACCTGTAAATGGAAATGGAAGAGGAAGTAAGAACATCAAATTATAAACTTAAGAAATGGTTGTGTAGTGTAAACAAAATGGAAGAACAGTTACTGGAAGTTTAAGCCTTTGTAAATCGGCAGCTCTCCAATGTGCAGGGAAAAATGCAGTTGCTGCAGCTTGAGTAGTTGTTGCTGCAGCAACTTCATAAGCTGCTAGAGCAGCTGGGGACGCAGCGGCTTGAGAAGCGGTTGCAGCTTGATAAGCTGCTGCGGCAGCGGCTTGATAAGCTTCAGCTGCTGAATAAACAACAACACCTGATGCTTGTGAGGACGTTGTTGCTGATGCATGTTTAGAAGATGTTGCATGTTGATGTGAAGCTACTGGAGACGCTGCTGCTGCTTGTTGAGACGATGCTGCATGTTGAGACCCTACTGCTGCATGTTGAGAAGTTGCAGATGCAGACCTAGCTAGACATGTCACACTATTATGTCATTTTTTCTTGCAAGTTCGACATGTCATCTTCATTCCTCTCCTGGACATCCTACTTCCACTTGCAACCTCACCTTCCTCCCTTCTACCGGCTTTCACCTTGGCTGGAAGTGGTTCAAGGGCCTCATTATGAGTTTTTTTCCAAAATCTCTCTCCTCGAATCGGCATCATCATGTTCTGATAGCTTGGTAAGAATTTTTCCTTCTTATAACAAATATCCAGATAATAATATGCATCTACATGTTTATGGTTTAACGCGGAAATAGCATGAGGACAAGGGATGCCGGTAAGCTGCCACCTCCTACAAGTATAATCTCTATTTAAAACATCCACCACGTGCTTGTCCCCCCTTATTTTTATCCATCACCTCATAACCATTGTCACCATTCCATATCACTTGACAATAAGCCGCAACATTTCTATTTTTTTCCAGCTTTTTAACAATTCTTGGACCACACTCCCTCCTCCATCGGGCACATGCATCCCTCTGTGTGTGCATCCTTGTCATTATCATTATTCTAATATCATCTAGCATGCTGTGAATAGACTTACACCTGGTATTTATGATTCTTCCGTTGAATGCCTCACATAAATTGCTGTCCACAATATCACATTTTATCTCAATGCTGAAGAATGCCCTGGGCCAGTGCTTAGGCTCTGTTTGAACCAAGTCATGATACGCAGTCGGACTGATTTTCTTCAACGCTTGAGTATTCTCGTCAAACTTCACCATTGTATTACTCTTAGCACACTGCCAAAACAATTTTTGCATCTGCATACCCTTATACTTCTTGCCCCAGTTGGCATAAATGTGTCTAGCACACATTCTATGCTCGGCTGCAGGTAAGATCATGGACACAGCCTGTATCATCCCCTGCAAAACAGCAAGAACATAACAGCACAGTAAATTTGAATCAAAAGCCGAAAGCTATTAGAACAGGAGCACAAAACATCTATCTGGACGCAGCGACCAGAACATAACAGCATAACAGCATAACTGAATGTATGCAACAACAGCAAAACATCAAGAACATCAAGCAGCAGAACAGAACAGCAAGTAGCAGCAGTAAGCAGCAGAATAGAACAGCAAGCAACAAGCAGCAGAACAGAACAACAAGTAGCAAGTAGCAGCAAGCAGCAGCAAGTAGCAGCAAGCAGCAGCAAGCAGCAGAACATAGCAGAACAGCAAACAGCAAGCAGCATATTTACATTACAGAGCTGAATAAACAGCAACAGCCAGACAGATACCTTTTGCTTGTCGCTAATTATTACCCAGCCTCGCTCATATGTGTCTCTAATGTTGAGGTCCGACATCAATTGTGTCAGAAACCAGGTCCAAGTATCTCCACTCTCAACTCTAACAACTGCCCAAGCAATTGGGAACATCTGATCATTTGCATCTCTTCCAATAGCACATAATATTTCCCCTTTACAAATTCCTTTCAAGAAACAACCATCTAGCCCCACAACTTTTCTACATCCGCCAATGAAACCTCTTTTGCATGCCGCAAAACAGATATACATTGGATCAAATGATGCCTTAGAATTTATGTCAGGCTTATCAACCTTCAATATGACAGTGCTCCCAGGATTTGTGCATCTAAGCTCCTCTGCATAATCCCACAACTTTGCATATTCTTTTTTGTAGTCTCCCATCAAAACCTTATAAGCAAACAACTTGGCTTTTGCACATTGATTCATAGTTACATTTAAACCCAACTGTTTCTTGATAAGCTCCTTGAAAGCACTAGTTTTGATAGTTGGCATTGCCCTAATTGTACCAAGGAAGTGCTTTGCCAATCAAGAACTGGTGACCCTCTTATTATTGAAACCAATACTACACGAGTATTGTTCGTGATACGTCTTCACATGAAATGATCCTGTCCTAACATCCAAAGATGCATAAATCTTCCAAAGGCAATTTTTATCGGCACATTTTTCTCTAATAACCTTCTTTTCATTCTTGATAAATTTTTATCGGCAATTTTATCACCGCGTTGCGGTGAGCTAGGCCCTTTTTTCACGTTTCGGAGTCGTTTAGATGGGTTTTCATGCCATTTTCCCTTTTTTCGCCGCGACCGACGTCCTATTTCTTCAAGTTTCCTAATGCCGTGGCCTCTTTCATTGTAATTACCATCTCCAATGATGTTTTAATTAACAAGAGCTGCAGCCAACCAACATTTCGAACCATTTTTAATTTGGCCAAAATCTTATTCTAATGGGGGGGCTAATGAACACTGACTGACCACTCATTAGCAATCATCGCCGTCACAAGAAGAAACAAGAGGGCTCGACATCAAGAAGATGCATCATGAAGAAACATTATGATGCAGACGCACCAAGTTTCATCAAGAATCATCAATTACACTAAGGTTGCGATTCAAAAACTATGGGTGGAGAGGACGAACCAAACAAAAGTGGGCTCGACTTTGAAGTTGTTGCGCGACGAATGACCTCCTACCAGCTGCTGCTCGACTTTGGGGTTGCCGATTCTTCCGTCGTTTGGGGGGGTGGGGGGGCCAATGAACCGCGAACTGCTCGGTTTGGGGGGGCCGAGCTATCAACGAACAACAGAGGGAGGAAGGAAGGGGGAGCGAACTAATTTCGGTAATTTGGACGAACGAATTTCAGTGATTTGGACGAATTTGGGGCAAGATTGAATTTAGGGTTCTTCTGGGAGAGTCGAATTTAGGGGAATTTGGGGACGAATTTAGGGTTTTCTTCTTTGAACGAATTTAGGGTTCTCTCTCTCCCAAAATTACGTCGCTTTTTCCATGTCATTGCCTCGTCATCGCCACATCATCTCCGGCGAGGTCCGATCGCGCCACGTCGTCGCCACGTAAGCATTTTCCGGCTAAAATCCGTCGGAAGGACTTATTCGACAAAGTTGCAAAAGGTTTAGGACTTATTTGGCATAAAAAAAAAGGTTTATGACTTATTTGGCAAAGTAGCAAAAGGTTGAGGACTCTTTTGGCAATTGTCCCAAGAAAATGATGAATAGACTTATATATTTATCTTATGGGAAACAATTACAAGACTGACCTTTTATAGGCTTGACACATGACTCTTATACTTCATGTCTCATTAAATACTTCTAGCATTGCAAGGTGATAATTTATTGGGAATTTGCAAAACATTAAACAAGACATGGAAACATCAACAATCAAACCACTAAACCACATCTTCTTCCAAAAACTCTTCCTCTTCTCTCTGTAAGAGCAAACCGTCCATCTTTCAAAAACTCTTCCTTTATGTAGTTCTCCCGATTCTGAAGCTGAGAGCCCACTCACCTTTGATTTCTCATTTTTTATTTTGCTTGTCTTGTCTTTTTTTTCTCCCGATATGTTTTGGGAGTTTGTTTGTCCGAATAAATTTATGTAGTGATTTCGAGTGACTGTAGAGTCCATTTCAGTCCTTTATCGAGTAGACAACTATCGAGGAGGAGGGTTGTGATGTGGTTCCACAATCTCTTCAAGATTCGGTCATTCTTTTCTCCCGATTTAGATTTCAATCTAGATTTGGGGGTTTTGCTCTCCCGATCTATATTTAGGAGTTCCTTCCAAGTACTTGATTTGTATTTCTATCATCTTTTGATGTTAATATTCCAGCATGGTGATGGTGCCGAGAGCATTGATCCTAAACGCACACCGCAAACCATTGCAACTGGAAGTCGAGATCTTGGCGTGTGCTCATCACTGAGTATAATGATTTGCCGTCAAAATTTTATATTGGTAGATCTGTTCTTGAGAGATAAGAGTGTGTCGTTACATATTATGCTCTATGTAAGTTTGCTAAACTTGAAAGATTTCTGTGTACTTCTCATATATTATTCTGATAAATGAATGAAATCTTTCTTTCGACAAAAATAAAATAAAATAAAATACAAACCGTCCCTTAAAAACAACACTATAATAAAGACTCTTTTCAACTCACGCACCAATCTTGAGAATCAAATGCAAATTAACATTAAATTGGCAACTTGTCTACTATACTGATAACCTCTATGCATAATCGGCAAATGAATTTGGTTTAATTACTAATCACTCACGGGTCATGCATATCTGGTTTGCATGTTTTTAGGCTTTTTATTATAATTATATGTAATCTTTTGTGTAGAGGCGAATGTCAAGTTGCAAATATAATAAGCACCATAAATTAATAGTTCAAGTTTTTGGACTAAATCATTATTTACTCAAATTTAAGTGCCCTAATGGAACCGATGATAAGTGATTACATATACCAAGATTAGGTGATCAAATTAGATCACGTCATCTTTAACCAGCTACATGGTTAAGTAACCATGCATGATTGAAGTAGGAGACAATTATGTACGAAACAAGAAAAATTATATCTCAACAGTTTATAAACACAATGATGAGCTAAATTAGAATTCTGGAAATTATACCCTCAATTATGCTGAAAGACTGCTCTAACCCATATTTAAAATAGACATCTCCATGTCTTCATTCTTTTGCTCTGTCATATTGGGAACAGGGGTTGCTCTTGAGAGAAGTTACAGATAAATGGTGACGTTGCTCGAGAGAAGTTGCCGATCATATTTATCCTAATAATGTGACTTTTGTTTCCCCTCGTTTTCTCCCTGTTATTCTTTTGGATTCATCTCGATTTATCTCTCGAGCTCAAGTGGATCATCTTCAACCGATCTCACTGCCCAATTGGGAAGCCACTGGACCACCATTTATAAAAGAAGTGCCAGATCTTGTCGAGTGGAAAAATCACATTTCTCTTCTCTGTCTTCCTTGGTCTTGATTATAGAAGGAGCTATATGCGTTCCCCAAAAAATGGCAAGCTTACATTACGCGCACTAAAGAAAGTGAACTAGATACCCACGTTCACTCTTTCACTTGAAAACAAGAAGACAACCACCCTTCAGCCTGTCCATTTGCGCACAAAACAAGAAAACCTCTACCGACGAACATGGGGTGAGAGAGAGAGAGAGAGAGAGAGAGAGAGAGAGAGAGAGAGAGAGAGAGAGAGAGAGAGAGAGAGAGAGAGGTACAATAATGTACTCCCTTCCGAGTCGTTTCTGCTGTTTCCTTCACGAGACTCTCTCGAAAAGGCTGGACTGGCTCTGCAGTGAGTTGTGATAAAGAACAAACGAAGCTCATAAGACATCCCTGTGGTTGGATGCCTGAATAATATCCTATGATTTTTTCAGGTTATTTTAACTAGAATAATTGTCTTAACATGCATGAAATGACAAGTGGCTTAACATTATTTATCTTTGAAAAAAATGGATTATATTGCTCCACAAATCGAGGACCCTTATCCCAAAACAAAGGTGTCTTTGGTTCTTTTCTCAGGAAAAGAACAACATTTCCGCATTGCACCATCTTTGAGTTTAGCAGATCCATGCAAACAATTTTTTTTGCAGATTCCCAAGACGGTTGTCGACAGCAGTTGGTCTGCATATGACCTGTGAGCTGAATTCTTTTGTTAAAGACGCAGAATATTTTCGTTAAGTGTTAGTAAGCGTGCAATCTAATTTTTATGTAGCTTGTTGATAATTTACTAATGCTTCTGTGGATTTTTTTAGCAGAAAAAATTTGAATACTTTGAAAACCAGATAAGCGTTGGTGACTGATTAAAATAGAATTCAGTAGCACTATTAGTTGGTTATTTAATTGGAGAAAAGTTGACAATTACTAACATTAGTAAGCAACTTGAATAAGAGTTGATAGACTAAAACTAATTACAATCTATTGGAAGAAACGATGGTAAGTCACACAAGGAAAAGTCAGAACATTCATGTAAGAGTTAATAAATGTAAGGTGTCCATTAAGAAAGACATATAATAATGGATGAACTATAATTAAAATCCATAAAAAAATAAATGTTGGCAACTATGTTAAATGAGAAATTTTGACCAGAAAAAAATTCAATATTCAAATTTGGATAAAAGTTATCAGGTCCCCCGAATAAGGATTAGCAAAATTCAAATTAAATTTGATTAACTTAGAGTGTTGGCAAAAAAAAAAAGTTGGTAAAAATTTAAGAAAATCGATAATTTACATACTGCAAAAAAAGTGTATAATTTCATAAATGTGTTAGTAAGTAACCAATAATTATTTTCCTTAATGTTAGTTTTTTTGAGACTTATGAACTCTTTCAGAAATATACAAACACATAGACAAAAAAAAATTCCGTTTATTTAATTATTCTTTTTTTTTTTTGCAAATTGTATATTAGAATCATTTGAACTGTGAAGCAATCCAATTCAGCATTCTAGATTAAGAAACCTACCTCCATATTAAATCCCAATATCATACCTACATAAAAGTTTCTTATTTGTCATTTTTATAACATAGAATATCCAAATTAGATATTAAAAATAATGTTGGTAGCTTTTGTCCAAAATAATTGCAATCGGCAATGTTAAGACTAAGTATATAAAATTGTTGTCTCGAGAAGGAAATTTGTTTTTTCATCTTTTGATTACGCAAGTTTAATATATGGGGAGAACAAATAAATGTATTGTTGGGCTGCTCCTCCTCCAAGAGCCCAATTACACTTCCACTCTTCCAAGAAGACCAATCAAGGAAACTGCCACAACCACATATCTTCCTCGGCTCGTGGAAAACTTTAGTAATACTAAAATAAAATAAAATAAAAAGTCAAGAAGGCTCTTGACAGCAAAAAATGGAAAAATTCTTTCTTTTTTTCTTGGAAACACGTACAATATTTTTATCACTACAAAAAGGATAACGAAGACCTCCCATTAACTATGCCATTTATATCGATATTTGCTTCAATAAGCTTTCATTACCCTCTCTCCGCTGTTTAAATCAATCTGTTAACATATTATTTACGAACAAATTATTTCATTAATGTATTTTATAGTAATAGAAATACATGTCACACAGAAACAAGACTTTAAAGCCCGCAAAATAAGGGAAAAATGAGCAAAAATCTGCCAAATAGGCAGTCGTCAATATCACATTTTTTTTTTCAAACATAAGCATATTTCAAGAATTTATTTGAGTTACACCTTTTTATATCAAATTAGACCTTTTCATGACTTCAAATGGAAAGGTAGATAACAAAATGGGCCGCATCAAAATGGGCCATGTGAAGAGCTTAGGCTATTGCATTCTCCAACAAAACCCATTTCTTGTTCTTATCTCTCAAATAAAAGCACTCGATTGATAGGCGGGATCACATCATAATTTCACACGTATAAACTACATTATAGATTTGAGGATAGTTAGGCCTTGCAGCAGTTGACTTTAGGCATTTGCCGTGGATATACACTACACGATCAGCATGCTGCAGTAGAGAAGTCCGACACAAGACTCCTGACTTCGTTTGATTCATCGATAATCATGCTGCATCATTTACTAAAAGAAATTATTAACGTGTAAGTGTGTTTTCTCAGTATATATAGCATTTCTGTATAGATATTACGTGTGCCTTCATTCTGTATCTAGCGTACACTAGACTTTATCTGATGCATAAGAGCCGTAGCTTTTAGTAAATTCGGCGCCAATGTTCTTAGTAAGACTTGTCCAAATAAATACAAGGAAATCTCTCATCTGCGCGCACATATATTAAGCCCAAGGCAAATCGACGTTGTCACCCTTGCTTACACCATCACGAGTATTGTAGGGGGAGTACTTGATTAAAGTTGAAGCCCGAAATAAAGAAGAAGAAAAAGAAGAAGAAGAAGAAAAGAGTTCACGTGTCTTCTCTGTTATCTTTTCTTTTCATTTGTCGCTCTCAACACGTACTCCTGTCTCATTTCCGACTACCATGGTGAGTCATAGTGTTTTAGTTCATTAAAGTAAGTATAGAGTGGTCAATCAGGTGATTATCATGCTTGGATCGATCATGCGGTTGCGTAGGCGCGACTGAGTGACTTTAACTTGTACGAAAGCTATGATTGAGACGAGAAACTTTGAAGCTTGTTGGCCCCAGATGAAATTCTCAGGAAGACCTACAAGCAAAAGGAGCTTTAAAAATGCTGAGAACAAAAGCAGAGATGTTTCTGACCGATCATGTGTTTCTAGGATAGCCGTTTGGATTTGGGTCGTCCTAGTATCCATAATACTTGTTTGGCTTCCTCACCTATCATTAACCCGTTGAATTTATCAACTCTTTAAACTTAAATTACCAACAAATTTTATGCTACTAAAGCTTACTCCAGTTAATTCTTTTGGCTTTTCTAAATTTAAAAAAAATGTTATCTTTGACAAGGAAAAACTATTTTATTGTTTATTTTATTTACCTTTCTTGCTAACGCCTTAAATTTGCAACATGTTACATAAAACTATCGACCTTTATTTGAGCGGCTTTTCACTTTTCTTTGGTTAGATTATGAACTTGTTTTAGGTTACTAACCCTCCTTAAAATTGCTTGCTACCTACTTTCAATTATTCTTCTAATATTCAAATTTTCTATAGGAGTTACCTTTTTCAGTTGCTTTGATCGCCAACCTTTTAAATTGACCAACTCTTGTTAGAAATTATCCACCGCAGTTAGATGTAACTATCAAATTTCTCTGATTAGTTACAAATTAATTTTGTGCTATTAATTTGTATGTTAGTTAACTACCATGTTTTATTTGCTTATTTTTTTACATCATATTTTCTTATTGCTTATTAGAAAAAGCTTCTCTTGCCGTTCCCCAACTTTTCTTCTACCATTCTTTCCATCACCTTATATTTTAGTAACTAGCATATAAAATTACTTACCTTCATTGGGTAGGTTACAGGTTTTATTCCCAAATCCCAATAGAAAAGTCGCTAATTAAATCAAAACCAAATAACCATAAGTAAATTTAAGGTGGTGTTAAGAAGTGCGAGTAAAAGTTCATAAATAGTAAGATCAGCTGGAAAATGTGTCTGTGTGAATAACTTAAATAAGAGTCGATAACCTCTTACAATTCAGTGACATAATCAAAGAAAACTCGGTGAATCAAGCTAATTTATATTAATAATCTCACAAGAGAATTAGTAAATATGAGGGTTTCTAACCAACATAAATGAAAATTGGTTACTCAACAAAAAGGTGACGAACTAGAAAAAAATAAACCATGAGTAACCAAGATAAAAATTAATAACCCAAAACTAGTTAGTAATTAACAAAAGTTGACAAATCACTCTAATTTTAGTTGGCAATTTGATTTTGGAGTTAGCAAATAAAAAGTACTGGTACATTTTGCATAAAAGTGTGTACATTATTGATTAAAGTGTTGATAAGTTACCAACGAGTTATTTAAATGAAAAAGTCACGGGCGATATTCAACACAACTGAAATTTACCAGCAAAGGGTAAAAACTTCTTTGTGTTGAACACGAGGCAATAGAATAATTCGTAATAATGCCTTGAGGATTGTCAATTTTAAGTTCACATCCTATGGCTCGACAAGCATCACAAATGCTCTTGAAGAATTTTGTTTCAACAAAGGTGGTCAAGTTATATTAGGTGTAAAGAGTGTTCAATCTCAATCCCCATGCTATGCCCCCCATCACATCTATGTGCCACGTGTTGCATGAACACGTCATTGAGAAATCAAGCGACCAAATGAGCTTTAGCAAGCTTTGATGTACCAAAAAAAAAATATCGTCCATGAAAAATAGTTACATCAATTGTTGTTAATATTAAAATATTTTTTATAGATTGATGATTTCAAGTGATACCATTGATTATTTTAAGGAAAAAATAATTGTCCAAAACGTCATAAACCAGTTGTACGACGATAATCAGTCCTCAAGTTTTCAATTATGCCAATTTAGTGATAAATATTTTGATGATTTACCAATTTAGCTGTAGAACTTTTAATTATGTCAATTTAATCTTAACAGTTATGATGATTTGCTAATCTAGCCTAAATTTTTTTAATGACTTTTAAATTTAGTTTTTCAAGCAAAGTTTGGCTAGAAATCACTAATGTAGACACTAATCAATCACTGGCTATTCTACGTAGCATTGACAGTATTTTTTTTTTAGGTAACCGAGGTATCTGGGCCAGCTTGCGTGCATCTCGATTATTTTTTAGGGGAGACTAGCACAACAACCCACCGCCATAACCCCCCACTTAAATCATAGACGTTTCCCTAGGGAATTGAACCCAATGACTCAACGAAATCCAAATTCGTCATAACTAGCTAGGCTACCCATGGATGTGTTAGCATTGACAGTATTGATGTTGACTAAATTCACATTTTTTTATTCTTTTCTTTTCTTTCCGATTGGCGTGTAGTCAATACTCTGCCATGGCCGGTAAACAGCCTTAGGCGAGTGCACATGTGAGGGTCAGTTGTGCGTAAGGGCATATGCAAGAGTTGCCCTTGCCTGTGGCCGGGGAGGGTCGTAATGCCCTTGTCAACCCTTGCTTTTTGTGGTTAGTTGCTGGCCATGGCCAAGTACTAGTTATAGGTCAAGAGGAAAGAAAATGACAAAAAAGGGAAAAAAAAATGCAAACCTTGTTTACTTTAGTGCTAGCATGTCATTTAGGATAACCAGCAGCTAACCGTCATTCATATTAGAAATTCAAAATTGAATAGAATGATTAAATTAGCAAATAGCCAAAATATTAACTGAATTGACAAATCATTAAAAATTTTAGGAATAAATTGACATAAATAAAAAGTTTAGGGCTGCATTGACCACTAAGCAACATATTTAGGGCTCTTTAAACAATTTTCCTTTTAGGAAAACATCTTTCATTTTCTACAAAATCAACGAAGCTAGAAATAATGATTGTCTTCACTTGATATAATTAGTCAATGAAAAATATCTCATTATCGACGATAATTTATGCCTAAATATAAACGATATTAAAAAATTTATTCATCCATTTTTATAAGCAATACAAGCCATATATTTTTTTAAAATATCTTTCAAATCATTTATTTCTCACATAATAAGTTGTTTAATTAAACATTCAACGCAGCTAATTCTTAGATAGCCTCGGTTTGCATCATCCTCTAGCTTTGACCCAGTTCTCATTTGAGGTCGAATGTTGGTGAACAGACAATATCAATCATCACTTAGCGATGCTCCCCTTATTTGACGTGTTGTCAGGTTCATTTGTATCCCTTCCACTATCCTAGAAGATTGCTAAGAGGCGTATCTTGTTTGAGCACTCTTACCTTTAGGATCTCCTCGTTTAGACCACCCATGAATTACACACCTGTTGGAGCTTTCTTAATCCCGCAATCACTTTGTCTAGTTCATCCATGAATCCACAAACCCACTGGAAGGTCCTACTTTGGTACCATCAATAATGATTTGGCCCGATCCACAAGGGCCAAGCTTTCTTCTCCCTATTCAGTGCGTCGTTCGGTTATCGACTCTGCCATCCTAGAAGAATGCAAGAGTCTTCATATCCTGTTTGAGCGCTCCTAGCAGCGATCGTTTCTTGGTCAATTGGTTGTTGGTTTAAACTTGAAAC
Source organism: Melaleuca alternifolia (assembly GCA_019926035.1). Classification (NCBI taxonomy): domain Eukaryota; kingdom Viridiplantae; phylum Streptophyta; class Magnoliopsida; order Myrtales; family Myrtaceae; genus Melaleuca; species Melaleuca alternifolia. The sequence goes on along the minus strand of JAGKPW010000110.1, from coordinate 938,599 downwards.
CTGAAATCGACTCTATATGGCTCACAGTCTAAAATTTTAGAAATGAGAATCGGATAAAACCAATCCGATTGGTTTGGTTCAATTCTTAACAATGGAGACTAAGCGCGGCTATCTACCTTTTGTTTTCCAAATAATTTAAAAGTAAAAGAGGCAGCATATCTTTTTCCATGTAGATTGAGGTGGCGCGCTTTTTTAGGATGACTAAAAGTGAAAAAACCAAAATAGAGCCGAGTGTGAGGATCCACATCAATTTGTAAGGAAGAAGACATGCTACCTTTTTTACTTTTTTAGGCAAAATAGAGCCCAAGTGGTGAGATTCTATGTCAACTAGTGCGAGTTTACCATAGTTAATGAATTATTATTGTACTCAAGGCTGTTTCTGAAAAAAGGAAGAAGGCAAAAGTTAAATTGTTGAATAGTATCAATTCGGTCTTATTTCATCCTAGAATTGACAACCGGATAGAACAACATGGGTTCTACATAATTGGAATGATAAACTTGATCGATTCTATTGAAATCAATCGGTTCAGTTTGATTTTCAAGTTGCAATAGTGCTCGCCTCTAGTTTGTTCACAAATCACACTTACTGGAAGGATATTGCTTTATTATTATTGTGACAATTTAGCTTGGTCCCTATGGCCTAACCCTCTAAAAAGAATATTGTGAGTAACTATACATAGTAATGACAATTTGAAAGTGGGTGTTGATTAATGATTGCTTAACATAGCCTTCCAATCTATAAGGGATTTAAGATGTCAATTTGAATACAATTTGAGCGGGTGATGGCTTCATTCACCAATAAAAATACATATAATTTTCGTGCAAGGATCCTTTTTCCTTTTGTTGATGCAGAAAATGGATAAATCATGGGTAATTTGTTCCTCTAAAATCATTGTAACATCAACCTTTCATGCTATTCAAATATTGAATCATTCGTTTGTCTGAGAACTTGAGCATATAATGGTGGATAATGAACTCAAGTAGGATTCAAATGAGAGAAAATCATGCATGGGCTGGTAACTGGTTATTATTTTTGGAATCAAGCAAATGTTTTTCGAGCTCTGATAGGCTGGTTTTAATGATTGCGCTAAGTTCTTGATCTGCATCGTCATAATTGCGCATCCCAACTGTCTCTCGTCTCAACCCAGAACGTTGAACAAATCAATTTCAACGACACCACTTTTGCAAATTGGCATCAAAGTTCTTTCTTTTCTGGGGTCCTTCACGTAGATATTTGTCCCTTTCGCACGATTTAAATCTCTCACCAAACGCTGTGCTGACCTCTTTTGACACCCTCATCACATCAATCCCTTCCATATGCATCCTTTATTATAACTCTAGTTTGTTTCCCTCCTGAGAAAGAGTGGCTTTATCATCGTCGAATTCAAACCTAAAAGGACGCATGGACAGAGATCGCCGCTATAGGTCACTTCGACCCAGAACTGTCGCTTGCTTTAGTTCATGAGACCTTTTGAAATGATCTTCTGAAGAAAGAGAAGACAGAGTTCTGGCTGGTCAAGGAATGATGATCACTGGTGTGCATGTAGATCGCCACATAGAAAAAAAAAGGAGATGACTGAAGCAAGGTCAAAAATATAAAATGAGACATCAAATCGACAATAAAAGCACACGCCACCTGCCCTTGCTATAGGGGGTCCGGTTCAGGAGTTTTACAGATCATTATAAACTCATAAGCACGCATGGCACGAAATTTGTCATGATGACTTTAGCTACTACTAAAAGACGTTCTCATAGTTCCTCTGAAAAACCCTTTAAAGTGTTTCTGGGTTTTATGAGGAGGGCATGAGTAGTTCAATTATTTCAAATTGGACTCGTTACGTATGTTTTATCTATGTGTCGACGGGTCGATTGCCAAGACAAAAACCCTAGTTGAACGAGTACTTATGTTTGCGTTGTAATCAAGGGTAATTAATAGTTCGACAAAAAATGAGCAAAGTAATATATGCGGTGTCGTGAGTACTATCCAATTCTACTTTAAGGAGTTTTTTTTGCAACAGTTTTAATAATCTTTGAAAGACTTCAGTTCAAGTCCTTTTAGCTTTTTATAGCTGTTTTGATTGTCTTTAAAAGACATGTTTATTTAGCTCATGTCCTTTTAATTTTCTGCAACAGTTTTTTTTTTTTTTTGTGTGTCTTTAACATACATGTCTGTCTATGTCCTTTTATTCACGACTTTTCAGTGTATATCTAAGTTGAAATAAACTATTCTTCTTTGCAAAGAAAAATAAGTATTTATAGTGTATCTGAATTCAAAAATCATTTTACTCTCTAAATTTGTTAGTTCGAGAAAAGTTCAATTGAATTATGTTGGCATAGTATTAATACAAACGGGTTTCGGGTGTTGTATTTTGAGAGATATGATTCGTAAATATGCAAACTATCATTGATAGGAGCTAATTACCTTAAAAGATTCGGTAATAAGTATCTCAACTCTTATTAATTCTATCACAAATCGTTCAGTTGTTTGCCACACAAAGTAGGGCAAAGTCAATTGATTATGGTGGCTGGCCAATGCAACTTTAGCCGAGAGTGCACGAGGGCTCCACATGCGTCTCTGTCTCATTGCATCGAGCAAATAAATTCTCGCGCTCAAAGCCTTTCTCATTTCCGAGACAGCGTTTCTTCAAGAAGATGGCCTAGCGATTTTCTTGAGTTGATGCACAACACAAAGTTTGGCAACGTTCCCTCCATCCAGTAGCTGTGTTTGTCAGATCTAATTTGTTATCACTTTCTTGGAGCACTTGTTTCTGATTAGTTCCTACACCGATTACAACAAACAGTGTTGCTACGTATCCTATAATTTGGCCGAGAGTTAAGTAACATTACTTGATTTGAGTTTGATTATATGTAACTTCATGCAAAGAAGAAATTCTTATATCACAGGAGACGATTGATATTTAATAATTGACCTTGAGGTACATTGAGAATTTGAGACAAGTAATTGATATTGATGGCAAATTACTAAGATATTCGATCAGGAGCTTCTTGAATTGCACAATTCTTGATGGGCCTAATATCCTAAAAAAACAAAATCCAATTTTAGCTTTTGTCCCAATTATATCACTTGTCTTATAAAGAACCTATAACTTTAGATTCTATTCCAATTCTACCCTAATTTTTTTATTCTATAAAAAAACCCATCTTTAGGTTCAATCCAAATTATTTCATAAATTTTTATTTCCTGAACATTTTTTTGTCTCATAAAAAATTCCATATTTAAGTCTAGTTTTAATTTCACTCAAACTTTTTATGTCTCGTAAAAGATAATAAAATCTTATTCAAGTCCTAAATATGTTCTCCATTAACCCTCTATCAAAAGTTCCCTTAGGGACTTTGCGTTCGATTTTCAATCTCTCATACTTGAGAATGTTCTATCTCTCACAATCAGAGAGCTTGTGCTCTTGGTTCCATGTCTCAGTTGTTAACAAGAAAATTTGGATGGAAGATTAATGAGACAATTGCCAAATAAGTCCTAAACCTTTTACTACATTACCGATTCAGTCCTAAACCTTTTTTTTTATGCCAAATAAGTCCTAAACCTTTTGCAACTTTGCCGGTTAAGTCCTTCCGGCGGATTTTGGCAGGAAAATACCTACGTGGCGATGACGTGGAGCGCCGGACCTCGCCGATGACAACTTGGAAATGACGTGGCGCTGACCGGACCCAAAATTTTTTTCTTTTTTTTTCCTTCATTTTCTTAGAAAAACAAGGAGGCCGGTGAGCTCCGACAGCCGGCGGAGTTCACCGGCGACTCCAAAGGGCAGCCCCGCCCTCGCCGCGAGCAGCGAGGGAGCTCCTCCCTCGCTGCAGATCTGGGCAAGGGAGGAGCTCCCTTACCAGCCGTGGGCGGCCTCCCCCGCCCTCGCCCTCGGCCGGCGAGGGTGGGGCCGCCCTTTGGAGTCACCGGCGAGCTTTGTCGGCCGTCGGAGCTCGCTGGCCTCCTTGTTTTTTTAAGAAAATGAAGGAAAAAAAAAGAAAATTTTTTTTGGGTCCAGTCAGCGCCACATCATCGCCACGTCGTCACCGGCGAGGTCCGGCGCGCCACGTTATCGCCACGTAGGCATTTTCCGGCCAAAATCCGCCGGAAGGACTTAACCGGCAAAGTTGCAAAAGGTTTATGACTTATTTGGCATAAAAAAAGGTTTAGGACTGAATCGGCAAAGTTGCAAAAGGTTTAGGACTTATTTGGCATAAAAAAAGGTTTAGGACTGAATCGGCAAAGTAGCAAAAGGTTTAGGACTTACTTGGCAATTGTTCCGAAGATTAATAGAGGCAAGTTTACGATTCAAGTGAAAATTTGTGATTGTAAAAGTTTTAGGGTAAAATTGAAACGCTACCTTAAGTTGAGTTATAGGACCAAAAAAAAAAAAAAAAAAGCTTAACGTAAAACTGCGGCAATACCTAAACTTGAGAGATTTTTCGGAGACCAAAAAAGTGTATTATAGAATTGGGGTTAGACCAAAAGTTGGAGGTTTTTAATGAGACCCCAAAAAAAAAAAAAATTGGCGCAAAAGCTAAAGCTGGAGGTTCTTTAGGGTATTAGGGCGTTCTTGACAACATAAAAGCTCAATTTTTATGTATGCACTACTGAGTACAAATAATTTTATGTTCATGAGACTTATGCAAGCTTTAACTTAATGTTTTATCTGTTCCGCAGAGTTAAAGAAATTCTTGTTAGATCTATAATATTAGCTATTTAAGTTTTATATCTATCGATGATGAAGGTGATGATGTTGAAATCACTCGTTTGAATCGAAGGGATTCATCTTCGTCCTGTATATGATTTGGTCAAGGAGCAGTTCCACTTTGAAAGGGATTAGTTCGAATGTCATGCAATCGCTTTCGGTCATCAAAAGTCGATAATTCATTTTCAGCTCATTATCGCATATCATTACCATCGCAAACTGCCAAACTACTCTGGAAACTAGAGATTTGGACGAAACCTGAAGTTTAGTTGCACATCATCATCATCAGAAGCGGTTGCCGCAACTTTGTCTTTTGGTGCATTTTCCTGTTGTTGTTGGTACGAATGTTTTATTTAGATTACGTTGGGGCCAACAACCTTAGTCACAAACCTCACAAGTAACCAAATCGAACACTCAAAAGTCGCACTCGGATTTGTTGTCTGCCTCTGATCTGGTCCTACCTGAGAAATGACGCATTGACCCAATCGGCAGGCTCCTGAATTAGTCAGTTTGGTTCTTGATTGATTCTGGATATTCCAAACCGAAAACTATGTGTCGTTAGGTTCAGTTTCGACCTTCAAATTGATCCATTCAATAACTCAAGTGAGTTCTTAATTTCAATGAATTTGACTGCGTTCGATTTGTCATATATAAGGGGTGCGATTAGTGAAAAGTCTTTGCGACATGCTTGATTAATCTGTCAGCAAATCAAACTTGTTGTGTAGATTAAAATTTTAGTTTTGAATGAAAAACCCAATGATGAAATGAACATCTGGTGAAATGAACATAAAATGAATGGACACCAACGAAACACAATGTTGTGTATGATCAAGGGGCGATTCTACAACGGCAGCAGAAATATACAAAGTATCTTATCCATCATATTTAGAAGACAACAAAGCCACTATTCACAGTGTAAAGAATCGATAGATAAATAGTGGGTTTCTTTTTAACTTCCTTGTAATACTCAATCACTTTACTAAAGAATGATGGACTTCCTGCACCACATAAATAATACATCCGCTAGATCAGAACCATTTTATATTTTAAAGTGTTAATTTTCTAAGTTTTGGCTGTAACTCAAAAGCTTAAATTATTAGATATATAGTCAAATGAGTGTCATAGATAATGTATTTATGTTCCCGGATGATAAGAGAAGGGGAAAAAAAGTTACTTGCAACAAGAGGAATCAGCCCAAATCATCCAACTCTCTCCAGTTGTTGCTTTTAAATGACCATGCACTATCAGCACTTGCCTGTCCACTTAACAGATCATAGCCCTCCAAGTACGGCCGCCTTTTGTCTCTCTGTTTCTCTTTATATATAGACGCGTGTGGATGTCAATCAGCGAAATTTGGTAAAGAAAGGGAAGAGCATCGAGAAGTGCTATACATAAGGTAATCGGCAGTTGCTCCATTTTGCTGGTTCTGGGTTGTGATCATGAGAGATATAAAGGAGAAGGAAGGAGATGATGCTCGCAAGATGCTGAAGCTACCACCTGGCTTTCGGTTCTCGCCGACGGACGAAGAACTGGTCCTTCACTTTCTGCATCCCAAGAAGCAGCAGGCCTCTGTGTCTCCACTCTATGATCACTTGGTCCCTGATCTCAAGTCTCACCACCATGATCCTTGGGACCTCCACGGTAAGCCAAAGAGTGCAGCTTTTGCTCTTGTACCATATATAGTTTTGCTTAGTAGGAAGCAGTGCCCTAGCTAGGAGAAATGTTGGATAAATAGGCCTAGGAAATTGAGTTTTGATTGCCCTAATATATCTTATGATGAGCTATTAAAATCTTGAAGACGAGACTTGTGAGAATAAATGATTCTTCCTCAAGTCACATGACTATCGAAAGTAACTTAGCAAAGACTTGCGGTGTTGACCTCGTACAGGGGAAATCATCATATGATTTTCTGGATAAACATCTTTTATCAGTTCCACTTCCACAACTGAAATTAGCTTTTAAATGCTCAGGAAAGGCACTGTGGAATGGAACCCAGTACTTCTATTACAGCAGAATGATGAACAATCGGACTACAGAAAATGGGTATTGGAAAGATATGGACGTGGAAGAGCCAGTGTTTGGTGAAGCTGGAGAAATCATAGGAATCAAGAGATCTCTGACTTTCCACACTGGAGAGCCTCCAACAGGTCAGGAAACAAATTGGGTGATGCAGGAGTATCATCTTAAGTCCTTCCATCAACTGGTCAATCCAACACAAGTGAGTGCAAATATTCCTCAGAAATGTCGAAAATTAGATTGTCAGTTAATCTATCTTCGTAGAACTTCACGAGACTTTTAGGCGTCGCACATCATGTCTACGAGAATTTCACTAACAACACTTTTTTCAACCGCATCGCAAAATTAGCTTTGGGAATTTCCTTTTGCAATTAAAGCAATTTGACTGAAAACTCGGATCAATTTCTCCAGAAAAGTGATGACATGGAGGTGACAGGGCATGTTGTCCAAGTAGACACCACCTCAGTCCGAGATATAAGAAAAAATTCAAAGGTGGCATCCACTTGGACTATAAATGTCAGCTCTATACGGGTTGACATGTCGACACTTGGCTAGCAATTTTGTCGATTCCAGACGAAATGCAACAATTATGAAATTTATCTTTTTTAGGGCCATGTTGACAGAGCATAGTATCACAGTACAAGTGATATTGGACCTCCATTGATTATTGAGTGCTTACTCGGGAAGCTCAGAATGTAATGTCATATGCGTTGTACATGTAGCAGGAGCATGGTTCGCTGGTTCTGTCTCGAGTTTATGAAAGCAAGACAAGTCATGGAAAAAGCTTTTGCTCGGGAGGAAATGAGGATAGCGAGACTGAACTCTCATCCATGGACGAGATGTTTTTGTTATTAGATGACGATCTTGATGATATAAGTTCAGGAGATTAAGTATACATGTTTGCATCGTGCATTCGAATGTATTTATACGCATAACAAGTACATAAACTATACAAGTCACTTACAGTAATTATGCGGACTGTCGTCAGCGTGCTAGCAAGCTAATTCATTAGCTGTACATCTATGTGATGTATAATACGGTCTTCTTTTCTAAGTTCTTGCCCTAAAGTTAAACTATTGAGCTAACCATTCTTTAGCTTGTTGATCGAAACTATTGATTTGCTATTTCACTTTTTCTCTACCGATGGTCTATGATATGCGAATCATTTTGTTAGGTTACTTCTTTTGTTTTTTTCCCCCTACCTAAACATGCTAAAGGTGGTTGATATATTTGACTTATTGGTGTCCTGTCGACGATCAACGGGCGGATATTTAATCAATTTCTAGATCAATGCAACCTGAAAGGTAGGTATCTATTCAGTGATGATTTCACCTCCAATATTTAACAAAATAGAAAAGCTATGTAAGTTTTCTAAAAGATTTCAAACGTTTCAGGTTATTTAGAGTCAAACTGTTAATTTCCAAAAAAGAAAAATCGTTAAAATCATAAAATTAGACATTAAAATTCATAGTCTCTCTAAATAAGATAGACCTGTCCTATAAGTTGGTTGGGCCTTTAAATGCCATTTAACAAGAATGGAGTCGAGAAACATGAGACTAGCTTGATTCCTTATTTTGATTTTAGGAACTTTGTCTTTTCCATTAAGAGTCCACTTGAAATTTACGTGGAATCAAATCATTGACAGCCCAAGAAACTTGTTGCAGCGACGGGATACGCACTCTCGAAATTTTGCCCTTTTTTATTTTTGAACTTATATATTTCATGATCAATTTGACTTGATTATCTTATGCATAGTGAGAATTTGGAGATGCTATATTTGTATGATGGACAAGTGCATGAAAAAAGCGTTTGCTGGGAAGTGTCATGAGGGAATGTGTTTCGAATGAAGTAAGGTTGGGATAGATGAAATTCACCACTAAGTTATAAAGCGATGATCCACCAGCCAAGAATAAATAACTCAAAATTCACAACCAAAGTGAATTAGATAAAGAACTACATATTAGCGAAATTTACCTAGAAATGATCGCATGGACATTCACATTCATCTTTGGCCAATAAAAATGTTCTTGAAGGACTTCAAGAGCTTTGTGAATGCTGAAATCATGTTCTTTTTAGATCAATAACTCGTTAAAAGCAAACTTTTTGGCGTACATAGCTTGTTACCCTCAAAGAGAATTTTTTCTTGGACTTAATAAGTTCCATGAACATTGTTTTTGCTATTAAGAATGATGGATGAGAAAATCAGATCTTCACAATTCATCAAATTGAAGCCAAGAACTTGAAAGTAAAAAAATAATGAGCATCAAATATCTTCTTGATAGTGCATCTACTACCTCATTAGTTTTGCCAAGTTTTTATTTCGAGACAAAATAAAATAAATGAATGAATTTCACCCATTTGGCATATCTCAAATTAAGCTTGTGTTGGCTACTAATATTTTTTAGAGCCTTATGATATGAATGAAGGACAAATTGTTTAGGCTTCAGGCAATGACTTCACTAATCAAGAGCTCTCGTGATGGTATAAAAGACTTTGTCATAAGAGGAATAGTTTTCCCTGACCTTGTTGACTTCTCGCTAAGCTATGCCGAAGGTTTTTGGGCTTGTAGAAGAACAACAATTGATGCCAACTTCATTTGCATTACATTCCACATCAATTTTTTTTTATATATATCAAAACCTAGAACGCAAGGACAAGAGACCTACAAAGTTTTTGTTTTGTAGTTTCAAAAGTATTGTGGTAACCTTGCATTATTTGAGAGATCTGTTGTTCATATATCTGGTAATGGGAGCGATGATAGTGCTAAAGATCTTCATAAATCACCAATAGAAAGGGGCACGACCAAGAAACTCTTTACATTAAAAATGGGCTTAGGGCTGGCCACGTCTTCGTCAATTCCACCTTGGATTGATCTATGGAGATCCCATTTATTGTAAACCACATATCCAAAGTATACAGTGTCAAAGAGAAGAAACAACACTTTTCCATCATAGCATATAGTTTTTGTTCCCTCAAGACTGCGAAGAGTTGTCTTAAGTGAGAATAATGCTCTTCCTCACTCCAACTGTGCACAAGAATATCATCAAAGTAGACAATCATAAAGCAACCGATAAAATGACAAATGACTTTGTTCACAAATCTCGTAAAGATGCTTCTAGCATTCGATAAATCACATTGTATAATTAGCCACGTACTCATAGAGTTTCCCTTTGGTCGTGTAGGCAATCTTCCACTCGTCCTATTCTCTTGTCTTGTTAATAGCCACTTCTTAAATCAAGTTTTGAGAATACAGTAGAGTCATATAATTCATCAAGCATTTCATCAAGTTTTTGTTTGAGGGGCCTATACTTAATGGTAATGTTATTGATGGCTCGAGGTGACATTCAAGAATTTGGCTTGATGTGTCTGACCACGAACCTGACCATGACACTTGACCACGACAAGGCACATGCGGCCATGGATGATCACAAGCGATTTCGCTCGATGTCCTTAACACCTAAGTCAAGTGTTTATTTCATTTTCGACATCCAAGCCTCATGGACCAAACGTTAATGAAAGAATGATTTACCATATTATTTGGCAAGTGAACAGTGGTGCAAATCTCATGTCATCATGACACAAATTTTAGGCCATAATTACCAGGATAACTCATAGGCTTACTTGGCACAAAGACAAATGTTGTTTCAAGGTTCATCTATCTATCTCCACAATGAATGTACTAAAGTCACGTCTCACCACTTAAGTATGCCACACTTTCCTTTCAACCTAGCTAAGTGAACCCACATCATTGGACTGCATAACTCTAAATTATGAAGCTGGCCAATGATGTCTATATCCAAGTAGGTGAACTATCTCTTCGGTAATGAATTGAGGCCCGAACCTCCTTTACATGAGGAATTGAGACTCGATCCTTGCAGAATTGTGATGCTCTAGGCGTGTCACTTGTGAATATGCTATAATTTTTTCTTTCATTTCATTTTTCTTCTAGTAACATGTGGAAGCGTAAACAACCACAATAACAATAAACGATTATAAACATTACCGTTTCATTACGTCAGAAAACGCTTTGCAGCCTTGCAATTCAACCACCAACCACGTCCTTCAATCCACATTCACCCTTCACATTCTCGAGAAGCTTTCAAATTGGGCATCTTTGACACCCATCTAATCATACGCCGTGGTTGGAATTCCCCTATGCTCTCGCATGATCAACAGTTGGTGCTTGATTAATTGATGGGACTTGACTTGAGTTTAGAGTTTCCATTTCGAATCGACTGGATTCCCAAAAGCTCCGTCGCTTCTCCGCACGCCATCCCCCAAAATTACTTTCCGAATGAAGGTCGGATCATATAGCTTGAAAGTGTTCGTCTCATCAAAGTCGTGAGGTCCTGAGTTTCACTAACACACGCTTCCGAGGACCGTCGTAGCTGGAACAGCACGTGAATCTGGATAGATACTATGACACGTCTCCAGTCACCGCTGCGCACGTGGGAAATGCTGACGTGGACTGCGACTGAACTGAAACGTTATCTCTCCTACTCAAAGGATCGTCTCCTTCCTCCAACGACAATCTCGTCATCCTCGGTCCTCTCTCTCTCTCTCTCTACTGCGATCGTGACTCGGCTTTCATGGCTCTGTGCAAGCGGGAACCTCGCGCCGCGCTCAAGCGCGTCGTTTCCCAATTCGATTTCCTGAGGTGGAGCCGCTCGGCGCTGTCTTCTTCGATCGGCGCGCCGAAGTCTGCAGCTCCTTATTCTTCTTCGCTGCTCCCGAAGCTGATCGGCGATCCGCGCGCCGGTCTGGTCGGTAGAACGTCTCCCCCGTTCCCTCGCCGTTTCGAGTCGACCGTGGCCGAGACGCTCCCGCGATTCGCCGACGGTGTCGCCGGCAATCTGGTAAAATTCGATAACTGCGGTAAAACTTAGAGCTGTTAATTTGTGGGCATGCTTTGTTTGGTTGCTTTTCATGTTTACGAGAGATGGTCGCTTGGTGGGATTCGTTGTGGCCTCGAGTTTCGCTGCACAGCGTTTGGAGTTTGGGTTTTGCGAGCTACTGATGAATCTGTTCTTCATTGAATTTGTAATATTCTTAAGAGTTGATTTCTTATCGCTCGCTTGACAGTTTAGCAACGAGATGAATTGGGCTGAAGCTTTCGGTATTGAGCTAGCTACTGCATTGAACTGCTATTCGAAATTTTCCGATGGTGGAAATGATTTTTGACTGAGTTAAACTGATTGCTATTGGCAACACGGAGCAAAAGGAATGATCATTTGCATGCTTATATTGTTTCCAAAATGAAGTGCGGAACGCTTAAAGGATAGGAAATTGAGTAATGTTCTTTTTCTAGATTCTATCAAGCTCTATTGTTTCTGGGTATGAACTTGTTCGCCTGTTTGGTCTGTGATTGTTGACTTAACGACTGACATCATCCATCAACAGTCATTTCTTTATGAAGCTTTTTTGAATACAATTGACTTCTGGCCCACGTCACGTTAAATGGATTAAACTCTGACTAGTATGACTTTAAAATACTGTCTAAAAGACGTAATTTGACTTTGCATTTGACTCTGTTCCACCAAACTGAGTATGACATTGCGGTAACAGCCAATCAATGTCTACATTGGAAAAACTTCCATCCTCTTCAGTTTTGTGGACTACAATACAGAAAGACAGCCTCATCTTCCGCTTCACTATTGTGCATTGTGATGCTTAAATCTGTCCAATACCCTCATGAATTAATTTTATTTTGCTTCTGATGGAACACGATCCAAAGTGATAATTGCTTAGAGAAGAAAAATTTACCAACTAACTCATGTTAATTGCACAACCTAAAAATGCAAACATCTCAACTATGCACCTAATGCAGGTTTGTCTTATTCAAATAAGTATGTTATGACAGGTGAGCATATCTGGTTTCGTGTCCAGTATTCAGCCACCATGGCAATCAGTGTTTATGCCCGTAAGATATCTCTCAGTAGTTGTTGGAGCGGCTCCATTTGATCTTAAATGCGTCTGCATAACTGATATTTTTGGCTATCCAATTTGATATGGGGATAATAGTGGCTAAGTCTTTTTATGACTAGTTAGTAGAATGTAACATTGCCACTCTACCATGAAGCTTTACTCCTTGGAAGACTGCAAAAGCTCGGCTTTCAATTCTGATTAAAAATTTAGACTTCACATTTTGGTGCACATTAGCCAATTTACCAGATGTTTGGTTTGGGCAGACAATGGACTTTCCCGGTGGTAAAGTTGCATTCACACCTAAGATGAGCTTCATATCCGAGTCTCCTGGGGAAAGGGCCCATTGCTACAGGGTACTAGATGAAGATGGCGAGCCACTAGCTCACAGCAGCTTCATACAGGTATCACCAAGTTACAAAAAGATCTTGCTTTTAGCATTTCTTGGTGTGTTAAACTTTCCTTTTTCCCTTCCACCGTGTATATTTTAGTCTTACAGACATTTATTGAACTAGGTCAGTGAGCAAGTTGCCGTAAGAATGTATAACGAGATGGTTACGCTTCAAACAATGGATAATGTCTTCTATGAAGCACAAAGGCAAGGAAGAATCTCGTTTTATGTGACCTCAAGTGGAGAAGAAGCGATTAACATTGCATCTGCAGCAGCCCTCACATTTGATGATCTTGTTTTCCCCCAGGTTATAATCCAAGGCATCCACATGTCCAACTCTTACATTATTTTGAGGTGGCTTGTCACTTTATGGCACTATTGTTAAGAAAGTCGTAATATAACAATGCAAGTCTATGAGGATTGAAATCAACTATGGCTCAAAGCTTTCAGTATATGATTGGAAGAATCAGAGCAGAATGTCTGATAATCATGAGATGATTTATACTCAATACAGCAGGATTTAGGTTCTCTGTTTCCTCTTTTTGATATGTTACTATTGAAATATGCCAAACTCTCCTGTCACTTGTTCATCTGGCATTCAAGACTTGAGACAGACACATTGATTTTGAAGCCTTGATTAATACAGTACAGGGAACCCGGAGTTCTCCTCTGGCGTGGATTTACATTACAAGAATTTGCAAATCAATGTTTTGGAAATAAAGCTGACTATGGGAAGGGCAGGCAGATGCCCGTTCATTATGGGTCTAACAAGCTAAACTACTTTACTGTTTCATCGACAATAGCGTAAGATACAAGCTTCTGCACATAAGATTACTTTTGAAGAACTTGATTTTCCCTTTTCCTGGAGATTAAACGCACCTACATTTGATGTGACAGTACACAAATTCCCCATGCAGTTGGTGCAGCATATTCTTTGAAGATGGATAAAAGAGATGCTTGTGTTGTCACTTACTTTGGAGATGGTGGTACTAGTGAGGTAAATACAACTTTTTTCACATTTTTTGTGGTGTCTCTCTGAGGTTAAAGAGCTAGGAAAATACAGATGCATAAATTCGTACTGTTCTATGTATGTGAGGTTCAATCTTTCTAGGATGTTCTTTGAGCCAAATCAGTAAAAGAGACAATACTTGCCAATTATCATATTTTATATCCTCCGGACACCAAATATTAGTGGATTTATCATAGTTATTCGCTTTCTAATGCTTGACTATGCTATGACAGGGAGATTTCCATGCTGCTATAAATTTGGCAGCAGTTCGGGAGGCCCCAGTTATCTTCATCTGTAGGAACAATGGATGGGCCATCAGTACGCCAACCTCAGACCAGTTCCGAAGTATACCGGGCTCCCACTGTTTGTTTTGCATGGCCTTCCTTTATCTTGGTAAGTTTTCAATCATGGAGTATTGTGAATTTGCAGGTGATGGTATTGTTGTCAGAGGCCCAGCATATGGAGTACGCAGCATCCGGGTTGATGGCAATGATGCTCTTGCCATGTATAGTTCTGTTCGAGCAGCTCGTGAAATGGCAATTGATGAACAGAGACCCATCTTGATTGAAGTAAGACAGGTTTACTCATTTTTTTTCAGCCCTATTACCAATTGAATCTTCCACTGATCTTTGTTGTTAATAGGCCCTGACATATCGAGCAGGACACCACTCAACGTCAGATGACTCCACCAAATATCGTCCTGCCAATGAAATCGAATTGTGGCAAACAGCTAGAGATCCTGTAAGTAGACTTCGGAAATGGATTGAAAGTAATGGTTGGTGGAACGAGGAGGCCGAGTCACAGCTTAGAAGCAATGTTAGAAAGCAGGTACTTAGCATCTGTCCAGAATGAATCTCACATATGTTTGTAGATACATTAGTTGCTGAGCAGAGCCACCTTTCGGCTTTTGATCAATCATTCTGTATATTTCTTCTAGCAATTGTTTAACGACCTAGGATCTTGTTTCTTTGTTAGTTTTAAATTACTAATTCGCAGAATCCTACACTTTTGCTCTTCTACCGCAGCTATTGCATGCAATTCAAGTGGCAGAGAGAGTTGAGAAGCCACCGATTTCTGACCTTTTCACAGATGTTTATGATGTGCCTCCATCAAATTTACGGGAACAGGAGATGTTGCTGAGAGAAACCATCAAAAGATGTCCACAAGATTATCCAGAGCATGTTCCTGTTTAGATGGGTTTGTATTATAACAATCATGGACGTTATTGCTTCAGAGCTTGGCGCAAAAAATGTAACTCCTGAGGGCTTCTTCATGCGTACAGTATAATATATAATGCATTAACTCTCCCTTTTATTTGCGACTCCTTGCCATATTGTCTTGAGAGAGGGTGAGAGAGAGTTGTTGGAAATTTACATAGCTACCCTTACCTTTCTTCAGGATAACAATCCAGGATAACAATCAGTAGATGACAAGGAATAACGCAGTCGAGAAAAGTCAAAATCTTATGATGTTAAGTGTTCCATATATTACAAAGTAATAAATTTGTATAAATAGCTGTCTTAAGGAAGTAGGACTATTTACGGTTACATATGAAGATATGAAGAGGAAAAGTGAGAACCGATAAACCAATTGGTTTGAGGCGATGACACAACTGTGCAGCTACCCATGATGAGAAATTCCTCGGTGATAGTAGAGAATGAGGCATCAAATTCTGCTGGGTTAAGTACAATCCTCGTATCATTCTTTAATTGTCATCTTTACTTCAGAGAAATTTAATGTCCCCATGCTGCACTTGTGACGAAACATCAATCGTCTGCAATTGGCTGGAAACGATGTGAATAACCACGGATCTCAAGGATTTTGCTAGTCAAGTAATCAAGAGGTCGCTAATGTTCTTCCAGGATCAGGATGAATCTCCGATGGAAGATGTGCGTGCACAGGCAGAGTGATGCAGAGAAGATGAAAGCTTGAAGGCGTCTTCTCTAGCTTCTCTGTGTTTCTGTACCCCATACGCACATAACTTATGCTAAAGCGAAGATATGTTGTCTCAAACAAAAACCGAGAAAGTAAACAATGATTGTAAGCATAGCATGCCGAAATGGAGATGAAACTAGAAGGCTCTGACACAACATTCAGGATAAGGCAATAATAGTAAGGTTGTGCACACTTGCTCACGTAATACACCCATTGCACCCTCCAACTTTAAGACGCCATTATAGCTAAATAGAAGAAGGTTGTAACATGTTGTAAAGTTTTTTGACCATGTGTTGCTGTAATCAAGTGCAATACTTTTTACTATTAAATACTTGCACTACACACTACTGTACTTTACGAGTGCCACATTTATATTTTATATTTGCATCTCAACTATCAATATGCCATAGCAATATGTAAAATCTATGGGTTAAGAAAATGGCACCACAATCACCTTTGGAAGTTGGTCGGCCTCGTCTAGGTGGTTGTTGTCTCTCGCATGCTGGAAACGACAAGCAGATGGATGATTATAATTGTTCTCTCCCTCTTTCACTGAATTTTGCTAAGAGATTGAGCGAGCATCACCACAAGGCAATCATCTGCATTCTGGAAAGATATGGTCTACATACTTTGCAGGTTCTTACACATGCCAAAGTAGAATCTTGCAGCAATTAGATCTCTATCCTCATCTCAGATGACTGATGCAGAAAAGGCTGATAAAGACAAAAAGTATTTGGTGGTGAGTGTAGGGACAAGCAACAGGTAGTTACACTTAAACAGTGCTACCTTTCTGCAGTGATTATCCTATGTAATAGTCAAAAGAAAATCCTTGCACACACAAAATGGGAAGAACCAGCTTTTGCTAAAACATTATATGAGGCAAAGTACCTGCTTCCTTGATCATTCAGTGGTAACCTTAGCTATTCTTCTCCAATGTCATCCCTGTCTTTTTGTTGAAAACCCCCTTTCCATGCTCCAAAATCGATAGCCTGAAGAGAAATACGACCCAGATATAAGTCGCTTAAGTGTTCATTGCACAACCCAAAACGCCTCTTATTCAAGCTAGGATGGATGCAACCAGTGAAACCTGTCTTCCATCCTGGAAATTTCTGCCTTTCCATCACATTAAGGGTGTAGACATTAGGTGCGCTGGATGAGCAACCCACAACAAAACAGTTGCAAGGTCGTGACTGGCTGGTTATTCTTGCTAAAGAGAGCAAACAAGTGCCAGAATATAGAATTCCATACATTAGGGACTCATCATTATCAAAGACCTGAGAATCTGATGGTTCATTTGCCACATCTTGATCCAACTCTTGGGTTGAGGGAATTCTTCCTAACTCGGCATCAAATCGTTTTTCTACCTTGTCTTCATGCATCCGGTATTTGGACGCCAGAGTTCGGATGCAAGACTTTCTTGCATGATCACAAACTATCAGCTTTAACTCATTAAAGTTGTTACACTCACTGAACCATCTAAGGAAACGGTGAATAATGCCTGAAAACCAATCAATAATTCTGTCACTATCTTGTAAAATAAGTGGCGTTGCAGAGCGAGCATATCCTCTTGAGTTTGTCACCTCATAGCGCAAAAGATGCTTTTCTATGACATGAACAGGTGCATTTATCTCTGTAGTGGTGTCTGGATTGGAAGACTTGGGCAAAAGAGCAAGAGTGGAAGCAGTCTCGGAGGACACATACTCATCTACACGCTTTTGGAATTCGCAGAAACTGTCAATCAGTTCTTTAGGCAGAGAAGGTTCTGTGACGTATCTAGATAAAATTATCTCCTCACTTTCTGCAGATTTGGCATCTACATTTTGCATCCATATTTTCAATAAGAGCTTGTACCAGTGATCCGTCTCCATACCCACTTTCCTGTAGCGAGATATCTGGCTTAAAACTGAACCTTTATCAGCCAAATTCCTGATTTCTGATTCTTTAACCTTTTTCAAGCCATGAGCCAACCACTTTTGTCCAATTCGAATTGTCCCAGCATTCCAAGCAGTTTCCTTCTGCAAAGCAAATAGCTTGACCTTATCTTTTAATTTGTGAACGGCTCTCACTGCCGGACTTTCCTTCACTTTTCTTGTAATCAGAATACCCAGAAAGCGAATTCCATGAGGTCCATCACATGGTAAAACTCCAGATAGACTATCAACTTCCAGGTATAAAGTATTCTGCATATAATTTATAATCTCATGCATGAGATTAATGGCAATGTCTTCTGTTCCAGAAATGGCACAAAATATTTCATCCATAACGCGACAACAATAAATCCTTATGTCAGATTTCCCATTAATAATGTTCTGTACTTCACTTGCTTCAGATTTCCCATTGATAATGTTCTTTACTTCACTTGCTTTCATCTGTCTTTGAAACCAACGGCGCAATGTTGAAGGGGATCCACTTTGACGAGCATCAGAACCAGAACCAACAGCTTCATATTTCATCGATAGTTTAAAAAATTCACGGTCAAATTGGTCAAGATAAATATTCATCAATATAGGGGACAAAATACCTTCTTGGGGTAGACCATGACCTTTTGGGAAGCCCCCAAACTCCAAATTCAACACATGCGCCTCAAACATGGCTAGGATGAAGGTACAAAGGTAAGGATCTTCAATCTTCTCCTCCATAATCGAGACGAGTTGGGAAACATTTGAAGCATCCATTTTCTTGTTCAAATGCAATGTAAACCACCAGTCAGGGTTTGAAATCTCCTTGCATATATATTTTAGTGCTGTGGAGTGACTCCTACCACTTCGACAACCATGCGATATCTTGGAAAAATGAGGCCTATAAACAACTTCCAGGACTATCCTGATAGCTTCTTGAACAACTTTCAGCTTCAAATGTGGAAGGACTAGAACTTCTTTCTTTGCACCCCTTGTCGAGATGGAGTAAGTATGTGCCTTGACATCAAAACTCCCAGAATGGAGCTCCTTAGCTGTGGATACAAAAGACATACGGGGTTTAGTCATCAGAACATCAACATTGGAGTTGAGCATTATGCAACCATAAGCATCTTCAAGAGTCTCTGGGTGGGCAATAACATTTTCCATGAGAAAATGGAACTTCCCATTCATATATTGCTTCTTAACCCTCTTCTTTATACGGAGTTCAAGAAATCTTTTGAGCTCCATGCGGCTTCTAGGCTTTCTCTCTTCAAGATTAGAAGATTCATCGATAAGACTGGCCAAGTCTTGAGCCAATGTTGCTTTTCCTACGTCATCGGCTACAATACTTAAAACTGGAAAGGCGGAATACATTGCATGAGCTATTTTCCTCTCATCTAGTTTATCTGCAGAACAAAATGATTATCTAAATTGAGTGATAGCATCAGAAGCAAACCTAATTAAGGATCAATTTGAGAAACAAACCACACGCACAGGGACTACAACTTGCAGAATCCCCAATTATTTTGTTAAGTATCTTGTAAATATGTTTTTACGAGAAACAAAAAAGAATGAGTAAAAGAACCAAAGAGAGAGTGTGTTTGTTTATGCTTCAGCAGATGTTTTACTATCCCAGAAAAAATTAAAATTTTATTGCAGTTCCAAAATAAAAGTCATTTATAGGTCATGATAGTTTCAGTGAAAAAAATAAAAGAGTGAAATGCATGTGCCAAAAGATCTACATTAATCAAAAAGTCATAAGCAAAAGTCAATCCAAACATACTAAAAACCGGTCAACTCAAGATTCCCCTTAACCGATATGTCTTCATAGGATCATACCAATCCACTTCACCTGACAGACATGCCCCGATATTCAAGTAGACAGAGCTCATCACTGATTTGAACAGATAATTCGTCAAATGGTTTCAACAAAGTGGAAAACAGATGAGGTCACTAGTACAGTCGATAAGTTGTGTGAGTACTGTGAAGCCTGTGATATTGCAGCAACTCATTCTTATGAAAAGCTTACCAGCTATTTTCAAGCAGGAGCATATGCCAACAAACTTCACGCTAACAAGTTTAAGCAGATTTCTCCTGCAAACACCTCGCAAGCAGTGTAATGCCATCACTCTTGTAGACTATACCCACATGCCGCATTCTTGAAGGGTAAGTTCTACACAGACAGAAAGGGAAAAAAAGAAAATTGGCAAGGTAAGGAAAAAACGTAAAGTAAAGCTTCAAAGAATGGACGATGAAAACACAAACGGGCCAAGCAAACGCATGTCCTCGCTTGGACACTATGTCAAACAGGTATGGTGCAACAATCATTTTCTTCAGCCAGAACAATCCCCTTTCCGCACCATTCTGAGCCATATGATATTAACCGTAACTACCGATAATGAATGATCCACAGATAGACAAATCATGATTAAACCCGGGAATCGTATTCACGGAAGAAGTTCGACTACATACTCAAGAAAGCATCTTCCTTTTCCTGCGTATTGAGCAACTTTCGCACCTGAAGAACCGGGACGACGACAAGAGAACCCATTTGGCGTAAGAACTGGAGCGAGGAAGTAGAAAGGAAAACGAAAGCAGATCCCGTGGAAGAAACAGAGGACGCGTCCGCGCTTTGGAGAAGGAGAACCTCCCAACAGTTTCGCTTTGTCAGGGAAGGACGAAAGAAGAGCAGAGCTTGTCAGGGAAGAGAACAAGACAAAGACCAACGAAAGAGTGATGCTCGGATCCGAGCGCGTGACCAAGGGAGGCTGCGGTTGCACTTCCTTCCACCACAGTTACTACCGTTAACGACCGCCGCGCGGACAAAGCCGGAAGGCGGCGGTTATTGAGACTGTCACGCCGGTTGCGCGAAAATATAAAAGACAAAAATGTTTTTCCTAATGAAGAATGAAATATCATAAAAACAATTCTTTTCTGCTTTTTAAAGATAATTTAGTACTTTCGATAATAAAAAAAGATAATTTAGTACTTAAAACTCTATATATTTCACGAAAAATAAATAATTGAAAAACATTTTTTAAAGAAATTATTACTTTTATTGTTCACAAAAATAAATGAATAAATTTTTGTTTTTTGTCGTTTATCACATGGTATTCTACTATCTTGTGCATCGTTTAGTAGACAAGCTACATAAGAAGGCATTGGTTCCGACACGAGGAAGAGAGGTCTAGGGTTGGGGGAACTAAATAAGTAGAATGTCGCAGATTGGAAGCCAAGTCAAGTGTGAGAAGACAAAGATTAAATGGAAGTTTTCAATCTATTGTCTTGCCGTCAAGAAACTCTTTAGCTTCACCAATATCCCACTTCGCGCACGGCATGCAAACATCTTTACATCTTTGGTTTATGCCTAATTTGAGAATTACAATGCTAAAAATCGCAAGTCGTTGGATAAGAAGAAAATGGCGACATTGGTGCATCTGCCATCAATAGACAGTTTTCGAGTCTCTTTTAAGTTCTGATTTATGGATTAGCCCTACAAATTATGTTGATCGTATTGTCAATGGGGCCGATGAAGAATGGGAATTATATCACCGAGCTCTGGTGAGGAAAAAGTTGGAATCCTCGCATGACTATCAGAGTGTGGCCGGCGTAATAATGGAAGCTATCCAATGAGCTTGGTATCTCCAATGAAGTCTCTAGCATCATGCTGGATAATGCCAACTTAAGCACCTCCTAACACAAAGTTTGATTCAACAACTAAATGCCGTTGGCCATATGTTTTTCTTCTGTGTGATGTACGTGTCACCATATTAACTTATGTGGGTAAGATGATCTCCGCCCCTTCTATGATTTTATGGCCACCATACATGAATGATTCAATACTTTATATTCGCCCTACTTGGGCGTCAAAGCATCAAAAGATGGAGGTTCTGCAACATTATACAGGGAATACCATCTGAGTTGCTCCCTCCACTCGAATTTTCTAGTCGCACTTCAGTTGCTACCTTGAAGTAAAGCCAAATTTTAATGTCGAAAGAAGACAGAAAGGACTGCATCCTTCCTACCGCATTGCACGGGTTGCATCGATGCCATAGGGACAACAGAGTGGTGTAGTGGCATCACCATGAGGAAGGTTTCTCCTCATAAGGTTTCTCTTACAGCCTTTCAGGATTGATGGCATCAACTTTCGATTGGTAGCTGTAATCCCAATGTCCGAGTCAAGGTGTCGTCCTTTGGAGAAATCTAGAGGTCGTCCTGCTGCATCGATCACCACTTATCCGGTGTGTGACTCAAAGAAGAGGGTTTCATTCAACGCAAGAACCAAGGCTTAAAACTCCTCTTACTCTCGAGGGGACAAAACAAAAGCTTTGTTGTACTTTCATTAGTGGGCAATGGGCATGCAAAGAAGCAACCGGTTATTACCGCTAAAACCGTATTATGATCCACACCCGAACTACCAAACCACAGTTTAGCAAGTTCCCTAAATCCGGAGAGGGAGAGAGAGAGAGATGACGAAGATACATTTTCAAGCCTACTGATATTTAAGCTGCCTAATCATTCTAAAAAGAGAAAAGCACAACTGAAGAGAAAGCATGATCCCAAATCCATCCATCACCTCTGGAGAGAGCCCCATATGTGGCCTGGCTATCTATCCTCACTGGTGGGGCTTTGACGCCGAGTTCCTGTTGCAGAGAGTTTTCCTCAGAGATTTATTGAAGATTATTATGCTGCACTTGATCTTTGGGGATGGAGCTTGTCAACTCCGGCATGGAATGTGCTTTCTCAAATGGTTCAAAGTGTTGAGAGGAATGTTTCTTACATTTATTTGATGATGCTTAATATATTTACACATACATCAACGATCAAGAAATAATAGGAAACTAAGAATCCTAAATATAATAGGTCCCAAATTCGACTTTAAGTGTCTTATGTCCGACCCTTCAGATTCAATTGAGAGGACTCAGTCCAAGTCTTGGGTCCGGGTGCCGAGGCCTTCAATCTGGCCTTCAAGGTTGCAGGTTTGGTTTTCAAGGTCTTGGGGCAGTCGAGGTTTCAGATCGAATCATCAAGGTCCCAGGTTTTAGGTATGAGCCTCGGCATCTTGTGTTTGTGCGAAGTCCTAGTGTAGCTTCGGGGTCCTGAAAACGGGTACTAAGGACCTAGGTTGGTTTATCAGGTCCTGAGGCAAATGCTGGAGTTCAACGCTCCAGGTCCCGTATCCATGCCAAGTCTTGAGTTTAGGCACTACGATCTTGAGTAATGAGCTTTAGCTGGACGGCTTTGGTCAGCAAGCTTGTGTTTGATTGAGGGTACAGGATCCCATTAAAAATCTCCAAAAATCGGGGGTTCGGGTTTTAGAGTCCCAAGGCCCACAAGGACTTTGTCTAGTTGCCACGTCGTCTATCCAGTTATTGAGACCCGTCGCCCCGGGCCATGACCTAAGGTGTATGTGTCGGAATAGGACCGCAACACTAGATAAGGTCCCCATGCCTTCAGACCCGAGTTGTTGGCCCCCACATCCGACACCAAAATATGAGTCACCAAGAGTGGAACTTGGAACACCAACGATCGGGTCTAAGCTCCTAATGCATAAAACCTGAGAATCCTAAGGCCTGTCTCTAATTTTCATTGATTTTTTAGTCCCTGTTCTTTTACTCTTTATAATCGTGATCCTTATAGTATTCTCTTGCGTCACATTTAGAACAAATTAATTTTCTTTGACCAATACCAAGGAGAAATGCTAATTGGGACGACGAACCTGCTTACTTAACAATGAAAATGTTGACTGTTCCAAAAGAAGCGGCAAACATGCCGAGTCAACTCTATTTAGCGGTCAAGCAGCGTCCGGACCAGCTTTTCATGCACCTCATGATCCTTTTTAGTGCGCTTTGGCTTCAATAATAGTTACTCAGGATCTACAATTTTCAAGCAAGGTAATCAAAGGTCTAGCGTAGTAGGTTTATGTTATATTGTTTTCCTGATTACTAACTAAATCTATATACATTAGCTTCTTGTATTCGTCAAAGTTCACGATCCACTGTTCTGCTTATGATAAGATGCATAAAAAGGCCAAACTCTTCTGAAGTAGGTACACAAGGACATGAAAGATTTGTACCTTTCACTTGTACAATAAAGTTGAAGATCGAATACGCAAACTATTCTCAGCTGAAGTTGATTTCAAAGCAAACTTTCCTGTTACTGACATTCTCAGTTTCAGCACGTCGAATGAATGACAAACATAACTTGTAGAGGATGTCAAAGTATGATGCTTGATGAATGATTCCTTTATTTTAAGTTCTCTTATTGCAGTTCACTTGCTTTATTGAAATAAAGCTAAATTTTAATGTTGACAGGAAACAGAAGAGACCACATCCTTCCCACCGCATTGCACGGGTTGCATCAATGCCTTAGAGACGCAAGAGTAGTGTAGTAGCATCACAATGAGGAAGATTTCTCCTCCAAGGATTCTCTTACTGCCTTCAAGAGTGATGGCATCAACTTTTGATTGGTCACTATAATCCCTGTGTCCAAGTCAAGGTATCTCCCTTTGGAGAAATCCAGAGGTTGCCCTGCTGCATCCATTACCACGCCTCCGGCCTCTGTGTTTCATAAAAGACAGTCTCAGTCAATGCAAGAACTAATACATAAAACTCCTTTTATTCTCAAAGGGACAAAAAGAAAGCTTTCTAGTACTTTCATCAGCGAGCATGCAAAAGGCGCATTACTGCTAAAACTGTATTATGATATGTCAAAGGTCTAGTCGAGCAAAACAAAGTGATAGGCTTAGAAGGTATATGTATGTTGACAGAATAGCTACTATCCATACACTGGAGCTACCCAACCCACAAGTTTCATAAGTTCCATAAGAATATACAGAGAGAGAGAGAGAGAGAGAGAGAGAGAGAGAGAGAGAGAGATCATAAATATGCATTTTCTTGCCTCTGATACTTTTCAAAGCTGCCGAATCATTCTAACAAGAGAAGACACAGCTAAAGAGATTTTCCAGTACCAGTAACAACGATGCTCCCAGCAGCATGATCCCAAATTTTCTCACGGTACCCCTTGTGAGGGAAGCGCATGTATATTGCTCCATCACCTCTGGAAAGAGCCCCGTATTTGGCCTGGCTATCTATCCTCACTGGCGGGGCTTTGACACCAAGTTTCTGGGACAGAAATCTTTCTTCAGATATCTATCAAATATTATTATGCTGCACTTGATCTTGGAGGGAGAGAGAGAAAGAGATATTACCCTTGCAATGGAGCTTGTCAAATCATGCATGGAGTGTGCTTTCTCATATGATTCAAAGAATGATGCATCTTCAGAATTTCCAATATCACTGACATGCACCTGGACATTTATTGAACATGCGATGTTCCTCTTTAAGTTCAATAGCAGTTAAAACACAGAATATCCAAAGGATGAGGAAGAAATTATATGAGAAAAGGTCACTTCCTGCAGGACTTGAGAACAGGGCCTTGCACATCTGGTCCCGGTGAACCTGTTTGTTAGTTTCTTTGTTTTTCCCTTTTTTTAGTTATCCATGGAATCTGATATGTATCTGCATGACAAATTGGTGTAGAAGGAAATTATACCGACCTTCACAGGTGAAGATCCATCTAACGACTGCATGAAAGTTCCTGAACCAACTTTTGCATAGAAAAGACAGCCAACAGCATTTTGCGATGTCACATTCCCAGCGATAGATGCCAATGAAAGATTTGGACAAGCCAGGACACCCAATACTACTTTCCCATCATCTAATAAAGCTAATGCTACTGCATATTGATCTCCCCTTAAAAACCTGCAAGGTAATCTCATTGCATAAATCCTTCTGAACTAGTTAATACCTAATGAGTCAGCAGAAGCAGTAATAACTTCATTATAGCAGTTACAAAAGAGCACAAAAGTAAATTGACTGTACAATGAGGCATCTACGATGATGCATGATACAAATGATAATTACAGGGAGGTAGTTTCAAAATTGTGCAAAGGCCAGCATATCTGTTAAAGAGACTTCCTAGAGCGCCACTAATTTTTAATTATTTATCCCATGAGTGTTGCCTGAATTTGGTCCAAAAAAGTCCTAAAGTGCCCATTTATCACCAAGATATTGTGATGTGGCAAAAGATTGTTCATACCAGAACTTTGCACCAATAAGTAGAAGTAAGGACTTGTTCACTAAACACAGAAGACATCTGTTCCACATGCACCAATTAACACCAAAAAGAAATACCTTGCCACATAGAAATAACAGCAGATAGAGACAGAGTAGAATTAATACATGTTTGATTTGCCACTGCATGTTGAGGAAAGAGAGATGAAAATATTAATTTAGCAATTAGCACTTGAAACGAAGAGAGTTCTCAATTTTTCAGCTACTAGCAGTGGAGAAATAAGGATTTATAGATGAGAAAACTTGAAAAAAGGATCATGAAAAACTTAAACTATAGAAAAACTAATATGAATACTGATTGGCTACATAGATAATACATCTTGGGCCAACAACTCTTACCATCAAGAAATGCCAAACCTATATCCAGAAGAACCCCCCCACCCAAAAAAAAGAAAGGAAAAAAAAAAGAAATTTGTGTATGCCTCAGTCCATGACACAGGATTCCAAGGGGTAGGCCATTTTATAGCAGTCTAAAAATTCTGATGAAGACCATCCGTCATGCTTGACTAACCTTATGCCAAAGAGTATCCCACTAAGAATATTAAAAAAATTCCATAAGAGTTTTCATATCAAGGCCCTATATTATGCTCAGATACTGAAATTTGGAGAAGTAAACGACAGAGGAAAGTTGTAAATTAAAGATGAGACCATGCTTCCAAAATAGGTTTCTCACCCTTTTGTACCATCTATAGGATCCAAGACCCAGTGTCGACCAAAAGAACCACCTTCTGACTTCCCACAGTCAATTGCCCTAAGCACATCTTCTGGTGATAATGGAGAAGCACTATATGAACCATCAGTTGCAATAGTTTCATTTACAAGCTTTGTTATGCGCTGGAGGGTGTCTTTTCCACTATCCGTGCGAAGATCTCCTGCATCCTGAAAGGAATGATAGACTTTGAAGATGATTTTTCCACGACAGCAGAAAACAGAGGTACCAGAACTAACCATTAAGCTTTATTTTTATTTCAATTTTTTGGTACAAACCACTACATACTAACCTCCTCGGCCACTAAAGAGAGTGGTTCAGCTGAAAGCTCTCTTTCCAGCACAAAACTAACTATAGCCTGTGAACCTGTGAACCAGCAACAGAAAAATTGCTCCATTAAGGCCCAAAAGGCTGAAGGAGGATGGCGATTCACTGTCTTCAAACATAACACAATATGGATGACTGATGGATCCTTAGTATATACAATGTTATAGAGGAGAAGGGTCTATGCATCATCCTATTAGGTATGTCTCCCTCAAATAAGTATACAACTTGGGAACTCAGGTATGCACATGCTTAAAGGATCGACTGCATGTGTATTTACTAAAGAAATTTAAGCAATTGAACAACCATTCACTGATTGTCCAAGTGACCAAATGCATTACCCCAAGCAGCCTATAGCATGTAGAAGCAAACAGATACTCTTGAACTTACTCGTCCAGTTTCTGGTAAACAAAATAAGACAAAAGATTGGCGCCAAAAATAGAAGATAAGACTAAGGCAAAAGAGAAAATGAGAAGCAGGGCCCAAGATGCACAGGTTCACCAAAGCTTCTCCACAAGCTGTTATAGCGTGACCCTTCAATAACCAAATGTCACAGTCATATTATCGACAAACAAACTTTGCAGTCAATCAAAAGCTTGCTTCTTTTGCCACAGTGGAAAAATTAGTAAGTCAAAAAGATCAAGCACTTAGTTTACATTCAATCACGTGCCCATCAGGAGTCTATCATGGTCCTCAACAAGTCATGCCTAAAGGCTCTCATGCATGAGCCAGACCATTCTATTTTCAGTCAGTGTTTGCAGTGTATATATAATTCAGTCAACTAGGTCAAATTGACTGCATGAACTATCTTATTTTCTTCTAGGAGGTGCCGGACAAGGCCTTTGGATGACATCTAGAACTGTTCTATTTAATTCAGCAAACCCCTTTGTAACTCTTGACTCCTACACAAAGGAAAATAAACTCCTGCTTTTCCTATAATTCTTCGGACGTTTAGGATACATTTCAGCACACGAACAACCGGTCTATGATTCATTTGTTGAGAAACTCAATATTCAAATTAAGCAATAATCTCTGAAGGACATGATTTCCTAACCAGAATTTTCGTGAAAAATAAACATAATAGCAAAGAAGATTAAGCAATGAAAATGACGCTGGAGTGCACAGATTCTCAGTGCAACTGTGCAAAAAGAGAACTTTGTAAGCCATCTCGATCAAAATGACACAGAAGGAATATCAGCAAGACAGTTACCTGCTTTTTCCTGACTTCACTAGCTTAATGGAACATTTTGCATCTAGAACCATTTCTCTTGTAGATAATCTTGAAGATCATCAAGCCAATAGAAGAGTTATTAGACAATTTAAACAAAAAAGGAAAATCCAACTACAAGAGATATACTAGCTTAAAGAGCTTTTGAAAGACAAATTAGATGCATAAAGCTTATTCCAGTGTTAGAAACAGGTTAGAGGACTGACTGGTTAACTACTAACAAAATGCAACTCATAGGATTTCTCTAATTCCAAATCTTGCCAAAATCTTGGTCTACCTAAATGTCAAGTACTCTCAACCACAGGATTTTTCTATATATACAATGGCAATAAGACACTGGGCTTGTGATTCCACCGCACAACCTGATTTTAATACTCATTCCACAAACACCCATGTCCATATCGACATCTGTTGTCGTCTGTAGCATTGCCTTCAAGCAGACATATATACAACGCACCAGAACAGGAAGCAAGTTTCGTTGATCAAGATAACCAGCAAGGAAAAAGAAAAATATCGCATTGAAGACCAACCATAATCTGCCACTGTGACAGGACTCCTGTCTGATTTCGATTGAACATCCGATTGCAATAGTTCTTTCTGTACTTTCTGAAATAGATAGGACAGTGAGTAAATACCTGTGTTCTAGCAATTATGTAATGAAAAGAGAACATTACCGCTCAATAGGAAAAAAGCATGGGACTTTGAGGATAATGAGGAAAGAAAGAAGTTACTGAAGTTAATGAATCCAATAGAAATAAGAAGGGATAACGATGAATTCAATAAAAATAAGGGTGCGATTGTTTCATGAAAAATTAATGATTTGAGAAATGTTTTTCTAAAAATGATTACTTGTATCAATTACAGAAGATGAATGAATAAAAAGTATTCTCATCATCCATAAAAAATTTTAGGCATAAATTATTATCGATAATGAAAGAAATTTCATCACTCATTGCTTCAAGCCAGACAAGAATGTGATGCAAATCATTCATTTTCCATTCAGAAAAGTCTGTATAAGAACGATGATGATCCACCTATATTCCACGAAAAAATACGACTTCCGAGTTCATTCGATTGAAGCAGAGCATATAAGCATGAGGGATCAAAAGCAGGAATGCCTCAATTTCGCTCACGAGTTCAGTTGAACAAGCACAAGCAATCCGACCAGACATTACCAAAACACCCCAAAACGAGCAGGCGGGCATCAACTCCGCAACGCCAAACCTACTTCAGCTCAAAATCGGCCGTGCCCACATTACATTCAGAAACGCAACTCGACCCTCCTGCAGACTGAAAGAACGAAATGCAAAAACCAAGAGAGATGGGGACCTGGCAGAGGCAAGCGGCGAGAGAGGCGGCCCTCTTGGCGGCGGCGAGCTCCTTATCGTACGACATGGAGGCGGAGACGACCCAAGAAGTCCGAGAGGCGACGAAGCAGGGGAGACGGAGGAGATGGGATGTGGCGAAAATGGGTATTCGAGAGGGAGACAAGAAGGAGGAGGAGGAGGAGAAGGCTACCGCTCTCAGACAGCTCACTGACACAGCTGCAGCGGTTGGTGCAGCAGCAGTCATTGCTCTTCAATACCTGCTTCTTACGTGTCCACCTGCTTTTCCGGACTTGGACTCCAGAATCGAAACGTCGTGATTCTTGTGAAAAATCTCGCAATCGAACGGCTGTTTATTTTGCGAATAATAAATAATTAAATATATATTTTAAATAATTGTCAAAATAAATGAAAGAAAAATACATTGATTATTTATGAAAATATTTAAATTTTCATTGATAACTATTTTAAAATATATAATTAATCATTTAGAAGAAAGGAACTTTAAAATCATTCATATCATTAATATTGATTGATAAAAAAATTCATCCAAGAAGTAAAGATTACACTTTGGAAGTGAGAATTTAACTAAGTGGGATCAATTTTAACACTCACCCAATACACAAAACTTGTGTACAGATCCTCGCTTGATCTATGACGATGGGAAAATTATTTAAAAAGTCATGCGATTATGTTAATATGGTCTTGTACTTTTTTATGCTAATTAATTCATAAGCACTTATTTTTGTGTCAATTTTGACAGTATATATTTTTAATACTATTTCAATACTTTTTTAGAATCTTTATTAATTTTTTTCTTTTTTTCCTTTTCTCACTTTTTGTTTCTTCATTGTTCTTCTTACTCTAACCAGTCACCGAATCTGGATGACTAGCCAAGATGAGGGCCGGTGAGGTCGATCTTATAGGCCTTTGGTGAAATTTCGCTGACCTCAAGCGAGGTCACGCCTCATCCTGGCAAGGCTTTAGCCCTTGCCAGAATTTGCTAAGTTGAAGAAGTCGTGGCCTCTAGCAAGGGCTCAAACCTCATCCAGTCATGACAAGGCTTGCTTAAGGCCAATGAGGTCACTTTTCTGGCCTTTGTCTTTAACCGGTCACCATGATTCGGTGATTGGTCAGAGGAAGAAGAATAATGAAAGGAAAAAAAAAGAAGAAAAAAAGAGGAAAAAAATTTAAAAATATATTAAAATATTATTAAGAATTGTCTATATAAGCACGGGTCGCGCCATATATGATGGCTATAGTCTATATTAGCAATTTTAATATTGACACAAATACAAAAGGTTTTTGGCTCAATTAGTGAAGAAAAAAAGTTTCGAATTGAATTAATATAATCATCATAAGTTTAAGACCATTTTAATAATGTTTCCTACGACGAGAGTGATTCTTGCTAGTGATTGAAGAGGGTCTGAGGCCGATTGTCCAGAGATGCGACGCCCCACCAACCTCTGTGTCTCTGTCTTTGCCTTGCGTGCGAATACACACTCAATTGCTGGTGCCTTGCCCATATGTAGTCAATCCTTGTAAGATTGTGAGTGAAGTTTAGCCACCCTTGCCGCTGTCTTATGGTTAGATCAATCTAAACCTATCAGAGTATTTCTGTCAAATCCTCTTTCGGTCCAAGTGTTTGCACCTATTAGCGGTGATCGGTTCCGGGCGGTTCTCGGTTCTCCTTGAAATTGGAAATCGGATCGGTGGAACCAGTTCCCTATTATTTAAAACCAGGAACTGGACTATACCGGATTGGGCGGTCCGGTCCGATTTCCGCCCGGTCCAATCCGGTTCCCGAGTTGGTAATTATTAATTACCAGTGATGTGTTAGCTTTATTTTTATTTATTAACGGTTCCCATCTGATCCGGTGCGGTTTTCGTTTTGTTTTTTAGAGAGTGGAGAGGAAGGTGGAAAAAAAGAAAGAGGCGGAATTCTGGAGGGTTAGGTCTTAGGTCAGCCGATCAACAAAAAAATAAAGATATGGTATATATTTTTTTATATTTTATTTTTTTAATAAATAAAAAAATTGGGTTTGGTCCGAGTGGGCGCTTCCAACCGGACCCAAAATACCCGATTCCATATAAATGAAACCTGGAACCGGACCATTGGCTTTTAGAATTGCCCAGAACCGACCGGTCCGAGCGATTTCGGCGGGAGGTATATAATGCTCGCCCCTAGCACCTACGGATAATTAGAGGTGGTCTGCCTCCTTCTCTCTCTTGACTCTCCAGTTTCCTTTTTATATTGTTCTTGGTGTTCCTTTTCCCATTGTTTTAATCAACATTAGCAATTTCAGGCTAAAACAATGATCTAATAGGGACATACTTGCCATAGAGCGCTTGACGGTTATTTGATTGCCATATCAACATTTTCATTGAACCATCTGATGGAAGACTAATACTGCCCAAATAAAATAAGTATACAAAAAATCCTTAAACTTATAGTGAAAGTGCAATAAATACTTAAAATCTTCCAAAGGAGCAACGAAGTGCTCAAAATGTGCAATTAAAGAAAGGTCTTTATTACTTGATAATTGTTTAGGACTTAATTAAAATTTTTAAAGAGTTTTAGGACTCAATTACACTTTTTGATAAATTTTGAAACTTAATTGTACTTTGTGAAAATTGCAGGATTCGATTGTACTTTCGTAATAAGTATTTAAATTTTTTAAACATATTTATCTCTTATCTAAATAATAAAAAGTCTAAAGA
This sequence comes from Melaleuca alternifolia, assembly GCA_019926035.1. NCBI lineage: Eukaryota > Viridiplantae > Streptophyta > Magnoliopsida > Myrtales > Myrtaceae > Melaleuca > Melaleuca alternifolia. The sequence continues at coordinate 906,280 of JAGKPW010000110.1, read as the reverse complement.
CTCGATTGTAAACTAAAAAAAGTCTGAAGACAATATTTTATAAATCATAAAAGTCTAGGAGCCATGACAACATTCCTTAAATAGGTTTAACAACTAATCTCTCTCCCTCTCAGCCTCTCAGCCTCTCAGGATCACGTCCAAGCAGCACGCATGCACACTCGCCAGATTTTGACATTGCTTCTGTAAAGATGGCCTTGATGATCCGAGGTACGATTCCCCAGTAATTACTTTTCCATGTACCCGTTCATCAATCTTTTGCTTATTTCAGTCTAAAGAAAACTTGACTTACTTCGGCTGGATATTCTATGTCGATACAAGCTAACAACATCGAATTCAGTCCGATCATTATAGACTTAGGTTTAGATTAGAACATCGAGGTTTAAGGCCCGAGTTTGGCCATTCGAGTCATCCCGTATTTGACCATCAAGTTTATATCATGTCGCAAGGTCTCGAGTTTGACTGCCGAGTCTCAAGTTTGGCTTCTTTCTATCATCTTTTTGTTATTGTTAATTTTAACAAGGAAAATTAAAATATCTCGAATTTTGATATCGGAGAATACTATGGGAACCACCGTTGTGATGAGTAAACTATGTGGACTAAACTTGAATTTGGATGATTGTATGGGGACCATTTTCGTAATTCCAAAAACGAAAGCTCATTTTTGGAACATGTTTTCGGCCGAAGCATAGTTTCAAATGGCCTACATTATGAAATAATTTGTAAGATCTTTCCGATCATACGATAAGTTCATTTAAATAAAATCATATTCACTCGAAATTATAAAGATTGCCATCATATCGTTAAAATTAAAAAGGAAAAAGAACAGAGGAATCACAAAGATCAAGAGCAAATCTCAGTGCATTAAGAGGTTTTCACCATTGCTTAAAAGAAAAAAAAAAGTAGTCAAAATAGGGTCAGAACTTGTAAAAATTGTATCATCTAAGCAAATTTATTAATTTTTCTTCTCATCTTTTTATGTTCCCTAATTTATATAACATTTTTTTTTATCGAAGTCGCAGAGCCAGATGCCTTAATAAAATCTCCAGCAAAATAAAAGAGAATTTAAAAAATTAACTAGACAAAAAAAAAATAGTGATGAATAGATGATGATGCTGGGAAATATGAGTGAGCAAGCCACTCTTGTTTTAGGAAAAGCAAAGAGTCGAACCAAAACCAGACAAGGTGTGTTACAAAGTAACAAAATTAATTAGGTAGGTTAATGAGATATTACTCATGATGTGTTACAACGAAAATACAATTAAAAAAAAACAAAGATATAATTAAGTCGGATCTCAAAATTCGATTTGTGAACGGTTTGATTTGTGAATACCAAGCTCCTTCAACTGATCGTACGGAAACCAATGGTTGGAAAGGATTTTCATAACCAATTGAAATATTCAGTAAGTCTAGATATTTATAAGACTGTGCACGCGGTCCATATCTGAGTGTACAAACCATGCGTAGCTCCCGTACTTTGTTTTTATTTCAGCTGAGAGATTACCAATCTGGTGTTAGGTAGCATTTGAAGCATATTCTGGAATTCACAATAGGACTGAAGTAATGAAAACTTATTACGACATATACGACAATGGTGCTGAGGAATAATATGCAGAAGAGAGAAACTTGAATTTTTTTGTATATTTCAATGTTTAGATAACAAAGAGTACATAAGCCTATTTATAAGTTTTGCTGGACAACTCTCCAAAATAATTGAGAATTACAACATTAATTACAACAAATCAGGATCAATCAACGAAGATAATGCTCAATCCAGAGAGTCAAATGGAATAGTCCTGCAACCCAACTTTTGGAAAGCAAATCGTTGTATTGATTGGCTTGTTAACTTTGGAATCGATAAGGGCTTTGACAAAAAGTTTTGTTCACAGCCTTCTAGAGAATTATTTCATATTTTATTAGGCAATCAAATAAGAATAGCAGATTCTCGATTATCAAGCATTTTGTGGTTTGGTTTGACTCAATTTAAAACTGGGCAAGGTAAAAAGATGCAAAGTGATGAGAAGGAAAAATTTAAATTTCTTAGATGATACAATTTCACGTGAAAACTCTCTGCTTTTATTTTGTTGAAGATTGTATTAGGCGTCTGACTCTACGACTTCGATTCAAACATTTATACAATCTTCACCAAAATAATTATGATCTTCGTCTAACTAAGGTTATAAAAAAAGATGAGAAGAAAAAGATAAAATTTCTTAGATGATACAAGTTTACAAGTTTTGACCCTATTAATGCACTGAGATTTGCCCCGATCCTCGTGATTTTTTATTTAACTTTTAGAGATCAGATGTTAATCTTTATGATTTCAAGTAATTATGATCTTATTCAAAATAATTATGATCTTATTTAAATGAATCTATTGTATGGTCAGTAAAATCTTAAAGATTGTTTCTATAATATAATTGCATTTGAGATAATGCTTCGGCTGAAATCAGATTCCGAAAATGAGTTTTCGTGTCGTTTTCTTTGGAAATTCTGAGAATAGTTCACGTACAATTATCTAAACTCAATTTTAAATCCATATACTTTTACTCATTACCCAGTAGTAATCTCCCGTATAAAAATTCTGGATATTTTAATTTTCTCCGGCCAAAATCAAGAAAAAAAATTATGCCAACGACGATGGAGTTGCTGATGAAATTTAGTGTAAATTTTGACGGTGTCAAAAGAAGCGGCAAAAATGCCGAGACAAATAAAAACAGTGAAGAATGAAAATTAAACATACCCAAATAAAACCTTCCTCAAGCAATCGCACTCCTAATCCGTTCAAACCCTAAGGGAAATTCGTAATTAGTGTCCAAAATCGACTAATTAGTGTCCCAGGGTGGACATTGTCGGTTCGCATCCACGTCAACGAAATTCGTAATCCTTTGCTATTAATGGCGATGGTATTCTATTATAATTTGAATACTGATCTTGTGCCAATACGTACTTGGTGACACATGAATTTTCGCCGACAAATCCAATTAGGTAAAAACCACGAGACTCAAGATCCTTGATCACGAAAAATGAAATTTTCTGTCGCTAAATTTTGCGACGCTGAATTAGCCACAAAATTTTTTTCGTTGCAAAATTCGTTATAAAAACGTTTAGCGATGAATTTTGCCAAATTTTCTGTCGCAAAATTCATGGCTAAATCCTTATTTTTTTGTAGTGTCATTTCCCGACCAAGAAAGACCGTTCTAGTGTTATTAGAGTTTCATTTGCATAAAGAAATTAGGAGCATTTCACTTTATTAGCAATTTGGTAGCATCTCTTAATAATTCAAAAGTTACCCTTTAGATTAACTTTTTTTAATCAAACGTAAAAAGTCAACTTTAGGTCAACACTCCATAAATTTTGCAAAAATCATAATTATATAACAATTTGACCCTTGCATGCTTAGTTAGGCTCCTAATTTTTAGTTTTTCATAAAAATGATCGAGGGTTGACTTTTTTTATTAAACGGAAGACTTTGTCCATCGATTAAAAAATGCCGACATTCATTAATTTGATTCAGGGACCAGCCAATCGAGGATTCCAAGCCAATCCATCTATTTTGAGCTTAAAAGGGACAGTTCACCCTGGCTCAAGTTTCGGGCTAAGGTTAACTTTTCAAATAAAAAAAGTCAACAAGTACATTTAACATCCAATAAGGCCAAATTAATTAAATTTCAACATCAAATTAGGTTTAATTCGGATAATCTTAAAAATTTGAAAAAAGAGAGAGAAGAAAGATCGAGATCTAGGGGCTGGGCCATTGGCCCACTGGCTGGCCCCTTGGGTCGATCAAGGAAGCCCACAAGTCCTCTAGCATTCGACCAGCCCATGAAAGCAAATAAGAAAATGTTGGCTCTGGTCAATAATTGACCAAAGTCAACTTACTTAGCCTCTAAGCAATCTCGGTTATGCATGATGCCACCAGTGGGTAGTTAAGAATGGGTGATTGGATCTTAATTATGTGTTAAGTGACTTAACTCACCGTTTGAGGATTTTGCAAGTGGGGGTTAAGAATCACTTTGCATTAATTAATTAATTAATTTATTAATCCATAGTTGATTATGAGAGGATGGGTCGCCGAATTGTATGTCGACATCCAAGTTCCGAACCGAACCCGTTTTCTTTTGTGATCGAGTGACTAAATGTTGCCATTGTGTGTGTTGGGTGAATGCATATATGATTGTGGAATGTGGATCAAGACCATTGACCACTGAAGGAGGCAGCCCTTTCAAGACACTTAAGTCTAGGTGGATCAAACTAGTTTGGATTTAAATAGAATAGTTTAGTGAATTGACATAGGATATAGTAATATAATTATTTGGGTTGGTTAGCTATATTCAAAATCGATTTAAACTTAGAATCATTTGCCCAATTAAAATGGATAGCATTGTTTAGATTAGGTCTTTCATTCAAATAAAAATGGATAGAACTTAGGGTCATTTAACTTAGATTTCGATATGAAATTTGTCTCTAAATTCAAGCTCATGGGGATCATGTCCCAGGTCTCAAGATAAAGCCATGTATATTTTTTGCCTGACTTGATATCGGGTTAAGCTCATGGGGATCACGCCCTCGGGTTTAGAGCAAGGTCATGCATATTTTTTCCCTTGATTTTTCATTTTCCATAACTTTACTTTTAATATTTCATACTTGGGTGGTTAGTTTCTGCATTTTACTTACGTTGACTGTTCTTGGCACTTTTAGAATGGTCATAACAAACCTCAGAATCATCATACAACCCCTAAGAACCATCGAATGAACATTTAGGGTGCATTTGGTAACTATTTTGGTTCTTGGTTTCTCGTCTCCAGACGAGTTTGAGACGAGAAATCAGTTTGGTAAATGCCCTTAATATTTTTATTCCTCGGATGAAAGAAAAGGTTGGAGATGGGTTTTTGATGTAAAATCAGAACCAAAATATTTTTAGTTTTCTGTTTCTTGGACAAAAATGCACACTACGAGAAAGAGAAAACCGATTTCTTCCTCAGTTACCAAATGCGTTTTTCTTCTCAAAAACTCATGTGAGAATCATTTCTAAAAAACAAAAACTCATTCTAAAAAAAATTATTTATGGGACGAGAATGTTACCAAAGACTCCTTCAATGACTTAAATGACTTCTAGGACTCCTAATGGGTAAAGAAGACCGTTTGATCACTTAGACAAACACCCAATCAAGTTTAGAGATACTGAAAGGTCATTAAGAAGAGATATTAATGTAATGAGAGAATAATACAAATGATCCCCAAATTTTGATTAAATATGCAATCTAATCTTTCAATTTGACACAAATGATCCCTAAACTTTAGCTCAACGTGCAATCTAGTCTCTAAACTTTTAATTTGTTCAATGTGTTCTCTAAATTTTTAATAAATATTCAAACTATTTATTGATTTATTTGAAAATGTTCAATATGATCATTCCATTACACTTAAGTTTAGGGACCACATTAAACATTTTCAAATAATTCAATGACTAATTTGAACATGTATCAAAAGTTTAAAATCACATTGAACAAAGTTCATGGACCAAATTGTATATTGGGCTAAAGTTTAGGGACTCATTTATGTCAAATTGAAAGTTTAGGGACTATATTGCATATTTGGCTAAAATTAAGGAACAATTTGTGTCATTATCTCTAATGTAATCAAATTTTTGAACCTAGAAAAATTTAGTTGCATAGGTAGTAAAGTATCATCCCATGCCTCACTTGATTTCTAACTGACCCTAATAAATTAGTGACCATTTTCAGTTCACATATAATCTTTTAGAATTAATTGCCACTTAAAATGAACCCTAATGTCAACCATGATAAGAGTTTGGAAGAGCTCGCACCTAATTGAGGACTGTTAGCTCGCCTTTCGTGGTTATTGGGAGAAGAACACTGGAAGTGCTAAAAGTTGTGTACAACGCTCACTTTAATGTCAAAAATTTCAAAACGATAACTTCAGTGCAATTTTTTCAAAAAAACGATCACTTTAGTGCCAAATCCGAAGTGGCAGTATACGTGGCTCGCCCGAAGTCCAAATAATAATAAAAAAGATTCAATACTGGCGAGAAAAGGGGTTGTGCTTTGCGGTTGATTTCTCCCAAATGGCTCAACGTCGGCGGTCGATGCCGGTGTCTTTGTGTTCGTAGGATCCCAAGCTATCAATTGGGGGTGGTGGCGGTGAGTGGGTCTCACTAGAGAAGGCCTGGTGGCCAAAAACAACAACTTCGGCGAAACAGGGGTCAACGACGATTTGGGATGAATACGGTGATTTCTCAACCAAGTTAATCACAACAAAAGACATGGTAGAGCTTAGGGAACACCTAAAGACATCATAGAAGCTGCAGTTCGGCTTGGGCATCGTCGAAATGGCCAATTTTCGGCGATGAAGAATTCTGGAATTTTTGGAAAACATGGGAAGAACAGTTTCATGGGGGATTCTTTCAGGGGCTCTCGGCGGCAAGAATGTTGGCTAAGGAGGCGGAGATTCATTGGGACTGGTAGAGGGTGTTTCAAAGAATCCAATGCCACCAACGGCGCATCAAACAGAGGAGAGAAGAGAGATATGTCAGTCGAAAGAGGAGCGGTTCACTCGCGTGAGGAGGAAATTGATGATGTATCGATCAACTGCAACAAGAGACGTGGTAGAGCTTAGGGACGTCATAGAAGTAGTGGTTAGGCCCGAGCATTGCCAAAATGACCAATTTCCAGCGATGAAGAATTCTGAAATTTCTGGAAAACTTGGGAAGAATAGTTTCGTGGGGGCTTCTTTCAGGGGCTCTCAGCGGCAACAAAGGTGGATAAGGAGGCGGAGATCATTGGACCTGGTAGAGGGTATTTCAAGGAATCCAACACCATCAACGGCACGTCAAACGGAGGTCGGAGGAGGGAGATATGGCGGTCGAAAGAGGAGGGGTTCACTTGGTACGAAAACAGGAACTTGGCTCGCGTGAGGAGGAAATCTGTGATTTTTCGACCAAATCAACTGCAACAAGAGACTTGATAGAGCTTAGGGAACACCCAAGGACGTCATAGAAGCTGCGGTTCGGCTTAGGCATTGCCAAAATGACCAATTTTCAGCGAGGAAGAATTCTGGAATTTCTAGAAAATAGGGGAAGAACATTTCCGTGGGGGCTTCTTTCGAGAGCTCTCGGTGACAACAGCGGTGGCTAAGGAAGCGGAGATCAGTTGGGACTGGTATAGGGTGTTTCAACGAATCCAACGCCACCAATGGCGCGTCAAATGGAGGTCGGAGGAAGGAAATATGTCGGTTGAAAGAGGAGGGGTTCACTTGGTGCGATGAAAGAAAATTAAAAAGCCATGTGGAAATTTTCTTTTAAAAAAATGCCACGTTGAATATATTTTTTATATAAAAATGCAATGTGGATTATTTTATTATTTAAAATGCTGACGTGGCACTTTTGGCCGGAATTAGCACTTAAGTAATCGTTTTTTTCCTGAAATTGGCACTGAAGTGATCGTTTTGAAACTTTTGGCACTAAAGTGAGTGCCGTACGCAACTTTTGGCACTTCTAGTGTTCTTCTTCCCATTAAACTCGTCTTCCTGACCACATCGGGAATGGTCGTAAGAGTACTTCGTGCTTTTCTTCTGGAATTCTTTTGTGGTTAAAGGAAAGAAGGTACATGCCCCGCGAGTGGTGCAATTTCTGTGGTAATGATCATTAACCCCATGTCTAGTCGTGTTGCCATCTTGGAGTTTTTGCATTCCAAATCACGTGCTTGAGCATAGAATCTTGGTCAGTGATTCTTGGCTCTCACCCTGCACTAATTTTGACAAGTCATGTTATTTTACAATTTCCTTTTGTTGACATGAACGCACTATGAATTTCTCAAGATTTTGCAGGAAAAAAATAATCGAAATGAAGAGATTCACAAAGTTGAGCGCCTATTGTTTATGCGGATTAAGGCAAGGTCAACTGCTCATTGTGGCATATTGTTTAATCGACAGTATTCGACATCTAATTATATGTTTTGTATTGACAGTAGTTTATAGTTGCATATATAAATATAAGACCTTCAGACTCCATGTCAGAGAGATGCCCCATTGTTGACGGTCATGAAGATGTTGAATGTATCAATAAATTTCTTTAGTAAGTGATGTCACAAGTTTCGACTCGATGTTGAACAATTGACTCTTTCAAATATACAATTAGAGGTGGTAAAATGGGCCATCAATCGGGTTTAGATCATTGATATTGTATTACATGAAAAAAAAAGTATTGAAAGACGATGATATTCTCTCAACAATACAGTACAAATGGATGTTGAGGGAGTCGGATGATATGAAATTACTAGGATATGATACGACACGCCGAAAAAGGATGGCAACCAGGTAGATGTAGAATAGTTGTGGAAAATTCTCTCTCTCTCATAAATATGTATTTCTGAATGCAAGCTGACCTATCTAGAAAAAAAGTTAATGCTTAATGGCCGCATTGTCATTGAAGTTTGAATCTGCTGAAATAAGTTGAAAATGATAGGGCATTATGTTGTTTTTTATAGGAGAGGTGCTGGTTTCATGAGCATGAAGAGAGGCGAAAAAGCAATCTTAATATACGAACCAACTTGTGATCTGGAAATATAAAGTTAAATTGTAATAAATTTTTTTAGCGACGTTGTTCACATAGCCAATCACAACACATATGTAGAATGAGAACTTTCATTTTTTCTTATATAGGCTTGTAAATATAAAGGGTGTATCTTGTAAATCATTCGTACATGATATAGGCTTGATATAGAATTCATCTCGATAATTGTGAACCCTAATATGGATGCCACTCCTTATCAAGCCATGACGGTTCTCTTCTAGGAAGGGAATGATAATTATGCATAGGTCTCACTCGGGCAGATATGATCAAAAGTACAGAATGGATAAACCAATACTTATATTTCAATTTTTCGTTATATTATCCGGCTAAGTCAAACTAAGAAATAAAAATTCACTTCAATTAATACCATACTTGAACTTCATTGAGGAAAATATACAAAAGATTCTAACCCAGCTTTATCCCAGTGAATTGTGAGAATTTATAAATAATGTTCTAAGGAGTTGCCAAGAAGGCGACTTTCGTGTATAGGTTAGAAACGATAATTTTACGTTTGATAAGGCTCATAAATTAGGTATAATTTTTTTCATAGAAAAAATCAATGATTTGAAAAATATTTTTCTAAAAATGATTATTTAAGAATGAAAAATATTCAATGTACCGATTATAATTTACAACTAAACATCTTTGTTGATGATCAATATGCTTTGGTTAATCAACTTATTAAGCGATACAAATAATTAACGAATTTTTTTTTGAATAGTCAATTTTCGTCCGAATAAAACCATCCCAATGAGAAGTGAGACTTTGGAATATCTATAAAAAATTATGCTAGCGGGATTTTCGTAAAAGCAAATTGTGCTGACTTTTGGCCAACTATTTTCAGCTTTTCCAATTCATCTTTTTTGACGCAGGAATCTTCAAATTGGGATTGAACTTCAAAAAAGATAGTGGGAAATACATGGACATGCATCTAGAGAGGACCAAAAAGAAGGAGATTGTTCGAAACCAAGAATATAATCATTCTCTCTCTATGCCAAACACTCTTTTGAATGCCCAAATCTAATTTCTGGTTGTGCTTCTTTTCAATTAATGACCAAATTCCTCTTTGCATCTCGTTTCTAAGTGCGTAATGTTAGAGATCATATTTCGATTATTTATGTATATCTCTCATGATTGCGCATTATCTTTCTTAATTGATCTTGATTGATTGTAATTGATATTGTAATAATGTGCATGTCAGAGCACCACCAAATAAAATCCCATATTTCGTGTTATTTTCCTTTCGAATAACATCTCACTTGCCTTTTTTTTAGATGGAAAGATCTTCAATTTGGTGCTAGTTACAGTGTATTCTCGAATTCACAAAAGAACCAAAGTATTGCCATCAATATCAGTTTGTGCCATCTTTTCGAGACAAGCCCATTTTCATGTAATAAAATTCCAACTATCCAGATTTGAACCATGAACCAATTTGCCACCTCCAATCGTAGTTATAAATATTGTGAATCGTTCAACTCATGAGCTTCACTTATATCAATATCCAATCGAAACTCACGTGACCTTACTTGCTAAGGAAACTTCTTCACACACATAACATTATCCAGTGCATTAACCGTGGCTTGTCGCTCTTACACGAAGCCTGAAGGACTTATGTTTATTTATAAAACTGTGAACATCTGCAAGTAGAAAGCATATAATTAGTTTTCAAATAGCATTTAATAAAAAAAATGTCACAATGACAATAGGCTCTTGACTTTGTGAATCTTTTGATTTCATTTCTTTTGTGTTGCAAGATCTTGAGAATGTCATAGTGCGTTCATGCCAACAAAAAGAAATCGTAGAATAAAATAATTTGACTCGTCAAAACTAGTGTAGGATGAGACCTAACCCACTCTTTAGTCAATCGATACTTAGCTTAGTTCCCATGATTAAAGTGCCTTTTATTCCCTGATTTGATCACCTGCCCTAAGTACTGATCAGGACTCTCTGCTCAAAGCGCGTGATCTGGCATACAAAGCCTCCAGAGACAAACGGACAAGAAAGAAGATGGAATAGCGTACATATGGCCACAAGATCAGCCTCCCGTTTCTAATAGAAATGCCCTCGATAGCAAAAGTCAAGGAGGATTGATTGCATGAATCAGTCGAATTGGTCATAAAATGGCGATGATTATCTCCCCTGATTGATCTTGATTTGATTGTAATTAATAATATAATCTTCGATTACTCTATATAATTATCCTATAAACTATATAAGTAGGCTCATGTAAGCTTCATCATTACATCGAAATACACACAAATTTGAGATTTCTCTCTTTCGCTTTTCTTTCTTTGACACCGAAGATTCAAGCTATGGCTCCTCCGTACCCACCCTACCCATATTGGTATCCGCCGTATCCATATGCTGCACCTCCGTATCCGTGCCGGGCACCCAAATCAGTTGTGTGCTCTAAAGTGCCTCCACCTCCGCCACCAAATTGGCATTGGGCTCCATCTTCAAGGGGGGCGTGGGTTCCGTACGTATGTTGCAATGACAAGTCATCACAATGTGCTCAGGTCGAAGACATCCGGATCGAGGTCCGTCGAGTCCGCATTGAACCGGAACTGGAACCCGAATGCCGAAGCATCCGTTACATCCGCTATGATATATAGGTGCAATAGCCAAAGAAAGGTTCGGCTCGAGTTAAGTGAGATGCTGACACAAACCCTAGCCACATTGATGGATTCCTCTTTGCATTCTATGGGTCCTTCTAGAAGTTCATAGTTGAGTGGCTGATAATAAGTGTTTGTCATCGATGTGGATACCATTCGTTTAAGTCGTAATGGGTTTTCATTGCTTTGTTTCTTTTAAGAATTTGATGATGTGCGTCAACCGCTGACTAACACCAGATCGAAAAAAAGGGATGTGAGTAGTTATCATCGAACAGGAGATACAGAATTTGCAATCAATTGTGCAATCAGATGTGCACTGAGCGTGCATGATAACTATTCGGAGTAACTGAATATTACTAATGACAATCAATCAGGTTCAATTAGTAAAATTGACGCGCAATCTCGAGAGATATACAAAATCAATGGACATATTATCTCAAACACTGCCCATGTGGAACCTTGATGCCAAGTGAAACTTGTTCATAAATTGACAAGAAGCATAACCAGATTTTAGGTGCGGCCATTCAAAAGAGTAATTGCGTAGAGCATGGATTCCAATCTTGGTTTCGAATAGTCTCCTTTTTTTTGTTCTCTCTATATGCATGCCCATGTATTGCATGCATGCATGTATGCCGCTATTTTATTCGTGCATTAATTTGAATCCCAATTTGAAGATTCCTGTGTCAAAAGTATGATTTGAAAAAGCTGGTAATAGTTGGCCGAAAGTCGGCCCCTTTTCTTTTGCTAAATTTCCCCTAGTTTCTAGAATTGTGAAGCATAATCTTTTTTTTAGCCCAGTGATTCTAGAATCTCACTTCTTATTGAGATGCTTTTGTTTGGTGGCAAAAAAAATTGGAAAACATTATTTTATAATAATCATTTGTATTGCCTTAAATAGATTAGATAATGAAATGTATTTTAAACCCTAAATTTTTGCTAATGAAATATTCTTCATTAACTAATTTTTCTAAGAGGTGTCGACAATTAAGTTTAGGAAAATGTTTTAGGTAATTGTATTGTGAGTTTACGAGCCTTTTCAAACTTAGACTTACCATCTCTAACCTATGGAAAAAACTCGCCTCCTTTGCCTGCTGAATGTTCCTTCAAATATGATCTATTAAACCTTATTGGATAATTCACTTGAACAAACTTTGGTTAGAATCTTTTCTATCTCTTCCTCAATGAATTTTTAGTGTGGTGTAAGGGTGATCTCCGACTCTAGGGTCCTTCGGTAGACGTGAATTTTCAATTCTTGGTTTGATTCAGCCCCAACAAAATATAAAGAAAAAATTGAAATGTGAATGTATTGGGCGGATGCCCACCATGTTATGTACTTTTAATCATATCCACCGAAATGAGCCCTATCAATTATTATGATTCCCTTTCCAGAAGAGAACAGTCATTGCTTGATAACAACTGGCGTCCTACTCTTAGTTCACTTTTATGTAGATGTCATTATTTCATACAGAGTCAATCATGTAAGATGGATTTGTGGGGACATAAGTATTTAAAAAATTCATAAATCAATTGCATTGTGTCAATTTTAATTGTCGAACTTTCAATTGGATCAATTTAGTTCTAAATCATTTTTATATTTTACTAATTGAGTTAATTTGACCAATTTTAGCTAGCAATCGATGAGGTAGACATCGACCATTATGTTTGAATAGTCAATGCCCATACGGACATTTTTAATAATATTCTGCTTGATTGCTTTTGCACCTCTCATCATCCTCATGAAACCAGCACCTCTTCTTTCAGGAACGACATAATGCCCTTTCCTTTTCAACTTATGTGGGCAGATTCAAACTTCAATGACAATGCCCCACGGACTTTTTCTAGGTGGGTCAGTTTGAAATGCATTCATAGATACTCCTTTATGGTAGAGGGAGAGAGAGGTGTTCGTTTTTTTTACGTGGTTGCAATCTTTTTCGGGTGTGTTGTGTCGTCTCCTGAACTTCCTCACCTTGTGCTTCTTTCTTGGTGTTTTCATTCCTTCCTAGTTTCTGCATTGTCACCATGACCTGCTTCTTCCCAAATTGACTGCTCATTTCTTTCGTTTTCCACCAATCTGTTTGGCTTCTTTGTTGCTTTGGCTCAAAGATTGAACAATTTGGGTTCGTCCATTCCCCTCATGAAAGACCCAAAAATGGGTGTTCTCCATTTGTTCAAATGTCCAATTGACCTAGACTTGTTCATCGACCCGATCACCAAGTGCACAGGTCAGACCTGTGACTGGCCAAGCATAGAGAAGTGGCTCACCGCTGGTAACGTCACATGCCCTGTCGCAATTCATTGGCTCCGTTTCACGTCCGTCATCTAAAACCACAGTCTCAGGCACTTGATCGAGTAGTGGCTCCCATTAGGTCGCGAAGCCAGCCCCGATCCCTTCAAGATGATCCATCCTGATTGTTGCCTCCTCGCTTTGAGACACAACCACGAGTGCCTTGGCTCCACCTTAGCAATAAGGTTAACACGCTCGACAGACCTTGGATATTGTTCATGGAACCTCCTTCGAAACGTGCTGCTTTTGTCCAATTGGGATCCTTGTCAATGTTGTTGAAGCTAATTTTTGGGAAAGCATATTCAAGAATACCGAAATACATGTAATCATTAGCTCATCATGTAATTCTTATTTTCTTTTAACAACATGGATCTATGATATTATCCAGATTTTCAGCTCAAACCAAAGACTAAAGTTAGGTTTGATAGTCAGGATAAAAATCAAGATATGATAGAATTTATTTGGGAAAATTGTTCAAAAAGTCCTCAACCTATTGTATTTTTGCCAATTTAGTATTAAACCTTTTTATTTGGCCAATTCAGTTTTAAACATTTTGGAACTTTGTCAATTTAGTCATTCTGACGACTTTGTCTTAGAAAATGCCTAAATAAATATTCGGCCACGTAAGATAGATGGTGCTAACTGGACATCCACGTAGGCATTTTTTGAGATAATCGCTGTAATGACTGAATTGACAAAGTTCCAAAAAATTTAGGACTGAATTAACCAAATAAAAAGGTTTAGGACTAAATTGGCAAAAATGCAATAGGTTTAAGACTTATTTTTGACAAATTTCCCAAATTTATTCTATCTCGTATGTGGTGCTTGTTCAAGACAGAGTAAAATAGGAAATAAGAGGGATATAACCACGATAAAATTATCTTAGATAGGAGATAGGATATGTGTGGATATGATTTCTAAGTCCATTAAAGGTTATTTTCTCAAATAAAAACTCCTATATTGATAAAATTAAATATTCATATATTCATATATTATTTAAATTATAGTATAAAAATTCTAAATAACAAAATATTTAAACCATAGTTTTTTTATTTAGTCCTATTTTATATAATAATACATATTTGGTACTTATATTTATTACATATAACATTTTAGGTATATTAATATAGTCTACCATTTTAAATAAAATTTTATTATAGAATGATGGATGGGCAAAAAGGAAATAAAAAACAAAAGGTTTTAAAAATAGGAAAAATAATAAAAGATAAGAAAATAAAAATACCGTAGGCAAGATTATTGTGAGAAATTGTATATGAAAAAATGTGAATATATGTGGCTTTATTATTGAGATTCACTATACAATAGTTAAGATATAACAAAATTCCTAGATTTTATACCCTATCTTATCCAATCATATTCTGACTAAAAAGCTAAATGATCAAACGTAACAAAAGGGTAAGTGTCTAGAAAATCATAAACATAACATACGTTTGATAATTTAGTCATAAACTTTTTAATTTTGTAGATTTAGTTCTAAAGATTTTGACAATATTCTAATTTAATTTTTTTTCCAATTTCAGTTGGAAATTGCTGCGTAATCCAATAAAAAGGAAGAAGAAAACAAACCAAAAGAAAAATTTATAAAAAACTGCAAAAATTTATCTAAGTCAAATGTTGGTTATGCCATGTCGGAAGGCCAATGGCCATGTCAATGATTCTTCGACCTAAGTTGGTTGAATGATTATATTCAAAGATTGCCGAAAGATTTAAAATTAGACAAAATTGAAAAATTTAAGATTGAATTGAAAAATGAAGCAGACGTGACAAGTTAGGATAAGTGCCTATCTTTAGTTGGCAAAGCTTGTGGCTACAAGAGTGTAGAAAAAGGATGTGGGTTTAAACATATGAAAATATACGAAACTTGTATGTAAATTAATTTAATTTTATGTCTCCTAAAATGTATTTTGGGCATTCTGATTGTATATATAATAATCTTGCCACCCATGACACTACCGTGGTATTGCATTAATCTAGTGCCACTTTTGTAATTATAATGAAATGCTCATGAAATTTACGTAATTTAATGTGCGCTACATTTGATGTCGGAATCATAAAGTGCTGAGCATGCCTTAATATCACATGAGATCTAAATTTGACATGCTAGTGATGTTTTACTTTAGTTTACTGTGTAATTTTATATCCATATAACATCATATATGCTAACACAATAGATAGAAGACACTTTATGATCTCACATGCATCCATGTGGAGATGCAACTATTAATGTGGTTGTGGGACGAACCACCGTGAACAGAGAGAAATGCATCCAAGCAATGCTATGCATATAAAGAAAACTTACTAAAGTTGGTAATTTCTATTGCATGTAGATTTGTCAAATTGATGGGTCAAATCAAGTTCAACTGAGTATAAAATGGACTAAACCCAAACTTACTCATTCAATCTAGTTGACCCTATTTCACGTAATTCAATTTTATCGATCTAAATCTAATCCATGACCCGTGTTACCACCTTTAATTATATGTTTAAAAAGGTTAGTTGTTTAAGACATGGGCTTCACCTGTTTCAAAGGGATATTTATATATACAGCGGTAAATGTACATAGAAATCATATAATTAGATTTCAGTTTTCATTGATTAGGATATATGGCACAATGAGCGGTTGAACTTACCTTGCCGCAAAAAGAGAAGGCGCTTGACTTTGTGAATCTTTTCATTTCTTTTCATTTTTGTTTTGTCCCACTGCAAGATCTTGAGAATCTCATAGTGCGTTCATGTCAACAAGAAGAAATTGTTAAAATAGAACGGCTTGTCAAAATTGGTAGGGTTAGACCAAACCCACTGACTAATGAACAATTAGATCACTTGCGATGATGAAATGCCTTTATCCCATGATTACTAATCGAGACTCTATGCTCAAGCAAGCACGCGATTCGGCATGCAAAACCTCCAACATGGCAACACGACTAGACATGGGATTGATGATTTGTTTCGTAGAACTTGCATCAGTAGTGGGGCATATATACTTTTTCTTTTAATCCCTAGAGAATCCCACAAGAAAGAAGATAAAATAGGCAGAATTTGGATATTCCGTTTATAAGAAAATACCATTGGCGTCAAAAGCAGAGGACTGATGACATAAATCAGATTATCTGGTTGCGAATTTTGTTGACGTAGAGTCAGTCCTATTGAAAAATAATGCTAAAGACTTTGATACAAGGGTTGATACAACCAAAAACCTCCAAACAAGTACATTTGTAATATATATATCCCAAACATAAATCTTTTATAAAAAAACTTCTAAACTGATACAATTGTGTCACATTTATCCAAATCTGATGTACTCATGCCCCATTTATCCAAACTGATATTGTTAATAATTCCCAGATAGGTACACATGTACCACAGTTACACCCAAAAAAAAAAACTCTAAATTTACCATTATTAGTAGAAAACTTGATATGGGTATATTAGGATAAATTTACCATCATCTAATAGTATAAGTTTTTAGAACAATTTACCATGGTTCCATCAAATCTTACATTTAGAATTCTACTGTTTCGACTTGTATTTAGGCTTTGGTCTTTTGGGGTGCCATGAGTGGCTTTTGATCTCCTTCGACTTACTGTTTGTTCTTCCGATCAAGACCAATATCGATCGCCCTTCTCAATTTGGCCGGGATCTCCGATCTTCATTTGTATGGAGTATAAATCACTGATTCTGAACCCTCTTACATGACTCTAAGGAACTTTCTTAAGACACATTTATAACCAAATTCTATCAAGATTCCGATGTGATCACTCATGTTGAAAACACCACCTTTTTTCATGTAGTGGCTGTCTCAGTGCATCTGTTGACGCCCATCGATCAAAGTTAACAAGGACTTCATTGGTAACGCTTCTTATTCGGCCGAAGGCATACAGACCGCATTGAATCGACTTGTTCTTATTGCTCTGACACAAGCACACCTGTGGATGCATGAGAACAAGGTTCAATGTATTCTTCGGCCCCTCTTGGGTTCTTCAAGCCTGAGCTGCTCTGTACTCTTCATTGTTCTTTCTTGATGCTGCCGGCCGTCATTGGCTATGGCATCCTCCTACCCCCATTTTTGAAAATATTTCCCCTATCAAGAATTTCCTCAAATTTTTCTATCTTCACTCTACTCAACGATTCGACTTCTAAAACCTTCATTCTCTTGGTTTTGGTGCTCTTTCTCCCCAATTTAGACGTCAAAACGGAGCCAAAAGACTTTAGCTTAGCGTACTCACTCCAGTCGATCTCCCTCTGAGGATATCGACTGAGGGTAAATTTTATCCTGTGATCATAGTATATTACTCGCAACACTGCGCTAGACAGCTTGAACTTACCCTGGGTATCCCTCCCTAGTCCCTATGCCAATCATTGACAGATCATAATTATTTTCTCTTATTTAAAGCCACCAGAAATCCTTAACTTGTTACTCTTAAATATTTATTTCTTTGAAGGCTAACACGATGAAAAGTCTTAAACTGATATACCTGTTACTTTAAACTAATTTTTGTATCAAAACACCTGAAAAGGAATTAATAATGACCTACGAAGGTCTGCTGGGACATGCATTAATGCCTCCGATGCTTTGAACTCCATCAATTGAAAGTTACTTTTAATGGCTATTACAATGATAATAAATAAAAGCCACTAAAAATTGTTAAACTTAGCCCCGTGTTGCATTAATACTCCAATACTTTTTCATCTCACTAATGCCTAAAACTTATGCTAGTGTCCCAAAAATACGTTTGGTCGATAATAGCGGTTGAAAATCCGACATTGTAGCAATTGTGGGCAAAACCACATAGGATTTTTAACAGACATTATGGATGGACTTATGAAGAGCGGTACTTTTGAGTCATTGGTGCAAATTTGGGATTCTTGCAAAACGGAAAAAAGTTTACGGTATTGATATCCCACGGGACAAATTTTTATGGTGGGATTAACCTTGAAATTACAAAACATATACATAATCAAGTCAGGTCTCAAAATTAAATCTTTTTAATGGTTCAATTTGTGAACTGAATTGAACACCAAGCTCCTCAAACCGATCAGATCAATAATCAATAGTAGATACCAATGTTCTACAAATTCTTCTCTCTATCTCTCTCTCTCTCTCTGCGCAAAATCACTTGAGCGATTAGTGAACCAATTTTTACTTCTTTCAAATATAAAATAACCTATTCTCAGTTGTTCCAGACCAGATTTTTTTAATCGAGGAATGCGCCGAATTCAAAGCAGATGCAAAGTGAAATTTGGTCATAGATTGGCAAGAAGCAAAACCTGAATTTGGGCGTGGGCATTCAAAAGAGTGATGGCGAAGAGCCACTTCATGGAATTCTATTCTTGGTTTATTCCTTTTTATTCCTCTCTAGATGCATGCGCATGTACATGCCACTACTTCTTTTTGTGCATTAATTTCGAGATCAATACGAAGGTTCTTGTGTCATAAAGTTGTATTGAGAAAGCCGAAAATTCTTGGCCAAAAGTCAGCACATTATCTTTTGTGAAATTCTCCCCTAGTTTCTAAAAATCTGAAGCATAATTTTTTTTTCAAAGATTCCAAATTTCAAGTCAACATTTTCTTCCAATTCTCGAAAAACCAATGACCAAATAATTGTCAAATTTCAATCATTCCATCCTTTTGTTTAGCGAAAAAATAATTTGAAAAATGTTTTCTTAAAGAGTAATTAGTTGTACACTTAAAAAAAATTTAATTAAGGACTATTATTTTGATAATAATAAAAACTAATGTTGAAAAGGAAATATTATTAATTGTGGGCTTTTGATTATAACCGTCCAAGTGAGATGTATGTGTAATTATCATTTCCCTTTCGAGACAAGAACAATCACGGCTTGATGAGTGCCCTCCAGCTTACGATTCAATATTATCTAAAATCGTTTTATTGTACTAAGCCAATTATAAATGAAGGGTCCGCAAGATGCGCCAAAAAATTGGAAGTTATTCACCGAATTCATTTATTGTAATTGATCTTGTTTACAATGTCGCTCAACGATCAATGTGACAATTTTACCTATTTTCTTATCACAAGGTGATTCCTATAGCACGATTGCTTTTGCACCTCCCATCATGCTCATGAAACCAGCACCTCTTCTTTCAAAAACAACATGATGCCCTTTCCCTTTCAACTTTTGTGGGGCAGATTCAAACTTCAAAGACAATGCCCCATTGTCTCTTTCTAGGTGGGTCAGTTTGACTGAACTGCATTCATAAATATTCCCTTATGCAAAGTAGAGAGAGAGAGAGAGAGAATTTCCCACTATTATTCTGTATTATTTAGCTGCAATATTTTCTGGGGATATAGGATCCTGTGCTGGACTTCCTCATCTAGTGCTTGTTTCTTGGTGTTTTCATTTCATCTGACTGACTTCAAATCAAGACTGCTCTTCTCATGGTCTTTTTCCTTGTTTACGGATAGTCACGATGATCTGCTTCTTGAAAAATTGATTGCTCACTCCTGGTCTTTTTTCCCCCATCTTTTTGGGTTCTTTTGTTACTTTATCTCAAAGATTGAACGATTTGGGCTCATCCAATTTCCTCATGAAAGACCCAGAAATGGGTGTTCCCCATTTGTTTAGATGCCCAATTAGCCTAGATTTGTTCATTGACCCGGTCACTCTGTGCACTGGCCAGACCTATGACCGGCCAAGCATAGAGAAGTGGTTCGCTGCTGGTAACTTCACCTGCCCCGTCACAATGCAGAGGCTCCATGACCCATCGGTTGTCCCGAACCACACTCTCCGGCATTTGATTGAGCAGTGGCTCCGATTGGGTTGCGAAGATCCTGACCGTTGCCTCATCGCCTTGAGACACAGCCTTGAGTCCCCTGAGTCCACCTTAGCCGACAAGGTTCACGCGCTCGGCAGAGTTCAGGTTTTGTCTGCGGAATCTCCCTCAAAATGTGCTGCTTTTCTCCGGTTGGGATTCTTGCCAATGTTGTTGGAGCTAATTTTTGGGAACGCAGAATCAAGAGCACCTTCCACTCCTAGTCTTGATCATGTGCATTTTGTGGACCTAGCTCTATCTTGTTCGTTGAAACTTTTGGACCTAGGTGAGCTTCAGTGTCTCAATATGCTCAAAGAACAGTCGAAATTGGCATCATTCCTAGCACTATTGGAGCATGGAACGGTCACCATTAAGATCAGTTTGTGCCGACTTGTGGAGACAATGTCATCGTCTTTGGAGACCAAAGAGCTCTTCACTACGTTCGGCCATAGATTCCAACTCTTAGATGCGATGATCCTCCTCCTCCACCAAAATCCTGAGGTCTCCGAGGCAGCAATCAAGGCCATATCGTCTCTATGCTCTCTGGAATCAATCCGAGAAATCTTGCTGCGAGAAGGCCTAATTGACGGACTTCTTGCATACATTTTACCCGCCAAGACACAAGAGAGTGCATCGGCGGCAGCGTTGGCAACGCGATTGCTTGAGCAGCTTCTAGGAATTGAGAAGGCAAAAGAGGCAATTCTTCATGACCCACAGGGCATAACGAGTGCTCTCGTCAAGACGTTGTTCAGAGTATCGGATCATGAAGGGAGCGAGAGTGCAGTGAACTCGCTCATCCTTGTGTGCTATGACTCATCAGAGGCAAGAGAAGCTGCGCTAAAAGCAGGAGCTCTGACTCAGTTGTTGCTGCTTCTACAGAGCCAGTGTAGTGATACGACCAAGACGAAGGCGAGGGTGCTTCTCAAGCTGCTTAGATCATCCAAACGGATTACGAACAAAAAGCATGCATTGTACCATACCAACACGCAATGAGTGATTAGTGCTTTGAATCTCTGCTACAAACTTTTTTTCTTGATCACGCTACGGGCAATGCCACCATTAATTACAAGACCAACCTAATATTCACAATAATCTCTGTTTGGCAATATGTCAACATTATGGCCCCGCAACAGTGACGTGGCATCCATATAAATTTGCCACGTGTCCAGTCCGTCGGCATCTTACCAAGAAATTTCACCAGAATCCAAGTATTGATCTCAAAGAAATAAATGTTTAGTATGTTCAAGTGATTGGAATCGTAGTTCAATGTCCTAACTGCGAAGTCCAAATTTTAATGACCATCGGTGAAATTCATAGTTTGCATCGCCTAACAAGAAACGAACAATTATGTGGCTGTCTCAAAAGAACTGTCACAAAACTATGCATGGAGTATGCATTGAACTCACTATTACAGTTTACCTTCAGCAAGTGAATCGGATCGCACGCGCGAAACGCAGGATGGCTATTACACAATGTCACGTAGGGACATAGGTGCAGTAAACTGAAGCAATCGACAGGAGCAATCTGCCCCTTACATGATTTGGTTGAAGCTTTGACATTTCGAAAGGTATCCAGTTCTCCCAAAAATTTAAATGGTTGGAAATTAGTTCATGTGTCTCGAGGGCATTGATTAGAAACTCATCACAAATGGACACGACTTTATGTAAGTCTATTTCATTTCAATTCATGTTTAGAAATGTGAATGTGAACCAATAGCTCATTCTTCAGAATGGATTTCAAACGGGTTTTGGTCCTCTGGCAACAAGACTTATTATATCGGTGGTGGTGGGGTTGACGAAATATGGGCTTCTTCTTCTCATTGAGCATTTCTGCCAAGATTTGACTGATGTGTTCCCTTCTGGACATTGGGTCCTCTAGGATTGAGAACGATTATGATAAGGGAGAATTATAAAATAAAAATAAAAATATTATATATCTTGTAATTATGTCAATTCATTCTCTTTCTTTTTTGTAAATCGTGTTCTAGGCATTTTGCATTTATGCAAATTTAATCTATTGGGCTACTTTTGGTTGAAAACTGTTAACGTCGACATTGATTAGATAGCACTGACGTTGATATTTTTTTCTAAATTTTAATTTTTTTGAACTTTTCTATTCATTTCCTTTTTTATTCCTTCCTACTCTTGCTTCCCACTATCGCTAGCAATGACAAGGGTCACTAAAACGCATCGGCCAGTAAGTGAGGGTCACCAAAGATCACCAGTCGCCACTAGGGAGCCCTCGCCTTCAACCATGCCTCATGATGGTTTGGGCTGCGCACAGGCAATACTACTTTTTGGCCCACCACCAACAAGGCATGGTGAGGCGGCCTCAGCCGTAGCCACTATGGCCTTGCCAGATCTAGGTTAAATTGGTGAAGGCCACGACCCTTGCCAGTAGCCGGTGAGGGCTTTGTAGTCCACAAGTTTCAGCAACCCTCGTTGGCCACATTGAGAAACAAAAAGAAGAAGGGAAAAAAGGAAGAAGAATTAAAAAATGTTTAAATGTTATTAAAATATATTCATATCAGCGTTGATCGTGCTACGTAGGATGACTAACATCCATGTCGATAATTTTTTGTCAATATTAGTTGGTTGGACTAGATTAGCACAACTACAAAAGTTTTATGACTCAACAAAGAAAAAGGTCTTCAATATGTTTAACTTATTTTTGTATCACAAAAGCTTCTGAACTTATGCATCCATGTCACATTTACCTGAAACTAATTTTTGTACTAAAAATGCTTCCAAATTGGTATAACTATGCCATTTAACCAATATTGTGGTAAAGATGTGATTTTTTTAGGTAAATGTAGTGTGGATATACTAATTTGAAAATTTCAAATAGAAAAGTTAATTTGTGGTAAATGTGACACATGTACCAATTCAGGAGTTTTGTGACACAAATTATTTTGATGCAAATGTGGCATAGATGTATTGGTTTAGGATTTTTTATGGTATTAAATCTTATAATAACTTAATTAATACCGGGTCGAGGTATATTATTATGAACATTTTGTCCATTAATATATGGAGCTTGCGCAAGGCAGCACAACCTATTCTTGTACTATATGAACCCATTTTAATTATTTTCAGAACATCAATGCTTAAAAATAGTTAGGCCTTTGATATGTAAATATTGCAAAATGAATTGGTTTTTGAGTTACATGCAGGAAAGCGAAGGGGAATGGAGTGTTAGGATAATAATGTGGCTCGACCAAAAGTTTCATTTTACTCAATTTTTAGTTTTTCTTGTTATTTGTAGATCTTCCTAAGCCTTTGAGTCCTTAGTACAGATCTGAATGGACCGTCCACTTGAAACTCAATCTTTATTTTAATTGGTCGATGTCTACAAGGAAATTTAATTATTTATTTTTTTGTACTAGGACTTTCTTGTTCGAAAGTACCAAGGAAATTCTTGGGGAAAGCGATGATAGCTTGTATGATTGAGGGTGATCTTTTGTTCTCAACCTCAACTTCTCTACCATGACAGTGGACACCACATTATCGTAACTCCCTCCATTTATTATCATGATGTATACTTTTCCTTCATTAGTGCACTTCATATAAAAATGTTATATCTGAGTCACAATTTGTCGTCCACCTCCGTAACATTTAAAATTCTTCGAACAACTAATGACTCACCAAAATCAGCATAGATAATCTTTTTCCTTTTTTCCTTTTTTTTTGCATCTGCATCCTTCTATTCGCCTTTAGTTTCATCATAGACTAGACCTTCATGAAGGGTTGCATTATCAACAAGCGTTACAATCTATTGGTTTAACAATTAGCAATGAAAATGCCTAAGTCCTGACACTTGAAAAATCGCTTGTTTACAGCTCATTCCTTGTTAGTTGCAGCACTAGTCTACCCCTCCTTGGATGCAGGTTTAGAAGTTGCACCCTTAACCATGGCTAGTATCAAATTGGTTGAAGACATCCCCGCTTTTCCTCGAGATTCTTTATTTGACCATCGATTTCCAAATTTGGACCTATTATCATTCCTTTTACACTGACCTTCCACCTTCAAGGCCAACCTTCACACGTCCTCATATGTCTAATATTGCTATAATTGGACAATATTGGAAATTTCATATCGCAGGCCCGTCAAATATCGAGCAATGGTTTGCTCATTTTCCTCAGCCACATCCCAACGCATCCATAATCGATCAAACTCTTCAGCATATTGCTCGACTGTCAAATCGCGCTGCTTAACATTATCACATTCAATAAACCCATCATGCCTATAACGAGCAAGTAAAAAAAAAAAATACAACTATCTCTTCAACTTATCCTAACAATTTATTTTTGACTTTTCCTCTCTCGCACGTTGCTTTTAATATGCTCACATCATATGGAGGCATGTTTTCATGGCATAATTACTACTAATTTAACTTCCTACTCTTCGGTCAAATCATCACCACGTGGTCGCCATGTCATCACTGGCGAGGTTCGCCGTGCCACGTTGTTGCCACGTAGGCATTTTCCGGCCAAAATCCGTCAGAATGACTTAATCGGCAAATTTGCAAAAAGTTTAGGACTTGTTTGGCATAAAAAAAAGGTTTAGAACTCAATCGGCAAAGTAACAAAATATTTAGGACTCAATTGACAATTGTCCCAAAATTTAATAGAGAAACAACTCTCCTCTCAAGTATGATTATCAAATAAGAAAATATATCAAAAGTCTTACATTCGAAATCCTAAAGACCCTTATATATGGTATTAACCCTAATTACAATAGGAAATGCAAAATCACAAAAATATCTCCAAGTTATTAAAGGAAACACAATATTACGAAAACATCACTAAAATAACAATAATTGCTTTAGAACTGAAAAAGTAAGCTTAAAAACCCATCTAAACGATTTTAAAATGCGAAAATAAGCGGCTCTTTTCCATACAACCGACCAACTTTCAGTCCGTTCCGAGTTTGCCAATTTCAAGTGCATTAATATCCATGTCATGATATTAGATAGAAATTTCGTCTATGTCTATCTTGTTCTTCATCTATCATATCTGATTGATTTTAATTTAGACCGTGTAAATTACCACATTAAGCAGGTTGCTAAATCATAACTATTTACCAGAGAACTGACAGTATAGCAGGAGTTAGAATAAGAAGAATCTGGGAAATAGATGTGTATTTATTAATATTAATTGTTGATACAAGCACAGTAAACTTGGGAGTATCTTTCACTTGCCCCACGTCTAACACGTCAAGAAGTACAGAAGACTCCACATCAAACTTACTTATGCAACTCTCGTAAGAGTACACTCGCAAACTCTAAGCTAAGTACCATATATATGTTTCTCGGCTGGGCTCTTATTCAGCTACTTCCAATCCGAATTTCATGAACTTGAACTAGCTGGGTATCCTTGGCGGCCGCATGAACTTGCTCCAGCTGGACATCCTTGGTGGCTTGCTTCTGAGGCTCAGGCTTAAAGTATGCTTCCAGATGGTTGGCCAAGGCTGGCTTGTCGATGCTCTCGCAGTGATATGACTTGCAGACGAAGTAGATCACTGTTTGGATCACGAGACCGAACAGGAAGAGGAACGTCAGCAGGACTAGGCAGGGGACGCCGATGATGAACACAAATGCGAAGTTCCAAAATACTGCAAGAAACGACAGGTACACTGCCATGATCGCACAATAGAAGGAGACCAGCAGCAGGAAGATAAAGCCTGTGACTCGTCGCTTGCCCTGAATCAGATTCTTGCTCTTGATCATGGCCTTAATCCCGTAGGTCTCCTCCTCTAGGACGGAGACTACGCTCGCCAGCTGCCAGATGATGCTCAAGTACACGAACCCAATGAAGAACAGTATGAAGAGGATAACCCCTATGGTTAGCCCGAACGGCGAGAACCCAATCAGATTCACCCACATGACGAAAGTCCCCACCATGCATAAGGTGTAGGCCAAGTTGATGAAGAAACTCCATATGAATGTGATGACAACTCGTTTCCACACCTTCGGGACGACAGACATAACGTTTTTGAAGGTGATGGGCTTTCCCGTATAATTGCAGGCCACAGTGTATACCACCGCGGAAGTAGAGAGAAGGGAAAGCACCAGGAGGAAGACCAAGTATGCTATTTTCATGAGCCAAAATTCTATACGATCGTGTGTTAGGATATGATCGAGGCGGTGATATCTATCAGTGTATTCGCCGCCATTGATGTCGTCTTGCTCCCATTGAATACTCCATTCCAGAGAGCTGGATAAATAGACTTGAACTAGGAAGATGATGGAGAGAGGTAAGATGAAAAAGACCGTGATCAGAGTGAAGATTTTCTTCCACGAGAAGATGATCTTGAAGGACTCCTTGAAGATGCCAAGGAACCCGAGATATCGAAGCTTCTCTTCATCGCTGTCCATCTTAGTTAACTCTCGGTTTATGTGGTACTCCATAAGGGTGGTTTAGAAATTCTGCAGATGATGAAGCTGAGAGAAACCATCGATATTTATACACATGCAGATGGCAAAGGAGATTTACTTCAGAAATCGACAATCTGATACGTTGCTTGTCCCTGCGTGGATCACAACCTATACATTGTTTGACATAATTTCCTGGTTAGAGCTCTAGAAGCGAAACAGATGCTTTGGACAAAAGACAGCGGCAATGACAAAGCCTTGCTCTTGCTATTTGGGATTAAGTTTTGTCGTTCATTGTCCTAATAGGACCAAACTGACAGATAATTAAAATTACCGGCAATGTCCAGCTCATCATATTTTTCATGATTAAAAAAATTAATGAACTATCTATTATATTTGAGACAATTTAACTGTCGCAAAGGTTATTATTTCCATAAATACAAATTAACTCGAACCCATAGAAATGAACTCCAACCCATCACCCCTACCATGTGCGCTTCTGAAAGGATACTCTATGCTATTAAGGTGTCAATGTCAATAAGCATTACTTAAGGACAAATACCATTTATTTAGGTAATAATTAGTTACTAAATTGGAGAAATATGCCACGTGGCAAAAAGAACGAATAGAGACTTGCCAATTTATAAAAAGTCACCCACAACGCAACTTTATGGGGAAAATTTTTATATCAATCTAAGCATAATGCATAGATTCGAACTTTTCAATTTCACCAATGTAATCTTGAAAATTTGTAGGAAATTTCGATATAATCATTGAATTTGCTAATTTGCATCCAATCATCTCAAGTCAAGCAGCCTCTGTGACATGGTCGGCAAATTAGGCTCCGTTTGTTTCACGAAAAATAATTTCCAGGAAATATTTTCTGAATTTTTCGGCGTTCGTTTCAAGAAAAATCAAATAGTCAAGGAAAATATTTTTCACCAATGAAAAAAACACCTTCAAAAATGGGGAAAATATTTTTTCGTTTTTTTGAAAGTGGAAAATATTTTCCGTTTTCTTTGTTTATTTTTAAATATAGCGGTCTCTGACAGCGTGCCTTGACCTCACTCGAGGCCGGTCTTTGACAAACGAATACCAGAAAATATTATCATTTTTAAGGAAAATGATTTCCCGGAAAATATTTTCTAAAAATACTATATTTTTCCTGAAACGAACGGAGCCTTAGGATTAAATTTTTTCTCAAAACAGTGTCGTTTTGCTAATTCTTCTTCTTTTTAACCCCTACTTTCCTTTTGTTATTGCTCGTCTCTTTCATGGTTTAAGCACCCAACCTGCTCTCCATGTACCCATCCGGCTCAAACAACTTCGCAGCATTGAACTCCACCATACTGAACTCAGGCATACCGTGATAGGCATCCCACGAAACCGTACTCCTCTCAGGCATTTTCTCGAGCACCTCTCAACCAATGCCCAATGCCATGGTGTTTGGAATGCGAGATGGAAGATCTAGGATCCCTAAGGAGGCTGCTGAAAGGGACGGCTCGAAGGTCCGGACGAGCAATTTGAGCTTCTGCTATGATATCTTCTCTGCGGCATGCCCCTCTCGAGCCTCGGGGAGAGAAGGTGGGGACAGGGGCATACAACGTTCAGGCCTGGGGCGTGCGAGGACGGCGTAGGGACTCAAGGTCATCTTGGTAGATGCTCGTCCTGGATTACGAGTGCACCAAGTTGGATCGACCGATCCGGGACCCACTCGGACTAGCGGATTTGGTTCGGTTCCGGAGGTGTCATTCCGGTCTCCGGTTCCCAAAAATGGGACAGGTGTCTAGAGCTGGATCGGACTAGACCAATTAAATTTTTTATAATTTTTTCACATTTTATTAAAAATAAAGATATAAAAAGTGAAAAGAACCTATTTTGAAATTTTGAAATTTTAATCATTACACAACTTTACCAAAAAAAAAAAAAGCAAAGAAACTCAATTCTTTTTTTTAAAAATTTTCACGGTCCTATTAGACCACCCGAAAATCGACCCAAACCAACGGGTCAAGTCCTAGAGACCGAAGAATTGGTCCCATTGGTCTAATTCCAGGGGGAGCCGAGCAACCTAGAAAACTGATCACCCTTATCTTAGACAACGGTTTGGGAGTCTCTGGAGGTAAAAGAGCAAGCTAATTTGTTCGTGTTGTACATAAATCAAGCAAGATCTGCCTCAAGGGCCTCTGAGCAACCTAATTCCCATGTGGAACCAATGGATCAAGAGACCCATCCCCATCAGAAATCGATTTGTTGGACAGAGATCCTCCAGCGATGAACTGTAAGCGGGAGATGATGAACGGTGAAAAAATGATAGAAAGGAAAATTTTTCAAAACGACCTTAACATGGGCTTGCAAATAGGATTTGATGATCTGCCTTTTCTAACCATGGCGCAAACTGATTGTCACATGTGAGGATCAATGTGACTAAATTACCGTGGAAGCACTTTCGGGTTAAAATTTGACACTGCAATAATTTAGAGCTACATTTATAAAATTGTAAGGACTAATGATCGAATTTGCATCCATAAAATACATTTAGGATCAATTTCATAAAAAAAATTTAAACTCATAAATACATTTAATAAAGTATGTATGAAATAGATCTATTTTCAATCAGCTTATCTTTATTTTGTTGTCCAACATGGTAATTTAGTGATAACTTTCTCAACTTTTTCAAACCAATACATAAGATTAGGAGTGTATATTTCTTCATCTTCTGTTTTTAAATATGTCAGATTTCTATCAGTTTGTCATTTTTAATAGCGAAAAACATAATAAGTATTTACTTATTTTCCGGCATATATAAGCAATTACTAACGACCTCTTTATTTTTGCGTGAAGCCCCTTTGTTTTATTTTCATGTCTATTATTAGTGCCCTCTTGTTATGTTACTTGAACCCATTTTAACTTTTTTTACAAACACAGATGTTAAAGAAAGTAAACGGATAATAAAGCTTTGGGACGATGACGTTCAATCACAAGACTCCATTCTACTCGATTTTTAATTGTCTTTATTACATGGTAGATTTATTCCAAAGTATATAAGTCATTAGGAAAAAGCTGAACAGGCTATCTACTCCAAACATATTTTATATTTTACCGTTCGATACATCCTAGGATTTTTTTTTAAATATCTGAATGTAAATTTAGTGCAAATAAAGGATCGAGTTGGATCATGAGGCATCGTCCCATTTATGCGAGATGTTTCGTGTTCGAAAGAAACAATGAATCTTCGGGAAGTCAGAACTAAATAAAATGCAAGAAAACAATGGTAAGTTCTCAAGAAAACTAAGATAAATAAATTGACAATTCTCAAGAAAGCATGCTTGGCACTACAAAACAGTTGATCATTCTAGGGTGGGCAGATTGTACATCTAAAAATTAGTACTAACCTGTCAAGATTGGTTCTGAGCTTTTGGAATCGACCTGTTGACTTTGGAAATTGACCATGGCTTTTTTTTCTCTTTATTTTTAGTGTATTATATATATATATTATGCATTTGTCAACCATGAATGCAATTGATTTTGCTTTGCTGGAGCATAATATGTTAAACATATTCAATTTTAATAGATATTTTTTGTTTTGAAAAAATAGTAAAAGAATTTACTTAGGTTAGGGGTAAATCAGTTTGATCGGGTCTTCGTCTCGAGGTTCTATCTAGGAATCGACCTCGTAAATTTTAGGTTCCTATCTCCAACTAGAACCGACTGGCTTAGCATATAGAATCAAGAACCAAATTGATCAAGGTTGATCCTATTTGTTGGCCTCCCTATGAATCAGCCTTGAGCAAGCCAAGTAAGGCAATTTTAGGTTGTTCCCAAATTGAACTAGGTGGATTGTTCATCCCTAAATATAAGAGGGGTGATTGATTTAAAGATGGATAGGTTCTAGATTTAGAACTTAGATCCTATCCTATTAAGGTAGACTCCCAATTTTTGGAATTTTAACTGATCTTGTTGACATTGGAAATGGGTTGGAATTCATTCTCAGGTCAATCTGAGAATTAGCTAAGACTTTTTTTCGTTTCATTTTATTATATATACAATATGCATATGTCAAATACAAATCCAATTCTTTATGCATATGTCAAATATAAATCCAATTCTTTCTACTTGAGGATAATATGTAAACCATATTTGATATCAAAAATTATAATTCATTATAAAAAAGAGTAAAAGAACTTATTTAAGGTTAGAGGTGAACTTTTTCAACTCTAGATTTCGAGTTTGCAGATCAAACTAATAGGTTCAAGGCATAGAATTAGATACTGAACCGGTAAGTATAGTCCCTCAGTTTTGGGACCAGGAGCCAAACCAATCCCCTTGTAAATCAACCTTGAACAGGCAATGTAAGGTCGCTTTGGATCAATTCCTTAGTTGAACTGGTCCGATTAGTTGCTCCTAAATACAACCAATGGTAACTTCGCGTTAGAAATTAAAACGGTTTAAGGATCCAAAGAATTCCAAGTGCCTATCTTAAGCGGAGAGATTGGCTATACAATGTACAACTTCACTCATTTAATGAGCTACAATTTCTTGCCGAATTAATGGTTTGAACCATATTCAGTGGTTAAAGGGTAAGCAGAGGAACTAAATGATCAACTTAGGAAATTTCTGAGGATGCGAATTCATAGCATATCATCACAATTGCACGTAACTTATCAAGAATTGTCACTGCTAGATACTTGAGAACACCATACAAAGGGAGAAGGAAGGGAGAAGGGAGAAGCACAAATCATGACAAGATGAGATGAGCTTTTACCTCTTATGGCGCGAAAAGACCTATAAAATCACAGAATATCGTCGGACAAATAATCTCAAGGAATAATATCTATGACAAACTATTGACATGGTAGTCTCATCCAATGGAGAGATGTGTGCTTGATCAACGAGTTATGTATCTTATTATATTTGTGCCATTATATCATAATAGAAACCTCGTGTGTCAAGTTCTTCATTAATCAGATGCTCTCTCTCTCTCTCTCTCTCTCTCTCTCTCTCTCTCTCTCTCTCTCTCTCTTCAAGGCCACAAAAGATTTCCCCATCTTACTTCTCCTCCGATTTTCAATTCTTGGATTGACTTTAATAGACGATTATCTATAAATTAAACGGGTTGCTAGTCTTGGCTAGTTGTCAGATCATGGGAGATGAGATATAGCCAACGTAGCAACATCCCAGGAGTTTAGTACAAGAAGAAACTGAAAAGTAATTGCATATTAATCAGTATTGCTCCCCGACACAGGGCATTTCATTTGGGCATTTCTTTAACTTTCCCCACGTCAAACATCAAGAAGAAGGACACATGACTTAAGATCAAAAGTACTTGTACGACACTCGTAGTTCCACTTGCAGAATCAAATCCAAGGACCATATATGTTTGTCGGTTCGGCTCTTATTCAGCTAGTACAAAGAGTTCCGATTTGAACTTCAGACATAAACTTGACCTAGCTGCGCATCCTTGTTGGCGACATGAACTTTCTCTAGCTGGACATCCTTGGTGGCATCACTTTGGGGCTCTGACTGAAAGTAAGCTTCCAGATGGTTGGCCAAGGCTAGCTTGTCGATGCTCTCGCAGTGGTATGACTTGCAGACGAAGTAGATCACTGTTTGGATCACGAGGCCAAACAGGAACAGGAAGGTCAGCAGGACGAGGCAGGGGATGCCAATGATTAAACCGAATCCTGAGAGCCAAAAGATCCCCACAAACCACTGGTTTACTATCACGATCCCACAATAGAACAAGACCAGCAGCAGGAAGATGAAGCTTGTGACTCGTCGCTTGCCGTCAATAAGATTTATGCTCTTGACCATGGCCTTGATCCCGTAGTTCTCCTCCTCCAGAACGGAAACCACGCTTGCCAGCTGCCAGACGATGCTCAGGTACACAAATCCAATAAAGAACACGATCAAGAGGATGAACCCGATGGCTTGCCCAAAGGGTGAGTACCCGATCAGCATCTGCCACATGACGAAAGTCCCGACGAAGGATAAGCTGTAGGCCAAGTGGATCAAGAAACTCCATATGAATGTCATGGCAACTCGCTTCCACACCTTTGGGACCACCGACATGACGTTTTTGAAGGTGATGGGCTTTCCCGTGTAATTGCAAGCCACAGTGTATACGACCGCGGAAGTGGAGAGAAGGGAAAGGACCAGGAGGAAGACCAGGTATGCTATTTTGATGAGCCAATATGCTAGGCGCTCATATGTTATGTAATGTTCATAATATCTTTCAGGGCCTTCCCCGCCATGGTCGTCGTACCTTTCCCATCTAAGTCTTGCTTCCAGAGCGTCGGTAATTTGGAGTTGCAATAAGAAGATGATGGCGAGAGGGAAGATAAAAAAGAGCGTGATTTGAGTGAAGATTTTCTTCCATGAGAAGATGATCTTGAAGGACTCCTTGAAGATGCCAAGGAACCCGAGAGATCGAAGCTTCTCTTCGTCACTATCCATCTTCGTTAACACCCGGCTTACGTGATCCTCCATAAGGGTGGTTCAGAAACTCTGCGGATGACGAAGCTGAGAGAAACCATCGCTATTTATACGCACATGTAGATGATTTGAGGTGGCTAACTTCAACAATCGACAACCTAATACGACGCTCATCTCTGCGTGGATTTCAATCTACATTGTTTGGCGCAATTTCCTGGTTAGAGCTTAATTGAGAAGCAAAACAGATTCTTTGGACGAAAGACAGCGGCAATGACAAAGTCTTGCTCTTGTTATTTGAGATAGGTTTTGTCGTTCGCTGCCCTAATAGGACCAAACTGATCGATAATTTAAATTACCAGCAATGTCCAACTCATTATATTTTTCATGATTGCGAGAATAATGAATAATCTATTAATTTCGACTCCATCTAACTGCGGCAAAGTTAATTATTTCAGTGAGGACAAAGTAACTCCCACCCATAAAACTGTACTCGATTGAATTAGTCGATGTGGATAGGCATTACTTAATGAATAAATACCATTTATTTAGGTATTAATTAGCCGCTAAATTGGAGTGATCAATCATACATGCGAACATGCGTCATGCCACGTGGCACAGATAGCTAATGGAGACGTGTAAAATTGTAAAACGTTATCTTTAACGCATCTTTATGGGGAAAATTATGAAACCAATTTTAAAGATATTATATAGATGGCACTTCAGTCAATATAATTTTGAACATTTGCATGAAATTTCAATATAGTCCTTTATGAAATTGCTAATGCGGCACCTATTTATCATTAGCCCACCAGCCTATGTGACATGGTCGGCAATCTAACATTATTTTGTTTAGCTTAATTTTTCATTTCTTCTTCTTTCTTTTTTCCTCCCTTTTCCCCCTTTGCTTTCATTTTGTTATTGTTCATCTGCTTCTTGGTGTAAGCACTCATCATGCTCTACATGTACCCATCCGGCTCAAAACAACTTCGCAACATTGAACTCCACTGTTCTGAACTCAGGCATCCATGAAAGGCTTCCCACGAAACCGCACTCCTTTTCAGACATTTTCTCGAACACCTCTCCGCCCATGTTGTGGTTTCGGAATGCAAGATGGAAGATCTGGGATCCTTTTTCGATCCCACACATGAACCTAAGGAGGCTGCTGAAAGGGATGTGCTCGAAGGTCCCGACGAGCAATTTGAGCTTCTGCTGTGATTTGCTCTCCACGGCGCGCCGTTCTCGGGCCGTGGGGAGAGGAGGTGGGGCCAGAGGGCCGTAAAAAGCTCTGGCCTTGGGCTTGCGAGGACGGCGCAGGGACAAGGGCAGGGTCGTCTTGGTTAGATCCTCGTCCTGGACGATGGTTTGGAAGTCTTTGGAGGTTTAAGATCAATTTAATTTATTCATGCTGGACACATATCAAGCAAGATCTACCTCAAGGGACTCTGAACAAGCTGACTTCCATGTGGAAGCAACAGATCAAGAGATCCCAACCCCATCAGAAATTGATTCACTGAACAGAGATCCTCCAGCTATGAAGTGTCGGTTGGAGATGATGCACAGTCAGAAAAGTAAAGGAAGAACATTTTTCGAAATGACTTGGGAATTGGCTTAAAGATAGGACTTGATGATATATTTCTTTCTATGACAGTGCAAATTGGTAGCATTTAGGATGGTGAGTGATAACTAAGGCTCCGTTCGTTTAGCGAAAAATCCAACATCTCTGGAAAATATTTTCCAAGAAGTCATTTTTCCAAAAAATGACAATATTTTTCGGTGTTCGTTTGAAATTTAAAAATGAAGTAAAAAATGTTTTTCGTTGTTCAGTAGATAAAATATTAGGAAGGAAAAAGAGGAGAAGAGAGAGAAATGTCAAATTGGGAAGGGAAAAGGAGAGGGATAGATAGGAGTTCGGCTAGGAGAGGAGAGAGAAGAGAGAAAAGGGAGAGAAAAGAGAGAGAATGAGGTTGTTACAGTTTAAGGGGCATATCTCAAGGGCTGGAAAATGTTTTCCTTCCTTTCGAGAAAGGAAAACATTTTCTCCGTTTTTAAAATGATAGTTTTTCTTGAATGGAAAATGTTTTCCTTGGTAAGTTATTTTCCACCCTCCGAACACTAAAATTTTCGGAAAATATTTTTTGAAGAAATATTTTCCGTGAAACAAACGGAGCCTAAATCACCGTGGAAGCACTTTCGAGCTAAAACTGACAATATAAAGATTTAGGATTATATTGATGAAATTATCAGAAGTAATGATCGAATTTACATCCATCGAATAGCTTCAGGATTAATTTGATAATTTCTTCAAACTTATGAATTTACACACAGTTAATATGATATGAGTAAGATTTCATATTTTCAATTGGTTTTCTTTATTAATGAATACATATGATTATGTAAGTATGAAATAGGAATCTATTTTCAATCAAGTTATCATTATTTTATCATCATCCAACGTTGTAATTTAGTAATAAGTTACTCAACTTTTTCAAACCATTAGATAAGATAAGGAATGCATATTTCTTCATCTTCTGTATTTAAAGATTTCAGTTTTTTTTTTATCAGTTTGCATCTTTTTTAAAAGTGAAACATATAAAAAGTATTTACTTATTTGCCAGCATATTTAAGTAATTACTAACAGCCTCCTTATATTTACGTGAAGCCCTATTAGTTTATTATATATCTATTATTAGTGCTCTCTTCTTACGTTACTTGAAACCATTTTAATTTTTTACAAACATAGATGGTAAGGAAAGTAAAAGGATATTGAGCTTTTGTACGATGTGGTTCAATCACAAAACTCCATTCTACTCGATTTTTATCTATCTCGTTAACATATAGATTTATTGCGAAGTCTATTAGTCATTAGGAGAAAGCCAAATAGGCTATCTACTCTAAACTAATATTTAATGCATTTAGTGCAAATAAGCATCAAATTGGATCATGAGGCATTGTTCCATTTATGCGAGGCTTTTCATGTTGGAAAGAAAAATAATTGGGAATTCAGAAATAAATAAAAAGCATGAAAACAATGGTAAGTTCTCAAAAGAACTAAGATAACTAAATTGACAATTCTTAGAACAGCTTGCTTGGCAATATAAGACGATTGATCATTCTCGGGTGGGTAGGTTATAGACCTAAAGATTAGAACTTCCCTTATCAAGATCAGTTCTAAGCTTTTGGAATTCGGTATCAACCCTATTGACCTCGGAACTTGACCATTACTTTTCTTTTTCCTTATTTGTACTTATATATATATTATGCATATATCAACCATGAATAAAATTATTTCTGCTCAAGCATAATATGTTAAACATATTCAATTTTAACAAATATATTGAATAAATAGTAAAAGAACTTACTTAGGTTAGGGGTAATATAGTTTGATTGACCTTTTAAACTTTAGATTTCCAGTTTCAAGTAGAACCAACAAGCTTAGGGTATATGATCAAGAACCAACTGGTTAATGTTGATCCCTAGTTGTTGGTTCCCCTATGAATCGGCCTTGAGCAAGCCAAGCAAGGCAAATTCGGTTATTCGTAGATTGAACCGGCATGATTGCTCACCCCTAAACACAGGAGCGGTAATCGATTCAAAAGTGGATAGGTTCCAGACTTAGAACTTAAATCCTGTCACATTAAGGTTGAATCCTAGTTTTTGGAACTTGTAATTGATCCTATTATTAACCTTGGAACTAGGCTAGAATTTATTCTAGGATCAATCCAGAAATTGACTAAGAACTTTACTTTTGTTTCATTTTATTATATACACAAAATGTATATGTCAAATATGATATAATTATATCTACTTGAGGATAATATGTCAAACATTTTTAATATCAACAAGTATTTTCTATCGTAAAAGAACTTATTTAAGGTTAAGGGTATAAATAGGTTCAATTCTACATATCAAGTTTGCGGATCTAATGGATAGGTTCGAGGCATACGATTAGGAATTGAATTAGTAAGGCCGATTCCCCATTTCTTTTGGGACCAAGAACCAAATCGATTCCCTTGTAAATCAACCTTGAAAAGGCAATGTAAGACCGCTTCAGACTGATTCCTTTCTCGAACTGGTCTGTTTACTTGTTCGTGTATAGAGCCAATGGCAACTTATTGTTCGCAATAAAAATGGTTCAAAAGTCCAAAGAAATCCAAGGTGCTCATATCGAGTGGAGAGATGCGCTACAATGTCCAACTTCATTCGTTCATGAGCTACAGTTTCTCTCCAAATTAACGGTCTGAAACATATTTAGGGGTTAAAGGGTTAGCCGAGAACTAGATGACCGGCTTAGGAAATTTCTAAATGTGGGAATTCATAGCATATCATCACAGTTGCTCGTAACTTGTCAAAAATTGTCACTGCTAGACACTTGAGTAGACCATATAAAGGGAGGAGCAAGGGAGAGGCACTAATCATGACGAGATTAGATGTAGCTTTTACCTCTTATGGCCCAAAAAAGACCTATAAAATCACAGGATATGTTTGGACAAATAATCTCAAGAAATAACATCTATGGCAAACTCTTGACATCGGAGTCTCATCTAGTGGAGAGATGTTGTGTGCTTGATCAACAATTTACTGTATCTATATATTATCATCTTTGCGCCATTGTATCATAACACAAACCTCGCGTGTCAAGTCCTTCATTAATCAGAGGCCTCTCTCTCTCTCTCTCTCTCTCTCTCACACACACACACACACACATCAAGGCAACAGAAGATTTCCCCATCTATCTTACTTCTCCAACTTTCAATTCTTGGATTGATTTTAAGATACAGCGATCTACAAATTAAGCGGCTTGCTAGTCCTGGCTAGTTACCAGATAAAGGAAGATGAGATACACCTAACTTAGCAATATCACAGGAGCTAATATGAGAAGAATATGATTGATGCAATGATATCTTTCTGGGCCTTCCCTGCCATCGTCGTCATATTGTACCTATGAATCTTTGAAGAACAGAGAAGAAGACAAGCAGTAAGTCAGGGAACTGACTTACTACGCAACACAAACTTCAACAATGAAGAACTTCTGGAATGACTCCTTTCATTTCCAGATCATCCTTCAAGAACATACGCTCGATCTTTACAATCTGAGAGAGAGTTTTTCATCTCACTTCTTCTCTCAATCAATGTCACTCACAGCCCTCATTTACATATTTATCAAGCTTGTTCATAACAAACTCAACTAACTCTAAGTCTGTTATGATCTAAACAAATGAGTTGTTGACACGTGTTGTTGTTAGTGCTATCGTATATACACGCTCGAGATGACTAAGAAGAAATATCTTGATTATTGACCGCTCTCTCGTCTCTTCTATGCAACTTTAGTCGCTCTGTTTCCAGTCTCTCTGTTTCCAGTTTCTCAGGTTGTAAGTCCTCCTCTGTTCCTTCAGCCAAGTGATGTGTATGTTCAACAGCCCCCCGCAAACTGGGTGGCGGTTTAGAGCCGAGACCCAGTTTGAGACGGAAATCATAATGAGACATTCGACATAACAACTTGGTGAATAAGTCAGCAAGTTGATGACGGCTAGGAATATATGATACACGAAAGGCACCCATAGAAATTTTCTCCCGAACAAAATGGTAATCGATCTCGACATGTTTGGTCCGAGCATGCAAAATGGGATTTGAAGTCAAGGCCATAGCTGACTGATTGTCACAAAATAACAGAGTAGGGGCTGAAAGAGAAATACCAAGATCCCGAAGAACAAATGCAAGCCAAGTAAGCTCCGCGGCAGTAGAAGCTAAGGCTCGATATTCAGCTTCGGTGGAGGAACGAGAGACGGTAGGTTGACGTTTAGCCGACCAAGAAATTAGATTAGAACCAAGGAATGTACAATAACCGGTTGTGGATCGACAGGTAGTAGAACACCCTGCCCAGTCGGCATCAGAGAAACCGTAGAGAGATAGAGAACTACGAGAGTGAATAAAAAATCCCAAATGGAGAGTACCCTTGATATAGCGTAACACTCTCTTCAAAAGATGAAAATCTCCCATTGTCGGCCGTTGCATCTTCTGACATAAGGTATTAGTGGCATAGGCAATGTCGGGCCGAGTCAAAGTAAGATATTGTAAACTGCCAACCAAACTCCTAAACTCAAGAGGATCATGCCAACATACATCATGACCAGACTGAGGAATAACTTTCAACGGCAATGGTGTTGAAATAGGCTTACAATCCTTCATGCCAGCTCGCTCAAGTATATCAAGAGCATATTTTGTCTGACAAAGGAATAAACGATCAGAGGAGTAACAAGCCTCAATGCCCAAGAAGTAGTGAATATTACCCAAGTCCTTCATGTGAAACCAAGAACTAAGAGAAGTAATCAAAGTAGAAAGTAATGTGGAGGAGCTACCAGTAAGGATGATATCATCCACATAGAGTAATAAGATGAGTGTGTCAGATCCGGAGTGTAAAATAAACAAAGAAGGATCGGTTGTGCTGCAAAAGAAACCATACTCCAAGAGGAAATCACTGAACTTTTCGAACCAAGCACGAGGGGCTTGTTTTAAACCATAGAGAGATTTCTTAAGTAAACAGACATGACCAGGTAGTGTGACAAACCCGGGAGGTTGCTCCATGTAAACAGTATCATGAAGAGTACCATGGAGAAAAGCATTCTTCACATCTAATTGATGTATGTTCCAATGACAGACCATAGCAACGGAGAGGACAAGACGAATAGTAGCCTGCTTAACAATAGGACTAAAAGTTTCAATAAAATCAATACCTGCCTCCTGATGATAGCCTTTAGCCACCAGCCGAGCTTTGAGCTTATCTAGCCCACCATCAGCAGTAAGCTTAGTTTTAAACACCCACTTACACCCAATGACTTTCATGTGAGCAAGACGAGGGACCAAAATCCAAGTCTGATTATCATATAAAGCCTGCATTTCATCTTTCATTGCTTGATGCCAGCCTGAATGAGCTAAGGCTGATTTAACCGATGTAGGTTCTGTTGGGACAGAATATTCAGCCAAGCAAGCATAACGAGGATTAGGTTTGACAATGCCAGTTTTAAGGCGAGTTTGCATGTGATGAGAAGAAGCAGAAGAAGGAGGAATGGAAAGGGAAGGAACGGAATCAGTTGGAGCAGAGAAAGATGTAGGATTAGGGAGGGATGATTCTGTCACTGGAAGAGAAGATAACGGTGTGGTGGACAAAGATGAGTCAAGATCGTGTAAGTAACTAGACTGATCAAAAATATATGAACTAGGTATAGAAGAAGGCTGAGAGGGACGAAAGAATTGTTTCTCAGCAAGCCATTGTGTAGATAACTGTGTAAGAGGAGGATAGACTGAAGCTAATTTTTGAGCAAAAGGAAAGAAAGATTCATCAAAAACAACATTCCTGCTTATGTAAATCCTTCCAGAAGTTGGAACCAAACATCTATAACCCTTGTGTTTTGAACTATAGCCAAGAAAGATACACATGAGAGAACGTGGATCAAACTTGTTTTGCATATACGGGCGAAGACAAGGGTAACAAGCACACCCAAAAACCCTCAGATAATCATACTTTGGCATCTGACCATATAGTCTGTAATATGGACTGTCAAATTATAAAGTAGAGGCAGGCAGAATATTGATGATATAATTGGCCGTCAAGAAAGAATCAACCCAGTAGATTAAAGGAAGTCTGGCATGAAAAATCATGGCTAAACCAAGCTCAACAATATGACGATGCTTCCTCTCTGAAATACCATTCTGCTCAGGAGTGTAAGGGCAGGAGACAAAATGTTGTATGCCACAGGTTTGAAAATGTTGCTGAATTTTCGTGCTAGTAAATTCTCCTCCACCATCACTTTGAAAGATTTTAATACAACAACCAAATTGATTCTCCACATACTTTTGAAAGAGAATGAAGATATCATATAGATCTGATTTATGCTTCATTGGATACACCCACCTGTAGCGAGAAAAATCATCTACAAAAACAACATAAAACTGGAAGCCTTGAAAAGACTTAACAGGAGATGGCCCTCAGATATCACTATGTATGCGTTCCAATGGTCCTTTTGTTCTATTCTCAGAAAAAGGAAATACTAATTTGGTACTTTTAGCCATTTGACAACTATCACAGATTGTGGAAGTCTCTTTTCTCCATTGAATACAATTCTGACTATGAAGATATTGAAGTACTTTTGTATTAGTATGAGCAAGGCGATGACGCCACACATCTTCAGTTGGTGTCTTATTTCTTTGAGTAAAGAACACCTCATTTGCCTCCTGATCTATCTTGTACAATCCTTGCACCTTCCTCCCAAGCTTCAGTATTGTGTTGGTGTTGTTGTCCTTAACAAACACACCATGTTTATCAAATATAAAGGCGCAAGGATAATCATCAGTAATTTTGGAGACAGACAACAGATTTTTCTTTATACTCGGCACCACTAAGACATTATTAATTGGTAATGTTTTCAGTTTAGTGCGAAGAGAAGAATATCCTGTATGTGTGATGGATAAATGAGTACCATCTCCAACCATGACACTATCAGAACCAATATAGTTTGAAGAAGTTAGAAGAATACCCGAGTTGGCAGTAATGTGTGCTGTGGCACCCGTATCGGGGTACCATTCACTGCCTTGTGATTCTTCAAGATGAATAGCTGCTAAAGCTGTTGGTATAGCTTCAGTTTGAAAAGAATTATCAAATCTGTACCAGCATCTGAGTGCTTCATGACCTATTTTTTACAGATTTGACAAATCACACGTGCATTATCACCAGATTTTCCTTCATGCCAAGCCTTATCTTCTGGAGGATTAGAAACCTTAACCTCCTGATATCGTTGTGAAGGATGTGCATAAGGTTTAAACCCTTGTCCAGAGCTAGGAAAATTTTGTTTCTGAGTGCCTGATTCCAGATTCATATTGTATGATCTGAATCCTGAACCTCTACCTTGATAACCTCCAATATGTCCACGACCATAGCCATTTCCTCTACCAAAACCTCTTCCTCTCCTTCCTGCATAAACCTGATTACCACTTCTGTGACTAACTAATGTATATGCTGTATGATTAAAATCAGCATTCAAGTCAGTCTTATGTTTCCCTTCAGTCACTCTCTGTCCATAGTATGTCAGATTAGAATTAAACTGAGTCGAGGTATAGTTTTGCAGTCTAGATTCAAATCTCTCAAGCTGTGATATCACCTCATCATAATCAGGTTGAGGTTTGAGACAGTAAATTGTAGTTCTGAAATTTTCGTATTCAGAACTCAGTCCTTCCAATACTCCAAAAACCTTGGTTATTTCATCAACTGGTTTTCCTATGGCATTGAGTTGATCACATATATTCTTGAATTCTCTGAGATATTCAGCCAAAGTTCTATCCCTTTTATGACAAGCTTGAAGCTTGCCCCGAAGTTCAAACTCTCTTGCTATGGATTTTCGACTAAATCGATTACAAAGAGTTTGCCAAACCTCATATGCAGTCTCAAGTCCAATGATTAATCCCAATATATTTTCTGAAATAGCTCCACTCAACCAAGACGAAATCAATTGATCCGTTCTTAACCAATCAACAAAATCTTTGTTCTGTTCCTCGATTACTCTCCCTTCGACTTCAATAGATACAACTCGAGATGGAGCAATGATTTCACCATTAATAAAAGCCAATAGGTTCTTGGCTTTTCAGAAATCGCACAACTTGAGCTTGCCATAGAAGAAAGTTATCTTCCGCAAGCTTTATTGTAACAAAGTTTGCAATATTGACATGTATAGGAAATGGATACTTTGATGTTCTTGTATTCATCGTATTAATCGATAAGCTTCAACAATCAATCACCAGATCAAAGCTCTGATACCATATGAATCTTTGAAGAACAGAGAAGAAGACAAGCAGTAAGTTAGGGAACTTACTTACTACGCAACACAAACTTCAACAATGAAGAACTTCTGGAATGACTTCTTTCATTTCCAGATCATCCTTCAAGAACATACGCTCGATCTTTACAATCTGAGAGAGAGTTTTTCATCTCACTTCTTCTCTCAATCAATGTCACTCACAGCCCTCATTTACATATTTATCAAGCTTGTTCATAACAAACTCAACTAACTCTAAGTCTGTTATGATCTAAACAAATGAGTTGTTGACACGTGTTGTTGTTAGTGCTATCGTATATACACGCTCGAGATGACTAAGAAGAAATATCTTGATTATTGACTTGAGTATTGACCGCTCTCTCGTCTCTTCTATGCAACTTTAGTCGCTCTGTTTCCAGTCTCTCTGTTTCCAGTTTCTCAGGTTGTAAGTCCTCCTCTGTTCCTTCAGCCAAGTGATGTGTATGTTCAACAGTACCCATTGAATTCTTGCTTCCAGATTGTCGATAACTTGGAGTTGAACTAAGAAGATGATGG
Organism: Melaleuca alternifolia; assembly: GCA_019926035.1. Taxonomy (NCBI): domain Eukaryota; kingdom Viridiplantae; phylum Streptophyta; class Magnoliopsida; order Myrtales; family Myrtaceae; genus Melaleuca; species Melaleuca alternifolia. The sequence goes on along the minus strand of JAGKPW010000110.1, from coordinate 862,839 downwards.
AGAGAGGAAAGATAAAAGAGAGCGTTATTTGAGTGAATATTTCCTTCCATGAGAAGATGACCTTGAAGGACTCCTTGAAGATGCCAAGGAACCCGAGATATCGAAGCGTCTATTCGTCACTATCCATCTTAGTTAACACTCAGCTTACGTGGGCTCCATAAGGGTGGTTCAAGAGCTCTGCAGATGATGAAGCTAAGAGAAACCATCGACATTTATACACACATAAAATGGGAATAAACATGCTAAAGAAGTACTAGACGCATAATGAAATGATTGAAGCACTTGTCATCCAATCCAAATACAACACATAAAACATTTCATCTTCTATGAGCATGCATTGTAGTACACATCCAAATCTACATCTTCAACCCTGTATTCGAATTAGTAGCAAGTATATCAACAAAATAACGTGAGTTCAAGACGAGTACATCTCACAACTCAAATTTTCTGATGCGGTCTTGAAAAAGATAAGTTTAGAAGAATTGCTCAAACATGAGCTCCGACTCCTTCAATTCCATTACTCGCACGACATATGGTTACATTTGTTTAGTTCTTAATATAACCTAAGTATTTCTAGAGTTCACTACTAGCCTTTTGGAATCGGCTAGAAATCATTTGAGATGCAAGAGCATCATCTTAATTCCTGCGGAATGGAGATTCTAAGCACAAGAATTTAATTATACTAATGTTTATATTAATACCTTCTCAATACCTCTAACTTAAAAAGTTATTTAATCTAAGTGGTCACAAGATCTTTATCACCAATTGTGATCTTAAAGTAATCAAAGCCACCAAATGATCATGCCAATGTTCTTGGAGGATTTTCATTAGGATTCTATACTAACTCTAACCTATTATAGAAAAGAAAATAACAATTAATTTATTGAAAGAAGATGTTATAAGTAAACACCAAATAAATTAAAAGGTATTATTTAAGTACATAAATAGAAAACTCATAATTTGTTAAGCAAGGAATATTACATGGCCTTGTTATCAAATCTCAAGCTATGTAGCACCGACACAGACACGTGACACATGACACGGCACGACACGACACGATGACAAGTCATTTTTCAAAAAATAGAAAATTTCAACACGTTCCGACACGTTATATTAGATAAATATTATATATAAATGCATAAATAACTAAATAATAATAATAATAATAAGAGCCTAGAATTAATCTATACTAAAAACATTAATCCTATATTTGTTAATATCATTCATTGTTTTAATTTGACAAATTCAACTATATTTTATTATCAATAAAACGACCCAAATCCCCATTTTCTCGAACTAACTCTAGGGTTTGTAAAAAAATCCCAAATCACATTATAAACAAATCCAATATGCTAAATAGAAAACGAAAACGGAATAATACAACTTGCTAACCTGAGATGAGCAAAAAAGATGAAATCTTGAGAGCAAAAGATTAAGCAACACCGACAAGAGACTCACGGTGAAAGAAGAGAACGAGAGGTGTCTCAGGTGCGTTCGACTAAGAAGAGTTCAGAAGTATTGAAAATTCGTTGTAGATTTTATTTTTATTATCATCGTGTATTTATATTTGGATCTCATAAGTATTGAAAATTTGTAAATATAACCCCATGCGTGTCGGACTCTCGTGTCAGAATATCCGACTCGTGTGTCGAAGACAGTTGACCGCGTATCGGATTTTTCGACACATGTTGACCGAGTGTCAGAGCGTGTCGAAGAGTGTCGGACACATGTTGAAGTGTCGGACACGACACGAAGGGTTCTAGAGAGTGTCAGTGCTTCTTAGATCTCAAGACATGATTTCTTAAAAACTTGCTATCAGAAACTAAGGTGAGTCTAAATTTAACAAACTGATTAACGTGAATTCTACGCTAAGACTACACCAATCATCTATTTAAAGTGCAAGGCTTAGTCTTTTTGGTTTTTTACACTGATTTTTAAGCTAATAATCCTATTGAAGTTTAATCTAGCCCATTTAAAACTAAACTTACCTATGGTTGATACAAAAGGCTAAGACTGGCATGGACATCGGTCTATGACCACCTTCGACTCCATGTAGGCCACCTCTCTGATCGCCATCATGGGGTCTAATTTGATGGGTGTCAACTTTGGCACTTGACTATCCACTCAACAACTCATGGTTCGAATCGGAACAAGGCAAAGCAAAAGGGAAATTCCCAACAATTCAATCGATTTATTTCAAGATTGACTTCGAGGTTAATATGCAATTTGATTACTCAAAGCCATTAGCAAATCAACCAGGGACTTATAAAAAATGGTTAATGACCATTAACCCCCATTTGTGTTGGCAAAAACGCAGGCTGTGATCACCAACCCCTAATGGAGCTCTAATTACCCTTCTAAACCTCCCCTAAAAGACATGCATCGAGGTTCTAACATGCGACTAATCATTCACTTGCAACATTTTATTAAACACGCCATTTGGACATGCAAAACAACCAACTTGCAAACAAGAAAAAAGCACCAATACACTAAAAAGACAAGAAATATCATTTTCCTAACCCAATTTTAATTTTCAAATATTCATAATTTTTTAAAATTTTTAATGAAAAATTATTACTATTATTATTTAAATTTTTATAATACTAGAAAAAGGAACCGCGTCGGGCTGATAAATCAGTTTCAGGTTTAGGCCAGACCCTAGATCATGGATTGGACCCAGGAAAATATCCAGAAGTATCATAGCACCACGTCATCAGTTGATGTGGCACTCATTTTCACACTTGAACCAATCACAAATTGACACGTGGTACCGCAAAATAAAAGAAAATAAATTTTCTGAAATTTCTTATTATCCATAAATGCAAGGCAGCTTTTGCGGTACCACTTGTCAATTTGTGATTGGCCCGATGATGTGACACTATGATACTACTGAATATTTTCTCATTGGACCCTAAGTCCGGCAATCGGGTGGACTGGGCTCAACTCATGACCCGATCCACAATAGGGCCAGGTTCAAACTCTTTATTTCGTCCAGCCCAACCTACTTAGCCACTGGTTTCCAATTCGGCTAGCCCCTTCAGAGGCCCAGCCTTCTGTTTCGCCTGGCCCAAACCGACCAGGTCGAAGCCAACCTAAGTCTTCGTCCGGCCCATCCAGTCTAAAGTCAACAGCTCAACCCGACCCTCTCGTTCCGGAACGTCCCCTCGCCTGAGCCGACCGCGACCCCAGCAAACCGGTCCGGAGGACGTCGGCTCGCCTCATGCCGGCCGTGAGTGAACAGAACCATTGCTCTCGGCGGGACCAAATTCTAACGCCAACGGCGGCACTTGATCAGCCTACCCAGCCATCATGGCCGCCCGTCAGCAGCCCGGCATCCACCTCCGAATATCAACAGATACCGCACGCATACTAAGTTCAACCGCAATGTACATGAAAGACCTATGCGAGTTTGGGTCAGGCATTCCCATCAAACGTGGGACGGACAGTACACCGAACGATCCAGAACTCATGTTCACGCCTAGACCTAAAAGGGAACACAAAGAAATGCTCAATACCAACGAAGCCAACTCAATCAACTCTTAACAATCAAGAATCAGAGAAATGGAGCTCGGCTTACAACTCAAAACGAAAACAGGGGCAGGAGGCGGATGACGTGAGGTGAGCGTTTAATCGCGGGAGTCCCTACGCGGCTCGGAGGCTGCAGCTAGAGGGCGAGCTCGAGACGAATCAAGCTACGGCCAACTGCTTCACGATGTCTCCGAGCAGAGATCGTCGGGGAAAAGGGGCTCGAACCAAAAAGAAAACCACCGGAGATGTGAGAGAATCGGAAGAGAGGAGATCGTGAGGGTGAGGACGCTGGAAGCCTGGAAGTGACAAATGGCAAGGTTTTGGATGAAAAAGAGGAAGATATATCATGATAATTAAATAGGACTATAATTATGATATAAAATAACTAGAGTTAGAATATTATGTCATTCATGACGTAATTTGATAGGTTAAGTTCAATGTCTTTAAATGAAAAGAGGAAGATATGTCATGATAATTAAATAAGACTATAATTATGATGTAAAATAACTAGAGTTAGAACATTATGTCATTTATGACGTAATTTGATAGGTTAAGTTCAATGTCGCCATTTTAGAGCATTTGAGCTATTATTGAATAAGTGACAAATGGCAAGGTTTTGGATGAAAAAGAGGAAGATATATCATGATAATTAAACAATACTATAATTTTTATGATATACAATAACTAGGGCTAGAACATTATGTCATTCATGACCTAATTTGATAGGTTGAGTTCAATGTCACCATTTTTAGAGCATTTGAGCTCTTACTGAAGTGACAAATGGCAAGGTTTTGGATGAAAAAGAGCAAGATGTATCATTGGAAAGAGAGAGCATGATTGGCCAAGTAAAAAACATGAATGAGAAAACATTATTTGAGTTATAATCATTTCAAGCATTAATAAGAGAGATAGAAGAGATCTTAACTTGTGTTTCTCATGAGTTAAAAAGAATAAATATTAGTTAACTAAGGTTAAGAATCATGACAATATCGGGGTAAAAAAATACTTGGTGAAGAATAAAATAGAGGTGTATAAATTAATAGGTTACAAGTGGCATAATTTAAGTAGCTAAATGACGATAATATTTAAAGAGAGCACAAGATCGTCCAAGTAGATTCATGAATAGAATCATCATTTGATTTTTAATCATTGAAGATAAATGGTAACGTCATGCATGAGGTAATCCTATAGGTGAAACTTTTGGTTGAAAATGAGGGAGATGTAGTCAATGAGTGAGGACTCTTGGCTGGCAAGCTTAAAGAGCATTAGTAGGTTAAAGTTAAAAGAAGTGATGCAAGGAATGATCTAATCTGGAGGTAAGAAACTAGGTGATAAATTAACAAATGTGGCAACCGAATTGGTGACACGTGATTAATGAATTATGATTATCAGAGATTGAGAGAGTCATGTGGCAATTATCAATGTCCGTTTGGAGAAATATGAATCTTAAATCTATATAAAACATTATACATAATAAATAAAATGAAAATTTAGCATGTCGCAGCTTAGTTTTAGGATCATTGACCCTGCACCAAGGGGTAAGATAAACGAGGATGTTAAATCTATGGTGAAAACTTAATCTATCTCACATCGATTCTTCTCTCCCTGGCCCTCATTAAGCAAGCTCAAACCCATTGAAATATATCACCTTGCCTCTTCTCCCTCAGTGTCATTCTTATCTTGACTAGTTCTTTGAAGCCATTCTTGGATACACTAATCCCATCCATCTGGTGATGGAAAGAGAAGGATTTCTTGGTATGCACATAACAAGTTCTAAAAACTTATTACAAAAGTATAAATGAGTCCTAAAATAAAAATGTCATGTAGGAGAGAGAAATCGATTTTAAAAATGCCGCATTAGTATTTTCAGTTAAACAAATTAACAGTTGTTAACGGAAGGATTCCATTGCACCACTTTAACAAGTTGTATGACTTGACTGCTTTTTTTAAATGATTTATGACTCAACTATACTTTCGCAACACGCCTTAGAATGTGCAGTGCACTTATCTCTAAAGATTTAGAATATATTGATAAAATTGAACAGATTATGATTGAATAGGTTTAGGATTAATCTAATATATTTTTTCAAACTGAAAAATTCATGCACAAATTAGTATGATACTCATAAGATTTAATATTTTCAATTGGCTTGTTTTATGAAATAGGAACCAATTTTCAATCAGTTTATCTTTTACTACCATCCAACCTTGTGATCAAGTAATTACTCACTCAACTTTTTCAAACCAATTCATATGATTACGAATGTATTTTCTTCAGATTCTTTGTTTAAAGATTTCATATTTTTATCAGTTTGTATTCTTTTTTATTAGTAAAACACATAACAACTATTTACTTATTTGCCAAGTTATATAATTAATTACTAACAACCTCTTTTATGTGTTACTTGAACCCTTTTTAATATTTTTGAATAATAATTTATCAATGACCTCTTCAGGTGTTGCATGAATTACATTTTAATCTTTTTACGAACATCGATGTTAAGGAAATGAAAGGATATTGAGTAATGGAAAGATATGGGATCAATCAAAACACTCCATTGTGCCCAATTTCTTTTACTATTTATATTACATATAGATTGATCCCCAAGTTCGTAAGTCCTTAGGAGAAAGCTAATTGGACCATTCACTCTAAACTAATGTTTTATTTCTGTTGTTTGACATATAGAATATCTGAATATATGTATGTATGTATGTAATATATAGCATTTAGTGCAAATAAAGCATCAACTTGGATCATGAGGCATTTTGTCTCATTTATACAAGGCTTTTCATGTTCGAAAGAAACAATCAATTTTTGGGGATTCATAAATAAATGAAATGCGAGAAAACAATGGTAATTTCTCCAGGAGATTAGGATAACTATTCTCAAGAAAGCTTGCTTGGCAATATAAGATAAGTGATCGTTTTAAAGTGGATGGGTTCTAAACTTGAAATCTAAAACATACCCTTTTAGGTTCAATTCCTAACCTTTGAAATCGAAAACCAACCCTCGTGGCTTTTTTTATCTCTTTATTTATAGTTTATTATATACACATACATATATAATACTATGCATATATGAACCATGACTACAGTATTTTTCTATTTAAGGATAATATGTCAAATCTATTTAATTTCACCAAATATATTTTGTTTTATAAAAAGAATAAAAGAACTTACTTAGGATAAAGGGGAAACCAGTACAATTGGGTTTGCAGCTTGAGGTTCTACCCAAGGATCGACCTTGCAAATTTTGTATTCCTAATTCCGAGTAGAATCGATCAGTTCAAGGTATAGAGCTAAGAATTGAACCAGTCAAGGTTGATTCTAGTTTGTGGTCCTATGAATCAGTCTGTAACTAGTTGGATAAGGCAACTTTAGATCGGTTTTCAAATTGAACTTACCTGATTGCTCGTCCCTAATTACAAGAACTGTGATCGATTCAAAGTTGTATAGGTTTTAAACTGGGAATCTAGAAACTATCTTGTTAGGGTTGAATCCTAGCTTTTGAAACCATTAACTAATCTTGTTGATTTTGGCATTAGGCTAGAACCGATTCTAGTATCAAATTGAGAATTGGCCTAGGCTCGTTTTTTCATTTCATTTTACTACACAACAACGCATAATATGCATAAACCGAACGTGAATACAATTCTTTCTACTTGAGGATAATATGTCAATCACATTTATCTTCATCAAGTATTTTCTATTATTAAGAAATAGTAAAGAACTTATCTAGAGTTACAGGTTAAATATTCCAGTTTTAGCAATTACTGCACAAGAGTCCAAAGATATTAAAGCTATTCAACTTGCGTCGAGAGACTGGCTAAACGTCATTCATTCCTGAGCTACAATACCTCTCTAAATCAATGGTTTGAACCGTATTCCGTGGCAAAAGGTAAGCAAAGCAGCTAGCAGATCGGCTTAGGAAATTTCTGAGGGTGGCATTCATGGCATATCATCAGAGTCTCCGGTAACTCGACGAGAACTGCACTGCTAGACATTTGAATAGACCATACGAAGGTAGAAGGAAGGGAGAAGACTGAAACACTAATCACGACAAGATAAGATGAGCTTCTACCCCTTATAGGCCGGAAAGACCTACGAAATCGCAAAATATCCACAGGGAAATAATGTCAAGGGATAATACCTATGACAACCTCTTGATAGTCTCATCAAATGGAGAAAATGCTGTGTGTTTGATAAAAAAATTTAACATATCTGTGTTGTGATATCATAATTGAAACCTTGTCTGTCTGATTCCTCATCAATTAGAAGCCTCTCTCTCTCTCTCTCTCTCTCTCTCTCTCTCTCTCTCTCTCTCATAAGGCAACAAAAGATCTTCACATCTACCTTACTTCTCCAACTTCTATTTATTGAATTGATTTTAATATGCGAGAATTCAATTTACCAAATTAAGCGAGTTGCTAAGTCCTGACTAGTTACCAGATGACGAGAGATGAGATACACCCAACTTAGCAATATGACAGGAGTTAGAATAAGATGAATCTGAAATGTAATTGTGTACTTCTCTTGATACTTAATACAAGTGCATTTCCTTTGAGTATTTCTTTCACTTTCCCCCCGTCAAACACATCAAGAAGTACACGAACTTAAGATCACACGTACTTATACGAAGCTTGTAGGGACACTTGCAGAACCAAAGCTAAGGACCACATATGTTTGTCGGTTCGGCTCTTATTCAGCTATAACAGAGTCCGATTTGAAATTCAGACATAAACTTGACCTGGTAGCGCATCCTTGGTGGCGACATGAACTTGCTCTAGCTGGACATCCTTGGTGGCTGCCCTCTGGGCCTCAGTCTGAAAATAAGCTTCCAGATGGTTGGCCAAGGCCGGATTGTCGATGCTCTCGCAGTGATATGACTTGCAGACGAAGTAGATCACTGTTTGGATCACGAGGCCAAACAGGAACAGGAACATGAGCAGGACAAGGCAGAGGATGCCGATGCCTACCACCATTCCTATGTTCCATAAATACACCACAAACAACCGGTACACTATCAATATCCCATAATAAATCAAGACCAGCAGCAGGAAGATCAGGCTCGTGACTCGTCGCTTGCCCTCAATAAGATTTATGGTCTTGACCATGGCCTTGATCCCGTAGTTCTCCTCCTCCAGGACGGAGACCACGCTTGCCAGCTGCCAGACAATGCTTAGGTACACGAACCCAACGAAGAACACAATCAAGAGGATGACCCCAATGGCTAGACCCAAAGGCGAGTACCCGATCAGCATCTTCCACATGACGAAAGTCCCTAGGAAGCATAAGCTATAGGCCGAGTGGATCAAGAAACTCCATATGAATGTGATGGAAACTCGTTTCCACACCTTCGGCACCACGGACATGATCCTTTTGAAGGTGATGGACTTTCCAGTGTAATTGCAGGCCACAGCATATACAACTGCAGAAGTAGAGAAAAGGGAAAGCACCAGGAGGAAGACCAAGTATGCTATTTTGATGAGCCAATATGCTAGTCGCTCATACGTTAGGATATTGTCAAAGCGATGATATTCTGCACCATCTGTATATCGAATTCTTTCTTCCAGATAGCCAGAAACTTGGAGCTGAACTAGGAAGATGATGGAGATGGGAAAGATAAAAGAGAGCGTGATTTGAGTGAAGATTTTCTTCCATGAGAAGATGATCTTGAAGGACTCCTTGAAGACGCCAAGGAACCCGAGATATTGAAGCTTCTCTTCATCGCTGTCCATCTTAGTTAACACTCGGTTTATGTGGTTTTCCATAAGGATGGTTCAGAAACTCTCAGATGATGAAGCTGAGAGAAGCCATCGTTATTTATATTCACTAGATGAATAAGGAGGTTGACTTCTAAATTGACAATATGAATACGTCGCTCGTCTCTACGTAGATTACAATCTACGTGGTTTGATGTAATTTCTTGGTTAGAGTTTGAGAAGCAAAAGCTTGGGACAAAGGACAGTGACCGTAACAAAGTCATGCTCTAGCTAGCTGGGATAATGTTTGCCCTTCATTGTCATAATATGCCTAGACTGATAGGTACCCTCATACTAATGCTCCGGCAAGCTTGATTCTTTCCCTCCTTCTAATCCTCTTTTAGAGTTTGAATCCAAAAGGCAACATAAAAACTGATTAACAATGTGGTAAGGGAAAATTAACCATTCGCATGTTTAATAATCTACATGTTGCATGAGCAAACGTTAAAATAAATCTGTTTTGGTTACAGCAACTTGCAGTTGTTTAAATAAAATATGTTTCGACATTTTTGTCTGCATTATTTCAGAATGACTCCAGTTTGTACCCGATGATACGATTGTACCAGATGATATGCCACACGACGAATTCTAGGAAGATAAAAAACAGTACCAGATGATATACCACGCGAAGAATTCTAGGAAGATAATAAACAGAGTCGAAAGCCTCCTTCATTTTTTTAATTTAGGGGTTGCCATCTGTTCCCACCAGTATGCGATAATGATCATCTTCTTATGCATAATCGAATTTTATTCATCGACATTGATGGGAATCTCATTGTTTTGTCCTAAGGATCGATGCCGACATTGCGAGAGCGTGGCGGTTCATTCATCTGCTTGATGGGAGGACAGATATAAGGCGAAGCTCTTACAGTCCTGTAAAAAATCTGACAGGAACTTGCTATGCAACTACCGAATCTACATTTTATTTTATGATATATTCTAATCAACCCATAGTTTATTTTGTCCTAATCCGGTTTAGGACAGAAAGAATTATTATCAAGATTGTGAAAAAAACTTTACCGACATAAAAGTAAAACAAAGAAAACCTAGAGCACATGGTTTTTTTTTTTTTGGGGGGGAGGGGGGTGGGGTTAGATGCCCTGTCAATGGATATACATCAAACATTCATACATTTCCAAGATGGAAACTTTATTATCTTTAAGACTAATAACTGCATGACCTTCAACTTTTTCAACTTCACCGAAACCAAGATGCAGAAAACTCTCTCACTAACACATGGAATATAGAAATCAGACATGAAGTTGCTCAAGCTGGACAGAATTGGCCTTCAGAGGGACGTAGTCTCCAAGGTAGACCTCGAGATGTTCAGACAGGGAGGACTTATCAATGTTCTCATGGTGGTAGGACTTGCAGACAAAGTAGATCACTGTCTGGACGACCAAATCAAAAAGGACCACCATTAGCAGCAACACCAAGCAGATCAGTCCAACCCCAATCTGGATTCCAATCCCCTGAACAAAGTCCAAGACCACCAAGCACTCAAACAATGCCTGAACCAACAAAAAACACACCAAGACACCAAGAAAACACCCAACCGACACACCCATCTTGCCCTTTATCAGCCTCTTGCTCTTCACCATCGCCTTCCTTCCGTACACATCTTCAAGAACCGAGATCACGCTCGCCAATTGCCAAATCATGGTGATATAAATAAACCCAATAACGTACAAGATCACGAGAATCACCAACATGGCAATCCCAGGTCCAGGACCAACTGCAAATTGCCTCACGATGACGACCCATACGGTCAAGAGCCCAACAGCCACAGCGATGGACAAAAGGAAGGTTGCGAAAATCCAGATGAAAGTGACCATGAGCCTCTTCCACACTCTCGGCACAACACTCATGATCTTCTTGAAAGTAATCTGCTTGGCGGCGTAAACGCAGGCCACTGTGTAGACAACAGCCGAGGTCGAAAGCAGAGAGAAGATGAAGACGAAGACGAAGTAGCCGAGTTTGAAGAGCCAGAAAGCGACCCACTCCTTCTTGAGCATGCGGGACAGGTTCCTGTACCTCGGGCTGTCCTGCCCGGTGTCGTCCCGGTCGATCTCGTGGTTGAGGATCTTGAAGGAGAGGAGCTGCGAGACCTCGAAGTGGGCGAGGAAGATGACGCACAGTGGAAGTATGAGTGCGAGCGTGATCTGGGTGAAGATCTTCCTCCATTTGAGGATGATCTTGGAGGTCTCTCTGTAGACACCGACGAACCCAAGGAATTGCAGCTCGTGCTGGTCTCTGTCCATCGTTCCTTTCGCACAGAGAAATCAAGAACGAGTGAAACGATCGATGTGTAGAGAGACTGGGATATTTCTTGAAGCAGAGGAGACTCGAGAGACTCAATGTGTCTAGGGAAGAACAACCACAGATTGAAGTGATAAATGAAGGTGGCAACGTCGCCAGAGTGGGCCAGGAAGAGAGGAAGACTTGAAATATCAACGAGTCAAGCTTTTTCTTCAGAATTCTACTTCTCCATGAAGTTTCGTCCGCTTTTAATCGAACTTGCTTAAAGAAGATAACAACGCGCTTGCTCCACTTCCTCTGCTCTCGGCCCGAAGATTTCAGGTCTCTTGATTTAGCGATATCGTAGCACGATACGCGTGGGTGGGCGGTTTTCCCTCTATTTGTGGGTGGGCATGGAATTCAGCCGAGTCGACGCCAAAGTGAAGCGATAACGTGGAAAGTGAGAGTGAGCTTGTGGACTTGACCACGTAACCTTCATGAGAAGCTAACTTAAAATAGGTATAAACTAGGGTTTGTAAAGCATTCTATCGTGCCGAGACACGGCGTATGTTCCGCTTTGTTAACACGCTTTGCTCTTCGTTTTCTATACGCATGGCAATCCGACCATTCCTTTTTATGTACGTTGCATTTTTCCGGATCTACGTTTTAGGGTCTGTCATATTTGCACTCAAATACTTGATAGATGTCCCTAGTTGAAATACAATATGAAACTTCAGCAGTCTTATGTTTTTATAAGAATTTGCCTTGAACATAATCGCCGGCGATGAGTTTAACATCGATGAGAATTAGGACATTATAATGCAAAGGTACAATTGTGACAGCTCTATTGAGCTTATATACATAGTTCATGAGCCAGTATAAATCGAGGTAAATCACGATAGGACATCAATAAGCATAACATTAAACTTATACTCCCAATCATGTTGATGTATCTGTGCCATTGAGCTCACACATTAAGTACTCGGGAACCTCCTAAAGGTAAGAATTACATGCAATTTTTATGTGTATCATAAAATAGGTAAATAACAAATGCATTAAAAAGAGTGAATTTACTTATAAAGCCAATAGGACACGCACTGAGATACTTGGGCTCATTCAATGGAGCATCTTACGTTTGTTTTGATAGGCTATTTATAGAGATCATAATGTGCACATAAGCTCACCAATTAAGGGTGGGTTTTGGATCAATATTGCTATGCATCAGGGCAAACCATTAATTTGAACAAGTCTGGAATTTTCTTTAGTCATAATTGTCCTGCAGCTCTTAAGGAAAATATGACAAATGTTATGAGGGTGGCTGAGACAAAAAAAATGGGGAAATATCTAGGCATTCCAACTGATTGGGGAGAGTCCAAGAAGGACATGTTATCATGGATACTAACTAGAGTGAACCAGAAGCTAGAGGGGTGGAAGGAAAACCTTCTTTCGAAAGCTGGGAAGGAGATTTTGCTAAAAACTGTTGTGCATGCCCTCCCTCAATATGCAATTTCTATTTTCAAAATCCCTGTGTCCATTTGTAAAGCCATTGAAAAGAAAGTGGCAGACTTCTGATGAAAAACAGTGGGCAGTAATAGAGGAATGCCTTGGAGGAAATGGGAGCTACTAAAGCAGAGAAAGGATGGTGGTGGCCTTGGCTTCCGAGATTTAACAACATTTAACCAAGCCATGCTAGGGAAGCAGGCATGGAGATTGACCAAAGAACCTAACTCGTTGTGGGGAAAAATCTTTAAAACTTTGTACTTTCATGACACTGATCTTATGCATGCAAAGAAGAAATCTAGACAGTCATGGGGATGGCAAAGTATACTTACTGGGAGGGATGTCATTTGCCATTCATCAAGATGGGTAGTAGGCGATGGCAAGAAAATCAGTATAAGAACTGACAAATGGTTATCCAGAGGTGCTATTGGTGGCCCTGCAAACAGAAATGAACCAAGTCAGGTAGCAGAATTGATGAAGAGTGGGGAGATGAGTTGGGATGAACTAAAGATATCAGAAAATTTTAATGAAAACATTGTTAGGGATATTCTGAATATACAACTCAGCCATTATAATCAAGAGGACACCTTGATCTGGGAGCACACAGCTAATGGGATATTTACAATCAAGAGTGCCTATAATGTATTGATGAAACTAAGAGCAGAATCTGGCCCCCAACAACCCTCTACCTCCTATACTACCCCGAGAGAACTTTGGCTGTTAATTTGGAATTCCATCACTCCACCAAAAGTCAAGCACTTTCTATGGCAAGTCTGCCAAAATGCTATTGCAACAAAAGATAATTTGTGCCGAAGGAAAGTGATCATAGATAATGCATGCCCTATATGTAGAAAGGAACTGGAGACAACAGAGCACTTGTTCCTACGATGTTCATGGACAAAACAGGTATGGTCTGATCCTTCGCTTAAAATTAGTACTAATAGCATCTCGGTGAATCGCATGGATATGTGGTTAATGGAAGCTCAACATACCTCTACCTCCTTTGAACTTGTGGCAATGGTCCTGTGGCGAATCTGGAAAGAGCGCAACAAATTCATTTTTCAAACCAAAGGGATATGCCCAGAAAATGTCATCCTAATGGCTAAAGCAGAGACCGACAACTACAGGAGATGGTCACTAGAAGGTAAAAGCAAATCGATAGGCATGAAGAACGCACCTCAGAGGTGGACGCCGCCGCCTGTAGGTGCCGTGAAGTACTACGTCGATGGGTCGTATGACCCAGAAACTGGAACAGGATCGATGGCTTGGGTAGGGAGAGACGAAAGAGGAATGCTGCGAGACGGTTTTGCCCGAGAGCTTCGGGTCTCCTCAGCCATTCAAGCAGAGGCTGCAGCAATCACCGAAGCCCTAGGGTTTCTAAGAGACAGGAGTGATCTGGAAGATGTTAAAGTGATCGTGGAAACATATCACTTTGATCTGTGGAGGGTAATAAGCGGAGGCACAGATCACTCACTTTGGGAAGCACAGGCTCTTATCAGAGAAGCCCAAGCCCACGCCAAGGGAATTTCGAATCTATCTATAGTCCACTACCCTAGAGCCCAAAATCAAGTGGCCGATTGGGTGGCGAAGGCCTAAAGAAAACATATACTTCCGAGTAATTGGTGTTTATACCCTCCCTCTTGTTTATGGGAGTTGTTATGTGCTGAATCAAGGAACATGTCCTGCAGCACCTTCATGACTTGAATTTATGATGAAATCTTTTTCGACCAAAAAAAAAAGGGTGGGTTTTGGATATAATGCCAATGTTGAAAGTCAAAATGTTTTGGGGAAATGTAAATTGCAATTGGTAAAAACTACTTTACATAACACTTTGAATTTAAGAAGTGTGTCGTAAAAAAGAAAAATTTACAAAAGACTTTGACTGAAATTTTTCTTTTTTAAAAAAAAATCAAACCCGTCGCAGCAACAAGCCAGATCTAGTATCAGCAGCTGTCAATCGAGGTCACATGGCATTGGGCGACTCCCAAAAGGGCCTCCTAAGGTCTCGCAACCTGAATGGCCCTTGTCATGGTCATGGGACCTTAAGCAATGAAGCCTAGGTGGCTAGTGAACCTAGGTGCTACTACTAGTGAGGTGCGACTTCAATGTCGATGACCAATCATGAATACTAATATATGTGAGGGCAAAATGAGAATATGAGAAACTTAATAAGGCAGATATTAAGAAAAAGTCAACAAATCACATTTTGTCCAAGGCCCAAAGCTCAAAATTAGTTACCAGCAGCTTTGCACTTTTCACCTTCCTAATGCTAGCTTTCATGCAAAAATCCTTTAGAAATATCTGCGAAATACCTCAATATTTCCTTCAATGGGCTTTAGAATGTTGTACCAAACGCACTCCAAAGGCTCATTATTTAAATCTACCACATGTTTTATTATAGGATTTTATATGCTCTTCATATACATGTAAATTCCTTCCACCTATCAGCTTAAATTTTTTAGTTTAGTTTTCTAACACTCGTAAAGATATACCAAAGTGGAGAAGTTGCACCATGAGTCAATTGTGCACCATGAATGGTGTTTATAGAACTATGAGATCTAGGTATTTTCGATACTTAAATGTAGTAGGCTTGCATGATTCGAGGGAACTTAATAATTTTTATAGAACTAAACACTAGCTACCTATCACATATAGTAGGAATCAACTAAGGACTTGAATAATCTTTGGCACCACGTCACTAGGGAAAAGAAGTAAAATACTAACCATTTGAAGAAAATATAATAATCTTAGGCTACATTTATTTTGTAAAAATGTGACATTTATGGAAAATAATTTTCAGAACATCACATTCTAGTGTTTGGCTAACACCTGAAAATGAACTTGAAAATATTTTTCAATTGGTTAATAAAAAAATCCGAATTGATTTTTGTTGAGAAAATTATCAAAATATTCTAATTTTTTATTCTTTTTTATTCTTTTCCTTTTTCCATGTCAGTTGCTAGCCATGGCTACTAACCAATAGGCAAGGGACAAGCTTGCTCAAGGCCAAAGAAACTGGAGCTCGTCAAATTCCGGCAAGCTTGAGCCTCTTGGCCTTGGGTGAGCTCATCCCTCACTTATGGCCTATCACTAGCCATCGGCGCAACCAACGACCGGCCAAAGTAAAAGAAAAGGAAAGAAAATAATATAAGAAAATGAAAGAGAAAAAAGAAAAAATAATAAAATTAAAGTTTTTTAAATGATTTTATAGGAGCATGTTTTATTTACTAAGGACTTGAGCCCGAGTGCTAAGTACTAGTGCATAGCCTTTGTGAACTCGGGCCTAAGTGTGGGGGATTAGAGCTTGAGTGTCAAGGACCCGAGCACCAGTTTTATGGACTTGAGCTAGGGTGCTAAGGCATTGGGCATGGGCATCAAGGCTTGGAGCCCAACCTTGATGGACCCAAGCATAGGTGTCGAGGCCTGGACCCAAGCATAGTGTTCAAAGTCTTAGGTATATCTTAGCAAAAATATACATATGGATTATTTTGTATAGTCTAGGATTCATTATATTTATATACTATTTACGTATGTATGAACAATATTTATAATTATGTGATATAACTTTTTTTCATCCGATTATACATATATATTTCTCTATATTGAGATATCTATGTGTAATTAGATGAAAAAGGTTATATTTTTAATTTCACCTATTATGATAATAAATGTACATATGGATCGTGTTTTGAAATGTCTATACAAAAACAAAGCATTACATCATGGTTGCGAGTAGTTTACAACATGAGCTTTAGCAAATTACTAGAGAATAAATCATTAACACAGATATTTAACTGTGAAAACAATTACTTTAAATGATCTCTTTGATGTGATAGTGTCATCAATACATGGTGTCAGAGGAGGATACGGATCACCTGACTTGCTGAAAAAGCAGGTCAGGTGACCTTCTTTTGCCCCCCACCGTCCGATTTGAGATCGGATAGCAAGGGGCAAAAAAGCACTTTTTAAAGAAAAGAAAAAAAAAAGAAAAAAGTCTCCCCTCTCCTCATTTAATCAATCGGACAGCCCCAAAAAGGAAGTCAGCTGACCTGCTTTTTCAGCAGGTCAGCTTATTCATTTCCGTCAGAAGATCGTTGAAAAAGTTCACGCGAGACACTTTAAAGGATCCATGAAAAAATGTCATCACTAAAGAATTATAGCTCGTCTCCTACACGTAAATGAAAATTACAAATCAGAAAACATTTAGTATAAAAGAATAAAAGAACCCATCAGACATGAAGTTGCTCAATCTGGACAGTTTCTTGGCCTTTAGAGGCACAGTCACCAAGAGAGACCTCGAGATGATCAGACAAGCAGGAGCTGTCGAAGTTCTCGTGGTGGTAGGACTTGCAGACGAAGTAGATCACTGTCTGCACGACCATATCGAAGAGCACCACCATCGATAGCAACAACAAGCAGATCAGTCCAACCCCAATCTTGATTCCAATCCCGTGAACCAAGTCCAAGACCACAAGGCCCTCAAACAATGCCTGAACCAGCACGCAGCACACCAAGACACCAAGAAAACACCCGACCGACACACCCATCTTGCCCTTAATCAGCCTCCTGCTCTTCCCCAGCGCCTTCCTTCCATACACCTCTTCAAGAACCGAGATCGCACTCGCCAGTTGCCAAAGCATGGTGATATAAACAAACCCAATAACGTACAAGATCACGACAATGACCGCCACGGCAATCCCAATTGCAGCGCCAACTGAAAATTGCCTCACGATGACGAGCCATGCGATCAAAAGCCCTACAGCCGCAACATTGCAGACGAAGAAAATTGCGAAACTCCACAGAAAAGTGACCATGAGCCTCTTCCACACTCTGGGCACTATATTCATAATCTTCTTGAAAGTAATCTGCTTGGTGGTGTATGTGGAGGCCACCGTGGAGACAACAGCTGAGGTTGAAAGCAGAGAGAAGATGAAGACGAAGATAGTGTAGCCGAGCCTGACGAGCCAGAAAGCAACCCACTCCTTCTTGAGCTTGCGGGACAGTTCCCCATACATCGGGTCGTCCGTCCAGGTGTCGTACCGGTTGATCTCGTGGTCGAAGATCTTGTAGGCAAGGAGCTGCGAAACCAAGGAGTGGGCAAGCAAGATAACGCAGAAAGGGAGGATGAGTGCGAGCGTGATCTGGGCGAAGATCTTCTTGCATTTGAGGATGATCCTGGAGGTCTCTCTGTAGACGCCGAAGAACCCAAGGAATTGCAGCTCGTTCTGGTCCCCGTCCATCGTTTCTTTCGCACGGAGAAATCAAGAACCAGTGAAAAGATCGAAGCGTAGAGAGACTGGGATAATTCTTGAAGCAGAGCAAGCGAAGAGAATCAGAAGCTCAGATCCTTATAAAGGGTCTTGAGAAGAACAACCACCGAGTGAAAGGATAGATGAAGATAGCGACGCAAGAGTGGGGTGGGAAGAGGGGCGAGTTTGAGAATTTGAACGAGTCAAGCATTTTTCTTCAGATTCGTACTTCTTCATGCAATTTCGTCCGCCATCATTGACTTCGCCTAAAGAAGAGAGCAAAGGTTTCTGCTCACTTTCTTGGGTCTCGGCTCGAAGATTCCGAGGTTTTCTTAATTTAGAATGATCGTAGCACGAAACGAGCGGATGGACATTGACCTCTTCCTCGATTTAGCATTATCGTGGTCATCGAATTCAGCCGTGTCGATGCCATTTGGTTTTTTCCGGGTCAAAAGGGCGCAACAACGTGGAAAGCGGCGGTGCGCTTTGCTAAGAAATATCCTTGAGAAGTCAACTATGACGCATACGAAGTGGAGGTTTGCCTAAAAGTTTTGTATTGCGCCGACACGGTGGCGTTTCAGTCACGCGCCGAGTGCGGTAGACTACGGTCTACCTTTTCAGCAAGATTTGCTCTTCGTTTCTGTACGTATGCTAATCTAGACAAGCCTTTAAACGTTAATTGCACGTTTCCGATCGACCTTTCAGTGTCCGTTATATTTTGCACTTGAATAGTCTATACATGACCATAGTTAAGACCTAATATCAAACTCATCAAATACTCAAAAAATTTCGAAAAAAGAAAACTTAGATGGAAACCAATTTCCCCCCGATGAAAATGTTCGTGTCCAATCTTTAAGGTTGTGTTCTCTCTGAAGTTAGCCCCTTCACTTTTCCAACCAAGCTTCTCTTTTTTCTAGCTGCAAGCCTCACTTGATGTCAGACTTAATTTCGTTGCGGGCTCCTGCTCTTGCTCGCTTCGGCGTTTTCATGTGTCTCGGTTTGGACTATGCCAAGTGCTTGGCCAAGTCCTCATTAGCGCTCAACTAGATTCATAGTGTTGCCTTGTTTGCCCTTGTTACTGCCCCATTATCATTTTTGCTATTCTCAAGCGATGCCAGTGTACTTTCTATGCACCCTGTTACAAATTCCAATTTGAATATCAAATTTTCTTTCTCCCTTCGTGCCAGGTGGTGTTTCTCTTCTTTCCTCCGCATGTGCTGGCATTGCACCAGGAGAACATTTCCTTGGTAAAAGAAAAGTATGGAGTAAAACAAAAGGGGGAAGATTTAGTGGGAAGTGAGAGGATTAGAAAAATATCTAAATAAATAAAAAAGAGAGACATTTACATTTCATCCGATTTTTAGTGCTCTACTTTCGATGGAGCTACATGTGTGCAAGAAGCTTTGTCAACACGGTAAAACCACAATCTGTGCTTGCTGGCCAGATTATTTGAGTGCATTTAGTGTAGTTAGATTTAAGATTTATGTCTTGTATGCCTTTAAATGAAAAGTTATAAAAATAGAAAACTAGGAAATGATATAAAGTTGTTCTACTTAAATTAGATGTCATTTAGAGATTAAGCTTGGTGTGTTTTCTCTTGAGTTTCGTTTGGCAGGTTTGTTTCTCAGTGAGTAGGTCTCAATAGTCTAGAACTAGGCTTAGATTTAATCTTGAATTTGCCTCGCAGGGATCCTATCCTAGGGCTTAATAACAAAACCATAGTATTCTTTACCCGACATGGTGTTGTGCTATTTTACTGCGCTTGACCTTTTTATGCATCCTTTCTTGCTATGTGTTGTTGGTTACGTTGTTTTTCTGTTGTGATTCATTTTCATAGTCGAGTAAGCACGTGTCATTCTAGGACCGTAATAAATACGAAAACATTGTATGGATACTTAGCATACAAGAACATTATAATTCATGATTTTTGTAGAAAGACTATCTGGACAACTTAATTGATAAATAATCAAGCTTAGATATCGAAAGAGTGTTAGTTAGTTAGCTAGCGTAATTAAGTCCGATCCCCCACTCTATATCTACAGTTGCGTAAGAAGGGAGTTATACTCCCATACCTCATATAATTTCTAACTGGCATCAATAGACTAGTGACAGCTCCTTGATATAGGATTTTCATAGGTTAATTAAATTAAAATGTATTTTTTAACATCATGTGAGGAAAGGGTTTGAGAGAACTCACATCCGAATTTGGTATTGCTTCTACAATTATATTTTTCCCAACACCCTCGACACTATCACTTTCAAATTGATAAGACTAAATTTTTTATGGAATGATTAAGATAAGTTTGTGGATGAGGTTTTGATTGAACCTTAGCATTATATGGATTTCGATAAGTCTTGAAAAAAGTGTCCCAATAAAGTATGCTTTATATATTATATATTTTGCAAATAATTGATCATTTAAAAATTATAACAACGGAATAAAATATCAACGATAAAAAGTTACCTATGATTTCAAAAACGTTATAAAGAAAAAAATGTATTTAGATGTTGCGCCGCCGAGAACGATAAGACAAATGACCATTATATCACATATAGTCAACCTAGCTACATTCAGTAATAAAGTCAAGACTTCACCTTGATCATTTTCATAACAAGTATCGTTTATCCAAAAGTATCAGATAAATAGGTATATTTTGGACTTATTGAAGTAACGCAATTCAATCAACTTCCTAAAGCGATCAAAACGATGCTGATCAATATCTCTGATAGCCAATAAGTCCGTCCACGCACTAAAAATGTTCTTAATATTGCCTTTCTATTGATTTTTATTTTTCTAATTATTATAACTATTCCAAAATATATTTTTATAGCAGTAAAAATTTCAAAGTATAGTCTACATCACACATTAAGATCTACATCACATATTTTTATAGTAGGACACACTATTTTCAATTAATTTTTCTAAAAATGTTATTTTTTGTACTTTATAAAATTTAATTTGTTTTTAACATGATCACCAATTAATTTTCACTTGCATTACTATATTTGATTATCTTTAAGTATTAATAAATGAAAAATATATTAACCACCGACTGTTGTACGAAAATAAATCAAGGGAGTTCTATCTATTTTTAGTGAAAGAATTATTGTGAATCTCTTTGAAAATACAGATTGGATATTACGTACCTCTGCAAGATATCCAAAAATTCTTGTTGCTGAACATTGTCATGATGATGATATCCATCAAATCTTGTCAAAACAAAAGGATGAACAGAAAAAGTTATTAAATATATTAGGGAAAATTTCCATAAGAAAGAAAACTGCAAAATATGGAATTGGAAGATAAAAAAAAAAGAAGTTCTGTAAGAGTAAGTATCATCACACTTCGCTTTGCCTATGAAGCACATTGACAAGACTTTTAGTAAGAGCGCACCGTATTGACCTATTGAAACTCGCCTCTTTTGCTTCACAACAGGTATGATCAAAAGGTACTAATTAACCCCTCAAAATTCAAGCACGAAAAGAATTAATATACCCGGAAATTCCTACTTATGCAAGTCATATACAGTTAAGCTTGCCTCTCGTCTTATTCACGAGATTAGCGAGATATGTTACAGGTTTATTGCATCTATTTAAGTAGATTATCTCATCATGGGAAAAGAAGAAGACGAAGAAGCAAGAATCCCTTATATGAACCATTTTCAACTTATATGGCACTATTCATTTATTAAAATGTAGCGTTTCTCATCATGAAAAAAGAAAAAATAATAATAATCTCTTGTATGAACATCTTCAGCTCGTATCCCTTACAACAGTTCGGGTGGCATCAATAAAGATTGTCTTCTTCGGATTCGAGACCATTGCTTGGGAAGCCAAGACTCTTGCCGAGTTCTTTGGCATGACCTTCTTTAACCAAGTGGGGTTTTAAAGTTCTCACATTGCCTCCTTTCTCCGGTCTTAGAAGGCCAACATAAAATAGAGAGAGGAGTGAATTAAACTTGGCACTTTTTGGAATGACAGTAGTGTCCCTTAATTATAGATTCCCTCTGCCAAAGAAGCAATTTTGACACCGATGTTTAACTGATTTTATCCATAATTCTCTTCATTCTTTGAACATGTAACCTATTAATTATACAAACAGGGGGTCAAAACACCTTATGTTGGTATCAACCAATCTTGGGACCGCGTTGAATTTAAAGCCATTCTAAGGGGAGGGGGATTTCTGACGTGACACAAGAATCTCAATTTTATGGTGTCCGCTTTACTACCGATGTTTGTGATTAGGCATTGTTATTAATGATTCCAAACCCCAAAAGGAAAAAAAAAAAGAGAGGGAAAATGACGTAACTTTTAGCTTTAAATGGTTAATGGTGTTGTGATCTACGCATATCCACCTGAGGAGACTAGATGGTAATAATCATTCGCAAGTTGTTTCATTACCATTTCCAAAAGGCGATCCTCTATTCTTTTGAGGTGTGTCCACATAAATAATGATCCTACCTACCCGAAAAAAAAAATGTGCATCTTATTGGATGGTTGACTAGTGGTATGGTTCACCTTTATTTATCTCAAAAGCAAGATCTTTCCTAACTAACCCAACAACATCTGTGCTCTGAGTCACCAAGATTCTCATGGGTATAAGATATAACCTTCAATTGGCAAAAGATAAAGCCTAGCTAGGTTTAGCATTAGAGCATTTCCGAGCCCAACAGCCAAAAGAAAATAAAATAAAAGGCCCGAAAACATTAATTTATAGATTTAATTAAAATATCTCGTATTATCATTTATAATATGTAACTTTTCAAAATTTTAGGTAGATCAATAGTTATAAATACCACTTGAACCTCAAATTTATACAAAAGAATTTCCATGAAGAATCTGTGCATCCATGATGGCTATACATAATTACAAATGGATTATGAGATCATATTCTACAATAACGAAGATAATTGACAATCAGTTAATGATCTTTTTTATATTTAAAGTGACTTAGTGTCTTTTTCTTTCTTTTTATGATAGTTGAGACTATATTACGAATGATCATCATCTTTGTATAAAGTTGTTATGTTTTGTCTGCTTATTATTTTTTTTCCCGTAACTTTCTTCCCAGGCAACGTTGCATTTCTTTGTTAGCTGTCAGAAGAGAAACACAGGCCTATATTATCGACTGTATTCCACTTTGTTTCCAATTTCATTTCACATCTAAATTTGGAAAATAAAATTGTTAATATTTCTATTTTCAAATTTCGTTAAATCTAATTAAAAAAATAAACAACAAAAAAAAATTCATTGTCCACAAAAATATTTGGACATAGATTATGTTTTATTATGCAAAAAATTCTCCTTAACTAATTTTTAAATGATACAATTGATCATTTAAAAAGTATACTTTTCAAATTATTCATTATCGCGAAATAAATGGATGTCCAAATATTTTCATGGACGATGACATATTTTTTATTCACTATTGTTGTACGTGATACAATAGATTCCAAAATATTCATTTTTGTGACATAAACAATACCTTAGGCTCCACGCTCTTTCCTTAGTTGCATCGGGATTGCAAGGGGACTCATTTGAGTCACTAGGAATAGGGGCGAGTATAAGAGGAAAGACCATATCAAGAATTGCCAGACCAAACTAAATTGACGGGTCCTAGGCAGTTCCAAAGGGTGCTGATCTAGTTGCCTATTCCATTAGATTGGAATCAGTGTTTTTTGGTCTGATTCTAATTCCAAGGTTGGAACCGGACAAGAATCAGACCAACTGGACCATATGTACATATTTTTTGTTTTTTTTTTTTTTTAGTTTCTTCACTTAACCTAACCCTATTGATTCTCATGGCTTCACGCCTTCTCTTCACTCTTCAGTCTTCACAAGGGTCTAATCCGTAGGCTTTCCATTGAGCCCCAAATCATCAAGCACGCACCCAATAGCATCGCTAGCCACAATATCATCCGAAGGTTGAGCTATGCGGCTCAAGCTTCACACCTTCATCGCCTCCCTCTTCACTCTTCACTCTTGAGTCGATCTCACTACAAAGGATCCATCATTGTCACTCCACAAAACTCCTTGCTTCGATGGAATCCAAATCTAAGGTAAACTTGTTTCTAAATCTGAGTTTCTTGTTTCTGAGTTCCATTTCTCGAAATTACTGGGCATGGCAAGGCTAGATAGCGGTCATGGCATCACACCTCTCACGCCATGCTCTTTCGTTCTTTCCTTCTCTCGCTTGAGTTAGTGGGGCGCTCAACTATCGGATTGTCAAACAGCCCCTTTTACTCAAGCTCATTTGACACCTCCCTCTCAGCTTTCGCGGTCTCACCTCCTCAAGACGAGGTTGTGAAGTCATCAGTTCCACCGGACCAGATTGGGACCAAGTGGTCCGATTCAGTCTTGAGCCAAGACCAAGCAGTCTAGTTTACAGTTTCAAAAATTGGGAACCGGTCTGGTTCCAGATTGTTAAGTGGGATCATACTGGATGGGGAACCGATCCCAGTTAGTGGCATGGCCATAAATAGTATTGAAAATCAATTTACATCTTACGACAAACTTTCAAGTTTATTTTACGATAGGACATGACCCTTTTGTGGATATCTTTATTATGGGAAGGATGGGGTCAATTCGATTTCAAGCAGCATCGATATAAATTGTCTTCAGATTCAAGATGGTTGCTTGTAACCAATGACCCATGCTGAGCTCAGTGGCATGAGCTTCGTTAACCAAGTAGGATTTTAAAGTTTTTACCTCCTTTCTCTTGTCATAGACAGCCAAAATAAAATATGTCGAATTGATTCAATTGACAAAAAGTAAAAATCTTTATGATGGGATTGGTAAAATCATATTGTTTAGGATTGAATTAACAAAAATGCAATATATATATATATATGACTTTTTGGACAATTTTCTTACATGAGATAGAGGAACAAATTAGACTTGACATTTTTTTGAAATGCCACAAGTATCCCTTGGTTTATGGATCCACTCAACCCAAGAAATGATTTCATACTGAAGTCTAACTGACATTAGCCATAGTTATGTTTATTTCTGAATCACGTAATCTACACTAATAGCCGTTGTTGGTCAAAGCATCTAATACGGGTCTCAACCAATCTCAAGACCGCTTTGGATTGAAAGCTGTAATAAGGGAATGGGATTTTCGACGTGACACGAGAATCCCAATTACCAATGTCCCCTTTACCACCGGCATATGTGATCATGCACCTTTATCAATTATTCCAAGACCCTAAAGAAAAAAAAGAGAGCGAAAAGGACACAACGTCTAGCTCTAAACGGCTAGTAATATTGTGATTTATGCGCATCCACGCATGGAGAATAATAGATGGCAATCATTATTCACCATTGTTGCATTAACCCTTCCAAGAGGTGGTTGGATCTTCCATGCTTTTGAGTCTCAACACTTCTGTGTCCACATGAATGATGATGCTCCTATTCCTACCTACCCAAACATGATCATCACATCTATTGGTTGGTTGACTGATGGAATGACTCGCCTTCATTTATCTCAAAGGGAAGATGTTTCCTACCCAGCCCAACAGCATTTACGCTTGAGTCACTTCACCAATATGCTCATTGATATAAGAATTAAGCTTCAATTGGCAAAAGATAAAGCCTAGCCATATTTAGCATTAGAGCATTTCCGAGCCCCACAGCCAAAAAAGATAAGGGCCAATGATTTAAATTACAAATTTAATTAAAAGATCTTGTGTCATCATTTGTCATTTCTAACTTTGAAAAATTCCAAGTTTTCGATTACTTTTAATTTACCTTGGAAAATTTGATATCCAACGGCAATCAAGAATCGGTTCTGCGTGAAATAGTGTTGCATGACTTTGTAATTGTTCAAATTTAGGCTCGAGAGTTTGAGTTTCAACAAATTGAACATATATATCTTTGCACCACCTTTGGCATCGTAAATAATTTGATAAATAGAGGGCCGGTGAGTGATACTTATAATTACCACTCAAACCTCAAATCTATACATACAATTTTTCATGAGAAATTTATGCTTCCACAGTGACTGTACATAATTATCGATGGACGAAATCATATTCTACAGTAATGAAGATAATTGACGAGTAGTTCATGATCTTTTTTATACTTAAAATGATTCTAGATCTCGCATCTTTTTCTTTTTGTGATAATTAAGATTTATCAACATTGCATTTCTTCGTTAGATGTTTAAAGAGAAGCACGGGCCTATATTCTTGACTATATTCCACACACACACTCTCTCTCTCCCTCTCTCCCTCTCTCTCAATTTCAATTCACAACTAAATTTGGAAAATAAAATTGGCAATACTTCTATCTTCAATAAAAGTATGTATCGATCCCGGTCCAATCTAGGAAGTAGACCAGACCAAATCAATAGCTTGTAGCTAGTTCCGAGGGAACGGTGCGGTTCCAAATTTATAGAACAAAAATAACAAGTCTAGTTCCTGCTTTCACATAAGAAATTAGGCCGGATCAACGGACCGGTCAAGATTTCTTATTTTATATTCTAATGTAAATCATAATTAATAAATTACTTTGTTACTTTTGAGGTTGGGAAAGACAGAAAATCGAGGGAATCATGTCCGATCCGATGATAGATTCTAAAGTAAAAACAAATCTAATTTCGAAACGGGTCACCTCTAATTTTGGTTTCTTTTTAAAGTGCAATAACGAAAGTGTGCGATCACCGCCGAAAAAAGTCAAACTTTTCTCACGGGATCCCGTGAATGGCTCCTCCTCCTTTCCCCCTACCTTTAGAAGTGTGTGCAACCTGGCTCGCCTACATCCGACCCCCACTCCCGGAAACTCTTCCCGCGAGTAGCACTCCAACACGTCATCAATGCCGGAAATAATTACCGCCGTGGAGACACGTGGCGCAAGGACGAAAGTCCGACTGGGTGGGATCGCCCGCGGGCGATCGAGACTCCATCTCGATCGTCGCCGTCGATACCGAACAAACCGGATCACGCCTCCTCTTGGTCTTTCCGGAAGTGGGGCCCACAACCCTCACGGCCTCCCTCACGACGCGCCTTCTTTTCTTTTATCTTCTTACACACCCAATCCCATAAAACAATATAATGACAATAAATAATTATAAATAAACAAATACAAACACCTTAAATATTCCAAATTATGTCTATTACCAAACAAATACTAAATTACAATTTCTTCAATTATATAAATTTTCATACTGATATGAGTTTGAAGTTTTTTATAATATGAAAAAACTTTATCCAACCGTGGGTAAATATGTCGATTAAGAGGTTAAGATTCAAAATCCGCAGTTATTAGCATCTTAAATGAGATCATGATATTGAGATTCTGTGTTAATCTTCCCAGGCCCTTTTGATGGTAAAGTTTTTGATTAACAAAAAAAAATTCTAAATGTTTATATCACAATTAGCAAATTCATAATTTTTAATAAAAAAAATGGCAGTATTAAAATTTAGAATTTTGAAATTAATAAATAATTAATAAAAATAACTTTTTTTAAGGGGTCAGACATAAACCGTCCCGTCGACAAGGCACGCGTAAAGGTCGCTTCTCCTTCTTCCTCTGCATGCATGTGACCAGCGGCGACGACGACGACGATCGAGCATGGACCCCGAGAAACCCGCCTTCGGGATCCCATCCGTCGCCGTCCACCTGACCCGACCAGCGTGGACGCCCTTGCTCCTCCTCCTCCTCTCCTTCCTCGCCGTCGTCACCATCCAGATCGCCACCAAACCCGTCGCCCCGCCCGCCCTGCCGGACCCCGGCCCGGCCCCAGCGGCGGCCGGGCCCCAGAGCTGCGCCGGCTTCTTCCGCGGGCATCCGCCGGAAAGGAAGGTGGTGATGTCGTTGCGGGACTTTGGAGGGGTCGGCGACGGCAAGAGGCCGGAGACCGAGACGTTCCGGAGGGCGGTGCGACACATGCGGCGGTTCGGGGACGGAGGCGGGTCGCAGCTGAACGTGCCCAAGGGGACGTGGGTCACCGGGAGCTTCAATCTCACCAGCAATTTCACCCTCTTCCTCGAAGAGGGTGCTCTGATTCTGGGCTCTCAGGTTGGTCAACCTTTCTCTGTCTCCTTTTTCTTTAATCCTATCTCTGAGCAACATGAATTCTTAAATCGGAACCTTCGTCTTGACTAATCCACGAAAGACACGTAAACCGATGTGACTTTTTCATCGGAGATGGAATGAGTAGCATCGGAACCAAACAGCTGTTTCTGCTGAGGGGATTATACTGATTGATGGTTTTGGAGAAACAATGATGATGCATGACGACCGGCCATAACCAAGTCCCATCTTTTTGTTTTTCCTCTCGCTGGGAAGTCACCTCTGTTCTCTACATTCTGCTTTAATTTTGAAAACAACTTGGTGATTCTTCGTGGTGGTAATCCGTTACCTGGTCCGAACTGTGGATAGTCTGGCACCCAGATGAATTCCAAGGAGAAGCCAAGTTTCGTTCTTTATTCAAGTTTTAACTTAGAGATTAAGAAATAAAGTAAGAATAAGAACAAGAACGATAGATGTATGAAGCAGTCCGCTCATCTGTCCTTCCGTCCGTTCTGTAGCTTCCTCATTTTTTTTTTTTAACTTAGAGGCACAAAGACTGATCTGAAAAAAAAAAAAAAAAACATCGAAGATGGCGTGATTCTCTGCTTCTGCAGAGCAAAGGGTCCCACTGCTCACGAATTTTCTTTTGTATTTATTTTTAGTTTTTGTTGAATTACAAAGGTAACTTTGAGATGCCTGTTTATCATATTATAAACTCCATAAGATTCTTGCTAATCAGTGTGATTATGTCACTGTGTGGACAGAGTCAAAGATGGTGAATGAATACGTTGTGCGAGTTGGAAAAGCTGATCTTTGTGTCTGTCCTTTTGACATTTTGGCCGGCGCGTTTGTCTTTTGTTTGATTCTTTCTATGAAGTGGTTTCTTTTTCATTAACTTTAATCGGAGTCACCGTCAATACCATAGCATCTACGGAATTTAAATTAATAGATTAAATTAGAAATCACATCCTTTCCTCTGGTTTGACTCTTCGTTTGCTTGTTTTCGTGTAAGTAAGCAGTGTTTGTACATGTTCGTTGCAAATTTGAGTAGTTACTTAGGCAGAAATGTCTGTCAACTCCCTGTATTTTGGGAGTTCCAGTGAAATTAGTTCGTGAGCATTTGTAAACCCGTCCATTCCCCCTTCCAACACACTTCAGATTTACTTTCAGCTGCATTTTTCCTACATGGCATTACTGGCTATCGCTATGGAGCACTCTTAAGATAAGGTAATTGGGGGTTAAACTTAAAGAATTGGGAGCTTGTGGACATTCCCCTTAAATTACGTGGCCTTATTTTAATAGACCAAAGCTGTCACAAATCAAGAATAGCAAGAGGAAGCAAATCCCATGTAAGAAGATAGATATGGATACTCCATATGTTAGGCATATTGGAATAGGAAGACTACGCAAATCCTATGTAGAAGGATAGGTATGGACTCCACATGTTAGTTTTCTCCTTCGTAGAAATATTATGGAGGTTGTCATTGCTCGAAATGCTTGCAATTGCAAAGTCGTGATGCATCTCATTTTTTGCAAGGACAGGACCCAAACGATTGGCCCATCATAGAGCCTTTACCATCTTATGGAAGAGGAAGAGAGAGATTAGGAGGGAGGCACATAAGCCTTATCCATGGGAATGGCCTCACGGATGTTGTCATCACAGGTACCGATCAATTCTGCTGTTCAGGAATGTTGCCAATTTTCAAAAGATATGCTCATGCAAATTGAATGGACTTGGTTGAAGTATACCCTTCTTGGAGTGCCAATGAAGAACAGAGGGAATTTCACATTAATGTGATGTTGATATATATCTTTGTCTTCTTCTAATAGCTTGTCTTTTCTAAAATTTGGTATCTTCCATTTTATCATGTCTTCTTGCTTGTAGCTGTAGCTTAATCCCCAATGGAATCCTAGAGTATGCATTTTTTAGTTGACAAATATCGATGCTTTTGCTTTGCCTGCCAAAGTTTTGAAGTTTGATTTTTCTAAGAATTACTGGTCTAAAATGGTTTCGTAGGGAAAGGTGAATTTTAACCTAGTTAAACAAGTGAGAGTCTCTCTTTATTTTGTTAGGTAGCCAACTAGATATGTTCATCTAAGATTATTTCTGTGGTCCTGAAATAATTGCATGTACTTGATGATAAACCGAGTTCATTTGACATTTAGTAGTACTGATAAGCTCACTACTGAAAGCCAAAGTAGGTAATTATATTGATGCTGCATTAGTTTGAGCCAATATAAGAGGATTTTGTTTGTCTTTTAAGAATAGCCATGTAAGCGAAGAATTCATGTATGAAGTATTGATGTAACTTATGTTTAAGATTCAACATAAATTTAAGATGATAAGACCAAATTGTTGAACAGGAAACAAAGGGACAATAGATGGTCAGGGGAAGATGTGGTGGGAACTATGGTGGAACAGAACATTGGAGCATACACGAGGCCATTTGGTCGAACTCATGAACTCACACAACATTCTCATCTCCAATCTTACCTTCAGAAACTCACCCTTCTGGACAATTCATCCCGTTTACTGCAGGTTTGACCATTGTTCTCTTATGCTGATTCATGGGCCCTGCATTGATCTCATGAAAAGTAGTTCTATCGTGCAACCAAGTGAATGTTATTAATGTTTTCAACAAGAGTTCTGTACAAACATTCAAATCTAGCCATGTTTTTAGCGAGTGTTTGCTAAATATTTCAGAAGGGAATTGTACTTAACTGAAAGAACACTGGTCCCACGCCTTTTTGGCCAATTATTTAGTTGCCTAATTACAGAGTACTAATTTTTCTTTTGTGTGTGTCTCAGTAATGTAGTTATAAAAGACATGACGATCTTGGCTCCCCTCGATGCCCCAAATACAGATGGTATTGATCCAGGTATGTGACTGGTTCCCTCCACATTTCTCTTTCTCTTTGGGGTATCGGAGTTCCTTGTTATAAATAGCACAATATGAGGAAATTGCAACATCCAAATGTATAAAGATTATTATCTAGACTGATTCACATTTCTGTTTTATGGAAGGAACGGAAGTTGCAAGAAAGGAGTGAAAAATTTACATCTTCTTGACATGTTTCGGTCTCTCTGTAACTGGTGACTGTAGAGGGATAAGTGGTGGATTTAAAGAATCACCCTTCACTCAATCTGAAAATCTCCAGAGAAAGAAAATGAATTGATTTTACTCATTAGACAAAAATGTTCGTGTCTTGATTCACAAGATCAAAACCTTTCTTTTCCTCCAAAGAACCTGTATCAGAGGAGTATACGAGTTTAATCATGTCTTCCTGTCCTTTCAACTGTCCAGACTCGTGCAGCAAAGTGTGCATCGAAGACTGTTACATTGAGAGCGGGGACGATCTTGTGGCGGTAAAGAGTGGATGGGACCAATATGGGATTGCAGCAGCACATCCTAGTTCAGATATTATTGTTAGGAGAGTATCAGGAACCACTCCCACTTGCTCTGGGGTCGGGATAGGTAGCGAGATGTCGGGAGGGATTTTAAACGTAACTATAGAAGATCTGCATGTCTGGGACTCTGCTGCCGGAATCCGTATCAAGACAGATATTGGTCGAGGAGGTTATATAGCTAATATCAGTATAAGTAATGTGATGATGGAACGGGTCAAAATTCCCATAAGATTTAGCAGAGGTTCTAACGATCACCCAGACGAGGGATGGGACCCGAAAGCTGTTCCTAAAGTGAAGGGTGTATTCATAAGCAATGTGGTGAGCGTGAATTCTACAAAAGGCCCCGTCTTAGATGGCATGAAGGTTTCCCCATTTGAAGAGATATGCATGAGAAATATCAGCTTATTGGGATTACCTTCGTCTGCGAAGTGGCACTGTGAATTTCTTTCAGGTTTTGCTGATGACGTCTCTCCATTGCCGTGTCCTGAGTTGCAGGACAATAGTTCAACATTCTCCTGTCCATAAACACTGGAGGATTTGTGTTTGTATAGCAGTTTGAACAGGATATTCTCTACACTTTAGTGGCGATGAAAGACATTTCCGGAGAAAAGGACTGGAAATATGGGAGTCTCTGATTCTGTTTACATGACAGAAAGGCCAAGATGTCGAGATTTCTTACATGAACGAGGAGGCACTATGGGATCAGCAAGAGCCCCCGTTTTAGGAGAGAATGACAGACTCTCGTTGCACCAATGACATGAGGAAGAGATGCCTTTGGCATGATTGACAGTTACTGGATTTAGAAAAGCGACATTCATTGATTCAAATAATTTTTTTTCTGTATTCTTTGACATTGTGGATATATACAGCAAGAGGAGAAGATCAGGTTGTACAGAAGAGGAAGGAGACTGTAACATGGCATGTGAAGTTCTAAGTCTTACAGATTGACGTGAAAGTTAATATTGGTTATTCAGAAGTAACATTGAGCTACTGCATTTTTTACTAGATTTGTGTCGTAGAGTTTCATCCCAATGCAAAGGGAAGTCTCAGTTGGGCTTGGTGTTGCAACTACGGACTTGGTGTTAGATTTGAGTCCTATAGTCAAACTTTCTTATAAGAGAATTATACAAGTCTGTCCATAGTTAATTTAAATGGCAGAGTGAGTTACTTTTTCTTCAATTCCTTGAGTAGGATCTACCCTATGATGCCTTTTGTTATCACTCCGTTTCGGTGTTTACCACTGACAATTGGGTGCTTATCAACACAAAAGGCACTCAGACATGAACTACCAATATTTAAATGTTGATATGACCTTACACGTACCAAGAAATGTCCTCAAGCGAAATGAAACTGGAGTCCGCTTGTCTCGAGATAATCTTTGTTCAACGATTTGAGGGTAATCATGTTCCAAGATAACATTCTCCGGCAGAGATTTTCAAAAGCTGATTTCTGGAATCCAAATCTAAATTTTTCATTCCATTGACAAGCGGAATATTTTATAGTCGACCAGTTTTCCTACGACCAGTTTTTCTAACCCACGAAAAACGACGAGAAATGAGGAAACGAAGCACCACCATGAGTCGAGTTTCTTGCCATCTGGTCCAAATCTATCTTGATGCAGAAGGGGCTGTTGAATGATTAGAGAAAGAAAGCGATGTCACATGTATTTACTCAACTAAACATAGGTTCCTTTGCCTGTAGGATGAAACAAGTAGACCATGGTGAATGAAACCTTGGTAGAAAAATATGAACGCGGAATAGATCAACAAAAGAAGAGAACAAATTTGGCTCAAGTTGTATCAAGGCGAGATCAACTACATGCTGAGTTACATAGTTGCTTTTACAAGGCCAGAAAAACATCACGGGTTTCACCATTTCCAGAAGACATTTGAGCCACACTTGTACTTGTCCTTCCCTTCGCATTCCAACTCCAAATCATCAGAAATGAAGGGCACTTTCTGCAGCACACATGACAAAGAATATCACGATCAACAACAGGAAGTCCTCATGGGGACAAAATTGTTCAGTAACTTTTAATTTAGCGACAATCAACGTCGAGTTGGTCATTGGTTTCGCTTGGATGTCAGTTGTGTTACGACAACTGGAGATATGAACAAATATTTCAATCATGTCAAACCGCTAGGAAAATTTACGAGGTAAATGAGAGATGAATTGAACCTTTTGCTTGGCAAGATCTTGGCAGCCAGTGAAGTTCTCAGGGAACTTGCACGTGCCGAACTGGACTGTGTACGCTCTCGCAAAGTTTGCTCCGCTCGTGGCCAATCTCTTCTTGTCATTCAGTTCCTACATTTAGATCATTGGTCGTCAGCTAAAATGAACTCAGATCAGGTTGGACCTGTCCACCAAAAGAAATTCTATATCCAACAAGACCTTGTTGGCCTTGCTCTTCTCGAGGTACTCCTCGATGATGCCGGCATTGGCAGAGGAGGCGGAGGTAGCGGCGGCAGCAAACACAGTGGCCGCCAAGCAGGCGAGCGCGGCTCTTCTTCCTTCACCAGCTTTCAACTCCGGAACTCTGACTTGTTGAGCCCTGATCACAGGCAACTTTTGACCAGGCACGCCGGGAGTTGCAACTGAGCCAAGCTTTGAGCTGAGTTCAGATGACCCAGTTCCTGAAATGGCATACTTGCAAGCCAGCACGCTGGAGTTCATGGTTGCCATTTAGCAAATTTGGGTAAGAACTTTTCTGTGCAACCCCTTTTTTTTATCTCGGAATGTTTGGAAGAGCAATGAAAGGTTCAATTAGGAGCCCTTTTGAAGTTACTAGGTGTGTTCAGATATGGTGGAGAGTGATGTGGAAGAAAAGGATGAGGGAGGCAACGAAAGATTGTGGTGGGAGTGAGGATAAGGTGAGATTGCCCCGCTCCTATTGGCAATTGGCATATTTTTCTTTTCCTTCTCGAGCCCTGTGGCGGGACAAACTAGGCTCGTGTGGTGAGCTTAAGCCCTGGACCCACTTGGGAATCCAGGGTTCGTGCCTCATATATCTCGCACCGAGTCCCGACGGGGGTTCAATTATTCAGACATTGAGAAGAAATTCCGAGAGAAACGTGTTCGAGTATCAATCTGGAATATGTTCACCACATGCCATTTGTCGTCAAACCCAATGCTTTGACCATGCAAAACAGATGAGCAAAATGTCAATGACCATCGAGTCTCAATTTCTTAATTTGGTCCTAACTCGATGCTGCCACAGGGCTTCATCAATGAATCTTTGTATCAACGATTGCGTGGCGGTAGAAAGAGCACTCTGTTAAGGACGACATGCTTGCACATTCGCTCAAATCTGAAGGTAACACACCAATTGACACATCGTTTATCAGCCAAATGAAAAGAAAGGCAATCAATACATCGAACTCCGAACATGTCGAAATCGAAAATAGAGCTTCGGAGACCGATGACCCACAAAACATAGAGAGACAGAAAGATGACGAAGTTCAACATTTTCTCAATTCCCTCATGTTCAGCATTTTACTTGGTAAGTAAAGCTTACAAGTGCTCCAAACAATCAAGATGCCAGACCAAAATCAAATGAATATGTGTGCTTACCGAATTTGAAATTTCACATGCCATCAGAATAACTTCTAACATATTTCCAATAAAAATTTCGATAATTTCTGTACATTAATCATATAGATATCTACCG
Organism: Melaleuca alternifolia; assembly: GCA_019926035.1. Taxonomy (NCBI): domain Eukaryota; kingdom Viridiplantae; phylum Streptophyta; class Magnoliopsida; order Myrtales; family Myrtaceae; genus Melaleuca; species Melaleuca alternifolia. Next base: position 827,472 of record JAGKPW010000110.1, on the reverse strand, counting down.
ACAGACATGAGTACACATGTTGGCAAACAGCCTCCCCGATGGACAGGTTTACTGTCAGGATCGAAAATCAGTCAGCATGTTGTTTATCATGCTTAAAAAGAAAAGAATATAATTCTCTACCCGCCAAGAAGGGGCAAAAATAAGAAGCATATTACAGGAACCAGGGGGAATGAAGGGAAAAGGAGCCAAAATTTGAATGTCCAAAATGCTTCCAAGTAAAACAGTGGCTACAAGGTAAGTAGCTCAAGCTATATCCTAGGATGCACCCAAAGCTTGGACGTTGGATCATCTCTTCATTTTTTCAAGCGAATCAGGCCATGAGCATAATTTGTCTGGATGGTTACCTCTAGAAAGATAGACCGCAGCCCTTTCGTTCTGAAGTGAAATCAAATGAAAAAATCAGTCTGCCAACAACAATTGAACATTTATCTCTATGCTGGAAAACCCCCTGTTGCCTTAATTGTCATCTCAGTCGTGACAATCTCTTTCTCTTACGGTTCTTTTTTAAAGCAACAGTAAGCCCTGTGGAGTCCTTGGAGCCTGATGGCAAACCTAAGGTGGCTGATGGTATGCCAACAGATGTTCTGGTTTTCTTGGACAACCATTGGATTGGCAGTCTTCTCACCACAGTGCCAATATCATCAGTGCTACTCAACTCGACAAGTTTCTGTATCTGATCAAGCATCTGATAGGTCCAAGCCATTGACTGATCTAATGCTAGAGAATCATCCAAAGGCATTTTCCAGATATTCAGCAATATCTCCCTCAATGACTGCATAGACATGGAAGATTGACAACCTTGACGATTTTTACATATCATGTTGACCTTTAGGACATGCTTGCAAAGGTTTGCCTGCATTGACCACGGGCAATCACAAAAAGCAAATTCCGATCCTGGGTTCCATACAAAGTGCGCCACACTGCTGTCTTTTTGGCTTTGCACTTTGGCGTATAGGTGATCTTTCTCATCAAAGGTGACAGCAGAATCAGGAATTTGCAAAGCTCGGTACCATGAAGTAGAAGTGATATACTCCTCTTTGACATTTTGAAAGGAATCACTTTCATCTGCATATCTGTCAAGCCAATAACTGGAATGAAGCTCGGTAGTCAATTTATGCACAAGCCAGTCTACTCTCCAGAGTGCATTAAGGTGTGAATCATCGAACAATTTTGTTTTTAGCTTCGCATGGTAGGCTTCTATGGCACTTGAAGCTTCCTGGCTAGCAAGAGGAAGGGCTTTCATTGTTGAAAGCCACATCTCTGTCCCCAAAAAAAAAAAAATTAAACAAATCATAATGAGACAGGTTCCAAGCAATACACTGAAAATCACAAAACATAATGCCTGTAGGGAAAAGGACAGTTTACCAATCTTGGGTACCCAAAATGCCTTGAAATACTCCATGAAAACAGTTTGATCGGCAAAATCAAGTACTAACTCTTCCAGAGCAGCCAAAGGTTCTGACCCATCCCAGATACTGTAAACAATTTGTCCCAAACGTTTGAAAACCTCACGTTGGACTTCAGGATTAGTGCACTTCTTCACCACATTCCTTAGCCATGTTCTACGAATTCGCCAAAGAGAAAAGAGGACAGGACAGCTAAATATATCCCTGAAAATATAATAATAATAAAGGAATTTTAGGCTTTATATATCAAGTCTTCAAACATTTAATTTTAGCTTACGAGGAAAGATCAATAGAAATGAATTATAGGCTTTACTTATCGAGTCTTCAAACGTTTTATTTTAGCTTACGAGGAAAGATCAATAGAAAGAGATACGTGCCTTATGGGATCAATTTCTGCAGCAGCATCGTCTATCAGAAAACCACTAACCTTCCACCCAGGCTCAACACTTCTAGCTCGATCAAGTAGTGCTTTCATCCACTTGGAGACATCCGGCTTCGAAAAGCTACGAGTAATTACCCAAGCAACAGGAAGTGCATGCTGTCTAGAATCGAAGGCCAGTAACGTGCACAATGGGTACTGCCAACGAAGTGAGCATTAACTTACCAGCTATAGGATAATTCTTAATCAACTGGACAATTAACTCACAGAATGACGTTACCTTCAGTCTCTTTATACCAAAGGTCGAATCTGCTGCTATGAGACTGTGGTGTCCAAAACGAATCATTTGTTGCAACTGCCATTCTGTTTGAATGCCCAGGATGAAAGCATCTGTTTCTGAAGTGTCCTGATAGAAGAATATGGATTTCTTATTTCGTTCAACCCACATCCGGATACTGGCTTGATCGTCTAGATCCAACTCATGAGTGGATCTTCTGATGATTGTCCCAAGTTTATGGACATATTGTGAAGCAAGGCTATTGACCTTTGCATCTGAACCACAATAGCGTTGAATTCCTTCAATATGCTTCTCCAGCACATTCTCTTCAGGAATTCCAAGATATATCATGGACATAGTCTGTTGCTGAATCTCACTACAGATATACGGAATGTTCTTGGCACCAGGGCCAATAGCATCTCTGTCTAGTGGCCCATGGCAGACAAAGCCAGCCTTGTTTACATGCCGCCTATCATTATATATAAGAAGTGCAAGTGATGGACGGGCATAAAGGCGCTTCACTACAAAATGGCAAGTACAGCCTCGCATGGATTGAGGTCTGGCAGCACGATTTCGTGTGTTTAATCGATATCTTCGACTGGGTAATATGCTACCACCTTCCCCATAGTTTTCAGGACCAAATGAGCACCAATACCTACAGAAAAAGCAAAAGAAAGTAAATCATTTCCATTTAACTGCCAAGTGCATGTTTTTAATCCTTCGCCAGGTATCAGATCCTATGGCTCTTTTGGCCTAGTAATCAGCAGGATAAGAAGCAACTCTCTTTCTAACAGTTGTAATAATGCCAAGAATTTTCGTACATAAGACCTGATCATGTTAAGAGTATTTAGAAGCTCATAATCCCTACTAACAAGAGAAAGAAAAGGAAGAAATTTTTATTTATAATCACTTAGGGAGAAGAGTTTTCTCAAGCAATTGTAAAACACTAACTTAGCTCCGGAGCAACTTGATCCATGCTAGACAAAGTCTAAAATTGTCTAACACACAATGGAACAAAACATAGACAAATCATGCAATGTACAAGATGACAGAAAGTTTAGAATAAAGTTATCATTTGACAGTATTAATGAAACTTATGGTGTTCTAAAAGTGAGATTTGACATGAATTAGAAACATGAGCATGACATTTTGACAAGATTTTTCCTCCCAAAAACAAGTATATAGACATTTAGCAATCAAACGAATTAACTTCAAGAACAACAATAACTTGAACAACTTTGCAACCTAAGAGCACAACACTTATGTTGAGAAACTAATCAACATCATACCTTGAGACACAATTTTAGCAGAACCAACACAAGAGTATTGATGTGTTGAGTATCCAGAATATCAAGGGCAAGCAAGAGAAATGATACTGAGTTCGAACACAAAGTGTATAGAAAATATCTTCATCAGTATCAAAACCCACTTGTTACTAAAATATTTAGGTAGTTATCAGATAACTAGAGAACATGGCTCATGATAACACCCGCCTACTAGAGCATATCTCAAAACGATAGCTGTGAATCACATTTATAGAGCAGACTCCTCAAGATGAAGAAATACTATATAGCCCAAAAAAGAAAATCACAAAGAATGTAATTTCGGAGTAGGACACACGCTTACATCTTATACTCCAAATATTCATCGTTCTTGTACTCCTTTAAGCTGCCTTTCAATCGTTTTCTTCCCCTTTCAATGTGAAACCTTGTCGGACATTCTACATTTGAGCATTCACCGATTATGAAAGCATCGACTCTTGAATAGGGAATTAGAGCAACATCATCATGGTGCTCGGGAGTGCCAAACTTGGTCCAAGTCAAATCAGCAGAGGAGAAGTCCTCGTCCTCCGGATCTTGCACCGGGATATCAAGTATGGTTCCCACAATATCCATCAGCTGCATAAACTATCGATGCAATTTTACACGGAGCCCCACATCCTGCAAAATTGGAGACACAACCAAACTCAGGTACTCACAAAAGAAGTAAGTATGGAAAACACGTCCTAATCAAAATTCAGGAAGAAACCACCAAAAAATCCCAACCTTAAACAGTTCAAAATGCTGCTGTCTACCAATCGCTCACACAATTACACTTTTTTGCTTCAAGGCTTCTTGTCGAATGCGTATAAGCCAGAAGGGCAGACCGCTTACCTTTTCTTCAAGCTACAGAAAAGCGAGAGACTACGCTTAGTCAATCTTTCCGACGAGTTGAGATCACACCCAAGTAAGAAATGATGAATTCTAACAAACAACAACACAAAACCACCGCACACACCCACCGATTCAATGAATAACCCCAAAACCAAAGCCCATGGCTATCGAGCAAAAGCAACTCGGCGAAACGGACAGGTGCTCTCTTCTCCGAACAATCAACACCCATCGGAGAGAAAACCGCGAAATAACAGCACTCGCCAATCGAGAAGGAATCCACACAACCGTACCTCGACGGGAATCGCTCGTCGCAGCCACCGACAGCGCCGGCGAGCCTTCTGGGGTGGCGGAAAAACCCGTTATCTCCGTCGCTGAGAACTCACCAACGCAAGCTTGTTGAAGAGGGCGCTGTAAATTTGAGAAGAAGCAGAGAGAGACTGGAGATAGAGAGGGTTTTTCACGGGTTTTCCCCCTTCTCCGTTTGGCATGGTTATAATATCAGAAAATCCATATCCATATGGGAGGATCCGACTTGACCCGCTCCCAAGATCCGCTCCATTCACATTTTGTATTTTTTAAAAAAAGAGTAATTTGACAAAAAATTAAATTATAATCAATTATACTACTTGAATTAATTAGTCAATAAAAAATACTTTTAAGAATAATGAAAATATTTTTGGTTCGTTCATTTGATAAGCGATAGCGATCTTTTTCTTAAAGATGTTTTATAATTCATTAATTTTCTCTAAAACAAACACTTTATGAATCTATAAAAGTCCACCAAGAGAAGAACAATCAAATCCTTCCTGACCGTGCCAAAAATTTTCGAATTTCGAAAAAATTAAGGATTTGATTACATAAATTCAAGATATTATTGCGTTGAATGAAGATTTATGAGACTGTCACCTTCTCAACTTCTTGGAAAATTTAGGACCCAATTGCAAGAATTCAAAATGTTATCGTTTTCAATGAAGGTTTGTGAGACAACCACATAATGACTTATTGTAGATGACGATTAGGACTTCTCCTGTTTGTTTTTTTAGTACCATTCTTTTCTTTTAAGGAAAATTTCAAATAAAGGTCTAAAGTAGAGCCACTTTCTCAAAAAAGGGTCTGGAGTGAATATTGTCTCAAATAAGGATTTACAATACCAAATTGTCTCAAATAGAGACCTAAAATGACCAAATTGTATTAAATAAATGTTTGAGTTTGCTAGTTAGCCAAATTTTAATTAATTTGGCCATTAAAGAGGGGTATTTTATTAAAAATTAGGTATAAGATAGAACTCTTAAATACAAAAGGCAAGAAAAAATAATTATATCAGTATTTCCCTTCCCCATCCTTTTCTTATATCAAAACTTAAAAACCCTAAAACAAAAACCCCATATACTTTGTTTCTTCTCTTCCTTGATTTGTATGCTTTGCTTGTCTTCATTCGTTTCTTCATTTGCCACGTTTCTTCATTTTCGACTAATCTATCCTTTGATAAACGAAATTCTTTGCCTGCTATGTTTCTTCCCATTGCAACTTTGTTTACATAGGTTTCTTCTAGCCGATTTTTCATAGAGGAGGTTGGTGAAGCAACATGTCAATGAAGTGTGGACATGTCGTGGAATGCCATACTGATGGAATGATGATAATGATGGTAAAATATATATTTGTTTTCCTTTTATGGTGTTGATTTAGCCATTTTGATCAAACTTTGAGGTGTGTTTTGTCTCATATTGTGTGAATTGATGAATACGAGTAGCATTTTCTATTGGAATCTTGATGAAGAGAGAATTGAAGAGAAAAGGACTACATCCTAGTGAGAGGAAAAAAAAATAGAGCAAGAGCAAAGAAGCGTTAGAAGTCTTCTGTTTTTTTTCAAGAATTTTTTTATACCTTTATTTTTTTTACTAAAATATCCCTCTTCAATGGCCAAATTAATCAAAATTTGACTAGCCAACAAACTCAAACCTTTATTTAATACGATTTGGCCACTTTATGCCTCTATTTGAGATAATTTGGTCATTGCAGACCCTTATTTGAGATATTAGTCGCTCTGGACCCTTTTTTGAAAAAGTGGCTCTACTTCAAACCCTTATTTGAAATTTTCCTGCTTGACGAAACTATTTATCTGAACTTAAATGAGGGTCTCTTATTTTGATCATCCTTAGGATTCTAGTCCTCTTTCTATTCAGTCACTTGTGATGAGGAAGAAAGTCCAACAAAAACAAAGAAAAACAAATTCATTTTGCGAGTGAGATGCAATTCAATACTGCGCTAACATGTCTGATCCAAAAACTCAAATGGGGTGTGTAACAGAACGTCCACGACAACATCCATCGAACAACTCGCATACATGCGTGAGCTGGGCTCAAGAGATTATCTACAAATTGCATCAATGGAAGCTGCTAAAAGGCGGGCAACGGTCTGCTCCCTAAGAGAACTTAGCACAAAAGTAGGTTGAGCACATGAAATTTCTACAAGAACATCAGGTGGTGACTAATCCCAGCCAGTCAAATCCCATTTATCTGCAAGATTGTACATCACCAGTTGGTTCCACACAGAGCCGAAGAGACTCTCTCCTCCAATTGCGAATGTCAAAGCCCACGCACACAGAACTGCACTGAACACTGAGAATCCAATGGCTGATCTGATAACATCTGCAAAAGAGAAGATTCACGTTGATGCATATGGAAGAAGTGAAAGGACAAAAGCAGGGACAAGGAAAATGAAGAAAAGACGATTGCAATAAGCTATACAGAATGCAGAATAGGTTGCACATGTCACTCCTTCCCACAGCCTCATTGAAAAAAAGCACATGGATCCAATGAACTACAAAGATGATGACTTGAAATCTCAATCTCCTACCATGTTCCAGCAAGCATATGATGACAAGAAAAGATTATCTATGCTAGCACCTCAGGTAGTGAGCTAAATAATAAACAAAAATTAACATTTGATGCAAAGATAAGAGGAGGCACCCTCACATGCAGCTTAAACAAAATAATGAACAACTAACGTTGAGGATACTATCCTTTAACAAAGTTCAAGGATAGTCTAGATGGATTATGAGAGTGCAATGGCAGGAAATATCATTTGTTAGCCATATGTACATAACACAAATCCATCTTCAACAAATATCATCCTCTGGAAATTGCAGATATGGAGTAATGGAAAGATTTCTCAATGTATTCAGCCAATTGGTTTACAGGTTCCAACTCATGGATGAAGCAAAGAGATTTAACTCAGCCTCAGAAGGAGCCCTGATACGGTTCAACTAGTCCAAAGTCTGGATCATCTGAGTAGGATAATTCAAAATGCCTTTGCCAGTATTTACTAGTGCTGCACACAGAATAACATAATCAAGGAGCAGCTCTTGCTGTGCCCTCAACTACTGGTCGATCTCAACCAATGCGATCTTTATTTGCCAGAGACATTTTTTCAAGACATCAAGAAAAAAAAAACCAAATAGTTATAATCATTCTGTCATGGATGCTTAAGCTTGATAGTCGCAATTTGATCCTATTTCCAAGAAAACTAGATATCTATTAACACATCACAGAAGACTACTATAGTCTTACAAAGGCCCATCTCCCAGGGTCAGTTGTCAGAATCTGAGAATCATATGTGCATCATTTTTGGACATTAGGGAAGGGAACTTCCAGGTACATAACCAACTTACTGATACTGACTAGAGTGACTCTGTAAATCACGAGACATCTAAGCCTGCATCATTCTTTAAGCCAATGTCAGCAACCAGAAACCAACATTATGTGGACTAGATAAAGCTCTCCTATTTCTCTCCCTTCAGAACACCCTGCTGTCAGACTGTTCATTATTCTTCTTCACCTATGCTCTTTCAGAGTGGTCTCACAAACCAAGGATTGTACACTTTTCCACTTATTTACAAGAAAAGAAAAGTTTGAAGAACATATTCAGCAATTTGCTCATCCAAGGACAGTGAAATGACCAGAGACTAACAAATTCTACATTTGGTATAGCAGATATTTGGTCAATTCTTTGCCCTCTCCCGCAAATTATTTACAGGATGCTTGCTCCATCAAGGCCATAGACTCTATGAACCATCTCCACATTTCATGATGTCTTCCCTCCTCTTCCAGGTACAACTAACGGTCAGCAAAAAGATATTGCTGAAAATATCCCACTATTGAGTGCCACCCCATCATATCAGCACCGTCTGTTCCAAATCTGTTCCATCCAGAGTCAAAAGTCTCATTGTACTTGTTATAAGGCCTTGTTCGGATATGCAAGAGAACACTTTGAACATGTCTGACAGTCTATTTCCATTTCTAATTTTGAAAACTACTTTTGTACAGAAACGTGCTTCAGGAAGCAGAAAAAAGTTTATTTCACTAATATTTCTCAAACATACTATTGTTTAAAAAAGGCAGGAATTGGTGTCATTTTAACTCTAGGAAACACTTGTAAACATTTGTTAAGAAGATTGCCAACCAAAGTATTAACACCCTCAAGACATAAAGTACAGCCACAAACTCTTAGCAATCTTTGACAAAAGTTGGAGATCCCCGTTATTTATTTGTCTCTAGCAATTTAGAGATCCCAAAATCAGGTCCCTAATTGTGTTGTGCTTTCTAACTCCAGCTACTCCATTTAGAAAAATAAATTAGGAAAATCACTCACCAACTACAATAGCAAACGTGGTTCAGCGTGATAAAACGGCATGAGGCCACCATCAGGAAGTAACTAAAAGATTCTTGCGTTCACTAAATGTGTCTTCTGTATACGTGTTTCATGATGAATAGATTGAAGAACAATGTGATGAGTCCGCATAGATACTCCCTGAGCATTAAAATAAGGCACATCACATTTTCTGATATTGCAACAATTATTTTGACAAGTCACTGTTTCTACAATAAGGGTATATAAGAGAAGGAATCTGGTAGGTACCAAGTTCTTAATCTTCACAAGTTCACTCTTTGCAAATTTCCCTCGACAATTCATCACGGGTCACTTGATAGTACACAAGCCAGAAACAGTCAACTGATTGAGGGCCAAGCAATTTCTTAATAGACATCGAACTGACAGCTTGTCCTTGAAAACCGCTTGCAAAAACAAGAAAGGTTTCGACACAGACAATTCATATATCGAATTAGCTTAGCAAAGTTGGCAACACAAAGATCGATAGCTAATAGAACGAAATATCAATGCGCCCCATGAAAAAACCTCCTTCAGAATCTATCAAGGTCTGAACTTCTTATTCCACCCCACCTAAGCACGAGAATCAAAATCCAAAGCGGCATTGATCCTAGAACCAAATCAACCCAGACGAACCCCGTATTCATGCTTAAATTCCTCCAAGAATATGATCATACAGCTGGAACATCGGATCATCCCGAAGAACCCCCACGATCAGAACGTACACGCACACGCACACGCACAAATCACACCATCAAGAAGCGGCGAGAGAGACGAAGAGGCGATGGGGATGAGTCCTTACACCGGCGAATCTGAGGGAACGAGCGCTTGTGGGAGAGGACGGGCCAGAAGTAGAAGCAATTTACGGCCCAGAGCCACGGCAAGAGGGCGAACCCGAACTGGTAGAACCGGCGAGCGTAGCCGACGGCATCCTCCTCCGACAGACCCAGCGGACCGTCGATCGTGGGCCAAATAGGCGACGAAGAAGAGATGGAGTTGGGATTCTGGTTCGGGTCGCGATCGGGGTTCGGGTCGTCGGCCGGCGAGCGCGACGCCTCCATCTCCGCAAGCTCCGGCGAGTCTTGGCTGCTTGCCTATGCGCCTTTACTCCGAGTCCGTTTCAGCGCAAATAGCCAAAGACTTCCTCGAAATTTCATTATAAAGAGAAATATATTTTTCTTTAAAAAATAACATTTTTTATTTATTTGATAATATATATATTACTAAAAACGTTCTCATAAATGATTTTTCCAATGCACGCATGAAAGTCATATATTCCACCTTGCTCCTCCTTTGCAAGGCAAGAAATTTCAAATTGGTGCACTTAGACCACGTTAAATTTCGTGTCATAAAAATCCCAAATCGATACAACTATCACAAATCCACCAAAATCTTGTGGCAAAATTACGGCAAAATACAGAATTTAACATATTTTCGGACAAAAGTAAGGACTTACGGCAAAATTAGCGATCTCAATTCATTTTATTCAATTTTGGCTTACCAAAACGACATCGTTGACCCATATGTGTTGAAGTTCCATGTCAAGCCCACATCATGCATGGATAATCCGAGTTGTCTGTAGTGTGTATTCTCTTGTCCAGCGAATCAAATGTATACACATATGGAACGGAAGTTAATCGAGGCTGAATTTGTCTGTATACCAATTTGAGATCTTTTGCGACACGAAGGTATTGTGAGATTAATGCAGTAATGATATATACCGGTTTAGAATTTTTGGTCGTATTATGTGATGGCCAGGTTAAAATTAACATTATTTATTGCTAAGCAAATTATGGGAATCTTCACAATCGATCGAACAAGAGCGAGAGGTAAATGGGCTATGAAAACACAACAGGAACAAAAGGGAAATGAGGCCCATGAAATGCGCACAAGCCCAAGGCCCAGTGGCTTCCCTTAGTCATGGCAAATCAATCTATGAAGATTTTCAACCGTTGGTCGATTGAGTCCCTACCATTCAATTTTAACCGGTCAAGTCCTCTTAGCATCCGAGCTAATGTTTCAATCAAGTCTCGAGCCCTGCCGTCGTCGGGTTTTCGATGCCGGAATCCCTTATTTATCCCCCCCCTCATGGTCTTCTTTCTAGCGCATTGCGACCGTGGTCGGAAACAAGTTTTTTGATCACACCGACAATAAATGCAAATCACAGATCATCTTCATCGATATTTTTTATCCATGTCATTGATAATTGCTTTCATTGCTAAAAGCCGAAAAATTAAGACAAGGGTGCAAATTGACAGTACACCAATCTATTGCATTTGATAGGAAGGAGCTTGAATTACAACATTGGATGGAAGAAATTTAAGGGGCAAAAGTTTGGATTATATATGCTTTTACTGTATCTGGTTGAGCTTGCACCTCGGACCATTTGGGTAGAGGACGCCACGAACAACGACACCACGACTCCTCATTTAGGGTTTGTTTTGAGCCAATTCTACATTAGAAAACTTTAGCGATCGAAAGGTTCGAGTCTCAAATGGATTGAACCTCGAAATCGAGCCAATTTTCAAGGCAAGTAGTGATATTTTATCGATGATAAAAAAAATGAAAATTCTGCAAAATCGGATTTCTTTAAAGAATGTTATCGTATTCATGTATGAGTGAATACTCCCCTTGTATAGAAATTCCTTCTCTTTATTTATTTTTTACACTTTACTAAGAATCGAATAGTGACCTATCCTTAAAAGCCGCTGACGACAACTTTACTATATTTAAGTTTGATAAACATGGAAGACTCCGAGTCCGACATTTTTCTCAATGTTTGCTTTCTCAATCCATTTTCTTTATAGTTTCAATCGCTTCACTCCAAAGCAATGTTTAAAGAAAGTAAGCGAGGCATTCATGGATCAGAAGATGGAACTATCCTTTTTCATCAAGCAAAGGATCCTATGCTTCCCAAAACTCAAATTCACTTTTGAAACCAATTGTTCAAATCGAAATTCAACAAATCCCACCAGGAAAAAAAGAATCCCACTTCAAAATTGATCTTCAGCAAGCCGTGAATATTGGTACATCATCAAGGAGTTGCTGATCAGATTATACATGTAATCAAACTAAGATAAGTGTGTAAAGCAAGAGAAAAGAACATGAGAGAAAAGATCAGTGCACAAAAAGAGGTAAGTGAGGTAGCTTAGCTAACGTGGGTAAGTGTCATCCCTAGCATTGGTTCAGCTAGAATCCTATCTATCTAAAATTTGAGATTAATGGGTAAATGAAAGTAAAAGATTAGTAATCTTTCTGAAGATATTAACAATGGATTTATAGATTCAATTGCTAGCATTATTTGATGCAAGCATTAGGCATCTTTATAGATTTGTCAAAGAATTTCAACACTAGTTACATTGCGGTGATCTTACATGGGTTTAAATTCGTAAAGTTAAATAAAACAATTTATTTCGAATAAATATGTCCATATCAGCTCGTTGGAGTGTCACATAAAATGACCGGCAACGACTAGACCCTATTATCGGCAATTTTGGTGAGTTTTTGCCAAGATGATTGATTAGAATTATGCAAAGAATTAAAACTACATTATAATAATTAAAAAAGTTTTAGAATCAAATCGGAAATCATAAATAAGTTAAGGATCGAAATAAAAAAAATTCATAAAATTTTCCAGAAAATAGGTAAACACAACGTTGATAATTAACACGTGCATCGAAATTATGATGTTTTTTTTTTCTTTTTTAACAATAACTGACCCAAATAGATATCATCCATGGAGGCTATCGATATAGAGAGCAATCTTGAAAATGTTTCACTGATGACTAAGCAATGGAACTTTACAACCACAAGATATGGAAATCATTCATATTCTATGCCACGCCACGACTTTATATAAAAAGAAGAAGATGTAGCCAGAAAAGTACGGAAAAACATCCTCTTCAAAAAAGATTTTGGACACTTTTTGCACTGAAAAATTCACAGGAATGATATAAAAAAATGAGAGAAAAAAGGGGGTGTTTTTTTTTCTTTCTTTCTAGATTCAACAAGAAGACATCAAATTAAAATCACAATCGACTTTTTTCCAATTGATTGAACTTGAGTGACCCCATGATGGACGATTGAGAAAAGACAGGCACAGAGGACAAATGGAGAGACATTGGAAATGGCGGGGCCTATCTTCGTGACTCAACAACAAAAGGAGTGGTCGGCTAGTGGCGTTTGCTTTGTTTGGGGAAGGGAGGAAAGAAAGGCGGTCCTTTCACTTATGGAAACGTCTTCATCATGGGAAAACAAGTGAGTGATTTCTTTTTAACTTTTCATTCGAAGAAAAAACTTTTCACGTGAAAAAAATTCATACTTTTTAAGCATACTGCCTTGTGGATCTAGTGTCTTCCGATCCATCCTTTGTGGAATTTTAGAATGGCTATAGCTTGGTAGAGAATTGGGAACCCAATTGCCTAGTTTGACTTGGATATAGATCCGTCGTGAAAGAATTATGTAAACATATTGGCTTAAGGGATTAACCCAATAATCATCACATTAACTTTAAATAAAAAAATTATCTATTTAGTCTCGTACTTATTATATCAATGTCAATTTAGTCATAAACTTTCTAATATTGCCAATCTACTCCTCGATGTTTGCCAGAAATCACTAATGTAATGCTAATAGCCCTACATAGCACATTGTCATGTCACCGATTTCCGATCAAAACTGATTAGAAATACTATATTTAAATATCCCATAATTATTTAAGATTAAATTGATAGAATTAAAAAGTTTAGCAACGAATTGATGTTGGTATCATATGTTTACGATTGACTAGATAATTCTTCCATTAACTTATATCGCTCACTTAAATGGGTGTTCTGGAAATAATGGAGTTGGTGGTAATTGGACCACTTACGAGATATATCCAATATTTTTTTGGGATGCATAGTTGCTTCAGGGTCTAGTAAATGAAGGGTTCCAAAGATGCACCCCTATATTCATTTCAATCCAAAATAGTTGATGCTTTAGAGAAGACGAATTGGAAAACTTACTTAAATCAGAGGCTTTTCACAAGGGTTACACATAAAAATCAACCACTTTTATGGTTTAATGACTAGTGAAAGATTCTATGATTACTCTGAGAAATGTGTGCCCTACCCATACAAAGTCAAGAAATTTGTTGTGTCTCTTTCAACTTTGCACGTCGCTTAAATACGAAATTAATAACGATGATAATAATTATTGACTTTTTTTTTTACAATTGATTGAGACATACACGCATATTTACCAGCCCCGTTGATTTGGGTTTAAATTCTCATTTTTTTTCTTTTTTTCTTTTCTTTTTCATATACGATTAAGTATTCGTAATTTCTCAATAAACCAAATTCTCTCCATCGGATGTAACAGTCCTCGCCAAACGAACACTTCATCCCACGTATACAGTATTTATCCAAGCAAATTCTAAGCATTCAGTCATGTACTTTCTTTTTACCAATTTAGTCATATATCTTTTGTATTTGTGCCATTTAATATATTTGGCTGGTGTGACTAACGTTGATGTTAATATTTTTTTAAATAATATTTACAAAATTTTTTGATATTTTTATTTTTATTTTTTTTTCTTCCCTTCTTCTTTCTTTGGGCGACGATGTCAATCTTATTGACCTCAGATGAGCCTCACCATGGTTGGGTAAGCTCTTCGCCAAATCCAGGGGCAAGCCTTGCTAGCCCAACAGGTAGCCTGAGCGAGGTTGCCCTCATTGCCTCCGGTGAGGCACAACCTTGTCAAATTTGGCAATCAAGCTCGCAAGCCCTCACCTTTGGTCGGGTGGTGAGGTTTGGCAACCGACTTGAGAAAGAAGAAGAAGAAGAAGAAGAAGGAGGAGGAGGGAAGGGGAAAGAAGAAGAGAAATATAATAAATATATTTGAAAAAAATAGTGAAATATTTTTGAAATTGTGTAGGTTGGGTGGCATTTGTGTCAACAATTTATGACCAAAATTAACTGGATGATTGAATTGGAACAATACACAATGTTGAGGAGTCAATTGGAAAAAAAAATGTTTAAGACCAAATTGATACAATTACAATAGGTCTACGTCTTATATATATTTTCTAAATTTAGAGCCAAAAAAAAAAAAAAGATCATGTGTCGTGATTGTATTCAAATTCAACTGAGCAAGGCATAATCTTCTCGATCGGGAGTGCTTGACTAACATTGAGTCTCTCCTTTGGACATTATTATAAAACCTTTCACATCCATCACGAAAACGTTCAACACGAGCCTAATCACCTAACACCACTCAACCCTCAAGGGCCGAATTTGATGATCATGTCCTTTTGAAGTGACATATCGCGCGTGTCAGTAACCCGTGATCCTCTCGCATAGAGCTATGTGTAGGCCACACATTTGTCAAATGTACTAGTCACTTGAATTTAATGATGCCATGAAAGATAAAGATCGAGACATGACAGCTAAGACTATCATGCTCGGTGGCGCGACCAAACCTTTCGCAGGTTTCGTCGGTGGTAAGGAGTGCACACATGGGGCCTCTCTACTTCCAAAGAGTTGGTCCAATGTTGGCTCTACCTCTCATGCTTTGGAATCATCACCAGGCAAAGACATCATCATGTTCAACCGTTGGTGTCCTCGAGGTCCACTCATGATCCAAGCAAAGCGGGACAGGTCTCTCTTGAGTCTTTGGAGTTTCTGGCTTCGGACCCGCTTCACCAGCTGCTTCCGTCATTGACAATGGAACAATAACGACAGGAATACAAAGAGACAATTACCAACATTGCACCCAAAAAAATTAGGGGATTATTGAAACTAAGACATGACCTGTGCATGAATGATAATAAGTGGAAGGCTCTAGACCGATAGTTTAAACTGAGATATGACAATCTAAAATAGTATCTAATTTGTACTTATATGCTCATGTACATGGATGGTGCTGATCAAATGGGAGTGCTTTTGCTAACTATTTCTCAAGTCTCATCCAATAAATACACGTGGGTCCTTTTGTTTGGGATAAGTTGATATTAATTTCTCCACCGTCGGCAACAATGTCGAAATAAAATAAAGTAACACCAAGAGTACATAACTTACACCAGAGAGAAGGAAATCCATTTATTTTCTTGAAAGAAAGAACTGGCGATGTTCGATTAATGTGGTTACTGAACTTATAATATGCCCATTCACGTTGTTCAACTCATACATTCTTTTTCGACCAAGTTTGTTTCATACACATTTTCATTGAATTGGAGCCAACGTGTTGATTGATCTCGTCCAAAAGTTTGATATGAATATCTCAACGAGCTGAAATTTTGAAATTGTGCCTCATATAAATAAATATACCATAAGAAGATCAGAATGTTCATGACTTAAATATGAGAGGACTTTACGATCTTACGCTCGATTTTAATGTTTAGGATGATGTTGATTATCATGCTATTCTCATAATTTGTCAAAAATAGATACCATGGGATTTGATGACGAGCCCTACATATTAATTACAGAGCTTGATTGGGCAAAATACAGGTTCAAGCACAACCACTAAGAAAAAGGTAAACTCAAGGATACCAATAAGAAAAAGGTAAACTCGAGGAGTTAATAAATACCCTTTTCCTCTTTATTTATCAAGTTAATATCATCAAGAAAATACCAAATTGCTAATCTTATAATATATTTACTTCAAAAACTAAATTGCGTCTCACATAAAGTCCCCAACTGATACCTAACTACATGTTTACCCCAAACTAGTCTTCGTTTCACAAAAATCCTAAACCGATGTCCCCGACCCTAATCTACTCACTTTGTTATTTCTAATGGTAGAAAACCTTGAACATCATTGAGCTAAGGGTACAATAAGAAAGAAAGAAAGATCAGAAAGTGACAAGGAAATGTTCCCCTCTTTTCATGTGACTTTGCCAAGTAATGCTCAACCATGGCTTGCGGGTGGGGGACCCCATTGGAAAAATCATTGGACAAAAAAAAAGAAGATTGTTAATTTCACATGAATTAGAAAGGGGAAATCGAAATGAAACGACAATAATTAAGTAAGTGGGTGGTTGAGATGTCCCTCCGAAGCCCGATGCCTTTGGCTTTGGCTGGTAGTGGTGGCTGATGAAATGCATGGGAGTCTCTCTTCCTGCAAACGTGCGTGTCGTCGTCTTTGGTCGTTGATGCCATCTCCCGAAGCAAACACCCCATCCTCCTCCATTGACGACTCCATAGAAGAACGACGGAGAAGCTCCGCCCAACTTCTTACACGCCGGTGAAAGAAAAACAAAGAAACCATGCAGTTGCATCGGAGCCCGGCGAGAGAAGAGAGGTGGATCACCGCCGGGTGATCGGCGACGGCGAGGTTGAGGATCGTCGGGACTGAGCGTGTCGGAGGGACAACCGAGACTTGACTCTTCACAACCTCTCTCTCTTTCTCTTTCTCCCTCTCTCTCACTCGCTCTCGACCAGGTACGGCGGGTTCGTCTCCAATTACGGCATGTGGATTTCTTCTTTGATTATAATTTCTCTGAGAGAGAGAGAGAGAGAGAGAGAGAGAGAGAGTGTTGTACTTGTTGTGATGATTTAGTTGCGATCGAGTCCGGACTGCGGTGGTTGATTCGAAGGTTGAAGAAGGGTTCGGTGGATGACCTCGGCGGCGGCGCATCGTGCTCACTCTCGGCGGTGGCTTGCGGAGGCGCCGCCACCGCTTCAACTCTATTATGTTTCCTTATTTTACTTCATCATTTTCTTTTCGAAACTGTACTTGAATCTTGTCCTCCTTTTGGCTTTTCAAAGTAAAAAATTATAAAGGGGTGGTTACTCACTATAGAGTTATCATTTTATGTATTTCCTATGTATATATCATGCACCTTATGTATAATTGTATATGCCAAGCGTTACTTATTTCGAAAGATCTTAGTAATTTCATATCGAGTAGGAGTTAAACTGTATGAGCTGCAAACAATTTGTTGCAGATGATTTATGAAATCTGGTATCAATTTACTACTTTAACTTAAAAAAAGAAATAAGTGGGAGGGAAAATGAAAAATAGAAAAGCCGCTTAATGAGGGAGGGAGGGAGAGGGAACCAGGAGTCGTGTTATGACACGTAGCAGAATAAGATGGAGTAAGGTGGAAGGTTACATTCATTGGACCCGGATCGTCTGACTAGGGCTTAAGGTACAGAGTGTGTCAGGGCGTCAGTACCTGGTGGAACAGCATCCATCATCTTCCACTGGAAGCTTTGTCAGTAACGAGCCTTTTTCTGGGTTTGACGTGTAAATCTGTTATATGCTGGCTGTTCTTGGGGAAAGAACTTTCATCTAGTTTTTCATGCAATTTTTGGCCCGAATTCGCCTCGAATCTTCAACCTGTTGAAGCTCTCTGTCGCTCTCTGAAGCGCTTGTTTAACCCTTCTTCCGGCCAAAAGAAAAGAAGCGCTCGTGCTCTTTCACTTTTTGTGGAAGAGTGATAGCTAATCGAGAGTGGGAAGTCGCATATCGTTGTAGTCCTTTTCTTTCTTGGGATGAGTCAAAGGGATCTGCTTTCTGGGTCCTGCTCTTACCTGATGCTACCCATTTGGACACATGTCTTCATGAACTGGTTTGAGAGGATGCCATGGTCTTGTTTGATTTCAAAACGACCGTATTTGGTTTGTGTATGGGTTGAAGGATTTGATCTTACATCTTGTGGCGCATTTGTTTTGTGAAAACTAATGATTTGAAGAACATTCCTCGTAGACATGGCTTGATTGATTACAAGAATGAATGAATGAATGAATGAAGAATATTTTGACAGAAAGTAGTCAGATAAATATGTTGGTTGCGATGGAAATATTTTCTGTTGTTTGATTTTTCTAAGTGATATGGACGATAAATTTTTTTGGAAAACGTTGTCCAGATTAGTTGTGTTTTTCAGTAAATAGTTTAATGGTTTGTGGATTGGATTGTCCTTGGCCCTTCTTTTTCTGTGAGAAGGATTATGAAATCTCTATGTCCTTGATGCAGAGATTGCTCGAGGGCATGCTCTGCTATGTGCCTACACAACTACAAATATGACGTGTTTCTTGTGTTAACTGAGAAAATACACTGCAGGAAAGCAGCCAACCCGGGGTAACCAGCATTGAGAGTCATGGGTTGGTTGACCAAGATCCTCGGAGGTTCTAGCCATCGGAAGCATTATCATGGGAAACGCGGAGGTTCTGAAAGCTGGGACGAGACACATAATTCTGAGGTAACAAGATCTCCTTGTATGCCCGTCTTGTCTGTCTGTCTGCCATATATGCTTGGTACTTCTGAGTATACATGGATTATGACATGATTACATCCAACAATGGTACGGAAGAAGATTGTGAAAAACAGTTTGGTAAATCTTTCTTCTTGATTCTGAATGCAGGATGAATTGGCAGATCAAGAAAGTGAAGAGATTGACTACGTGATCGCACTTTCTCTTGCAGAAGAAGATCTAAAGGGGAAAAATGTCATTTGTAAGTTGCTCATTTGTAAGACTCGAGCGTTCCCATGATTGTTTTATTGAAAAGTATATCAATCTTCTGAGTTCTTTCGACCAATTTACTTGGACTAAGAGTTCAAGCAAAATTAGTTTCTTCTCAACAGATATTGCTCTTTGGCATTAGACTATGTTTAGCAAATAAACATGGACTGATGGACACCAAACGGTATTGCTATGTTCTCACATGCTTGCTAGCGTGTTGTTCTTGTTACTGAACAATTTGGCGAGGATGGATGATGCTCCTTCATATGAAGAATGTTCTGTTGTCTCTTAATTGTTGGGTGTCACATGAAATTGGAGAATTTAGTCTTTATCTGTTTTGCTTAGTGCCACGTTTTTTTTCATTTTTCTTCAGATGCTGATGAAGACGATAACTCAGGGGAAGAAGAGCAACCTACTCCAGTACAATCAGAAGACGATGAACGAGTTGTCCAAAAAGAAGATGAATACATAGAATCTCCGCAAGTGGAAGAGGAGCATGTCGAACCTGAGTCGGAGGAAGATGAACGACTTGCCTGGGCTCTCCAAGAAAGCTTAAGTGTTGAATCACCCCCTCGATATGAAAGTGGAAGCATGTTTCGCCCTTATCCGTTCTTCCCTTCTGGGTATAGGTAGGTCGTCTAGTGAGACAATTGCTTTAGTCTCATGAGCAGTGACTATTGAAATGAACAAACACGTTCCTTCTTTTTTTGGTGAGGAGGCTTTGTCAGATACTCCTGTCGATTTTGTTAAGCCTAATTCCATCTTATTTACATCTCTTCAGGAAACATGTGCGTTTATGTCTAAACGGTGGTTGTCTTTGTAAAGTCCAACCTGTCTTGGCATTAGTAACTATACCTCATATCCAGGTCATCAGATGGACAAGTGTGACCTTTCTTTGCATTGAGTTACCTATGACTCAGGGCATTTAAAACCACATCTGGTTGTGTCACCTAAATTCGAGATCTGATTTAGTGTCAGTAACAGAATAACAAATGTCATTGTCGATGAAAGCTTTTGCCAACTAGTATTACGAAGACTCAATTATTTAATCTAGCAACTGCTGTTCACGGGATGATTCAGGGAAATATCAATATCACCGACTAAGATACCTTACTAATAATAATCATGGATTTATGTTCCTGTTGCTGAACCATTTACTTCTTGCAGCATTCATCTGATCTGCCTATTGAATGTTGATGTCTAGTAGAATTTGTGCTGGGTGCAATGCTGAGATCGGGAGTGGGCGATTCTTGAGTTGCATGGGTTCAGTTTGGCATCCAGAATGCTTTCGCTGTCAAGCTTGCAATCATCCGATTACTGATTATGAGGTCTGTTTCTAATCCAATATCAAAACTCTGTTCAAGTAAACCTAAAGGGACTCTAAATCCTCAAAATTTGCAGCATTGTTGATTGTATGTCATACTAA
Organism: Melaleuca alternifolia; assembly: GCA_019926035.1. NCBI lineage: Eukaryota > Viridiplantae > Streptophyta > Magnoliopsida > Myrtales > Myrtaceae > Melaleuca > Melaleuca alternifolia. The sequence goes on along the minus strand of JAGKPW010000110.1, from coordinate 806,718 downwards.
CTTTTAAATTTTCCTTGGGGAAAGTTCTCGGTTTGGGGGAATCGCCCGTATCACAAGTCCTGCTACAAGGAACGACATCATCCAACATGTGATGTTTGCAACGGCTATGTAAGTGTCATTTCTTTGACCACAAGTAGGACACTCGATCTAAAAGTTCATGCGGTCAACATATGCTTACTTTGTTTGCGTTGCCCAGTTTTTAAGAAGCTCCACATCTATCTCTGTTGAATCCACTATTTTGTTGCTGTAATCACCATCTGAATGACCTCACTCTTTGCAGATTCCGACAAATGCAGCGGGCCTTATTGAGTATAGGGCACATCCCTTTTGGCTACAGAAGTATTGCCCCTCGCACGAGCTGGACGGAACTCCTCGATGTTGTAGTTGTGAAAGAATGGAAGTGAGTTCTCACTTGCCACAATGGCCAAATCTATGTTTTGCCTCAACTAATTGTAGTATTTCTTGCTTCTTACTGTGTGCTTGATTTAAAGCCTTCGAACTTTTCTGCAGTCAAGAGACACAAAATACTTGTCACTTGATGACGGTCGAAAGTTATGTTTGGACTGTCTAGACTCGGCAATCATGGACACCAACCAATGCCAACCGCTTTACCTTGAGATACGAGAGTTCTATGAGGGTTTAAATATGAAAGTGGAGCAAGAGATTCCGTTGCTTCTGGTCGAAAGGCAGGCACTAAACGAAGCCATGGAGGGAGAAAAGAGCGTAAGTGCCTATGCTTTTCAGTTTCTTTAGTTAAATAACAGTGTTATTTTTTGCTCAGCAAGATTGGATTTCTTCTTCACAATGGTAGGGGAACCGTCACCTGCCTGAGACCAGAGGACTCTGCTTGTCCGAAGAACAATGCGTTACCACAGTACAGACTCTCTTTCTTGAACATATCGCTCCTTCAAAAACAGGGCTTTGGTGAAGTATCGAAAGGCTTACGAACTTTTTCCTGGTGTATCAGATTATGAAAAGGCCGAGAATTGGATCGGGCTACCGGATCATCCAAATGATAACCGAGCCTTTTAGACTGGTTCGCCAATGTGAAGTGACAGCAATTCTCATTTTATATGGTCTTCCAAGGTATGTTTTATATCTTGCTATACTTCATTTTCGGTAATTTACAAGCGAACTGCTGATTTGCGTGGCTGAACTCTTTTAATACTCAGGCTGCTGACGGGGTCAATCCTTGCTCACGAGATGATGCACGCTTGGCTCCGGCTTGAAGGTTTTCTCTTTGCCCTCTCTCACCCAGTAGTCTTATAAGATGTACTTGATGTGCTTTGAGGACACATATCTGACCGCTGAAGCGTCTGCAAAAAATTGTTGATTGTTATTTTGCAGGTTATCCCAATTTAAGTCCAGAAGTCGAAGAAGGCATATGCCAGGTTTTGGGTCACATGTGGTTGGACTCTGAGATCTATTCTAGCTCTGGAAGTGACGTCACATCCCCGTCTTCTTCCTCATCCTCACCGTCATCGTCCTCATCGATGTCATCTTCGTCGAAGAAGGGTCTGCGATCTGACTTCGAGAAAAAGCTTGGCGACTTTGTCAAGCACCAAATAGAGTCAGATAGCTCAACAACCTATGGACACGGGTTTAGGTTAGGCAACCAGGCCGTGCTCAAATACGGCCTTCGAAGTACACTTGACCATATCAGGATGACAGGGAGCTTTCCTTTGTGAATAATTTACATAGAAAAATTGAACTAAGTGTTGGAAAAATGTGTTGCATGCAAAGGAAGATGCGAAGATGAGATAATCATGAGACTGAATAAAAGATGGAATGCTGATAAATGGCTTTCCAGACATTAAATGAATGTAAACTAGTAGAGGATATCATCCAAACACACAAAATTATCTCCTTGTTAATGGCGACACCATGTTTTATGGCGTGCGCTTACACAATATTTTGTTGAGGTTCTGGTCTTTATTTTCAGCCCGCTGCTTTCGTCTGTCGTGGAAAGAATTTCAGTTTTGTTATGCTTGAATCTGGTCTAGATAGTCTTGAACATGTAAGCTCTGAGTAGGGTTCGTCAGGAAGATCCACTGGAAGACCAGTCTTTTAAGTAGTTTGAGAATCCTCGACATGGAGTGAACTCAAATATGGGAAACTCGACCTACCCATTCTCGACGGACAAAGCAGCTATGAGAGAGTGATCATCGTGAAGACGTGCATAATTGGCGGAGGAGCAGCACACCATATTGCAACCGCTTGAGAATGTACAAGATGGTGGTGACAGTCCAGACGAGGAGCAGGTCGTCGGCGAAAATTGGAAGAGGAAGTGACCGTCACAGCAGAGTGTGAGTACAGAGAACCAAGGAGATGAAGAAGACACGCACGTACAATGCCAAAACTCAGCTTGTGTCCTTTTGCTTTTGCAGTATCGTTTTGTTTCCTTCAGCGTCTGTAGGTTTTGTTCTTAGCACCGGTCAGGCTAGTTCTCCCTCGTGTCTATATTTTAGCTTGTAGCATTAGTGTTTCGGTGTCTTTGTTCGTAAAGTTGACATTTTCAGACTTTGCGGTCACATCTTCAGCACTATAATTGCAGAGCACTTTGATTTCCTTGTCGAACGCATCCCCAAGTGCTTTCCTCATCGCTCTCGGGAGCTCGCATGCCTTTCTTTTATAGGTAACTTTACTTGTGTTTTTCCTAAACCTTACTAAATGTGGGTCGACAACATCGACTATATGTCCCGAAGAGTTTATACGAAATAGCTTATTCAAGAACCTTAAAAATCCCAAGTAAATCCCAAATGTCTCCAAAGGAATTTAAGACAAGAGGACCCAATTGTCCCAGAATCAAAAGCAGTAGCTAAGCTTTATCACAAAAACAAAGTAGCACCTAAACAGTAGCAGTGAACTAGACAAAGTGAGAAGCAACAGCAAATCACCCAGCAACAAGGCAGCAGCATCAGCATTAATCCTCCTAGCAATAAAACAGGAGTGGTCAGGACTTTATCTAGGCAAACTCGACTTTGAGATAATGATAAACAATCTCCCTGATACCATTAATATCATGCAAGTATATCAAACCATCCTTCAAACTTTTATCGGGAACTTCATGATGCACTTTTTTTAATAAATATATTGCATCATAATTGTTACGTTACATCCCTCATGAAATCAAGTTATGACAGCATATCTACATTGACAAAGATAGTACCAATACTTCCATCAAGATATTCCCACTCATCATTGCCAATAACAAATTCCCTATTATAAGAAACAGTGATGGGTGCAGTAATGTCACTCATGTCGATGCTACACCCAAGATAAAAGAATAAAATTAGGTTTTGGGATCGCAATGCCAAAAGGACGGCAACTTCACAAAAGTTCTCTAAGCACCAAATTGAATAAACAATGACTCAGCTGTTGTTGCAGTGGATAGAAAAGAACACCGCATCGCACCAAACACGATAATCACTCCCCTTTTACCTTTCGCAAGATACCTCTTCTACCACTTAGCCCCAATTTTTTCCCTCTAAGAACTGAGCATTATTTTTTCTTCTAAGAACTAAGCCCATGTCGGCAAGCTGGCAACCTAAGAAGTCTATGTTGGACTCATTTATGATTAAAAAAATAGTCATGTTACCAAATGTTATTATTAAACTGGCGTAATACTGTTGGTCAGAATTTATTACCGGAGGCACTTAAGTTATCATGTTTTCTTTGATTGATATTTAAATAATTTAGTGAATAGTTTTGGTACTAAAATTAGTTTGTACGAATTTTTTTGACACTTATAGTATTCTTTTTCTTATTTTTTTTGTATAAAACTCTCATCTTCAGGTAGCATCTTTCTCCCACATTGAAGTAATGTCTCAAAAGCAACCTTCCCCTGGGAGTTAATCACAACAATCACTTTAACAAGCTGGGGCAGAACTTTCTCCTGGAGAACCCCACCTTTGCCTCCATAAAGGATAAATGGTTGGATTCCAAGCAAGCTTCATCAAGACGACTTTTAAGCTACTACTCTCCTTCTCCGCATAGCCCAGGCAGTCTAAACGCATCCGGCCCCTGCAGGTCTATGACAATCGAGATAATCAACTATTGTTTCCCAAATCAGTTCTGAAAAAGAGCACCGAAGGACTAATTGATCTCGACTCATCTTGCTGCTTCCACACCGAGCAACGCCCACTAACTGAGCACCAATTCACCATTCTATCTCTAGTTTGAAGCCTATTAAGCAGAGACCAGACTACGAATCCATATTTAGGAACATTTGGCTTGAATGGGAATGGGAGGAGTCTGTGTCAATGCACATTGGTCTTCCACACATTAGTCAACTTCCAGGCTTCATCTCGAGTGAATGTACCCCTTTGGGCACCAATGAAGCCCATTCTATCAGGAATAGTGGCATTTGGAACCATTGCACCACACGTAGCTGTTTGAATATCAACAATTACAACAGATCTAAGGATTGGCCATCTCCATTCGTTGTTGACAACAACATCAGCTACTCAGCATCTCTTCACAAAGTAGAGTCATAGACGACCCTCTCTCCAGATCTTTGTAATACCAATGATCAAACCCAATGAGCTGGACTTTCATCACCAACATCTACTGCACATGGGGCTTTAACTGCCATCTCAACTTGAATGACTTCCTCCAAGCATAACTACTATCAGATTTTGGCTCAAGCTGCCATATGCTGGAACCTCTAAAACTTCCTCTCAACTTACCTGTGCTGCCATGCCTTTACCTTGAAGGAACAAGCCATTCTGTCGAGAGTTTAGCACCGTTTCAAGGCTCGGACACTTCGTATCGAGTCTAGACTAGATATGAATTTGAGTATTTCACATTCCCCATTGCCTGTAACCAGATTTTACACGGTCGAACTGGGTTAAAATAGCCAAAATCGAGAACAAAAATTAGCAGAAATACGGTAATTCTAGGGTTGGTTAGTGCAGCCGTATACTGTGCAGTATCTATGGAGCATCTCCATACACTTTGGTATTTGTGAGATGGGTCCTGTACTTTCGGAATTGCTAAGAGAGGCCTCTCGCCCTTGAAACTTCTCATCCTGGTTACGCCCTTCTTTTGACGTATATTCATTGACAAGATAGCCACTAGTGTTCTCGTGAAAAGACGACATGTCGTTTCGCCTTGTTACCTTTTGTGCTTGCTATTTTCGTGTATAACATGTTTTGTACTAAAATCATCGTTTGAAGGGTTTCTTTTTTGGTCCTTTTTACATGTTTTTTTTTTGGGTCCTCTTTATTTTTCATTAATTCTATCTCTTTACTTTTTAGTTGGTTCCGACTACGTTACATATTTTGACCAGTAGAACACTTCATTATCTTCATTTTTCTTTCAAAAGAAAAATATTAATATTTTTAGGGCAAATACCACAAAAAAAATCCAAATTACATCCATTATGACATAAATGTCCACATTTTTTTATACTTCACCAAAAATCATAAATTTGTTCATTGTGATACAATCACCCCCGAATTTCCTTTTTGTCATAAAAAATCCAAATTTATACATATGTAGTGTACATACTTTCTATTTTAGTACCATCTATAGTGTATTTGTCACATTCGTATAAGTTTAAAGTTTTTTATGAGATAAAAAAAGTTTAGCGCGTTTGTGTTACAAATAATAAGTTCAGGGCTATTAGTAATATAACAAAATTGAGGTAATTAATGTCACAATGAACATTGTTTTATATTTTTTATGGTATTAATTCTTTTTTTTAACCAAATATCTTTACCTGAACTTTTAGGACAAAGGCTAAGCGGCCGTTAAGGTCCAGTAAGAGAAGATGGATGACAGTTATTCTTATCTCCACTTCACACTCTCTCTGCTTCACTGGACAGAAAGCCAAGCTGCTTCAAGAACGGATTACAAAGTCCTCCGCACTTTGAATTTTCTTCAAATGGCTTTCTCTGCCGTCTTCTCGCACAACGCTCTCCCCCGCATCTCTCCGCCGCATCCCCAACCCATTCCCGGAACCCACCCCCTTCTTCATCCGCCATCAATCAGGGTGTCGGCTGTGAAAGTGAAAGCTTCTGCTGCTGCATCTGAACCGGAGAAAGAGAAGCCCGCGCAGGCGAAGACCGAAGATTCCTTGAGTGCGAATGCTCAGCCTTCGACTGTGGCTTCAAAACCGCCCAAGAAGCCAGTTTACTCCAGTGAGTTTCTCCTTCGGGCTAATATCGCTCTTGGGTTGCTATGAACAGAGGATGATGGAGCAGAGTCGGCCGACTGATTGTGTGGTGTTTGTTGATTTGTCCCAGTGAAGAAGGGCCAGATCGTGAGGGTGGATAAAGAGAAGTACCTCAACAGCATCAACGTGAGAGCAATTATATCTTTCCGTTTCTTTCTAATGGGTAAAAGGGTTCTTGGGTTTGGTTGATGTTCATCAAAGAATGTGTATCCATGGGTCCCAAGATTTCTTGCTTTCAGAAAGGGGCTCTAACGTACCAGATCGTTTATTCTTCTGCATCTTATCTTTGCCCTCTCGATTTCCTTGAAATGTTTGATAATGTGATTGTTTGGGGTAATTGACTATGCTGACATATAAAAATCCCTTTTCAGTATTTATCAGTTGGGCATCCACCTTATTATAAAGGTTTGGACTACATCTATGAGGATCGTGGCGAGGTAGATTGTTCCTTTATTGCGGAACTCAAACAAACAAACTGGAAAGTGTCCCCATAATCTAGGGCGTTTGTCTAACTATTTGCATTTCTGATTGCTTGAATAATCATAGGTCTTGGATATACGGATCTTCGAGACTGGAGAATATGCACTTGTAAGTTTGTATTTGACCGTGTGGGTTTTGTTAATTGAATAACTTTTGTTATTGGACTTCGAGTAGAAATTTCCCCCCGTTTTTCCAGCTTAAGTTTACTCTTCCCCGCTTAGCTCAAAAGCATTTTGAGCTTGGGAAGAGTGACGGAGAGTTCTTTCTATTTTTTTTTTTTTGAATAACTAGTATGAGCAACAACAAATTAATTTGGCAAAAGATTCTTTAAATGTCACTGCAGCTTTGAGATTAGTACTCTTACTCACTGGTATTCATTTTGAGCCTTCAGAAACTGGGAAATCTTATATTTTTACATCAACTATTTCCAGATAAACTATAAACTTAAACTTATATTCTAAGCTTGTTTATTCTGTTTGTATCTCTTTTGAAGCAAAACTAGGGCAGTCTCCTGTAATTCAGCTGTTACACTGGCTACTTATAATTAACCCTGATATTCAGTATGATTTATTTTCATTTCTCGCAGATTGCATGGGTAGGTATTCCTACTGCACCAGCATGGCTTCCAACTGACATGTTAATCAAGGTACCCTATTCCAACAGCTATTCATTAAAAGTAGAATTCAAGTAATACTACCCCGTATTTTGCATTTCAGTTGTCTTAAAAATTTCACCAATTTACTCAATTCTTTATTGAGCCCAATCTGGACTGCATTACCCCATTCGTGTTTGGCTTCATAAATTCGGGCCAAAGAGGAGGAAAACAAAAACAAAGAGAAGTTTTGACTCAGCTCATGCTACTAAAGCTAGTGGAATCTTGCTTCAGGAACTTGAATGAATGTATTTCTCTAACTAGCCTGTTCGGGCATCATGTAGATGTTGATCTTGGCAAGTATAAAAGGCGCTTGTAGTAACAGTTCAGCTGATTGTGGCTGAATCCTTCTCCAGCCTACCTCAATAAAATCCATTGCTGCTCAAGACTAAACACTGACCCATTTCTAGAAAACTTTGAGATTTGATCTTCAACTACTAGATTGGCACCAAAAGCTTGAAGTTCTTATTTTATCTATTTTTTTGATCAACCATTCCAGTCACCTAACTCAGGTTCATATTTTTCTTGCAGTCGGAAAAACTCGACTATGAGAGATTGTGACATTCCAGGTGCACGATTGCAGATTTCTATACTTGTATACATTGATCATGTCTTAATTGAAGCTATGCCATATTGAGGGAATTATGTTAAATTTTCCCTTACCTAATATTTTGTGCATTTTAACCATGTCAAGATCAATTTTGGCAACATTTCTAATTCCAATTCAAATTCAACTACTTCGATTGTGTCACTAATTTCCCCATGGCAGATGAAAACTGTTACACAATTTTTTCGTGGGAAATAGTGAGATGCGGAAGTTTATGAGGGTGAAACATTTTGATGCAAGACATCCTATTGAAATCCTTCTATTAATTCTCTTTCTTGGGGGGCAAAGGATTAGAGGAAGCAAAATGCCTAAAAGCGTAAGAAACTTTTACATCGCCTGGATATATCAGTGGCCTATTTGTCTCCTGATATTTACATATGAAGACTGAATAAGAGTTGCAAACACGCACAACTCCTGAGTGTAGTGAGCCCGCTGGCCCCTTAGTATATTTGCCTTCACGAAAAATCAGTCGGACAAATTGATACCCTTTCTCTGTATAGCAAATTCTTAATCTTGCACCACCAGTAGAGCCTCAGTCGCGCTTCTCTGTTTCTAGAGGTTTCTGTATGTACCTTGAGTCTATTTCAAGAACTACATTCATTCATCTCTCCGAGACAAGTTAGTTATTAGTGTGACAGTACCACGTGATAGCGACACCTGGTGTCATTGAATAATAAAAAGTGAGTTGCTGGCGACAAATAGGATGAGATTCATAATACACAGATAATGGCGGTCGATTGAATAGATCAAGTCATCATTGATGCAATCGTCTATCTGGCACATAAAATACTTTTTTCTCCAAGACCAACCATGCCTAGCAGATGTAACATCCTTTTGCTATTGGTTATCAAACCTGAAACAGACAGCGGCCTGTGAGTCCTCAAATTGAGTTCGTGTGCAAACTCCTAGTTTACGCGTTTGAATTGTAAAGCTTCACGTTGTCATTATGATTAGTGACACTTCTCATCATAGAGAGAATATATATTTCTTTCTTCACTCAATGTCATGCCGATCTTGGCCGAAACACTGACAAAACAACAGAACGCAAATCTTGGCAGAATTAACCCTTTGATCTGAGGCATGAAAACAGCAAAGGTTTTGGCATTGTTTTGACGACACCAATTTCGTTCGGTTGTGAACATGAACGGAGAAAGATGTCTATGTCGTTCCACATTTGACAGTCTTCAAATTCTTATCATGAAAATGATTCCTCTTTTTCATGCCTTAGGAAAACCTACGTAATGTCTTTGGATGATCTAATGTTATAGGTTTGTTTTTCTTTTACATAAATTCACTTTATACTGATAAAAAATCTTGTACGTCCGGTCTTACTAAGGTTGCATTTATTATGGACCTTGCAGGAGTCCCAAATATATGTATTGACGTTGTCACAACTAGAAGTTTGTAGCGTTCTTCGCTTTTACAATTTAATACTGAATTTCATTTTAATGAGCGCCCTATGATCAAAGGTGAAGAAACGCCGTCGACAACTTCAATGCCACTGGCCAAATTCATGATATTACATCAATTGTAAACCCTATTAAACAAACTTATTAGTGAGAGAATTGTTAATCACAAAATCGCACAGCGTGAACCCATTTAGTAGATGCGATAGAATTTGACAAGAGAGAAGAGAACAGTGCAGGAAAACAAGTACACAAGAACTGCAGGGTAACGGTCATAGTTGATGATTAGGGAAAGAAATGCTCAATAAGATGTATCATCAACCATAAGTTAAAACAACAAAAACTCCTAAGTATGCAAAATCTAAAGGTGAATTCACCCTCTGAGTATTGTCAGCTGAAAAAAAGTATGAGGATCACGGCTCCCACACAACAACATAAACTGAGACACCTCCAACACTGCTTTAACTCTTAACGATTTTCAGCACGCTCCATTCTTTTGCCTCGCTATCACTCCCATGGCCAGGTCTGAATAACATGGATACACCAGTCAGTTTAGAAACGCAATTAAATGCCATATAAGAAAATTATGGCAAATATGAGACAGATCCAAATATGGAATCAATTATGAGAAAAATTGTCTAAGATAGCATTGTGCAAATCACAAATTGGACTAAAGATCAGATAGGTGGAAAGGCAAATCGAACCCTATTGAAGCGGGTCTTTAAAAAGACTGCCATGCTAAGTAAGAATCACAATGACTCATACCTAGAACGAGGTACTGGTGCTCCGGTTATATCTAACAAATATTGCAATTGGACAGCAATTTTAAGCTTTGCCTGCCAAAAAAAAAAAAAAAAAACAGCAGATTGATGAATGAACAACTAGAAGGGAGTCAAATTAACAGTCCAGCTTAAAACAAAAAATCGTATACAGGGGAGAAAATAAATTCAGGCACTTAAAAGTTAAGACAGCAAGAAGGCAACAATTGGATATACCATTTCTCTCGAGGGACCATGCTCTTGCATTCTGGAACATATGCAGCCATGGGCTGGGTCCTTTCTTCTCCACATCCCAATGCTTTGGGTACCAGGGGAATTGCCACATCAAAAAGCAACGCTCAGGATGAGGCATCATCGCTAGATGCCTTCCATCAGGAGAACATATGGCAGCCACTCCCAAAGGAGAGCCATTCACATTGAAAGGATAGGCTTCAGTTGGATTGCCATCATCATCACAGTATCTCAGCGGCACCAGATGTGAATGTAGCATGCGATCAAGGACGCCATCATCTGGGAAATACGCCCTTCCCTCACCATGAGCAGCCCATACTCCCAGTGTACTACCCTCCATTCCTTTGAGCATTATTGCAGGTGAATCCTTTATTGTTACACTAGTAAAGCGACACTCAAAACGGCCAGATTCATTATGGACGAACCTTGGCTGCGATGGGTCCCCACCGGCTCCAAGAACTCCCCCAACCTGGGGACCTGGAACCCATCCTAGCAGAGCCATGAGCTGACATCCATTGCAGACACCAAGACTGAATGTATCAGGCCGCCTGTAGAACTCCTGAAACTGAGAGAGAAGAGGTTTGTTGAATCTTATAGAAGCTGACCAACCTTTGGCTGAATCGAGCACATCAGCATAGCTGAACCCTCCAACAAAGACTATTCCACGAAATTCATTTAGAGAGATGGATCCATTAAGAAGGTCTGACATTGTAACATCCCATGGTTCAAACCCAGCGGCATAAAATGCAGCAGACATTTCTCGGTCTCCATTGCTGCCTTCTTCTCGAATAACAGCTACTTTGGGCTTCAAAGAGGCAGTTATGTATGTTTGATCAGTGAATGAAGGGATGAAGGACAAATTCCAAGAAGGTTCGTGCCTGGACTTCAATCCTTCCTTCTCTTGATCTACGCATGAAGCCAATCTTTGGAGTTTCTCCAGATTAAAGCTGGTTTCTTCCCACAAGTCTCGAAGGAGAGCAGTGTCCTCATTCAGGTGTGTTACGCCATCAACCTTCAAATCTATCATGGGAGTGGAAGTAACTCGGCCAATGATCTGAGAAGAAACACCCACCTCAGAGAGCTTTTCCAACACAATATCCAAGTTCTTCTTGCTGACCTCAAGGACAAGTCCAAGCTCTTCTGCAAATAGCGTTTGGAATAGGCTATTTCCATCAGAATCCAGACTTAAAATAAAGCCGCAGTTACCTGCGAATGCCATCTCAAGAACCGAAATCAAGAGCCCTCCATCACTAATATCATGACCGGCCGATATCATTTCCTCGTCAATGAGATTCTGAACACCGTCAAATACCCTCTTCAGGTAAGAAACATCCTCGAGATCAGGACACTTATCCCCAATTTGGTCAAAAACCTGTGCCAGAGCAGATCCACCTAACCTTCGCTTTCCCTTTGCCAAATCAATGTGAAGCAGGAAACCATCATCGCCCAGTTTGAGATCAGGCGTCACTGTTTTAGTGATGTCAGGGCATGTCACATAGACACTGATTACAAGATTTCCAGGGGCCTTGACCACCTCCCCTGCGGAGTGGGCTGCCATGGACAAACTGTCCTTTCCGCCATCAATAGCAATCCCAAGCTCTATCATTGCTTCAGAAAGAGCTGTTGCAGCATCATACATGGCTGCTCCTTCGCCATCAAGCTTGGCAGCATACATCCAGTTGCCACTGGCCTTGACATCAGAAAGAGAAGTAACTTTGGCCCAAACTAGGTTTGTGAGTGCTTCTCCAACGGCCAACCGAGCCATCGCTTTTGGGTTCAATAGACCTTTGATTGGCTGCTCTCCTATGGCACATGCACCTCCAGTCAGGTTGTTATAAGTCTGAGCAATAACTGCAACATCTGCTAGTGTGATCTGCAAGGGGCCCACAGTTTGTTGCTGTGCAACCAGACCTGTGACACAACGATCCACCTTCGTCGTCAAGAACCGTTTCGAACAAACAGATGGAAGTCTCAGTACCCTCTTCAGAGAATCCATCACCGTGATTCCAGGAGCAATATCAAGTGGCTCTAGCGGATGCACCACACGCTGGAACTCAAAGCATTTCTGGGGCATGTCACCAAGCACTTTCTCAAGCTCGAGATCCACGGCAGGAGGAGGGGCTGTGAGTCCACTTGCTTTGGATTTTTTAGTAAGGTGACTATCAACCAAAACGACTCGTCCTTGACCATTTATACTTCCTATAACGGCCATGGAAACCCTCTCTCTTTCACATATTGACTGCAACAGTGCACGGCTTTCAGGCTCCACCAAGATTGCATCTTGCTCCTGATATTCTGCACCCCAAATCTCTAGAACAGACATGGTGTGATCCCCCACTACAATAGCTCTAATATCGATCTCAGCACCTTTTGGATATATAATCTCCTTCACAACATTACAGTTTCCACCTGCTCCCTGATCATGAATGCTGATGATCGGGTTCTTCTCCCCCATTTCGATGCAAGCACGAACAACACGATATAACTTCTGAGCCATCTCAGCATCTCCACGCTGAACAGCATTGAAATCAAGTTCAGCATCATTTTGACCACTGACCATGCTCGATGCCGCCCCACCTCCCATTCCAATTCGATAAGCCGGTCCTCCAATCTTAACTACCAACATTCCTATGTCAGGCTCCCCTTTCGATATATGAATGTGATCAATCTGTCCAATGCCTGCACTGAACATTATAGGCTTCAACCACTCGCGCCTCTCCCCATTGGGAAGTCTCATGCCAAAAGTCCTGGTGTACCCCTGAATCAGTGGCTCCCCAAATTTATTCCCATAATCTGAGGCACCATTGCTAGCGTCAATGAGGATCTGCAGAGGTGAAGCCAAATTCGATGGATATGAGAAGGACAGATCCTCCCAAGGAGCATAAGACCCCTCCAGGTTTAAGTTCCCAACACAGTAACCAGCTGTAGCTGCAACAACGAAAGATCCCCTACCAGTGGCATGGGTGTCCCTGATTCGACCACCAGCTCCCGTCTCTGCACCAGGGTAAGGTGCAACTGCACATGGGAAATTATGGGTCTCAGCCGTAAACAAGATATCCAGTTCCCGACTTGTTTCATTTAATGGACACTTTGAACCTGGCTGAACAGGACGCAACTGGTTTACAAGGAAGCCCTTGATTGCGCTTGAGTTGTCCTTGAACCCAATGACAGAATTGTTTGGATTAGCCTGCAAAGTGCTCTTCACAATCTGCATCAGAGTTCTATTCATGGGCTGTCCATCGATGACTATCTTCCCAGTGAAGAACCAGTGCCTGCTGTGTTCGCTGTTCGACTGTGCAATATCAAACAACTCCACAGTCGTTGGATCACGCTTGATGTCCTCTCGAAACAACCTAGTGTAATATTGTAAGTCTTGCTCATCAAAAGCCAAACCCATTTGCTCATTGATCTCCTCCAAAGCCTTTCGACCCCTCTCCATGACAGGTATGTAGCGCACTTCCTCGGGCACCACACTGGTCTCAAAAGATGTCAGCCTCTTGGCATAAACACACTCGGTCATCCTATCATGAACCATCTGGGAAAACTCATAAATTTGATGGTCCTGCAAAGGACCCTTACTGTACAACAAGTACCTTCTCGATCTCTCCAATCTTGTCACTTCACTCAGCCCACAAGCTCGACAAATGGATACCGCATTAGCAGACCAAGCGGTCGTAAACGATAGCCTTGGCCCAACCTCAACTACAACTGCATTCAAGCCTTCCTGCTTCTTCTTCTCGAGAAAGCTCTCAGTCCCCAAATTCTCCGGCTCATACGTTTCTTGAAGGAGCCACTTGAGAACCAAAAGTTTTTCACTAGGAAGCCTTGAATCAAGCCCAATATTAAAACACTGTTCCGTCTTCAAACCAACAATCTGATTGGACACTTTGGCCTGAACTGATTTCAGGAGTTCTAAAGTCGCATTCTCTTGAATTAATGGAATGCGGAAAAAATGTATGACTTCTTTGGCAGGTTTTTCGCTTAAAGCTGATTCTTCTTCAACAGCACTGCTCACACCCTTGGAAACCACAGCTTTAGGCTTCGCTTGAGCATGGCATCTCAAAGAAATCCGTCTCCCACCATTCGCGCTCCCAATCAAATTCTGTTTTTGAAGCGTACCCCAAAGCAAATGGGTCCGTCGTCTTTGTACATTTCTCTGCAAAAACAAAGTCTGCCTACTGGTGCCCTGCATCAAAGTTTTATCAAGCCGATACTTCAGCATTAAACAAATGACAAAATAAATCATCTTGCAATACTCAAGCTAAAACATTCCAATATGAGTAAACTCAACAAAAAGAACAAAGGTCCAACATTTATTTGTCAATCCAACTGAAACTCGCCAAAATCATAACAACAATAGAATCTTTTGTGTGCCGAAACGGCATGCTGGTGATTTAAACGGACCTTCAAGAACTCAGCAGCTGTGATTTCTCCAGCACACGCCATTCCCCGAGACCTGTTCAACAAAGGCAATTCAGCCCAGGCCCCAAAACAAAAGCAACTATGCAAAGAGGGTCAAGCAACTATTTTGATGTCTAAAACCGAAAACTCCAACACAGGTATTCAAATGGATGAAACCGATAATACTGGAAGCTCACAAGGCAAGCAACAGACTGATCAATTTGTCCGAGTTAGCTAGTAATTGGTTTGAGGAGAAGGTGAACTGGTGAGAGACGAAATTGATCAAACCGGTGCAATGAAAAGGAAGGGAAAGTGACCTTCTTAATACATGCGAAGGTTCTTCCTTGCTGCTCGGCTAGAGGCCACGGCCAGTGAAGTGAGGGAACTCTCACTATCCAGAAGGTCTTCCCGGCGGTACGGGAAGCGTCGGGGTAAGCCGCCCGCGTGACGGAGGTAGCCCGTAGAAAGAGAGGCTCGACGGCGAGCAAAGTCTGAAAGCGGCGAGCGACGGTCGAAGGAGCGGCAGACCGAGCTGCGAGTGAGGAAACAGGCCTTTGTTTTATGAAAGAGAGAAGAAAGAAGAAGACGCAGAATATATTAATGGACTTAGGGTTATCTTTATTCCACTTAGATTTTAGAACTTTCTTTCCTTCTTCTTTAGATTTCCCTACTAATGTGAACGATTTATTAGTTGCCATAATTAAGAATTTCTCGTATTTTTATTTCTATTTGTTGTGGTATCCAAGCACTATGTGTTTCTTTTTTATTACTAGATTTTTTTTCGTAGACCTATTTTTCTTTTGCGTGCAAATTTATGAATAAATTATAAGTAAAATTATAAAAAATAACGCAAATACCTTTTTTTTTACACAATCACTTATTTATAAAATTTTAATTTGTTGTGTATACCTTCATTAAATCATTCCTTTTTTTGTTGTTCTTTATATACATATAGATATAATAAGTGATAGGATGAAACAAAATGAAACCTTTTTAAAGATTTTCTGAAACGTAATTACAAACAAAATATGTGAAATACTTAATTACAACATTTAGATCTTAAAATAGATTAAAAAAAGAAAGACAATACATTAGGGGTAACTGGAGGTGACAAAATGGGTCAAAAATTCATTTTTAACTCGTATTGGATAATGATGGTCATAAATGTGTTTTTAAAAGATTAAACGGATCTTAAATAAGTCACCTAATAACTTAATGGATCTTTAATGGTTCTAAATAGATCATAAATGAGTTATCTAAATCAATTTAAGTGTACTTAATTAGTCATCAGTCATCTAGTCTATCAAAATTATAATATTCTGATTATTTTTAATTTTTTAAGATAAAAATTTAATTATTTTCATTTTCCTTATTTTTTTTCCCATTTTTCCCTCTTTCTCAGCCAGTCTCCAACTAAGAGGTGAGGGACAATCACTAGACTCTAGGGAGGCCAATACATCACCAAATTGGCTAGCTTGTGTCTCATTGAGGTTGGTGAACTCAAGCTCACCATTGGTCGTCAAGACTCAATCCTTGCCTCAGGCAAGCTCAAGGGGCCAAGTCATGAGGTGCGAGATACCGACTCGATCTTGGTGGATCTAGTGGCAAGGTTGAGTCTGCCCAAGGCCTTAAGCTCAAAACTTGCCAAATTCGGCGTGGTCGAGCTTGGTCAAGGCCCCCAAGCTCGAGACTCACGGAGTTTGACGAGCTTGATCTCGCCTTGATGAGTCTCGAGAGGTAAGGTCGGCAATGTTGAGCTTGTCGGAATCCGACGAGCTGGAGCCTCATTAGTGACTAGCAAAGGAAAAGCAAAAACAAAAAAAATTAATTTTTTTTTAAAAATTATCAACTAAATTGTATTA
This sequence comes from Melaleuca alternifolia, assembly GCA_019926035.1. NCBI lineage: Eukaryota > Viridiplantae > Streptophyta > Magnoliopsida > Myrtales > Myrtaceae > Melaleuca > Melaleuca alternifolia. Next base: position 790,122 of record JAGKPW010000110.1, on the reverse strand, counting down.
CATAAAATTGTTTTAACAATACATCTTTTTAAAAAATCATGAAGCAAATTTTTCTAGATTTAGTTAAATATGGAAGTATTATAAAAATATGAGTCAGGTCAAGTATATGTTGGGTTGGGTATAAGTCGCTAGAATTGTATTATATGGTAATTGGTCTAAACAGGTAAAATGAGTTGATATGAGCCAAACCTTTTTTGACCCGACTCCACCTGCCTATTTGATGCCACTAGGGGCAACTAGTTTAAATTGCCTTTGAAAGATTTAGAGCAAATTTGTCCTTTTATTATACAATATGGTAAATTTAGTCATGTAAGGGACGAAGTTATTATTTTACTTTTTAGCAACTCTTTTCTCATGGTTAAGTTGCTTATAAAAAAGAAACAAGTAAGGGCGCGTTTGGTAACCATTCTCATTCTCAGTTTCTCGTCTCCGGACGAATTTGGGACGAGAAACCTATTTGACAAATTCTCATTCTCATTCTGTTCCCACGATGAAAAAATGGCTGGAGATGGGTTTTGGACGAGAAATGAGAATCAAATTTTTTTTGGTTTTTTATTTCTGGGATGAGAATGAACAGTACCAATTAATAAGCGAATTTTTTTATATTTTATTTTTATCTCTTGCTACTGCCGCCGTTCGCCGTTTGTCGCCGCTGACGCCGATCATCGGCCACCGTCGCCGCCTGCCGCCGATTGTCGCCATTGGCCGCCGGTTGTCGGCCCCAATCGCCGATTGCTGCCGCCGGTCGTCGGCCACCGTCGTCGGTCGTCGCCGTCGGCCGCTGGTCGTCGTCGCCGCCACCGGTCACCGTCGCCGCTGGTCATCAGCCTCGGCCGCCGTTCGTTGCCGGTTGCTAGTTGCCACCATCGTCGGTCGCCACCGTTGCCGGTCGCTGGCTACCACATTTCTTTTATTTTTTTATTCTTGGGATGAGAAATTTTGTGCAATTACCAAACGGATTTGTGTTCTTTTTTTATTCCAAAGACAGAAATTTTGTTCAATTACCAAACACGTTTCTTTTTCCAAAAACTCATCCGAGAACCATTTCTAAAAAAAACTCATTCTGAATAAAAACTGTTTCTAGGACGAGAATGGTTACCAAACGCGCCCTAAGTATAATTGTTTAAAGATTGTTTGCACGGTCATTCATATTATTTTCATAAGTTTATTTTATTTGCTCTTCTAGATAAATTCATTCCAATTTGTAGATAGAAATATGTTAATGGGACTTACTAAATAATTGTAGACTGAACGCATATGCTATGCACATGCACAAGTTCACTTACGTTTTAAACGGTGTCCTATAATAAATATTTTTATATAATAACATTGAGAGTCATAAAACTTGTGTCGATCTGACCATGGATGGAGAAAAAAATGAAATATCAAAGAAAATAAAAAAAGTTTAAAAAATTCAGAATTGACTACAACCATCCTTCACCATGCCATGTAGGTCACTTAAGATGGCCCGCACCACGTATGTAATTTCTGGCCAAAATTGGCTAGATAAACTAAATTGACAAAAAGTGAAAAAAATTTGAGACTTACTTAGTATAATTAAAAGATTTATGATTGAATTGATATAAATGCAACAAGTTTAGGGTTTTTTTTTGTACTTTTCCCAAAAGGAGGGTAGAGCTATTGGTACATTTGTTCCGTTCAAACTGCACTTCTATTTTTTTCATTCATTTTTCCTTTCCATGTCAAAAGCTACATGTTCATCTCCATTGCCTCTCTCGAATGAGAGTTCTCTATGCCAATGGGGCAGCTCCCAAACATCCAAAACCCTAACCCTAGCTTTACACTGTTCCTCCCTTCGCTACTCTACATACCAGTCTTCCCTTCGCTAATTCTTACATACCCTGTGCAATACTGATACAGTCTCCTTACCTAGTTTCCTCAAGCCCTAACTCAAAAGGATACTTCGCTTCTACTCTCTAATTCAGCCAAAGACCAACAAATACGTTGCGGCGTGACCTTTTCCTTCCCACCGAGACCCCATGGATGAACCCGATGAACCAGCAATCCGTCTCGCGGCTCTCTATAAGAAACTGGGAGGACTCTGGAATCAAAAGCAGATAGTTGCATTAGATGAGGAGATTTCGGCGAAAAGAATCAGAGAATGCAGACTATCCGTGATCGAATACCTCTACCAAAACCCTAAGGTAAACTTTCAGGCTTTTCAAACTACAATGAGAAAGGCTTGGCAGTTGGAAAATGTTGTTATCTCCATCATTGGCCCGGGAATCTATGAGTTTAAGTTTTGGAATGAGGCAGACAGAAATAGAGTTTTTGAACAAGGACCCTGGTCCTTTGCAAATCATCTGTTGTTGCTAAAAGAATGGATGCCCAATACACCCCCCTCATGCTATAACTTTACAACATGTGAGTTCTGGGTTCAGATAAGTGGCCTACCAACAGAATGGGTCTCTGAAAGTGTGATTTCAAAAGTAGCAAAGGAGATTGGTAGAGTTTCTGCTGTGAGAATTGAATCTAAAGGCTATACTACTTACAAAATAGCAAAGGCAAAAGTGGAAATTGAACTTGCAGCTCCACTGTTACAAGGATCTATATTCAGCAACAACAAGAAAAATTTATGGCTGGATTTTAGGTATGAACGACTACCATACTTCTGCTATGCTTGTGGAAAAATTGGCCATTATGCTCAACATTGCGAAGAAAAACCATGCAATATCGAAAGTAGTGAAAGTATGGGCAATTTGGCTTACGGATTTTGGCTGAGAGTGGAAGCAAATGAACACAGCCCCTACTGGAAATTATACTATGGTACAAAGATTGAAGACTTAATTGAGGAAGAGGAGATACCTGAGACTACTGGAGGCACTGGCCAACTGACACTGTATGAGAGGCCAGGGCAAGATACTTCTGCAAATAAAGGAAAAGCAATCTATGTTGATGAAATGCATGAGGATGATTCGAGGAGAATGTTGCTAGATTCATATACGTATTCTCAGGGTCAGCAAAATGTAGAATTGATTGAGGAAGATGAATTGACTGAATCACCTGTCTCGGATACTCAGAAAAGGGCAAAGAGCCCAAAGTCCATGCAAAGCAAAAAGAAGAAAAGATATTCTCCATATGAGGTACTGAATTCAGAAAAGATAGAGCTGGATGAAACACAGCTTCTTGAAACACAGGTACACACGATGGAAGAGGCTTATAATAGGGGCTTGGTGGCTTGCCCAAAAAAGCCACAAGTTTATAAATGAAGATTATTTGCTGGAATTGTCAAGGTTTAGGCTCACCCTTGACATTCCAGGCACTTAGAGCTCTTGTAGCTAAATAAAAGCCTAAAATTCTATGCCTTCTGGAAACAAAAAATAAAGAGGAGGTTATCCGGAAAATGAAAAAAAGATTGAGATTTAGTGATTGCTTTATTGTAAACCCAAGTGGTTTAGCTGGAGGTATTGCAATACTCTGGAATGAGGAGGTTAAAACTCAGGTTGTTTTCAATTCGAGGCATGCGGTGGATATTATTTGTGAGGTGAAAGAGAATAGGGAACAAATGCGAGTGACCTTTGTACATGCACCGAATGCTTTCCAGGACAGATTAAATTTATGGAATTGCATACAACAAATTAGCCAGAGAAACAACCTTCCTTGGATTTGTCTTGGAGATTTTAATGAAGTTTTACATCTTTGGGAGAAAGAGGAGGCGGGGAGCGGAAAATTATAGAACAAGAGCCTTCCAGAATTTCCTAAATGTATGTGAATTAATGGATGTGGAAAGTAAAGGCTGTGCCTATACTTGGGCAAATAATCGTAATGGGGCTGAACTAGTTAAAGCAAGGTTGGACAGGTTGCTATGTACCTTACAATGGAGGGTATCCTACCCTGAAGCTTTAGTATTTGCTTTGCCTGCAATAGGGTCGGATCACAGCCCTCTCCTATTAGACATGTTCCCTGAAACCAAGAGAAGGAGAAAGAAGTTTAAATACGAAGTCTTTTGGTTAGAAGATGATGAGTATGAGCAGATTGTTCATGAATCATGGTACTCAAACAGAGAACAACAAATGAATCTTCCAGAAAGGTTACGGCTAGTGGCTACAGACTTGATGTCCTTGAGCAAAAAGAAATTTTCAAATGGTGACAGGAGACTTACAATTCTAAAAAAGGAGATTCAGGAAATCACAAATTCACCCTGTCAATATGAAAATCAAACCAGACTAGAAGGTTTGAAACAGGAAGTAGAAAGAATATGGTGACAAGAGGAGATGTACTGGGGCATGCGATCGAGAATACAGTGGCTGAAATGGGGCGACAAAAACACGAAGTTTTTTCATGCCACTACAATTCAAAGAAGACAGAGAAATAGAATTTTAATGCTGAAAGATGAAAGAGGTGAATGGTGCAGAAATACAAAACTCTTACAGCAAATGACCAACAACTTTTTCCAGAATCTCTACACGACAATTGGCACAAGGGATTTGTCTTCGGTTGTTGATCAAATTCCCTGCATCATCACAGAGGAAATTAACCTAGCTTTAGTGGAGGATGTCAAAAAGGAAGAAATCAAGCAAGCTGTTTTTCAGCTTAGAGCTTTAAAGGCCCCAGGACCTGATGGATTAAATGGAATATTTTTTCAGCATCATTGGCAGGATATTCAGCAAGAAGTTATTCAAGAGGTTCAAAATTTCTTCCAGTCAGGTCACCTACACCCTGATTTGAATAAAACTGTTATTACCTCGATTCCTAAGGTACAAAACCCTGAGAAGCTTGATCAATTTAGACCCATCAGCTTATGCAATTTTGCATACAAAATCATTTCAAAGATCATGGCAAATAGATTAAAACAGTGGCTCCCGAACATAATTTCTGAAGAACAGAGTGCCTTCGTGGGGGGGGGAGACAAATCCAAGATAATATTTTTGTTCTCCAGGAGGTTCTCCATCAGTTGAGAATTAAAAAGAGACGTAAAAAATTTGAAGCAGTACTGAAAATGGACATGGAAAAAGCCTATGATCGGGTGGAGTGGGATTTTCTTGAAGCTTGCATGCTAAAGATGGGTTTTCATGAAAGATGGGTCTCGAGGATAATGAAATGCATAACTACAGTCACATATAGTGTGAATTTGAATGGAGACACGTTACCTTTCTTCCGGCCAACACGTGGAATCAGACAAGGAGATCCAATCTCTCATTATCTCTTCATTATTTTGGCTAATGCCTTATCAGTTTTACTGAAGAAAGGAGTGGCTGATGGTAATATCAATGGGATAAAGTTGAACCTAAGATGCCCTACTCTATCGCATCTAATGTTTGCTGATGATCTAATTGTTTTTATTGAAGGAAAGCTGGTGGAATGCCAAAATGTCTCTGTTGTTTTGAACCAGTATTGTTACGCTTCAGGACAAATGATCAATTTGAACAAATCAGGGGTGTTTTTTAGTCATAATTGCCCTGCTAAGCTCAAACGAAATATGTCTTATGAATTGAGGATTCCTGAGATTCAGAAAATGGGCAAGTATTTAGGCATCCCATCTGACTGGGGGAATTCTAAGAAGCAGGTGTTCTCATGGATTATGACAAGCGTAAATAAGAAACTAGAGGGGTGGAAGGAGAACCTACTTTCAAAAGCTGGGAAGGAAATTCTATTAAAAACGGTGGTGCAGGTGATTCCTCAATATGTAATGTCAATATTCAAAATTCCAAATGCTATTTGTCGAGCTATTGAAAGACGAGTCGCAGATTTCTGGTGGAGTTCAGCAGAAGATAAAAAAGGCTTGCATTGGAGAAAGTGGGAAGTTTTAAAACAGAGGAAAGACAAGGGGGGACTTGGATTTCGTGATTTAGTATCCTTTAACCTTGCTATGCTAGGTAAGCAGGCATGGAGGCTAGCCCAACAGCCCGATTCCTTATGGGGAAAAACTTTTAAAGCCCTATACTTTCCACATACAGACATAATGCATGCAAAGGAAAAATCAAGGCAGTCTTGGGGGTGGAGAAGTTTACTTGCAGGGAAAGAAGCGATTTACCAGTGTTCCCGATGGGTTGTAAGAGATGGTAAGAAGATTAACATAAGATCTGATAGATGGCTGCCAAGAGGCCCCATTGGTGGCCCTGCAAACTCAAGTGATCCGGTTAGTGTCTCAGAATTAATGGTGGAAGGGGATGATTCTAAACTTCTGTTTTATTTGATGAAGAAACAATACATGATATTCAGTCAATTTGGCTAAGCACTCAAAACCCAATTGACTCCTTAATCTGGGAAAACACAGCCAATGGTCAGTATACAGTGAAGAGTGCGTAATAAAATCAGGGAATATCAGGAGAAACACTCTCATGTATATGCATCTACATCCTATGTTACTCCTAAAGAGCTACTATGGACAGGAATCTGGAATATAAGTGTCCCACCGAAGATCAAGTTTTTGATGTGGCAAGTTTGCCATAATGCTCTGGCGACGAAGGACAACCTATTTCGAAGGAAAGTGACTATCAACAGCATATGCCCAATCTGTGGAAGCCACCTGGAAACAACAGAACACACCCTACTACTCTGTTCCTGGACAAAGCAAATCTGGGCGACTCCAGCCATAAATCTTGCGGTAAACAGATTCTCTATAACACGTATGGGCGAATGGTTCCTTAGTCTACCACATACCTCCACATCACTCGATTTTCTGGCTTTCATCTTGTGGGGAATCTATAAGGCAAGAAATGCCTTTGTTTTTCGAGCAAAAAAAGTGAAACCCGAGAGAATCATCTTCTCTGCTACGGTTGAAATGGAAAATTACCGAAAGTGGGCAAAAGAGAACAGTAAACAAAAGAGCAAGCAGAGTGACTCACCGGCGAGATGGCTACCTCCTTCACCAAGATTCCTGAAAGTTAACGTCGACGGATCTTTCGATCCGAGGTCGGGCAAAGGCGCGATGGCCTGTGTGTGTAGAGACGAGAATGGTTTCATGCAAGATGGATACACGTGTTCTATGAAGGTGTCTACGGCGCTTCAAGCTGAAGCCTCAGCAATCGTGGAAACCCTAGCTTTCTTGAAGAGACGAAAGGAAGAGGGAAGACACGAAGTGATAGAGTCTCTAGAGTCAGATCACTTTGATCTGGTGAAATTGATAAGTGAAGGCTCAGATCACGTCCATTGGGAGGCGAGAGCTCTTATCAGAGAGGCCCAGGCCCAAGCGCATACCATGCCCAATTTGAAGATAGCCCACTGCTCCAGGACCCAAAATAGTATTGCGGATTGGGTATCAAAAGCCCAAAGAACAGACTCACTCCCCAGTAATTGAGTTTTATACCCCCCTGCTGGTTTAAGGGATTTATTATGTTTCGAGACAAGGAGTTTTCCTTGCAACTCTTTTATCAGATGAATATATGAGATATATTTTCGACCAAAAAAAAAAAACTGCACTTCTTATGTCTTCTTTGGAGCGAGTGAATAATGCAAATAAAGTAAGATGTAATTCTCAATCAAATTCAATACATCGATTATGCAAATCAACTGGCTTCAGCAAACTTATCAACCTATGAATGATGAATCATGCTTTAACTATCTCGAGACAATCATTGATCTTTTGCTAAGGAGGAGAAAATGGGCAAGCTTAGCTTTATCAATTATTTGCTTAATGTTTTAGAGGGTTTTTAATATTCTCGAGAATCTTCGTAGAGATTATGAATGGATTGCTAAGGGCAAATTAGTCCAAGGAAAAGTATACAATCAGAATAATTGTGGTTGTGTAAATATCATTTCCCTAATCGCAAACCTACTTTCAAAGATGGCAATAGGAAAGAATTTGCATTTTGCCCGCTAATGCGAGTACGAAATAGATCTTTGATAAGATATGGTATCCTCTTTTACTTTTATTCCTGAAATTTGATGCCACATTTTTCTGTTTAGCTATGGAGATTATTCTGTTTGGCTAAGGAAATTATGTTCAATTTAAGATATTTTTGGACAAATTATTGATTGACGACCTCAGAAATCAAAGGGATGTTGCATAGCATTGAAGAGCTCGACTTCTGCGTTGTTTCACCGTGTTCCTCACATGCAAACCCTAAATTGCCACATCATCTCTCCGTCAATGATTAGAGGCAGGAGCTTCAGTGGAGTTTAGGTTATGAAGTGTATTACTCTTTGCGATTGGAATCGGCGAAAGAGTTAAACGAATGTTTCTCCTTCCTCACTGATTCTCTCTCTCTCTCTCTTCTGATTCTGCTTCTTGTCCTATTTCATTAGTGACGTTGTTTTGTCAACATGATGTGGGTGACGAGCGATATCTACTAGAATTGGATTATTCATATATATATCCACACACAAATAGGCACAGTCCGTAGAATTATTAAATCTATCGTAATGAAAGAACTTATGATGGTAACGATAAGTGTAGAGAATTAAATTGAAATTCCTATGGTGTAATTGGAGCTTATGAATTGAAAAGGATTGATTGAACTTGGTGAAAAAAAGTTAGGTGAAATTAACGCGTTCACACCTATTTCCACATGCTCATTAACGCCTTCACGCATATTTACACTCGCTCTTATCATCTTACACTTCTTTCAAGGAAGGAATCCCATTTCTCAGTCGTGTAACTTGTGGATCAATGAAATAGCTTAATAATCTCATGGCCTATGTGAAATGAGAGCCAAGGCTCAAATGGGTAAATTGCACATTGAATGAAATACCTTTGTAATCTCACTACCTACATCTGTTGTGAGCCAAAGCTCAAATGAATCGGCCGCGACATGGGAAACTCTAATACTATCATTGATATGACATTGATTTTTCGACAAAATTCAAAATATGCAGGCCTCATCTTACTAATATATCGACATGAAGATCCAAGCATAGTGACGATTCTTCATGGTAAAAAAGAACAGTGTCAGTTCGACAGTTGCAAATAACAATAAAGAAAGACGCACATAGGTATTATCCTCCGCCGCCTGTCATGCTAATTCTTAGGTTGAAATCCAAAGCATTGAAGAGTAAAATAACACTAAGCCAGCTAATTCTGTTACTTCCAACAATGTGATTTGTCTTATGCTCTAATTTCATCGATAAATAAAAAGATACACAAGTCATATCTCATAAACTCAGTAATCAAAGAAGCTAGAGAGTTGAAAAGCATGGCTCAGATCACCGGTCACAAGTCCACCATCTTCTTCAACATGGTCTTGACACTCTTCTTCGTCCTCGTAGTCTGCGGGGGTGGAGAGCAGAGCCGTTGGAAGTAAGTGATGCATTACTGATCTCCATTCATGATCATGTATTCTTTTGTGACATTCTTCAAGATCTTGTTCTGCAACTTCTAATCGTGTGTAGGGATCTGCTTTTTATTTCAATACCTTGGCCAACATACGTTCTGTCCCTAGTACGGGACCTTCCGACCGGTTTTTGAACCAAGTCTGTTTTACTACCGCAACATCAGTAGCTGAAATTTTGTTCTTTCCTAGAGACTGCTCGTCTTCATTAGCATCATATGTCAAGTCTTGGTTTATGCAAGGTGCTTTACAGGGGTTCCACAGGTGGGACCTGGCCTGGTGTGCAACAAAGTGGTGGCAGTGAAAACCGGAGACACTTGCTTTGCAATAGCACAGAATTTCGGCTTGTCTATCGAAGCCTTCCGTTTCATCAATCCGAACGTAAAGTGCAGAGCTCTCTTCGTTGGTCAATGGCTTTGCATCTCCGGGAAGTCGACCTAAGCCACGAGGATGTTCGACCCCCGAATGAATAAAGGAGTGGATAAGTGCAACGCACTCCATCACCCAGTTGTCGGATATGCAAGTGTGATGCTGTGTTCATCGCGCTTTGTTTCAGTGTCATGAAGCAATATAGTTCGAGTATTGCGACTAGAGGTAGTCAATAAAGTTAGCACACATGCTTCGTTTGTGTTTCTGATGCACAAACCGAGAGAGCTAGCAAGATGAATGGACAAAAAGTATTTTCAGGGGCTCTTCATGATTCTCGAGAATCCTGGCTGTGATTGTGAATAGATTGTTGAGAGTAAATCGGTCGAATATCATTTCTCTAGTCACAAGCATACTTCCAAAGATAGCGACGGCAATAAATTTTTACTTTGCCCACTAATGAGACCTTCCTATCAAATGTAGAAAAATTCTAAATGCTATGTCTAAGAAAAGTTGGCTTCTGATAAGACGCCAATCCCCTCCCCGCGCCAAAAGCACAGCCACTGACCATGGCATGAAACAAGCATTCGTCCATAATCGTAAAAGACGTTGCTTGAAGTCGTCGGCCTCATTGATAAAACGACCAAATTCAGACGAAATTGTCGGGGCGTGTAATCGATAATTTCTTTTTCTTGCTTTTACGATGCAAAGTTTAAAAAAGTATGGATATATCGAGAAATTAATTACTTATAAATAGCAAACAAACAGATTAGAGCATTCAATCCCGCCTGTTTTGCCTGAGATTTTCGAGTCATTTGATACTACTTAACAAATAAGCAATTCGTTAAATTTTGTCACCAACAGAGGCTGATGCATTTTCCATATCTAGCGAAGCACCACCATTTATCTTCCTGGCTAAATGGGTTTACATGAAGTCAATTACGTTGCATAAAACATAACAATGCTCAACCCATCTTCCATTATGTGTTCAAACTGACCTAATCGAAAAAGAAAATTAAGTGCTACACTATAACAATCTAGGCTTTGCGTAATAATACGAAAGAAACAGCTGCCGAGTGGATCTTTTCACTCGTTTGCAGCAAATTCCTTACTTCTTTTTTGTTAACCAACTTTTATTTGCCATTCTTACTAACTCCTTAAAATGTTCGACTCTTATTTGAATTTACAAATTTTTATTTGAGAGACTCTAACAACTTTTTGCTGATTGAAATATGCATAATATGATTACTAACTCTCATTTGAGTTACTTATCAACGCTGATAAACTTTGTTGTCCTTTACTAACTTTAATTTGTCTGTTTTACAAGCACTTTATGTTTATCCTCTCTCTACTAGCATTTCTTACATTAGATTAATAACTAGTTTTAGTTTACCAACTCGTTTGAGTTGTTTACTAACGGTTTTTTGGAAATAGCATGCATTAGGTCATTGGCGTCATGCTTGGGTCCCTAGTGCTGGGTCCCTAGTGCTTGAGTACCTAGTTGCTGGTTTGAGAAAACCTGGCTCTTGCGGTCAAGCCTGAGTCACCTGAGATTGAGATATACTTCTTGGCAATTGAGTCTAGGACCTTGGCGGCCAAGCCTGGCCCAAGACCAAGACCTTAGTGCTGGTGCACGGGTCTTCGACAGTCGTCTTCAAGTCCCCGAGATGCCATCGACCAAGCCAGGGTTCCCTTTGATTAGGTCTAAGACCCTGCTCGGGAATGAGTTCCTTAAGGCAAGGACTAGTACCTGAGCAAGCCAACCCGGTTTCCAAAACAGCAAAGAAGATCGTTAACAATTGATGAAAGTTTTTATGTTATGAAAATTAAATTGGCTAACAATTTATTTAAAATTTAATGATAGAGCATGTGTGCGTTGTCTTTATATCACATGAATAGTACATGTCTTTTAAGGAAATAAAATGAATTTTGCCTTTCCAAGCAACAGAAACAATTTCCAATTTATTGTCAACAAATATTGCCATTCTCCCAGCATATGAGCTCTTGGAAAATAGTTTCCAAAAATGCCAAATTTCCATGAACTAAACGAAGCACAGTGAAAGAAAGTTAGGTGAAATTAATTCATGTCACACTTGTATTTCCGTTGGTACTATCATCTTCCACTTCTTTCAAGAAAAGGAATCTCATTTCTCATTTAGGCAAATTTCGTACCAATAATATACCTAGTAATTTCATGGCATACGCCAAATGTTAGCCAAACGTCAGGCGAATTGTCTGCAACATGGGAAGCTCGAACACTTCTATTAAGAAGACTTAATTTTTCTGCAAAATCAGAAATATGCAGACCCCATCCTTAGAATTTTCATTGACATCGTGAGTTTAACTGTTGCAACTGACTATAAAATAAAAGACACTCGCATTGTGTTATCCTCTCCTTATGTCGTAAATCATAATTATGCTAGTCAACATGAAGCTGGCTCTTTGTTATCCTCTCCTTATTTCTTGTATCTAATTTGTCTTATGCTCTACTTTCAGCTATAATATAAAAAGACATTAAGCACATCTCTTTCAGTCTCAATATCCGAAGAATTTAAAGAGTTAAAAAGCATGACTAAGATCACCTGCCGCAAGTCTACCATCTTCTTCACTTGTTTTTTCATACTCCTCTTTGTCCTCATGGTCTCCATGGCTGAGAGCCGAATTGTTGAAAGTAAGCAAGGCGATAGTAATATCCATTTAATGATAATGCACTTCTCACGTATTTTTATTTGTCTATATTGCTACATATGATAATCGTGAACTCTCTATTGCATTTTAATTAGTTGATGTAATGATTATTGTTGTACTTCCCTCTTGTTTCGTGCATGATGCTTCCCAGTATTGGGGTGTGGTTCATACTCCCTTGCAACAGGAAAGTACGTGTGTCCTGCGTGAATAGCTATTGCTATTCATTAGTAGTTTGAGCTTAGGCTCATGAATAGCTACTGCTATATATATACTCTTTTTGCTTCTTGCGCTGAGAGTTGTAACGAGAGAGTGATGTGCTGATATAGTGGAATCCTCTGCTGGACGTAGCCCTAGTTTAAGAGTGAACCAGGATAAAACCTCGTGTCTCAATTTTCTATCCCTTTCACTTGTTTTACTTTATTACGATTGTGCATCGATCCTAACATTTGGTATCAGAGCCAAGGTTTGAGGTTTTTTTTTTTGTTTTCTCTTGGTTTAGAGAGATTAGAAAAAAAAATCGAATCTTTGGAAAATGTCGGCTGGTCAATCGCGAATTGAAGTGGAGAAGTTTGGAGGAAAGGGTTTTGAGTTATGGAAACTGAAGATGGAGGCTTTGCTCATGGATAGAGATATGTGGTACGTGATTGAGGAAGATAAACCTGAGGCGATTACCAAGGAGAAGGCGAAGGAAGAAGATATTGTGTCCGTATCAAATCAATTGAAGGCATGGATTAGCAGTGATCGGAAGGCGCGAAGCTTGATCTGGCTATGTCTCGCTGATAATGTCTTGGTGAACGCGACCTCTGAAAATACGACGAAAGATCTCTGGACTAACTTGGGAAGCCTTTATCAAAGCAAATCGCTTGTGAACAGATTATTTCTGTGGAGGCGACTTTACAATCTCCGGATGAGTGAAGGTGATTCCTTTTCTGCACACTTAAATGAATTCAACACAATATGTGGGCAGCTTGCATCTATTGATGTTAATCTAGATGAGAAAGATAAAGCATGTACTTTGTTGTGCTCACTGCCGAATTCATGGGAACATATAATTGTTTCGATTGGCACTGGTGTTAGTGCGTTGTCCTTTGAGAGTGTTGTATCTACTTTATTATCTGAGGAGATGAGGAGAGCAGGTTTTGATAATACAACGAATGAGGCTCTTTTCATAAAAGGAAGGAACTGTGAAAAATCCAAATCCAATTTTATTGGCAAAAATAAATTCAAAGAAAGATCTAAAAGCCGAGATCAATTTGAAATTAAATGTTGGAAGTACGGAAAAATTGGACACTTGAAGAACTATTGCAGAAGTAAGAATGTGGGTCCAGAGAAGTGAGATGAAGTGTCGTCGTCTAGTATAAAGGAAGACGATGACAATAGTGCAGGAGATATGTATCTCGTTTGCAACTTATCTCATATTGACTATAGTGCATGGATAATTGATACTGGAGCGTCTTTCCACATGACACCTCATCGAAATTGGTTCTACTGTTATGAGCCATATCAAGAAGGTACAATACAATTGGGAGATGATACGACGCTTGATATTGTTGGTCATGGAAAGGTGAAGCTGAAGATGAAAGATGGGACAATCAAGAATCTTCCAAATGTGATGCATATTCCCGGTCTTACCAGAAATCTTATTTCTGTGGGAACTATGGCAGATGCTGGCATTACTTTCACCAGCGATAAATATTCATGCAAGTTAACTCATGGATCAATGGTGATTGCTAGAGGCGAACGAGAAGGAAAATTGTGGAAATTACTAGGAAGCACAATGATTAGTGGCGAGAGTTATATCATGGAGCAGGTGAAAGAAGATCAGGCGATGCTGTGGCATTGAAGATTGCGTCATATTGTGAAAAAGGCTTGGTGACCCTTACTTCAAAGAAGATGGTAGATGGAATTCCAAGCTGTTTTATGGGTTTCGGATTCTGTGAACATTGTTTACATGGAAAATAGAATCGGGTTTCTTTTGAATCCGTTGGAGGGAGAGCGAAAGGAATTATGGATTTAATCCACATTGATGTCTTTGGTCCTACACTTGTAGCATCTTTTGGAAAATCAAGGTATTATGTTTCTTTTACTGATGATTTTTCCAGATATGTATGGATATATTTCTTGCAGAGAAAAGATATGTGTTTGAAAAATTTCGTGAGTTTAAAGTTTTGGTGGAAAATCAGTTTGATAGAAAAATTAAAGTTTTGCGAACTGACAATGGAGGAGAATTCTGTTCAGTGAAATTTGATCAATTTTGTGTTACTAGTGGTATTGCAAGGTAGAAAACAACGCCCTATTCACCTCAGCAAAATGGCGTCGCAGAGAGACTTAATTGGTCTCTTATGGAGAAGGCGAGAAGTATGTTGAGGGATGCAGGTTTAGCAGCTGAATTTTGGGCAGAAGCAGTGGCTACTGCTTGTTATCTAAAGAATAGGTCTCCCACATCATCTTTAAAGGATCAGACACCGTTTGAGGCACTGTTCGGGAAGAAGCCAAGTATACATTATGTTAGAGTGTTTGGCTGCGAAGCATATGTGCTTGTGCCAAAGGAAAAGAGGAATAAGCTTGAGAGCAAGTCAGAAAAGTGCATCTTCATTGGGTACAAGGATGGCGTTAAAGGATATAAGCTGTGGAATCCTGATACTAAACGTATTGTCTACAGCAAGGATGTGGTGTTGAGAGAATTTACGGTGAATCAGATTGTTTCACAAGCTCCCGAAGAATCACAGACGGTTGAGTTAAATGTTGGTTTATAGGGAGAGACAGAGGCTACACCAGTTGAAGCAGAAAATTCAAATTCTGAAGCTGATGAGCTTGATGTGGAGGATGATATTGTAGATTCTGATACTGAATTTGAAGTTGAAGTACTACCTGAACCAGCCTTAAGGAGGTCCACACGGCAGACTAGACCACCTCAGAGGTATACCTTATTTTCCAGTAATGAAAATTGTGTTATGACTGTTACAAGTGATGATCCAAATACTGTTAAAGAAGCAGGAAATGCGGAAGATGCCAAACAGTGGGGATAGCCATGAAAGATGAGATGGACTCATTAGATGAAAATAAAACTGAATTGGGTCTAAAGAAGCATGGGAAGTATTCACCAAATGAGAGAATATTGGGGTGTGGTTCATACTCCCTTGCAATAGGAAAGTACGTGGGTCCTGCGTGAATAACTATTGCTATTCATCAGTAGTTTGAGCTTAGGCTCATGAATAGCTAATGCTATATATATACTCTTTTTGCTTCTTGCGCTGAGAGTTGTAACGAGAGAGTGATGTGCTGATATAGTGGAATCCTCTGCTGGACGTAGCCCTAGTTTAAGGGTGAACCAGGATAAAACCTCGTGTCTCAATTTTCTCTCCCTTTCACTCGTTTTACTTTATTGCAATTGTGCATCGATCCTAACACCCAGGGGATGCAACGGCGAACCCTACCCTAGTTTGCCACAGAGTGGTGGGAGTGAACAATGGAGACACTTGCTCTGCAATAGCATAGTAGTACCAGTTGACTTCTGAATCCTTTAATTACATCAATCCGAATATGAACTCGATGCTCTCTTCATTGGTTAGTGGCTAACCTGAGCCCCCAAGGTGTTTGACACCTGTATGAATAAAGGAATGGACTTATCATTGTTGGGATAATGCAAGTGCGGTGGTCATCTTGTTTAATTTGTACTTTTACTTGACAAACTAATATAGCTAGCATGTTGATTAGTTAAAGTTGGTGGAAAATTTTGTTAGAGAGATAGCTATTCTAGCTGAGAAACAAACCTAGGAAAAATGAAAATGTTCTGTAACAAGGTAACTTTGAGTAAGAGAGGATGGACAAAAGCTATGTAGTCACTAGTTTTGTTGAAAAAGAGAGGATGAACAAATCTATGTAGTCACCAAACAGTAAGGCTGAGCATAATAGACCACCCAATCTGGGAACCGCCCGGACCAGACTGGCCGGGTTGGTTCGGTTTTTCGGGGTTGCGGTCCGGTCCATGGTCCCAAAAAATGGAACCAGTTCCCGTGTGGTCCGATTCGCAGTTCTTCATAGGCGGGATCGGACCGGACCACCCGGACCGACCACTTGTGTAACCCACCAATTTTCTCTCGCGGTAGAACTCGCGCTTGCTTCATTTCTTGATGAAATTATGGTCTGTGGGTTGCTTCGTTGAGTTAGATTTTTGCTATGGGTTTATGATTTTTGGTCTTGAGTAAAATAGTAAGTGCATCTGCAACTGGGTCGTGCTTTACCCATTTGGGATTTGTGTGCTGTTGATTGAAGGGAGAGAGGCTCATGTGATGACATTTGCATTCGAAGCCACGCTTGAGGATGCCAAGTGGCAAGCCCCTGCTTACTACTTCGACCAGGAAGACGTGGGAGGAGATGGAGTCGAGGAGACAGGAGGAGGTTCTGCTAGTCTCCGAAACATGCAATGGCTTTCGTTTCTTGATCTCTTTCTCAATTCTCTCTAATTGTTTCAAGAAGGCTAATGATCAATTCATGGCCATCAACAGTTCTTGTTACTATGAGTCTTTGTCATCTGTTGTAGTTCATTGTTAGCTTGATGCGAAAGTTAACTTTGAGTATCACGCCTGAGCAACGAACAACTTGAAGTAACGACACATCTGACGGTGTGGTCCTAGCCTCCAAGCTCAGCCCCAACGGAAACAGTGTCCCATGGTATCATCTTTTGATTGGTTTCGTGAGTAACCGTGATCGACGAAATATGAAGTTCTCTAGGTTTCTCTTTGAATTTTTTCCAGTCCCATTGGACCGCCTAGGAACCGGACCGGACCGACGGGTCCGGTCCGATCCGGTCTAGGACTTTGGTGGTCCACAGTCCTAGAGAACGGGAACTGGTCCTACCGATCTGGTTCTCGGTTCCGGGGGGGAACCGATCACCCCTACCAAACAGTGGGTGGATGTGTTGGTTAAGAGTTTCTCCCTCTCGCCGAGGTCGAGGGTTCGAAACCTGTAGGTTCTAGTATCTTAAGTGGAAGGACATGGTGTAGGGGTCCTGTGCTAGTCTCCTTCGAGGTATAGGGGCCCGACCCTTTGTTGCCGTCTGGGCACGGGAGAACCGTGGTGGATTTCTCGGTCATAAAAAAAAACAAAGCTATGTGGTCGGTAATTTTTGTTAAGAAAAAACAAGCAATCGAATATTAAAATGAACATAATAAAAAAAGTATATTGGACACCAAAATTACATGTTTCGGTTGGTGGGACCTACTCTGCAGGGAGTGCAACATAGTATCTTAATGTAGACAAAGTGATATAATGAAAAATTACAATCACACTCAAGTCATTCAAATACTATCGGGATTTCACAACTCTTAATTACATGGTGTTTGGTCTTCATAATTCCTCTTGAAATCGTCCTTCGATCTCAAAACGAAGTACACAAAATCTTCACCCACTGGATTTAATTGGGTTCAACGCTATTACACCGCTTCAAGATGTATGAAGAAGCCGCCTTTAACTTCGTCAATGAGGTACGAAGACCAACTCTTTTATAAATATTCTGATGTAAAATAGGGAATGCTTGCTCAAGCTAGAAAACCTACTTCAATCGGGTTTTTTTCATAGGCTAAAATTCGAGATATATTTCAACAATCTTCACCTTAATTCAATGTT
Organism: Melaleuca alternifolia; assembly: GCA_019926035.1. NCBI lineage: Eukaryota > Viridiplantae > Streptophyta > Magnoliopsida > Myrtales > Myrtaceae > Melaleuca > Melaleuca alternifolia. The sequence goes on along the minus strand of JAGKPW010000110.1, from coordinate 772,210 downwards.
TGAGTCAAGTCGCAATTGCTTCATTAGAACATGAATTGCGCTACTACTCTCCCTTAGTCTCTTATATGCCCAATCACCAGAGAGATCTTCAAAGTCCAAGCCATGCTTGAAGTTTGCCATAATTATGGACTTTATCACAATACCAACTCCATTTTCACTTCTAACCATTCTACAAGAATTCTCAAACAAAACCTCCTCTACTATGGATAAAACTAAACCACCATTATATCAACATCTATAAACAGATTGAAGAAATTAAACTCAGTGGCTATAACAATTATTGATTACACAAGCTACAGCTCGCTATAAGTCTTGTCTGTACTGATTTCCACAGTAGATCTTGCTCTCTTCGGAGTTTCCAATTATAATTCCATTTTGAGTTGAACACCATCTAGATTCATATAAAATATTACCATAATCAATCATATCCAGAAAATATTGGATAATTGTCAAATGTAATTTCTCTACTGACAATAAATGAATTTAATTATGAGCACCTCAGTTGATAGCTCTGCACCTTATTTATAACCTTGATATATGCATGCTCTTACCCTCCTATCGAATTTACTAGCATTCACTCTAACAAAAAACTTAGGCAACCAAATTTCTAAGACCAAAATGATCAACAATATTATCCGACACACTTTTCTGGGGAGTCTAACATTCAATTGCAATCAATGAGGATGTGACACTTTAGAACGTCACGCACGATAGTGTCGTTTCCAATTTATAACAATTAATTTTTGTTGGATGTGTTTGAACATGAGGAGATATAATTAAATAAGAAATATCATCCCGCATAAGGTCAATCACTTTAGTTAATATACATATGCATACTTACAATAATAGAAATCTTTGTTATACTGATACAGACATCCAAGAGAGGGTGTGATGCATTACATTATTTCTGAGAACAAGGTTAGGGTTACCTAGCACCGCCATATACCTACTAATTAAAAGTTTGCCTGTACAATATTCAAAGCACCGTCCAACTCAAGGGTCTATAACTTCGGGCAACATCACATCAGTTCCATTAAACCCCCTTAGAGGTCCTGCCATCTAGCTATTAATACTAGCCTACCAAATGAAAAAAAAAATGAGGAATAATTGTTGGTAGCCCTACATCAACCCGAACGGTAGAACTACACTTCATATACAATATTGCAAAACAGGGTTTAAGGACAATCTCATAGTCAAACTCAAAATATACAAGTGCTCCAAAACGTCACACAGGAGGAGGATTCATCCTACAAAGCGATAAAGTAAAGAAGTAAGCCCAAGCCTAATAAATGAAATCTCTAAATATAAGGTATGAGATCATCTTATTAGAGAACATGGTATAAAAAAAAAGATGAATTCAAGATGAGTGTAGAAACATTTCTATATACAACAAGAAAAAGTAACGCATTATCCTTTTACAATGATATGAAAATGAAAATAACTAGACAAAGTAGAATAAAACCGCCATTCATATGCAATCAAATTCGTTGGCCAAGACTCGTCCTATACATCTTTAACCAACGATTTCATGATGGATAGCATTTCATCAATATATACAGGCGAAGATGTAGCCCTACACATCTTTGGCCAAGACTCGTCTCGACCAACGAGTTGACGTCACATAGACATGGAGGACGGATTCGCAAACTCAACCAGCCACGCCTCAACAGATACACACGAGTGTCTTCTATGTCAGTGAGGATAAATACTCCATCTCATAACCAACTTCTCAAGCCACATCATATATCATGTAAGAAGTAAGAGGACCTAATGTCTTGTAAATTCTATAGGGACCTGTCTTAGATGGTAGAATATGTGTATTTTCCTAGCATCACATAAAAAATTCACGCAAGACAATTTCGCTCCGTGGCAAGTAGGCCGTGGCAATTCATTACTACATAATAAGTGCCGTGTATATTGTGATGAATAGTAAAGCCCCTTTCTCTTGGCATTCGTTGGGTACACAATGACAACCAAATAATTATGTGCACTTCAATATTTAAATCTTCATCCTCTAAACACCATGCCATTATCATTTAATAGAGAAATTATGCAAAACTCCCAATTCATTTAGGTTAATTTAACCCTAGACAATTGATTAGTTTGTAGTTTGCATAACACATATAATTTAATTTTTCTAAGAATGTGCACTGATTAAATCCACTTAAATCATTAAAAATTGAAAATAACTTTCCACAATTGAAGATTTTCAAAATTACATAATTTTCCCAATAAAGTTTCTGATTTTACAATTTGTACCCTTAACCTTCAATACTAAATTGAATAGCAAAGATAATTCATTTGTTATCTAAAACATATGAACAGTTTATTTAACCTATAAACATGCCAAAGATTTTACAAAATTACCAAAAGAGACACCTTTTAAATTAATTATGCAATGAAGTGTCATTTGTCTAATTAGATAAATTGGTAAGATCAACCAATTATTTCTAAAAATAAATTAATTATCTGTCGTCATAAGGTTTCCTACTCTTAAAATCAGCCACCAGAACTTTCATGTTTTTGCTGAGTAGTCCCTTAGCTTGGTGAAACTACAAGTTCGAAAATCAGCCACTAAAGTTTCAAAACCAGTTATTTTGAACCGGTTTGATTTCCTTTAACTGGTTTAGCTTGCTGGCCCACTAATTAACACATAAACCCATATAGTATCATTGTTAGAAGAGTCCTTCCATTCCTGTAAATTTACCAAATTACTAAAACGCCTCTTTAACCCTAATTATGCCATTTTCTCATTTTTTTTCCCTTCCAAGATACCACAGAACCTTTTATTAATCATTCAAAGAAATATGAGGCAAAGTAGAAAACCCTTTAATTCAAGCCAACAAATCACGACATGCTACCATTCATGAAGTTCAATTACACTTGATATCAAAATATAAGCAAAATAAACAAATATCAACTAAACAAGTTCAAGAACACCAAGTAGATCAATCTAACTTAATCCCTCAAAAGTTTACTTGCCTGGAGTGGAATCTTGATCAAACAAAGCCCTATTCATATCGAAAACAAAATATATTATACAAATGAACAACCAACATTCTTTAAAAGAAAAACCCGATTTGATAAAGATAAAATAAAGACTATGCATTTTATCTTTTAAGACACTTGACGGGTGAAACTAGGAACTTGGAACGACACAAATTAATAAAATTTGGGATTGGTTGGAACTTTTTCATTTGTAAGAGAAGATTGCGGGTGAAATTGAAAGTGAACTTGGAGGCTTCGAGCTGTGGATGTCTCGGCCTAAGTTGAGAAATGATGAGGGTTTCTCTTTTTGCCCTATGTCATTCCACTTTTTAAAGATCACTATGAACCATGGGCAAATTAAGGATGCGTATGACAACGTTTCCATTTCTCCATTTTTTTTTTTATAAAGGTAAGAATTTGTATTACTTTGCCAAATGGAATATGCAATAAAGAAGGAACCGGGTACCACAAAACTCGCACTCATGATGACATTAGAGAATGTCAGTTAAGGGTGAAAGGACACCATGATTAGTACTTTAAAATAAAGTAGACAAGGCCGAAAACATTTGGCCAACAAAAATAAACCTACATGGACCGGCTCTCAATTGCAAAAATAGTGGGGTCCAACTCCCTGCTATGATGCATACGTCTATTCCTAGAGATATTCGCCACTTACTTAATGGTCAAAGCCTTTCTCCAAATTTTTGTTCTTTTGCTCTCTGGAATAAAAAAAAAAGAACAATAATCTGTTTGGTAACGCCAACTTGTTTTTTTGTCCTCGGAATAAAAAGTTGTTCCCAGGAATGAATTTGGGCCAGAAACAAGAAACACAAAAAAGTATCTTTTTGTTCTCGGGAACAATTTCTAGAAAAAGCTATATTTTTTTTGTTCTTATCTCTTGCCGCGGCCACCTCTAGCTGCTCGCCGCCGCTGCTCGCTGCCTAGTGGGATAGGGGTTGGGCGGCGGCAGCAACGACATGTCATTTGTGAGCAAGAAAAAAAAGAATAAAAAATTTGTGAATCATATCAAATGTGTTCCTATTCTTTTTTTTTTTTGTAAGGTAAGTATAGTAATTAATCTTTAAAGCCAAAGTACAAAAGGAGGAGAACATGGTACCACAAAAGGGCTTTCACTTAATACAGCAGCCATCTATATTGAGTAAAAGAGTACCATGGGTCTCAAGAAGATCAAAAGTACTCCTATACAATAGCAAGGCTACAAGGAAACATAATACAAGCACATTCACAAGGAAATAGATTTGTCTATATCTCAACTGTGTTGTACCACCCTGTTTCTAGGCGTGTCTAAAACATGTTGAAATGTACTAGCCTTATCCTCGACCTATTCTTTTTCTATTCCAAGAGTAGAAATTTGTGTAGTTACCAAACGCCTTATTATACTTAGAAATTGTTCCAGGGAATAGAAATATAAGAGAAATGTTTCAAAAAAAATTGTTCCTGGGAATAAAAACGTTGCCATGCGCACCCTAAATGTGATGCATGATGTCATTTTAAGGGCACAATTCAATGGCACAAATAGAGTGAGTTGGGTAATTAATTAGGTGACAACCGGCTCGATTTGGGTGAGAGATGTAGATGATTAGTAATTTGAATGTTATTTTACATTGCCAGGAAACTCCATGTTCATTCTATATACTAATAAGTCAGAAAAATATTGTGATTTGACTAAAATTATACGCAAAGCCTATTGAACGCTGTGGAAATATCATTTCAGTAAATTTTTATGCAGATAATTATCCTATATGTATTTTAGAGCATATTGATCCCTGCCAACAATTACTATGGTGATAAGTCTTTCATCATTATATAGTTAGCTTATATATAAGTATCAATCAATTTAGGCATGTTAAATTACTAAACACATATTTTTAACTTACTTTCTCGAATTATAACTCCTCCTGACATTATAATTTGTAATGAAGTTGCATTCTAGAAAACCATAGATAAGGAAGGTTTATTTATTAATATAAACTGACATTTAGTGGCCTAAATGAAATTTTCACAAATGACAACGACACCAATTGAATTATTTATCATATTGTTATTTTAAAATTATTAATGAATGTAGAAAATTTCAAATGTCACAAGGGATTCATTCATCATTTAGTTAGCCGCACTAAGGAATTAATAGGAATTTCCTCCCCTATCAACACTAGATGGCATTTTATGTAGCCATCACAAGTAATATTATGCTAATCAACAGTATAACCTGTTGTAGTTCTTTGACCCTAGTGCGGTATATCATTAGACCTTCAAGCATAATTCATTCAATAGACTTCAAGCGACTCTCAGTCCGCATATGCTTGATCATCAACTCAGTCTTCTCTCATTAATAACACACTTTCTTTTTCCAAAAAACAAAAACAAGACAAAACATGCAGGCCTCGTCCTAATATTTCATCGACATGAGAATCCAAGCCTTGTGGTTATTCTCGAGGCAAAAAGAATATTGTTAGTTAAATAGTTGCAATTAACAATGAATAAAAGACACTAGCATTGTATTATCCTCCTCCATATGTCAAATATCACGATTAAGCGTTTTTAATAAGTAATCCCAAGCATTGAAGAACAAGTCTACATTAAGCCGTCTCTTTCTTGTTTTACTTCATAACAATGTGATTTGTCTTATGCTATACTTTCATCTATAAATAAAAAGATACAATAGGATGATCTATCTCAATCTTAGTATCCGCAAAATTTAACCAGTTGAAAAGCAAGGCCAAGATCACCAGCCACAAGCCCACTGTCTTCTTCAACTTGGTTTCAATACTCTTCTTTGTCCTCATGGTCTCCATGGCCGAGAGCAGAATTGTTGGAAGTAAATAATGTTTTACCACTATCCATTTAATGATAATGAATACCAATTTTATTTCCCTCTTGTTTCATGCATGGCACTTCACAGGGGTTGCAACAACGAATGCCGGCCTGGTGTGCAACAAAGTGGTGGGAGTGAAGAATGGAGACACTTGCTTCACCATAGCAAATCAGTCCGGGTTGACTGCTGAATCCTTCAGTTCCATCAATCCGAATTTGAATTGCGAAGCTCTCTTTCTTGGCCAATGGCTTTGCATCTCCGGGAGATCAACCTAAGCCATAAATATATATCCACACTTTTCAGAAGCTATATGAATGGGAATGATATGTGAGAAATAGTTATACATATATAGACACGCACATTGATATGCGTGTGAATGAAGTACAGTACAAATGCAACGCATCATTACCCAGCTTTTGGTAATGGGAGTGTGGTGGTCACCATGTTTTGTTTCAGTGTCATCAAGTAATAAAGTTCGAGTATTTTTATTAAAAGTGTCATTAAGTGAGTGCACATGTTTTGTTTGTATTTTTACAGGACAAAACCGAGATAGCTAGCATTATGTATAATTCAAAGTATGTTCTTGAGGAGAAATATTCTGGCCGAGACACAAATTTAGGAAAAGTAAAAATGTTATAAACCAAGTTGAAATTTGGGAAAGAGAGGACCGAGAAAGCTATAGAGTTGGTATTTTTTTTTATACTCATTAACGTCTTTAATCGCACATAATTGGTTCTCCTAGGAACGTGGTTTCGATTTGACTTGGCAACCACGCCTCGCAACTCGTTAGACCAATATCATTCCGGGGGAAATCTGTCACACCCCGGTTCGCGGGCCCGTGACTATCTCCGGCTTATACCTTTAGGATCCAATTTAGTTCAACTCCAAACGTAGCTCCGTCATTCTAAATCCAAATCACAGTTATTAACAGCTAAAGAACCAAGATAGAATCCATAAAACACCTTCATTACAAAACAACTTCGAAGCGTGTCCACATCATCCCTGATTACAAAAGGAAAACCAACCTGGAGGAAAATATCAAAAGGCCTAGGGTTCGCGCCTCCGCTCAGCTATACAATCAAAAGTCGCGGGTAAAGTGGAAGGGGTACTGCCTACGGCTTCGGAAGTGAGTCTAAATACTTCCTTATGCTAAAGTGGGGTTTCGGATTAAGGACAGTCCCGTCCTCCGTGTTGTCGGCTCCGTCAGGGTCGTCGTAACCAGACTCGTATCCTCCCTAGGGTAGTCCGCACCGCTCTGTGAGATATTCCATTTCGGTTTCTGGGAAACTGGTGTACTCCACCGTGTGCTGATGTGGAAACCAGGTCTGCTTCAGGATACTCCAAATCCACTATGTTTGCTCCTGAGTCTCCACGATAAGTCCGCTATCCCTTACCTCCCTATTAACCACGCATCCTCTATCAACATGATGGTCAGGGACCATCCCTATCTCCTCCTCCAGGTCTTCAGCGTCCTCGTCTGAGCTAAAGGGAGCCTCCGGCTCCGAGTCTTCCTCCAGATCCTCCTCCTCCAGGGGTTCCTACTCCTGCTGCTCCCAGTCCTCCTCCTCCCGAGGTTCTTGCTCCTGTTGCTCCCAGTCCTCCTCCTCGATAGGCTCTTCCTCCATCAGCTCCTCCTCCTCGAATGGGTCCTCCAAGTCGGAGAGTTCCTGCTCCGGGTCCATAGCTGGGTCCTTGGATGGTGGGGGTGGTGGAATGAGATACTTGGTATTTCAGTGAACAAACCCTAACCCTAGATAAGGAACACCCTTGCCCTAGGGTCCCTATGGCGTCCCTCCCCAACTCTCGGTCTCTAAGGGAATAGCCAGTCGTAAGTCACTAGGGAACGAATCTTAGTTCCTTGCTTCTCATGAGTCTTGGCAGCACTGCGCAGCCGACTCAAGCTAGACTACCCTGTAGGTTCCTCGACTCACGGATGCTAAGGGTAGCCGATTCGAAGCAACAACACAGCTAAGGGATTTTATCGTACCTTACTCCTCAGACAAGGTTGTCCCGCATCATCTAGCTAATTTAATTAAGCGATTAATAATAAAAAAATAAAAAATAAATTAATAAATTAAATTACTAGTAATTAAATGCAGGACTACTAAGTAAATTAATAGCTAAAGAAATTTAATGCGAGACTAGCAAATTTAAATAATCGAAATTAATAATTAAATTGCACAACTAATAATTAAATCACGGATTTAATTAAAATGAACTACGTAAATAAATATCGACAGGGATAATTAATCGAACTAACTCTCCGTGAGGTATCTGGCCGTCCTTGACGAGCCCCCTCATTCGTACCGAAACCAAAGTCACACCAAAGTTGAATTTTCTCAACTTTCACAAAATCCGTGCCTTTGGCACTTCAACAAGCCAATCCATGGCCCTGAGATGCACCTCGCGTCAAGCGAACCCCGTCACGGATTGAATCATCCTCAGCCAAACTAACCGTTCTATCCGACTAATCCAGCAATTCAATCGAATCCTAATTTCTAGGAATTCTAGCAATTCTAGCCATTCTAGCTAATTTCTACTAAACCAGTAAATGCGCCTAATAAAGGTTTAGAGCCTACTCACTTATGAGTCTCTTGGCTTCCACTAAGCTGAATCGGACACCTGCTGACGGCCAAGAGAAAATAACTTTTTTTTTTCACCCGCCCCTTTATTTTATTTTCTTTATTTTCTTTTCTCCTTTTCTTTCTTTCCTTCTTTCTCTCTCGGGCCGCTTGGGCTGGGCCGGGCTGGCTGTTGGGCCTTGCGGCTGGGTCTGGCTTGCTGGGCCGAGCTGCCTGGCCCGTTGACTGGCCTCTGGCTCCGGCTTCGGTGACGGCTTCGGCTCCGGCGACGGCGAAGCTTGCACAGACCCGGTTCAAGCTGTCCGGGTGGTGTGTCGGGTCGTCAAGGCATCTCGGGTTTGGCCGCCGTTCTCCGATCTCCGACCAAACCGAAGCACGAGACTGGTCGAAAATGAAAGTTGAGCCAACGACGAGTCTAACGGTGGCGGTGGCGAGGGCTGAGGTGGTCGGAATAGTGAGAAATCCGGCCACGAAGTCGACGGCTCGTAATTTAGGGTTTCAGAAAAGGGGTTAGGGTTTCGAGCTTTGATCTATCGGTTCTAGGCCAAACCGAACAAAGGGGGGTTAGGGGTTTTATTCACCGGACCAGCGTGAGTCCAACGATGCCAACGGCGTCACGTGGGAAGGGCTGGAATGGAGGCAGCGATGGCTAGGGCTCCGGCGAGCTCAGTTTAAGCTCACCTCAAAAAGAGCCAACTCCACTCCGATCTAGACCAAATCGAACGAAACAAAAGCCGTAAACAGAGTGTGGGGACGTCAAGGAATCGATTGGTGGCAACCAATCGAGCTAAGGAGCTCGGAATCGAGAGGACTCATCGGGTTGAGCTGTAGTTTTCTGGAAAATTTTCCAGAAAACCCGAACCGTGGAGCCTCCTTTCGGGGGCTGCCGGCGGCGACTCCAGCGGATACGAGGGCGGCGGTGGGTGGCGTTGTGAAGACGGCATTGCAGGCTTCCTAACGACACCAACGGCGATTCGAGAGGAGGTTTGAGTTGAGAATGGCGTGAGTCGAAAGTAGGGGTGGAGCTTGGTGTATACCGCAAGGAAGTGGTTGAGGGCGAGCTGAAAATCAGCTTGCCGGCGCCACGTGGAGGTCCCCCATTGGCTCCACATCACTCCGGCCATCCCTCAAGGACGAGGGGTGGGTGGAGGTAGCGGCGAGGCGACCGTTGAGGCGACGGTTGCAACTGTTGATGGGCGCACATCAACTGTTCACCGAAATGCCGCAGAGAAGGAGAGAGAAGGAGAGAGGGAGAGAGCCGCGTGCGTGCACGGCGCGTGCAGTCCGGTCCAACCCGGTTGGACCGGCTGGTTTGCTGGCCAGTTCGGAAATTTAATAAAATAATAATATTTTAATTTCCAAAAATTGAAAAATTGCTTTAATAATTCGTAAAAAAATTTGGAAAAAATTTCTAAAATTCACCAAACTTTCCCAACAATAAGATTTTGACACTTTGGGCCCATATAAAATTTTTAACAACGAATTTCAATAAATCAAGAGCCTCATACAATTTTCGCGAACTTAAAAGGAAATTATGAAATTTCCTGGAAAATTTCGCCGAGGCCGTAAATGCGAACCGGGTCCTAAACGTAGCTGTTACAAAATTATTACGTTTCTGATATAAAAACCTATAGAACCAACCTAGTATTGGTTTGATTTCCGATTTCAAGCGTAGGTTCAATTTGAGAACTGAACTAGCCAACTCCAAAGTTTAAAAACACATAAATCCCATTCAGAACAAGGTTGGTTCACAATTCCGACCTTCGACGAAGAAGCAAAATAATGTGGCTATGTGGTTTTGGGATGAAATTTGGCCATCGGGCTTTTGCTACAGTTCAAGCAGGACTAAATCGGGTGTCCGAAGCCCTTCAGATTGACATTCGATGTTAATATGATAAAAATTGATAACTTGCTCAAACTTTGATTAGTTGATAAACTTGAAACATTAAGAAGTTATGCATATAAAAGTTCATAAGTTGGTAAAAAATTGGTAATTTGGAAACAATAAAGAAGTAAGTATTTTGATAAACAGGTTGATACGTTGTCGAACGACTTATACAGAAAAACATCAAAGGTAGCCTTTTTTTTTTTAACGATTCATATCGTAAAAAAATCTCAAATTGGTAGACCATGCCCATTTACCCCAAACTAATTTCGATATCATACAAAATTTCAAATTGGTACGCCTATGACAAATCTGTTAGAGTTTTAGGATGAAATTGGGGCAAAGTTTCGGATTTCAGTCGATTTTCAAAACTTAACGGACCCTTGAGGCAAAACTAAAAGATTTTAGTAGATTTTCCAATTTTGATTTATTTTATTTTGATTTGGCTTCACCAAGACGACATCACTAGAATCGGATCAATGTCAAACGGCTATCATCTGATTGTTTGCCATGTGTATTGATAAAAAGAAGATTTTAGTGTCTGGTTAATGTACTGCGCATGTGCTGATTTGATTTTTTGGTGTGGTATTATCCCATTTTTTACCAAAGGCTCGAAACATCTACAAACATTAATTGACATTCATCGGCACCGAGAAATATCTGCACTTTTTGACACGAGACAATAAAATCTTGCGTTTAAATCAAAAGATTACTGTTGACACCTAAATTTTACCGATTTGGTGATCCACTTTTGCATAAATTTTTAATTGAATTGTTATTAACTAGAAATTAAATTTTAATTTTGTTCTTATTTTATTTTGTTTAAAAAGATTCAAAAAATTGGCACTAATTACATTTTAAAATTTACTTTTACATTATGAAAAGAAAAGAAAAGAAACAACAAAAATTAATTAACTATCTAATTATTAATTAATCAGTTACTTAGTTAATCTAAAAAAAAAAGAAGCTGCCTTGGACCGAATCCTTTTTAACCTGGCCCGCACCCAATTTCGCGCGGGCATCCCTTGCATCGGCCGGTCTTGCTTGGCCTTGGCCCATCTCCCTCTTCTCTCGGCTTCCCGCACGGTCAACTCAGAAAGCAGGAGGAGATCTGCTTCACTGGCTCTTCAAGATTTATGAAGGGGACAAGTCATAAGGTAGAAGGAGTGAAGCACGTAAAGTGAGAGAGAGAGGGAGGAAACAAAAAAAAAAGAAAAAAATAAGAAAGGAAGGGGGGTGTTCGGGAGAAGGGGAGAACATGAAAAAAAAGGAAATAGTGAGAACGAGCAAGTAGAGATCGGGGGCGAGAGATTTTTTTTAAAGGGGGAAGAAAAAAAAACAGTGAGGAGATGACAAAGTAGAACGAGTTCGGGTGAAGAAGAACATTGAAGAAAAACGGGGAAGGAAGTCCGAAGTAGAACGACGAAGCAAGAACATAAGGAAAAAAGAAAAAGGTAGATCAAGACCCTGGGGGCAGCTCCTTGCATGAAGCCGTCTCCGTTGCGTCCCCTCTTTTTCCGAGTAAGTCGCAGCTTGAGTTCGATTTTATTGTTCCCCGAGGATAGCGGTCAAGATGCTTTGCGTGAGCTAGCAGGAGCTTGGTTCGAGTTACTTGAGCGCGGCCATTAGTCGCAAACCCCCTTCAACCAATGAGGGGAGTCTCGGTTTTTCACCTGATTATTACTTTTTTTTTGGGGTCTTTTAAACCGAGTTGTTTGCATGAGCTTCGTGCCCCTCTTTGGTCCGCAACACATCCTCTTCAATCCCTGTTTGTTTGTGATGCCATATGGTTGGTTGTTTTGTCTAGTTTTACCTTTAAAACTTTTTGTTTTCCTTCGCGCTCTAGGTGTTCGATAAAATGCCGAAGTGAAAACCGAGTTTGTTTTTCCTCGGAGCTCGGTCTTTTGTTGAAACCAGAGTCTTGGCGTGGGGAGGGAGTTGCTGCCGGCCGTCGTGAGGCGCATGGTGTCGAACCGAAGCGACAGTAGTGCCGCCCATCATGGCCTCCAGCGACGAGCGTCGTGTGGAGTGTGCTTGGAGTTTTGTCTGGACCGCAGCATGCACGAGCCGCGCTGCGATGTTGGGCCGAGAGATAGGTCCGTTAGAAGAGAAAGGAGTCGAGCCGGCGTTTCTTTTCGGTAAAAAACTTGGACTGGTTTAATTTAGTTTTTTTTTATCTTATTTCATTTTGCTTTCTATTGGGCCTTTCTCTTTTGTTTGCCTGGGGGGATCTAAGTCAAGGGTCCAAACCCACGGCCCAGCTCGCGGATCCCAGTTTGCGTGGTCGTTCTTACACGTTTGGGTCAAGCCCGAACCTGACCCGGTTGTTTATATATTATAATAGGTTTATATTATATAATACTAATATAATTTTTTAATAATTTTTTAAATAAAAAAGCTGAAAACTTAAAAATTATTATTTTTTTCGTTTAAAAAAAATTAGCCTTGCTTTGAGATCTTATTCTAGCATTAGATTGTGCGTAGTTTAATTAATTAGCACCGACTTCTAAAGAATTGATGAAGTTGTTTTAGACGGGCAATTAAGTGTTTTCTAGTTCGTTCAATGCTTCTTGACATAATTGCATCTCGTTAAGCTCTACCCGTGAATAGTTAAATACATGCGACGCATGGTTTGATGAACGAATTATTAGAAATATTTGAGTTAGTTAATTACATGATTAAACTTAATGTTATTTGTGAGGCAATCTATCTAATTTGATATGCGCATTGCTATGGCATTGGATAATTATTTGAATGCCAAAATCGATACCTTTTGGATTACGTCGCGTAATGATGATTGAGGGAATGACACTTATGCGGGTTGGCGGTGATCGACCGATGTCCTTTCCGGTCCCCTATATGTAAAGGTTTAACTTAAGTCCATTAAAATTACATTATGTACTATTAATTACCCGACGAGTTGCGGGTTCTATATTTTTGTCAATTAGGTAATCGGGTCTAATTATGTGAATGTCTATTATCGCATTGTATTTAAATACGTTGAGTGTTTATTTCTCGTACTGTTTATCAATAAATTGGATGTGAACTTCTCTTTTTGTAGGTTGATTTAGCCTTGGTTTAGGTTGGCATGAAAAATGAGCATGTAAAAATAATTACATGAAAACTTAGTAGATTTAAATGACCTTTAGGGTTTTAAATGATGAGCAAGAACGCTTGACCACTTTAGATTAAACAACTAATTAGTTAGGTACTGGAAGGGCGCTAATAGAAATGTTAGCATAAACAAGTCCCCGAACTTAGAATCTCTGGTTACGTAGAGATCAAGACGATACTCCCGCGTCTCGATCGGTTTCTAGCCAACCCCAATAGGCTAGTGGCGACTCCTAAAAATATTTTAGGTCGTCAAAAAAAACTTTAGAAAAAATGAAAACACCTAAATGTCATGCAAGGTATGGATTTGGGAGAATCCAAGCTCGAGATTGAGGAATCAAGAGCAAATGCCTCTAAACCTATCTTTCTCCCCTCAAAAGGCGGAATTTAGGTCGCAACAGCTTGGCGACTCCATTGGGGACTTGGTTAATAGCCTTAGTAGACTTAGGCCGTAATAAACTGGTTGATTGCTATCTAACTTGGTCTAAATTTTGTAGTTCGACTGCATGTCGAAGTAGCGCGGAAAACAAGGTTAGTCCATTAACCTTGTGTTAAATGTTTTTACAGTTTTGGAGTTATAAGGGGCGGAGTGAGTGTAAACCATTTGTCTTGTAGGTGGTGTACGGATGTATGGAATGTATGCGAGGCTTATATTGAAGTGTTGGTTGATTTCGATATGAATGCATGACCATATTTTCATCACTACACCTTGCATATATAACCTGCGGTCAAAGCCCAAACCGCATTAGGAAAACATTTGGAGGTACCGAAAGGAGGATTCTGCGTGGGGAACGACCCGTGGTAATCCCTTTTCGGCCCCGCTCGTTCTAATTAGTGATGAAGGGAACTGTCTGATGAAAGCGTGGATGGAAAAACCCTTTGGATCTAATTAGAATGGGATCCTTAAGCTTGTAGACTCCCACCTTTAGGCGTCAAACTTTCACCAGTCCACATGTGACTTATCTTCGTGGTTGGCATGTCTTTATTCGCTACAAAGTGAAAGGTTGTAAGTATCACTCAATATTTCTTAGATTAGAGTGATTCATTTCAAAACTATTTGCTTTTATTATTTTTTGATTGCTGGCAAGATGTCATCTTTGGTCTAAACTTAATTCTCAAATTTTGAATTGTCTTAATCTTGAAAAGAACGTCTTTAATCACGTGGTGCATGCTTAGTGCAAATGAAAGCCTTTAGCATTTTTTTTTAAGAAGCAAATACTTTATAATCATAGTTTCATTACAGAAAAGAATTCTCAACTCAAATATTATAAGTTGTTCTCCTTGAGAAATAAATGACTAAATTAACTTTTGAAAAAATAATCAATCTTTTCATGAGTATAGTCGATTGATTAATTATTTTCATGTTGTCTTCTCTTATAAACAAGTGTTGACCTTAGTTAATTTTATGAGAAAGATCCTTGGAATAACGCTTCAAGATGGTAAAAGTACGATCGTTCTAATTATAACATTTTGATTTGGAATTAACGATATCTTTTTCTTTTTCTACATGTCACGGACAAATTGAGTCAACTCGTGGCCGTTTCTTGAGGATGGATGATGCCATGGACCGTCAAGCATTGAAAATTTCAATCGAAATTACATGCATGAATAGGGAAGCACTCCTTTGAAAAAAATAACAATATAAGATTTGGGGACATGAAATGTCTAAATTGTCCATTTCAATGATATACTTCACACTTAAATTCAATCATTTAGTATGTACATAACATGTCCTTTCTTTTTATAAAGATATGTTTACATAAAATTTTAACATGAGCGTGGTGAGCGTTTACATGTTGAAATCATGAAACTCAACAACATATGCGTTTGACCAAGGAAGCGACAATTCATGTTGACAAATTTTGATAAAATAGAATTGTCTAACTCAATCTTAAAGGATGCACTGTTCCTTAATTAATTTAACTTAGAATGGAAATAATTTGTTCCACTTCTTATTTCGTAGATATTGATGCATGCTTTGTGTGTTTGTCCATAGCGACAACAATTTTACTAGCAAAACACGAGAAAACACCCGATTTGAAAAAAGGCGCGATACTTTATCTCAACAAATCACACCTAACCCTGTAAAGGAGGCATGCACAAACTAAGTCGCCATTTTCAAATGAGGGGTCTTTATCCAACAAACTGAAGCTTGGCCCTTTGAACATTCATCCGACAAAGCACTTCATGGACATTTCGTTTTCAGTATCGAAAGGGGAGAGCACCAAACATTTTCTGGTCAGAGGTCTCAAAAGAAAAGTTGAAATGACCAAGATGAGTAATTTGGTATCGTTTCCAATATACATTGATCAATGCTACCTCTAACATATGGTCTTCCTCTTCGTGGAGGATATAATGACGTCAAGAGAGCGAGCCAAAGGGTAACTTTGTATCGTTCTTGATTTTATTCATCAATAGCTATCTATTAACGAAGTTCTTCTTGTTGTTTTACAGGATTGCCCAACCGGCCAGGTACAGGGCCACTCGACATTCATGAGAAGGCAGGTAGGTACGTTATCCTCTAAAACTCTTTTCATAGCAGTAAAAATATAAATTGTTTAAAGCGCAAAATGGTTTACGCCATCCCAAGTCTGTGATAAAAGAAAGAAAAGTCCAAAGGATGAGGTACGGGGCAAATCATCAACGTTCGCCACGCAGAAGAGAAGCGCAGCGTGTTAGTATCAAGCAAGGGTAACACTGTATTGTTCACATTCCCCACCCTTAAGATCACTTACTAACATAGTGTCTCAATTGTGTCATAGGTCTGTTCGACAACTATCAAGGAGGTAGGTGAGTATCCCTTTCTCTATAACTCTTTTCATAAGAGTAGAAAAAATTGTTTGAAGCATAGAATGGCTTTGTTGCCTTCCTATGTTTGTGATAAGAAAGAAACATAAGTCAAAACGACAAGATATGGGGCAAGTCATCAGCATCCACCCTACCCGAGAGAGGCGTCTGCGTCAAGCCCAAGGGTAGCGACATATCATCCCAATTCCCGATTTCTAAGACTACTTGTTGACGCAATGCTTTTACTACATTGCAGGTTTGCTCGATAGCTGCCAAGGAGGTAGGTGAGTATTTCATTTCCTAAAACTCTTTTCGTAAGAGTAGGAGTATAATTTGTTTGAAACGACAGATGGCTTTGCGTCTTCCTAAGTTTGTGAAAAAAAAGGGGAAAATAAAAAATGAGACAAACTCATAGTCGTCTCTCTCAGAGGTTTGAATAACATTCTTTAATTGTCAACCAATGCATTGGTACTTGCATCTTGTATCAAAACTCTCGTGGAAGACAATTTTGACCAGTGATTTTGAACATAAAAATGGGTATTAATTATGCTAGATTGGAGTTTTGAGGACGACGAAAGGCAAGCTCCGTCCAAACACGTCCCTTATACACTATGAGGGTTGAGTGAAAAAAAAATGATGAATGAAGGAAACCTTGTCGTAGGGTGAAGGATTTATTCGCGGTAAATACACGGATTAAAATGACGAAAGACATTTCTTTCTTTATCACATACACTATATGCCCTTTGCTAGCCAATTCGAGCTAGAAGAAGAGAATTCTTTCAATACTCCCGTCAAGAACCACCCCACACCGGGGCAAATTTCGGAAGTTATATTTGAATAATTATTTGGTGAAAAGATTTAGAAAGATCTCATTGCATCCACTTACATCAATCTTTTTGCGGTAACTTCAGGTGGATTCTCATGAAAGCTCGAAGCATCCCAAAGTGAAGAAGAGCATTTATTTCTCTACCTAAACACTTATACCCTTTGATTAGCCAAGTTGAGCCATAAAATTCATTTTCAAAACCCAAGTTGGTGATTACCTCCCCACACTGGGGCTGGGCACATGATTTACCAAAAAGAATAATAATGCTTGAAAAATGTCTCGAGAGTCCTGCGAACACAAGCAAGAGCAAAATTAGGGGGGCATGAAAAAGCAGTGTGCCTGGTAAAAGCAAGGCCAATGCCCGTGGAAATTGTGTCCAAAGCAAAAATGCTTACAAAAAGAAAGGACAAAAAAATTGCTCTCACGCAAATGCCAAAAAAAGAAAAAAGAAAGAAAGAGAGCAAAGCTCTTATATCTCAAAAATGATCAGTCAATGGACTCTCGAGACAAGTTGAAGTCAGGAGTCAAGCAAAAAAAAAAAAGCAAAGCAAAAAGAAAAAAGAGAGAAAGAAAGAAAGAAAGAAAGAGAGCAAAGCTCTTATATCTAAAAAATGATCAGTCAATGGACTCTCGAGACAAGTTGAAGTCAGGAGTCAAGTAAAAAAAAAAAGAGGTAAAACAAAAAAAAGGGAATCAATTGAGATGGTAATGATGCCTTGGTAATCATCAACTTCCTTTTAAGCCTCTCTGAAAATACATGTAAGCCCTTCAAGCCTTACCTTGAACCGACATCACAACTTTTTTCCCGAAGCCTTTTCTGATTGGGATGTTTTCGAGTGGATGTGAAGATTTGACAAAAGAAGCTACTGCTCAAAGGACTGGAGGCGATCAATTCTTATCTTATCTTCAAGGTTCTTGACTTGTAAACCGGACGAAGATAATGTTAAATATTTTTCTTTGGCCTCAAAATGATTACCTTTTGTATAAGCCCATGACCTTGCCCATGATACAGTCCGTATAAAGAGCTTTCTGATTGATCAAAGTGTATTCACTGCGAACATTTCCAAAAACTTTTGACATAGGTTATGTGAGGTATTTCCAATAAAAAAGATAGCCCACATCAATGCATGGGTTCAAAAGCCCTTTTGAGAGATTGGGAGAAGACCTTTTTGATTATGATACTCAAATCCGGCATTTTCAACATGCTCCTTTAAATAAATCGAGATCACTTCGTTTGAAACTCTCATTCAAAAGATTTTTGAAAAATTGATGGCAGTGACCACAAATCGATTGACAATTAATTGAACGTCGTTCGAAAGTCTTTACATTGACTTTTTTAAATAAAAATAATAATAATTACTTAACTTGCTCATGCAGTCTTAGATTCTTTCTTGCATTTGACAATAAGGCTTGGCAACACCAAGTGTTTCCAGCTTGTTTTTTAGATTGTGAATTTAAAGGTGATGGTTCGTGATGTCAAGTACTCACAATGCATTTCTTCAAATAAGTTAGAATCGTTATTACACAGAGTGACTTCTTTCAAATCAGTCACATCCGTTGTTACACTGGACGATTTCTTCAAATTCCAAATCAGTCACAATTGTGCTTTCTCACAATTTCAGGTAAGTGATTTTCTTACCCTAAAAAAACAAAACTAAGAAGAAGAAGAAAAAAATTCTATTTTTTCTTATTGAAATAATTTAGATATATCTTATCTTTAAATGAAACCCCTCACCCCTTCCTGTGAGATCATTTCAGATGAACTCTCTGGCAATATCAGGTAAGTTCTCTTTTTAAAAAAAAATTTCATTTGATCATAATGCCTGATTGAATCAAGTACTTTCAGGACATCCTTTTCTAGAATTTTTGGCAATGACTGGTGATGTTAAGTACTCACAATTCATTCTGGTTCAAATTCTTTCTTTTGATTAATCATAACTAGTAATGTATTCAAAAGATTTCAGTTTGTGTACTCAGCCTAGCTAGAGTTGAGAGCCCCAATGCATTGACAAACTTGTTTGATGTCTGGTTATGCCAAATGTTGCTAGTTTATCTCAAACTTTTATTGATTCATTTCACTGATACGGTGAGCATTCGTAGTTCCCCGGAGTCCCCGGTGAGCCTACGAAGTAGCCCGTAATCCTTTTACTAACACGGTAAGCTTTCGTTGCCCGAAGATCCCGGTAAGTCTTCGTTAGCCCCGGAGTCTTTTCACTGATATGGTGAGCATTCGTAGTTGCCCGGAGTCCCCGGTGAGCCTACGAAGTAGCCCGTAGTCTTTTTACTGACACGGTAAACTTTCGTTGCCCGGAGATACTGGTGAGTCTTCGTTAGCCCCAAAGTCTTTTTACTGATATGGTGAGCATTCATAGTTGCTCGGAGTCCCCGGTGAGCTTACGAAGTAGCCTGTAGTCCTTTTACTGACACGGTAAGCTTTCGTTGCTCGGAGATCCCGGTGAGTCTTCGTTAGCCCTGGAGTCTTTTCACTGATACGGTGAGCATTCGTAGTTGCCCGGAGTCCCCGGTGAGCCTACGAAGTAGCCCGTAGTTGACACGGTAAACTTTCGTTGCTCAGAGATCCCTATGAGTCTTTGTTAGCCTCGGAGTCTTTCCACTGATACGGTGAGCATTCGTAGTTGCCCGGAGTCCCCGGTAAGCCTACGAAGTAGCCCGTAGTTCTTTTACTGACACGGTAAGCTTTCGTTGCCTGGAGATCCCGATGAGTTTTCGTTAGCCCCGGAGTCTTTTCACTGATACGGTGAGCATTTGTAGTTGCCCAGAGTCCCCGGTGAGCCTACGAAGTAGCCCGTAGTCCTTTTACTGACACGGTAAGCTTTCGTTGCCCTGAAATCCCGGTGAGTTTTCGTTAGCCCCGGAGTCTTTTCATCGACACGTCGAGCTTTCGCATCCCGTAGTCCCCTTCTTTGACACAGCGAGCTTTCGCAACCCAGAGTCCCCTTTCATTGACACGGCGAGCTTTCGCATCTCGGAGTCCTATTTCACTAACACGGCGGGCTTTCGCAGCCCGGAGTCTTACTTCACTGACACGGCGGCTTTTGCAGCCCGAAAAGTCCCCTTCCCTGACACGGCGAGCTTTTGCAGCCCGAAGCCCCCTTTCATTGACACGGTGAGCTTTCGCAGCCCAGAGTCTTACTTCATTGACACCACGAGCTTTCGCAGCTCGTAGTCCCCTTCATTGACATGGCGATCTTTTGCAGCCTGGAGTCTTATCTCATTGACACGGCAAGCTTTTGCAGCCCGAAGTCCCTTTTCATTGACATGGCGAGCTTTCGCAGCCCGGAGTCTTACTTCATTGACACAGCGAGCTTTCGTAGCCTAGAGTCTGCTTCATTGATACGATGAACCCTCTTTTTCAAAATGGCGATTCAATGTCATTCCCCGTGATCGCAAGTTGTAGCCTTGAACCCTTGCCCTCCAAGAGATCGCAGCTTGTAGCCTCGGATGACTCTTTCTAGAAAATGGCGATTTAATGGTTTTACCTAGTGATTGCAGGTTGTAGTCTTGAATTCTCGTCTTCCAAGAGATCACAGTCTGTAGCCTTGGAAGATTGATATATATTTCATGAAAACCCCCCTCCTTGGCAGAAAAATCTCATTAGATTTTCTCGCGATATCATGTAAGCATTTCTTTTATCTCAAAAATGAAAAAAATGAAAAACTGAAAAAATGATGATGAAGAAAATGAAAATGAAAAGATTAAAAATGTTTTATCGCCATTTACCGGCAAAAATGTAGGCGTCTCCTATCTTTGAATGAAACCTCTTCGAGCTCCCTTTCAAAGAGGGGCAGCTGTTGACACCTAAATTTTACCGATTTGGTGATCCACTTTTGCATTAGTTTTAAATTGAATTGTTATTAACTAGAAATTAAATTTTAATTTTGTTCTTATTTTATTTAATTTAAAAAGATTCAAAAAATTGGTATTAATTACATTTTAAAATTTACTTTTACATTATGAAAAGAAAAGAAAAAAAAACAACAAAAATTAATTAACTATCTAATTATTAATTAATTAGTTACTTAGTTAATTAAAAAAAAAGAAGCTGCCTTGGATCGAATCCTTTTAAACCCGGCCCACACCCAATTTCGCGCGGCGTCCCTTGCATCGGCCCGTCTTGCTTGGCCTTGGCTCATCTCCCTCTTCTCTCGGCTTCCCGCGCAATCAACTCAGAAAGTAGGAGGAGATTTGCTTCACTGGCTCCTCAAGATTTATGAAGGGGACAAGTCAGAAGGTAGAAGGAGTGAAGCATGTAAAGTGAGAGAGAGAGAGAGGGAAGAAACAAAAAAAAAAAGAAAAAAAAAAGAAAGGAAGGGGGGGTGTTCGGGAGAAGGGGAGAACATGAAAAAGAAGAAGGAAATAGTGAGAACGAGCAAGTAGAGATCGGGGGCGAGAGATTTTTTTTAAAGGGGGAAGAAAAAAAAACAGCAAGGAGATGAGAAAGCAGAACGAGTTCGGGTGAAGAAGAACATTGAAGAGAAACGAGGAAGGAAGTCCGAAGTACAACGGCGAAGCAAGAACAAAAGGAAAAAAGAAGAAGGTAGATCAAGACCCCGGGGGTAGCTCCTTGCGTGAAGCCGTCTCCGTTGCGTCCCCTCTTTTTCCGGGTAAGTCGTAGCTTGAGTTCAATTTTATTGTCCCCCGAGGATAGCGGTCAAGATGCTTTGTGTGAGCTAACAGGAGCTTGGTTCGAGTTACTTGAGCGCGGCCATTAGCCGCAAACCCCCTTGAACCAATGAGGGGAGTCTTGGTTTTTCACTTGCTTATTACTTTTTTTTTGGGGTCTTTTAAACCGAGTTGTTTGCATGAGCTTCGTGCCCCTCTTTGGTCCGCAACACATCCTCTTCAATCCCTGTTTGTTTGTGATGCCATATGGTTGGTTGTTTTGTCTAGTTTTACCTTTAAAACTTTTTGTTTTCCTTCGTGCTCTGGGTGTTCGATAAAATGCCGAAGTGAAAACCGAGTTTGTTTTTCCTCGGAGCTCGGTCTTTTGTTGAAACCAGAGTCTTGGTGTGGGGAGGGAGTTGCCGCTAGTCGTCGCGAGGCGCACGGCGTCGAACCGAGGCGATAGTAGCGCCGCCCGTCATGGCCTCCGGCGACGAGCGTCGTGTGGAGTGTGCTTGGAGTTTTCTCTGGACCGCAGCATGCACGAGCCGCGCTGCGATGTTGGGCCGAGAGATAGGTCCGTTAGAAGAGAAAGGAGTCGAGCCGACGTTTCTTTTGGGTAAAAAACTTGGACCGGTTTAATTTAGTTTTTTTTTATCTTATTTCATTTTGCTTTCTATTGGGCCTTTCTCTTTTGTTTGCCTGGGGGGATCTAAGTCAAGGGTCCAAACCCACGGCCCAGCTCGCGGATCCCAGTTTGCGTGGTCGTTCTTACACGTTTGGGTCGAGCCCGAACCTGACCCGGTTGTTTATATATTATAATAGTTTTATATTATATAATACTAATATAATTTTTTAATAATTTTTTAAATAAAAAATCCGAAAACTTAAATTTTTTTTTTCGTTTAAAAAAAAAATCAGCCTTGCTTTGAGACCTTATTCTAGCATTAGATTGTGCGTAGTTTAATTAATTAGCACCGACTTCTAAAGAATTGATGAAGTTGTTTTCGACGGGTAATTAAGTGTTTTCTAGTTCGTTGAATGCTTCTTGACATAATTGCATCTCGTTAAGCTCTACATGTGAATAGTTAAATACATGCGACGCATGGTTTGATGAACGAATTATTAGAAATATTTGAGTTAGTTAATTACATGATTAAACTTAATGTTATTTGTGAGGCAATCTATCTAATTTGATATGCGCATTGCTATGGCATTGGATAATTATTTGAATGCCAAAATCGATACCTTTTGGATTACGTCGCGTAATGACGATTGAGGGAATGACACTTATGCGGGTTGGCGGTGATCGACCGATGTCCTTTCCGGTCCCCTGTATGTAAAGGTTTAACTTAAGTCCATTAAAATTACATCATGTACTATTAATTACCTATATTTTTGTCAATTAGGTAATCGAGTCTAATTATGTGAATGTCTATTATCGCATTGTATTTAAATACGTTGAGTGTTTATTTCTCGTACTGTTTATCAATAAATTGGATGTGAACTTCTCTTTTTGTAGATTGATTTAGCCTTGGTTTAGGTTGGCATGAAAAATGAGCATGTAAAAATAATTGCATGAACACTTAGTAGATTTAAATGACCTTTAGGGTTTTAAATGATGAGCAAGAATGCTTGACCAATTTAGATTAAACAACCAATTAATTAGCGTAAATAAGTCCCCGAACTTATAATTTATGGTTACGTAGGGATCAAGAAGACACTCCCGCGTCTCGATCGGTTTCTAGCCAACCCCAATAGGCTAGTGGCGACTCCTAGAAATATTTTAGGTTGTCAAAAAAAAATTTAGAAAAAATGAAAACACCTAAATGTCATGCAAGGTATGGATTTGGGAGAATCCAAGCTCGAGATTGAGGAATCAAGAGCAAATGCCTCTAAACCTATCTTTCTCCCCTCAAAGGGCGGAATTTAGGTCGCGACAATTATCTCTTGATTTCTACAACATATAATTAATGAAATGACACAATTGCAAATGACCTTAATTATATCTTCAAGTAAAATCAAATTTAAACGGGAGGCCATTCATAGAAGCATGCTATATTAAGAAGGCATCTAAAAGACAGAAGCTTTTAACAACTTTATGATTCTTGGAAAAATGTCGCGATGTGTCATTTAGCATTTTAGAATCAAATTTCTTACACTAAATATATATTTTTTCATTGAAGCTTCTCTAAAATAAAATTAAGTTTTCTTTTCTAAAAGACAAAAATAATTTCCGATTCAATTTCAAAATTCAGCCAAACATCAACAATTATTAACATTATCCTAAAAATGAATTCTTGCAGAACTTTTTCCACAAATACCAAATTTTGGGTCAGAAAACGAAGCATAGTGAGGGAAATTTAGGTGAAATTAATGCCTCTGACATTGGTTTTTCAATTTGGTGTATCATTCTCCACTTTAGTAAAAACAAAGATGTATTTTTTCTTAGTTTGGTAAATTGTGGACCGATCAAATACCATGATAGTCTCATGATTTACGGCAAATTAATGCGAGCCACACCTCAGATGAACCAGCTACAACAAGAGAAACTCTTCACACTTTTATTAATATGGCATAATTTTTCTACACAATTAGAAACATGCAGGCCTCATCCTAAGAATATTCATCCACATTGTCAATTCAACTATTTGAAATAATAATAATAAAAAAGCACACTCTTGTATTATCCTCCACCTTATGTCGTAAATCATAACTAAGCTTATTTTTTTAGATCTAATCCCAAGCGCCGAAGAGTTAGTCCACACCAAGCCAGCTCTTTTTCCATATTATTTCATCACAATGCGATTTGTCTTATGCTCTAATTTCATCTATAAATAGAAAGATACATGTTGACACCTAAATTTTACAGGTCTATTAAATCATTTTCCAGTCTATTAATTAGAAATTAGAAAGTTTAATATAAAAAAAATAAAATGAAAAAATGAATAGAGAACAGCTAAAGGCCCGGCCTCATTTTTGGATTTTTTCCTTCAGCACACGTGAGCTGGGGTTTTATCTGAAGACAAGAAAACTAAAAAAGAAAGAAAACAAAAACAAAAAGAGGTATAACAGAAAAAGGGGCTCTCTCGGTCAGCTCCCTCTCTGATACATGAACTTGGAGGCTTTGAGATGTGGATGTCCCGGCCAAGTTTAGAAATGAGGAGGGTTTCTCTTTTTCCTCTTTGTCATTTCACTTTTTAAAGATCACTATGAACCGTGGGTAAGATAAATGTCATCAATGATGTCATTTTAGGGGCTCAATTCAATGGCACAAATTAAGCGAGTGTGGGTAATTAATTGGGTGACAACCGGCTCGATTTGGGTGAAGAGATGAAGATGTTAAGTAATTCGAATTCATGTTATTTTACATCGCAGTAAATAAATAGGGAACTCAATGTCCATTCTAAATATTAATAAGTCAGAAAAATATTGTGATTTCACTAAAATTAATAGCAAAGCCTATGGAATGTTGGGGAAATATCAATTCATTTAAATGTAGATAATTATCCAATATGTAATTTAGAGCATATTGATCCCTGCCAACAATTACTAGGCAATGAGTTTTTCATTGTAACTCTATATAGTTAACTTATACATATGTATCAATTAATTTAGGCATGTTAAATTAGAAAACATATAATTTTAATTTACATTATTGAATTATAACTCCTCTTGACATTTAGCGACCTAATTGAAATTTTCACAAATGACACCAAAAAATCCAAGTGAAATTATTTATTATATTGTTTTAAAATTATTTGGAAATTTTTTTAAAATTATTTACAAATTTAGAAAATTTCCAATGTCACAAAGGAACCATTCATTACTTAGTCAGCCGTGCTAAGGAATTAACAGGAATTTCCTCCCATATCAACACTAGAGGGCATTTTATGTAGCAATCACAAGTAATGTTATGCAAATCAACACAATAACCTGCTGTAGTTCATTGGCTCTAATGCAGTCTGTCGTTATTCCTTCAGGCATAATTCATTCAACAGCCACGAGTACAACTTCAAGCTACTCTCAGTCCGCATATGCTTGACCATCAAGAATTAGTCTCCTCTCATTAATAAGACACTTTCTTTTTCCCAAAATAAAAATAAAAAACATGCAGGCCTCATCCCAATAATTCATCGCCATGAAAATCCAAGCGTTGTGGTTATTCTCGAGGTAAAAAGAATATTGTTAGTTTTATAAATTAACTATAAACAAGACACCAGCATTGTGTTATCCTCCACCATATGTCGAACATCATGATTAAGCTAATTTAAATAAGTAATCCTAAGCATTGAAGAATAAGTCGACATTAAGCCGGCTCTTTCTTGTTTTACTTTGTAACAATGTGATTTGTCTTATGCTTTACTTTCATCTATATATAGAAAGATACATTAGGCTCATCAATCTCAATTTCAGTATCCACAGAATTTAACCAGTTGAAAAGCATGGCCAAGATCACCAGCCACAAGTTCACCGTCTTCTTTAACTTGGTTTCAATACTCTTCTTTGTCCTCATGGTCTCCATGGCCGAGAGCCGAGTTGTTGGAAGTTAGTGATGTTTTACCACTATCCATTTAATGATAATGCATTTCTCCTATATTTTCTGTTTTCTCTTAATAACATTGCTATATATGATAGTAATGCAACTCTATGTTGTAATGTAAATATTTGATTTAATGAATGCCATTGTATTACCCTCTTGTTTCATGCATGGCACATCACAGGGGTTGCAACGGCGAATGGTGGCCTGGTGTGCAACGAAGTGGTGGGAGTGAAGAAAGGAGACACTTGCTTCGCCATAGCAACTCAGTTCAAGTTGACCGCTGAAAACTTCAATTTCATCAATCCGAATTTGAATTGCGATTCTCTCTTTGTTGGTCAATGGCTTTGCCTCGCCGGGGGATTTGTTGGGAAATAAATCAAATTTATTGGTATTGTTTTTTGAAGAAGAGTTATGATCGTTGATGAAGTTTGAAGAGTCGAAGTTTAGAGTTTCTATATTATAATAATATTTTCTATTTTCTAGGCTCTTAATGTTTTTAAGTTTCGATGTCATTTGATTATCTTGTTTAAAAACTCAAGTCTTGTAATTTATTTTCTAAGAGTGAAAAAGCTAAATATTGTGGCCTTCTCGTCTTCTCCTTCAAAGTTGTGTGAGTTGAGAGTCCTCACCTTCGAAATCTATCAGAAAATCATTATCGATCTTGTGCCTGTGACGTTCTTTTTCCAATAGCATCAACCTAAGCCATAAACATATTCGCACTTTTCTGATGCTATATAAATGGGAATGATATGTTGGAAATAGTTTTATATAGATATATATACACATGCAATGATATGCGTGTGAATAAAGTAGAGTACAAATGCAACGCACTCATCACCCAGCTTTTAGTAATGGGAGTGTGGTGGTCACCATGTTTTGTTTCAGTGTCATCAAGTAATAAAGTTTGAGTATTTTGATTAAAGATGTCATTAAGCGAATGACCATGTCTTTTATGTATTTTTACAGGACAGAACCGAGATGGCTAGCATTATGTAATTTAAAAGTATATGTTATTGAGGAGAAATATTTTGGCCGAGAAACAAACCTAGGAAAAGTAAAAATGTTATGAACCAAGTTGAAATTTGAGAAAGAGAGGATGAACAAAGCTATATAGTCGGAAGTTCTTTTTACTGATTATCGTCTTTGATCGCACATAACTGATTCTCCTAGGAACATGGGTTCGGTTTGACTTGGCAACCACGCCTCGCAACTAATAAGACCAATCCCATTCCAGGGAGAATCTTTAGGTTCTGATACAAAAACCTATAGAACCAACCTAGTGTTGGTTTGATTTCCTATTTCAGGAGAACTGAACTAGCTGGCTAGTTCAAAAACCCATAAAACCCATTCAGAACCAAGGTCGGTTCGCAATTCTGACTTTGGACCAAGAAGCAAAATAATGTAGCTAAGTGGTTCTAGGATGAAATTTTGACCATCGGGCTTTTGCTACGGTTCAACCGGGACTAAAACTGGTTTTTGACGTCCTTAAAGTTGACATTCGATGTTAATATGATAAAAATTGATAACTCACTCAAAATTTGATTAGCAATTTTATGTAATAGTTGGTAAAATTGAAACAATGACAAGTTATGCAAATTAAAGTTTAAAAGTTGGTCACAAATTGGTAATTTGCAAACTATAAAAAAAAGTTAGTAATTTTGTAAACTGGTTGATAAGTTGTCAAACAACTTACTTGGAAAAACATCAGAGATAGCTTTTTTTTTTTTTTAAGTATTCATATCACAAAGAATCCCTAACTTGTACACTGTGCCCATTTACCCCAAACTAATTTAGGTATCATAAAAAATTTCAAATTGGTACACTTGTGACACATATGTTAGAATTTTTAGGATGAAATTGGGGGCAAAGCACGGGATTTTTGTCGATTTTCAAAACGTTAGGGAGCTCTTGAGGCAAAATTGATGGATTTTAGTAGATTTTCCAATTTTGATTCATTTTATTTAGATTTGGCTTCACCAAGATGACATCACTTGGGATCGGATCAATGTCAAACGGCTATCATCTGGATTGTTTGCCATGTTTATTGATATAGAAAAACTAGTGTGAGGTTAAAGTACCACGCTTGTACCTATTTGATTTTTTGGTGTGGTATTAGTCCATTTCTTTACCAAAAGTTTGAAACATGTACAAACATTAATTGACATTTACCAGCACTGGGAAATATCTGTACTTTTTGACACGAGACAATAGGATCTTGCCTTTAAATCAAAAGATTATCTCTTGATTTCTACAACAGAAAATTAATAAAATGATATGATTGTAAATGACCTTAATTATAGGTTCAAGTAAAATGAAATCTCAATGGGAGGCTATTCTTAGAAGCATACTATATTAAGGAGGCTTCTAAAGGACATAAAAGCTTTTAACAACTTTATCGGTTCTTAGAAAATTGTAGTGATGTCTGATTTAGCATTTTAGAACCAAATTTCTTAGATTAAATGTATATTGTTTCATTGACGCTTCTCTAAAATAAAATTAAGTTTTGTTTTCTAAAAGCCATAAATAATTGCCAATTGATTTTGAAAATTCGGCCAAACATTAACAATTATTAATATTTTCCTAGAAATTGAATTATTGGAAATCTTTTTTCACAAATGCCAAATTTTGGGTAAAAAAACGAAGCATAGTAAGGGAAATTTAGGTGAAATTAATGCCTTTGACATTTGTTTTTCTATTTGGTATATCATTCTCCACTTCAGTAAAAAAAAAAAGGTGTCTCATTTCTTAGTTAGGTAAATTGTGCACCGTTCAAATATCATAGTAGTCTCATGATTTACGACAAAGGCAAGCCACATCTCAGATTAGCCAGCTACAGCAAGAGAAACTCTTCACACTTCTATCATAATTAGAAACATGCATGCCTCGTCCTAAGAATCACATTGTCAATTCAACTATTGGAAATAACTATAAAAAAAGACATTTGCATTGTATTATCCTCCACCTTATGTCGCACATCATAACTAAGCTTTAATTCACGTTTTTGTTTCTTCCAAGATACCATAGAGCCTTTTAATAATCATTCAGATACGTATTAGGCATGTACAAAACCCTTTAATTCAAGCCAACAAATCACGACATGCTACCTTTCGTGAAGTTCAATTACACTCGATATCAAAATATAAACAAAATAAGCAAATATGAACACTAAACAAGTTCAAGAGCACCAAGTAGATCAATCTAACTTAATCCCTCAAAACTTGGAACAACACAAATTAAATAAAGGTCGGAACTTTTGCTTTTGTAAGAAAAGATTGAAGGTGAAATTGAAAAGTGAACTTGGAGGCTTCAAGGTGTGGATGTCTCGGCCAAGTTGAGAAATAAGGAGGGTTTCTCATTTTCCCCTTATGTCATTTCACTTTTTAAAGATCACTGCGAAGCATGGAAAAGTTAAATGTCATGACGTCATTTTAAGGGCTCAATTTAACGGCACAATTTAAGCGAGTGTGGGTAATTAATTGGGTGACAACCGGCTCGATTTGGGTGAAGAGATGAAGATGTCAAGTAATTTGAATGTTATTTTACATTGCGGTAAATAAACAGGGAACTCGATGTCCATTCTAAATACTGATAAGTCAGAAAAATATTATGATTTCACTAAAATTATAAGCAAAGCTTATTGAACGCTGGGGAAATATCGATATGGTAAATTTTAATGTAGATAATTATACGATTTGTATTTTAGTGCATATTGATCCCTGCCAACAATTACTATGGCGATAAGTCTTTCATCATTACTATATTAAACTATAACTCCTCATGACGTTATAATTTGTAATGAAGTTGCATTCTAGAAAACCATAGATAAGAAAGGTATTATTTATTATTATAACTCCTCCAAACATTTAGCGACCTAATTGACATTTTCTCAAATGACCCAAAAAATCCCAAGTGAATTATTTATTATATTTTAATTTAAAATTTATTAACAAATTTAGAAAATTTCAAATGTCACAATGGATCCATTCATTATTTATTTAGCCGCACTAAGGAATTAACAGATATTTCCTCCCATATCAACACTAGATGGCATTTTATGTAGCCATCACGAGTAATGTTATGCTAACCAACAATATAACCTATTGTAGTTCATTGGCCCTAGTGGGGTTTGTCGTTATACCTTCAAGCATAATTCATTCAACAGCCATGGGCACAACTTCAAGCAACTCTCAGTCCGCATATGCTTGATCATCAATTCAGTCTCCTCTCATTAATAAGACACTTTCTTTTTCCCAAAATAAAATAAAAAAACATGCAGGCCTCATCCTAATATTTCATCGACATGAGAATCCAAGCCTTGTGGTTATTATCGAGGCAAAAAGAATATTGTGATTTTAATAGTTGCAATTAACAATAATAAAAAAAGACACTAGCATTGTATTATCCTCCTCCCTATGTCAAATATCACGATTAAACGTTTCTTTAGTAGGTAATCCCAAGCATTGAAGAATAAGTCTACACTAAGCCGTCTCTTTCTTGTTCATAACAACGTGATTTGTCTTATGCTCTACTTTCATCTATAAATAGCTAGATACATTAGGATGATCTATCTCAATCTCTGTATCCGCATAATTTAACCAGTTGAAAAGCATGGCCAAGATCACCAGCCACAAGTTCACCGTCTTCTTCAACTTGGTTTTAGTACTCTTCTTTGTCCTCATGGTCTCCATGGCCGAGAGCAGAGTTGTTGGAAGTTAGTAATGTTTTACCACTATCCATTTAAAGATAATGCACTTCTCCGCATATTTTCGGTTCTATCCTATATATGATAGTAATGCAACTCTCTATTGTAATGTAAGTAGTTGATTTGATGAATACCGCTGTATTTCCCTCTTATTTCATGCATGGCATTTTACAGGTGTTGCAGCAACGAATGCTGGCTTGGTGTGCAACAAAGTGGTGGGAGTGAAGAATGGAGACACTTGCTTCGCCATAGCAAATCAGTCCGGGTTGACTGCTGAATCCTTCAGTTCCATCAATCCGAATTTGAATTGCGAAGCTCTCTTTGTTGGTCAATGGCTTTGCATCTCCGGGGGATCAACCTAAGCCATAAACATATCCGCACTTTTCCAAAGCTATATGAATGGGAATGATATGTGGGAAATAGTTATATATAGATATATATAGGCACGCACATTGATATGCGTGTGAATAAAGTAGAGAACAAATGCAACGCACTCATCACTCAACTTTCGGTAATGGGAGTCTGGTGGTCACCATGTTATGTTTCACTTTCATCAAGTAATAAAGTTTGAGTATTTATTTTTTTAAATGTCATTAAGCGAGTGCACCTGTTTTGTTTGTATTTTTACAGGACAAGACCGAGATAGCTAGCATTATGTATAATTAAAAGTATAGGTTATTGAGGAGAAATATTCTGGCCGAGAAACAAACGTACGTAGGAAAAGTAAAAATGTTATAAACCAAGTTGAAATTTGAGAAAGAGAGGATGGACAAAGCTATAAAGTTAGTAGGTTCTTTTTACTGATTATCGTCTTTAATCGCACATAACTGATTTTTCTAGGGACGTGGGTTCGGTTTCACTTGAAAACCACGCCTCGCAACTCATTAGACCAATCCCATTCCAGGGAGACTCTTTAGGTTCTGATACAAAAACCTATAGAACCAACCTAGCATTGGTTTGATTTCCTATTTCAGGTGTAGATCAATTTGAGAACTGAACTAGCCAACTCAGAGTTTAAAAAACCATAAAACCCATTCAGAACCAAGGTTGGTTCGCAATTCTGACCTTCGACCAAGAAGCAAAATAATGTGGCTAAGTGGTTCTAGGATAAAATTTTGACCATCGGGCTTTTGCTACTGTTCAACCGGGACTAAAACTGGTTTTTGACGTCCTTAAAGTTGACATTCGATGTTAATATGATAAAAGTTGATAACTCACTCAAAATTTGATTAGCAATTTTATGTAATAGTTGGTGAAATTGAAACATTGACAAGTTATGCAAAATAAAGTTTAAAAGTTGGTGACGAATTGGTAATTTGCAAACTAAAAAAAAAAGTTAGTGATTTCGTAAACAGGTTGATAAGTTGTCAAACAACTTACTCGGAAAAACATCTAAGATAGCTTTTTTGTAAAAAGTATTCATATCACAAAGAATCTCTAACTGGTACACTGTGCCCATTAAACCCAAACTAATTTGGGTATCATAAAAAATTTCAAATTGGTATACTTGTACAGGATTTTAGTCGATTTTCAAAACGTAAGGGAGCTCTTGAGACAAAATGGAGGGATTGTAGTATATTTTCCAATTTTCATTCATTTTATTAGGTTTGGCTTCATCAAGGCGACATCGCTTGGGATCGAATCAATGTCAAGCGGCTATCATCTGGATTGTTTGCCATGTTTATTGATATAAAAAAAAAAACTAGTGTGAGGCTAAAGTACCACACTTGTACCAATTTGAATTTTTGGTGTGGTATTAGTCCATTTCCTTACCAAAAGTTCGAAACATCTACAAACATTAATTGACATTTACCAGCATTGGCAAAAATCTGTACCTTTTGAAAGAGACAATAGGATCTTGCCTTTAAATCAAAAGATTACCTCTTGATTTCTACAACAGAAAATTAATAAAATGATATGATTGTAAACGACCTTAATTGTAGGTTCAGTAAAATCAAATTTAAATGGGAGGCTATTCTTAGAAGCATACTATATTAAGGAGGCTTCTAAAAGACATAGAAGCTTTTAACAACTTTATCGATTCTTAGAAAAATGTCGTGCTGTCTGATTTAGCATTTTAGAATCAAATTTCTTACACTAACTATATATTTTTTCATTGAAGCTTCTCCAAAATATAATTAAGTTTTGTTTTCTAAAAATAATAAATGATTTCCAATTCATTTTGAAAATTCGGCCAAACATCAACAATTATTAACATTTTCCTTGAAAATGAGTTCTTGGAAAATATTTTCCACAAATGCTAAATTTAGGGTTAAAAACGAAAAGTTATGAGGAAAATTTAGGTGAAATTAATGCCTTTGACATTTGTTTTTCTATTTAATATGTCATTCTCCACTTCATTCAAAAAAATCTGTCTCATTTCTTAGTTGGTAAATTGTGAACCGTTCAAATACCTTAGTATTCTCATGATTTACAACAAACTCGAGCCACAGCTCAAATAGGCTAGCTACAACAAGAGAAACTCTTCAAACTTTTATTAATAAGGCATAATTTTTTTACACAAACAGAAACATGCAGGCCTCATCCTAAGGATCACATTGTCAATTCAACTATTGGAAATAACAATAAAAAAATCCGCATTGTATTATCCTCCTCCTTATGTCATACATCGTAACTAAGCTTTACTTCACGTTCTTTTTTTCTTCCAAGATACCACGGAACCTTTTAATAATCATTCAAATACATATGAGGCATGTACAAAACCCTTTAATCACAACATGTCACGCCCCGCTCTCGAGCGCACGATGGTTCTTGACTTTTTTTTTTTCGATAACCGAGATGTCCGGGCCAGCTTGCGCGCACCTCGACTATTTCTCGGGGGAGACCAGCACAGCAACCTACCACCATGGCCCCCTACTTAAATCACAGGCGCTTTCCTGGGGAATCGAACCCAAGATCTCAACGAAGCCCGAGTTTGCCCTAACCAGTTGGGCTACCCATGCGTAGGTGACGGTTCTCGATTTTCCTCTTCTCTTCGGCCAAGAATAGCGATGTCCCAGGCAGGTCGCTGGCCTTCAAGTTTTTAACGAAAGTGTGAATCTTCACCCTGTCAACTTCACAGAACTCGCCTCCAAAGATTCCATCTCCAATCAAGTACCTGAAAATTGTTACCACGACGGGTTGAGATTACAGCTATCTCAATGAGTCTAATCCTATGCCAGAATTAGGAACGCCATCTCAATAGAGTCACTACTACCACTCTCAGTGCTACCACAACCACTAATTAGTCCTTAATTGGCTCAACTCCATAGCCCTAATTCCTCCAAAGATTCCATCTTCATCACATAGTCAATCTAGAATCCATCTCTAATGCTAAAGGAACATCTTAATGGTCTACCTCCTACGCCCAAACCAAGATTGCTACCACCGTGAGGTTTTTAGCCGTGTATCTCCCATCAATCGTCACTACCAATCAAACTCCTTTCGCTTAACCTCACATATAACTCAATCAATTCCATTTCTTTCTAATAACTAACTTCATCTTTTCTATGAGTCAACCAGTTTGTGACTGGGACTTGGCACTAAGCCCGAATCATCGAACATGTCAGGATTAACCATCATAACACTATAATGCATGATTGAATGAATAAATTACTAATTAAATAAATAAATTACTAAAAAATGAATGAATAAATTGCTAAATAGATAAATAAATTATGAAACAAGTAAATTACGAAATAAATAAATTACGCAATTAGCCAAATAAAGTCGTCCACAACCGGCTTAAGACCCTAGCTAACTTTCTCGGCTTAAACCGGATTCATCATAATACCAGGGTCACTGACCACACTGGTTCATTCCAACCATTATGCCAACTCATCAGATCAACGTCGATACCCTATCAGGTTCCATCGACTTCCACAATCGATTAGGGCTCATTGGCCTCTAAGGCAAACCGGGGTCAACGACCACGCCGATCAACTCATCCGCATCAATGATCAATCATGGTCATTTACAATCAATTGCACATCCAATGAAATTGAATAAATCAACACAATATGATATAATGAATTTTAGGACAATTTCCCAAAATTTCTAAAAGTCGACCACTTAGGCCTACCAACTAGGGATTCACTCGTATTCCTAACTCGAATCCAGAATCATCCATTCGATCAACAACGAAGGCCATCACCTTATTTGGCAGCCATTTGCCCAACCACATAATTTCTAGAAATTTCGCTAAAATAATCCAAAATACTTAAATTTAATAAATAGCTCATCCTTATGCGAAATTTGAGCCAACCACTTCCAACTACTCAAATTGTCAATCCAACCTAACCCAGCTGATCATCAAATCCAACTGCAGCCAATAAATCTCTATTTCGCCCCTAAACTTTCAAATTTACGATTTTGCCCCTAAGCTCTAATTTGGCCCTAATTGACCAAATTTAGTAATTTACCTCCACAATCGTAAAATTGCTCACACAACTCTCACTAGCTACTAACCAAGGTAGCTAACACAAATAATTCACCAATTTGCCCTCCAAGTAATCAATTTTGCCAATTTACTCCTAATTGGCCAAAATTACCAAATCGCCCCTACTCCTTCCAAAAGTCGCCGATCAACTCATAATCGTCTAAATTAACCATCGATCCACCTTAATAAAGTCTACAATCATCTAGTAAAGCGGTGAACGGCCCTAATTGAGGGATAGGAAGTCGACTCACATGATTTCCTTGCGAATTGGCGGCTCACGGCGAGCTCCGGAGAACTTTCGGCGAGGCTCTGGCGGCCGGGAACGTTCCTTGGTGGTCCTGGAAGATTGAGGGACTCATGGGTCGCTGTGGGTGGTGAGGGAATAGCTCCGAGAAGCCTCGGAGGCGAGCGGCCAGCAAGGCCTAAAATTGGGTTTGGCGAGCACTAGTTGGTTTGAGACCAAATTCGAGCAAATGGTGCGAAATTGGTAAACCAAACCTATTGGGCTTTGTAGATGGGACTTACACGAGTCCATTGGTGGTGGTGGCACTGCTTGAGGTGGCTGGAGCGGCGAGTAATCGTCCGTTGAAGGTGTTGGCCGAAATCTGGGTTCAAAAGAGGAGGAGTTGTGCTTCGGGGTTGATTTCTCTCAAACGGTGAGACATCAACGGCCGAGACCGGTGCCATTGTGTTCATATGGCTCTCCTCTATCAAATGAAGGTGGTGGGGAGGAGTGGGTCTCGCCGGAGAGAGCACGGTGGCCGGCGAACAGTAGCTCCGGCGGAGCAGGGCACGCGGCTGTTTTAGGGGTAGAATGGGTGATTCTAGACCAAATCAATCCCACCCAAAGTCTAGATTAGGGTAAAGGAGTACCTAAAAATCCATTGGAAGCAACGGCAAGGGCTTTAGATCGAAGGATTGGGAGAAATCGCGACTTGAAGCTTGGACCCAAAATCTGGAAATTCCAGAAAAACAACTCTGGCGAGCCTTCTTTCGGGGTTTCCCGGCGGCGTTCTAGATGGAGTCACGAGAGGAGGTCGGTCAATATGGAAAGATGGTGTTACAAAAATTCCAACGCCACAAACGACTCGTCAAACAAAGGTCGGAGTCGAAAGTTATGGCTCTCCAAAGATGAGGGGTCGCACTGTTCAAACCCAGAAAACTGTTCCGTGGAGGCATATTTCGGGGGTCACTGGCAGCAAATACGGAGGAACCAAGGGCTACGAATGATTGGGATTGAAATATGGTGTTTCAAAGAATCCAAAGCCACCGACGAGGCATCAAACGGAGCTTGGAGTGAAAAGTTATCGGCCTCCAAAGTGGAGGGGTCACACTGGTCCGAGAACAGAGAGTGGGTGAGCTCGAGGAGGAAAATTCTCGATTGGGGACAAGTGGCGGTCATCCAACGGCCGTTAAACACTCCGATGGGATGGGTGGGAGGTCGTGGTGGTAGTTGGCCGGAGATTTGGCCAGAGGTGGGGCCCCAAACACGTGCGCACCGTACGTGTTCGGTGAAATGCCTCACAGAAGAAGAAAAAAAGGAAGAAGAAGAAGAAGTCTCGCGCGGGCTGCTGAAATGCCTCGAGATAATATTAAAAAAATTAATATAATAAAAAATTAATTAAAAATATTAAAAATATCCAAAAATCCCAAAAATCATAAAAACTTCCCTAGACCTCTTTTTCAAGGTTTAAGGTTTTTGGGGCCAAAACATAAATAACTAATTTTCGGGGGAACAAAACGTAATTTCCGAAACGAAATTTCACGATTTAGTCCGGGGAGTTCCCGAGGCCAACGAGCCACAAATTAAACCCGTAAATTCACACAAATAAGCCTAGAAAAGGTGGTCAGAAAGGGCTGTTGCACGACATGCTACCTTTCATGAAGTTCAATTACATTCGATATCAAAATATAAACAAAACAAGCAACTATGAACTAACAAGTTCAAGAGCACCAAGTAGACCAATCTAACTTAATCCCTCAAAACTTGGAACAACACAAATTAAATAAAGGTGGGAACTTTCGCTTTTGTAAGAAAAGATTGAAGGTGAAGGATTCAAGGTGTGGATGTCTCAGCCAAGTTGAGAAATAAGGAGGGTTTCTCATTTTCCCATTTGTCATTTCACCTTTCAAAGATCACTGCGAAGCATTGGGAAAGTTAAATGTCATGACGTCATTTTAAGGGCTCAATTTAACGGCACAAATTAAGCTAAGTGTTGGTAATTAATTGGGTGACAACCGGCTCGATTTGGGTGAAGAGATGGAGATGTTATGTAATTTGAATGTTATTTTACATTGCGGTAAATAAACTGGGAACTCGATGTCCATTCTAAATACTAATAAGTCAGAAAAGTATTGTGATTTCACTAAAATTATTATCAAAGCCTATTGAACTTTGGGGAAATATCAATTCAGTAAAATTTAATGTCGATAATTATCCGATCTGTATTTTAGAGCATAGGTGATCCTTGCCCACAATTACTATGACGATAAGTCTTTTGTTGTTACTCTAGGTAGTTAACTTATTTATAAGTAGCATCAATCAATTTAGGCATGTTAAATTAGAAACACATAGTTTTAATTTACTTTCTCGAATTAAAACCCCACCTGACATTATAATTTGTAATTGAAGTTGCATTCTACAAAACAATAGATAAGGAAGGTATTATTTATTATTATAACTCCTCCTGATATTTAGCAAGCCAATTGAAATTTCCCAAGTGAATTATTTATTATATTTTAATTTGAAAACTATTAACAAATTTAGAATGTCACAATGGATCCATTCATTATTTAGTTAGCCGCACTAAGGAATTAACAGATTTTTCCTCCCATATCAACACTAGATGGCATTTTGTGTA
Source organism: Melaleuca alternifolia (assembly GCA_019926035.1). Lineage (NCBI taxonomy): Eukaryota > Viridiplantae > Streptophyta > Magnoliopsida > Myrtales > Myrtaceae > Melaleuca > Melaleuca alternifolia. The sequence goes on along the minus strand of JAGKPW010000110.1, from coordinate 734,028 downwards.
GCCATCACGAGTAATGTTATGATAATCAACCCTTTACCCAAAAAAATGTTATGCTAATCAACAATATAACCTATTGTGGTTCATTGGCCCTAGTGTGGTTTGTCCTTATACCTTCAAGCATAATTCATTCAACTGCCATGGGTACAACTCTCAGTCCACATATGCTTGATCATCAATTCAGTCTCCTCTCATTAATAAGACACTTTCTTTTTCCCAAAATAAAATAATAATAAAAATGCAGGCCTCATCCTAATATTTCATCGACATTAGAATCCAAGCCTTGTGGTTATTCTCGAGACAAAAAGAATATTGTCATTTTAATAGTTGCAATTAACGATAACAAAAAGACACTAGCATTGTATTATCCTCCACCATATGTCAAATATCACGATTAAGCATTTTTTTAATAAGTAATCCCAAGCATTGAAGAATAAGTCTACATTAAGCCATCTCTTTCATGTTGTACTTCATAACAATGTGATTTGTCTTATGCTCTACTTTCATCTATATATAGAAAGATACATTAGGTTCATCAATCTCAATTTCAGTATCCGCAGAATTTAACCAGTTGAAAAGCATGGCCAAGATCACCAGCCACAAGTCCACCGTCTTCTTTAACTTGGTTGCAATACTCTTCTTTGTCCTCATGGTCTCCATGGCCGAGAGCCAAGTTGTTGGAAGTTAGTGATGTTTTACCACTATCCATTTACTGATAATGCACTTCTCCTATATTTTCTGTTTTCTCTTAATAACATTGCTATATATAATAGTAATGCAACTCTATGTTGTAATGTAAATATTTGATTTAATGAATGCCATTGTATTTCCCTCTTGTTTCATGCATGGCACATCACAGGGGTTGCAACGGCGAATGGTGGCCTGGTGTGCAACGAAGTGGTGGGAGTGAAGAATGGAGACACTTGCTTCGCCATAGCAAATGAGTTCAAGAAGACTGCTGAAGACTTCAATTTCATCAATCCGAATTTGAATTGCGATGCTCTCTTTGTTGGTCAATGGCTTTGCCTCGCCGGGGGATTTGTTGGAAATTAAGCCAAATTTATTGGTATTGTTTTTTGAAGAAGAGTTATGATCGTTTCTTAAGTTTGAAGAGTTGAAGTTTAGAGTTTCTATGTTATAATTATATTTTCTAGTTTCTAGGCTCTTAATGTTTTTAAGTTTCAATGACGTTTGATTATCTTGTTTAAAAAGTCAAGTCTTGTAATTTATTTTCTAAAAGTGAAAAAGCTAAATATTGTGGCCTTCTCATCTTCTCCTTCAAAGTTGTGCGATTTGAGAGTCCCCACCTTCAAAATCTATCAGAAAATCATTATTGATCTTGTGCCTGTGACGTTCTTTTTCCAACAGGGTCAACCTAAGCCATAAACATATCCGCACTTTTTTGAAGCTATATAAATGGGAATGATATGTTGGAAATAGTTATATATAGATATATATACACATGCAATGATATGCGTGTGAATAAAGTAGAGTACAAATGCAACGCACTCATCACCCAGCTTTTGGTAATGGGAGTGTGGTGGTCACCATGTTTTGTTTCAGTGTCATCAAGTAATAAACTTTGAGTATTTTGATTAAAGATGTCATTAAGCGAATAAACATGTCTTTTATGTATTTTTACAGGACAGAACCGAGATAGCTAGCATTATGTAATTTAAAAGTATATGTTATTGAGGAGAAATATTTTGGCCGAGAAACAAACCTAGGAAAAGTAAAAATGTTATGAACCAAGTTGAAATTTGAGAAAGAGAGGATGGACAAAGCTATATATAGTCGAAAGTTCGTTTTACTGATTATCGTCTTTGATCGCACATAACTATTCTCCTAGGAACATGGGTTCGGTTTGACTTGGCAACCACGCCTCGCAACTAATAAGACCAATCCCATTCCAGGGAGAATCTTTAGGTTTTGATACAAAAACCTATAGAACCAACCTTAGTATTGGTTTGATTTCCTATTTCAGGAGAACTGAACTAGCCAACTCCAGCGTTTAAAAACCCATAAAACCCATTCAGAACCAAGGTTGGTTCGCAATTCTGACCTTCGACCAAGAAGCAAAATAATGTAGCTAAGTGGTTCTAGGATGAAATTTTGACCATTGGGTTTTTGCTACAGTTCAACCGGGACTAAAACTGGTTTTTGATGTCCTTAAAAGTTGACATTCGATGTTAATATGATAAAAGTTGATAACTCACTCAAAATTGGATTAGCAATTTTATGTAATAGTTGGTAAAATTGAAACATTGACAAGTTATGCAAATTAAAGTTTAAAAGTTGGTCACAAATTGGTAATTTGCAAACTATAAAAAAAAAAGTTAGTAATTTTGTAAACAGGTTGATAAATTGTCAAACAACTTACTTGGAAAAACATCAAAGATAGCTTTGTTTTTTTTTTAAGTATATCACAAAGAATATCTAATTGGTACACTGTGCCCATTTACCCCAAACTAATTTAGGTATCATAAAATATTTCAAATTGGTACACTTGTGACACATATGTTAGAATTTTTAGGATGAAATTGGGGTAAAAGCACGGGATTTTTGTCGATTTTCAAAACGTGAGGGAGCTCTTGAGGCAAAATTGACAGATTTTAGTAGATTTTCCAATTTGATTCATTTTATTTAGATTTGGCTTCACCAAGACGACATCACTTGGGATCGGATCAATGTCAAATGGCTATCATCTAGATTGTTTGCCATGTTTATTAATATAAAAAAAAACTAGTGTGAAGTTAAAGTACTACACTTGTACCAATTTGAATTTTTGGTGGGGTATTAGTCCATTTCTTTACCAAAAGTTCGAAACATGTACAAATATTAATTGACATTTACCAGCATTGAGAAATATCTGTACTTTTTGACACGAGATAATAGGATTTTGCCTTTAAATAAAAAAATTACCTCTTGATTTCTACAACAGGAAATTAATAAAATGATATGATTGTAAATGACCTTAATTATAGGTTCAGTAAAAATGAAATTTCAATGGAAGGCTATTCTTAGAAGCATACTATATTAAGGAGGCTTCTAAAAGACATAGAAGCTTTTAACAACTTTATCGATTCTTAGAAAATTGTAGTGATGTCTAGTTTAGCTTTTTAGAATCAAATCTCTTACACTAAATGTATATTTTTTCATTGAAGCTTCTTTAAAATAAAATTATGTTTTGTTTTCTAAAAGAAATAAAAGTTCCAATTCATTTTGAAAGATCGGCCAAACATTAAGAATTATTAACATTTTCCTAGCAAATGAATTCTTGGAAAACGTTTTCCACAAATGCCAAATTTAGGGTAAAAAAACGAAGCATAGTGAGGGAATTTAGGTGAAATTAATGCCTTTGACATTCGTTTTTCTATTTGGTATATCATTCTCCACTTCAGTAAAAAAAGGTGTCTCATTTCTTAGTTAGGTAATTTGTGGACCGTTCAAACACCATAGTAGTCTCATGATATACAACAAACGTGAGCCAGGGCACAGTTGAGCCAGCTACAACAAGAGAAACTCTTCACACTTTTATTAATAAAGCATAATTTTTTATCACAATTAGAAATATGCTGGCCTCATCCTAAGAATTACATTGTCAATTCAACTATCGGAAATAACTATATAAAAAAGAAGAAGACATTCTCATTGTATTATCCTCCACCTTATGTCGCACATCATAACTAAGCTCTAATTCATGTGTTTTTTTTTTCTTCCAACATACCACAGAACCTTTTAATAATCATTCAGACACATATTAGGCATGTACAAAACCCTTTAATTCAAGCCAACAGATCACGACATGCTACCTTTCATGAAGTTCACTCGATATCAAAATATAAACAAAATAAGCAAATATGAACAAAACAAGTTCAAGAGCATCAAGTAGATCAATCTAACTTAATCCCTCAAAACTTGGAACAACACAAATTAAATAAAGGTTGGAACTTTCGCTTTTGTAAGAAAAGATTGAAGCTGAAGGATTCAAGGTGTGGATGTCTCAGCCAAGTTGAGAAAGAAGGAGGCTTTCTCATTTTCCCATTTGTCATTTCACCTTTCAAAGATCACTGCGAAGCATTGGGAAAGTTAAATGTCATGACGTCATTTTAAGGGCTCAATTTATCGGTACAAATTAAGCTAAGTGTTGGTAATTAATTGGGTGACAACCGGCTCAATTTGGGTGAAGAGATGGAGAACCTTTTAATAATCCTTCTCTACGGCATTCTGTCGAGCAGTGGAGAGGCACTATTCAACTGCTGCAACCGTCGCTTCAACGGTCGATTCGCCGCCACCACCACCCACCGCCTGACCCAAGGGAATGGATGGAGTGGACGACAGCCAGTGGGAGGCCGCCGCGTGGCGTCGGCGAGCTGATTTTCAGCTTGCCCCCAACCACCACTACTCGGGTAAACCGAGTTTCCACTCCACTTTCGACCTACGCCATCTCCAGCTCAAACCTCCTCTGCCATCGCCGTTGGTGCGATTGGAGAGCCCGCAACGCCCTCTGTTCAGCACCACCCACTGTCGCCTTCGGTTTGGCCGGAGCTGTTGCCGGCAGCCCCCGAAAGTGGGTTTCACGGTTTGGTTTTTCTGGGTTTTCCAGAAAAACCCGCGACCTTCAAACGGTGAGATCTCTCAACCTCGAACACTTAGGCTCAAACCGACCCACCAATCGACTCCTAAGGGTCTTTAAACCTCGATTTTGACTCTTGTTGGGTTCGATTTGGTCTAGGTTCACGAGAGATCGGCTAGGTTTGAGACGAGCTCAAACCCTAGCTCACCGGAGCCCCAATCCATCGTCGACGCCGTTACAACCATCGCCGCCGCTCGCCGTGGGTGTCTTTCGACTCGCAACCACCTCGTGCGTGAGTCTAGCTGCTCATTTTCCCTTGATTTGGTCTGGAATTCTTGAATTTTAGCTCGAGAACCCTAACCCCTCTTTTGGAAACCCTAGAATCCGAGCCGCCGGCTTCGTGGCCGGATTTCTCTCAGCTCCGACCACCCCAGCTCACGGTACTACCACCGTTTGACGCGCCGGAGGAGTAGCTTTCAGATCCGACCGGTCTCAAGCTTCGGTTTGGCCGGTGGACGGAGAACGGCGGCCAAACCCGATGTGCCTCGACGACCCGACTCGCAAACCGAAAAGACGAACCAGGTACCTTGATCGAATGGTATGGATGGATCGACTGATGTTAGTATAGTCCATGATGGTACCTCGCTTGATGCAAGAGACACCTTAGTGCCATTAATTGGCGTGTGGTGGTGCCGGAGGCACAAGTTCTTACAAAAGTTGAAAAATTTCAACTTTGGTGCAGCAGTGAAACAAGTACTTTGAGAAGGCGCGACGGAGTCGGCCAAGTACCTCATGGGGTTTTAGTTCGATAAACCTTCCCTATTGATAGTTAAATCCGTGGCTAACTTTATTAAATTCGCAATTTGATTATTAGTCGTGCAATTTATTTATTAATTTCGGTTTACTTAAATTATTAGCCTTGCACCCGATTTACCTTAATTGTTAGATTAATTAGTATTCCAGCATTTATTTATTTGAAATTTAATTTAAGTAATTATTGCCTTATTTATTTATTATTAATCGTTTATTTATTTTAGATAGTCGATTGCTATGGATCGCTGAGTAGAGTGCAATTAATTACCCTAGTAGTAGTACGATTTGATTTGATTGATTAGTCTTGGTGACCGCGAGACGAGAGGCTTACTGGGTAGACTAGTCCTGAGTTGGTTACACTGTAATGTTAGGTTCGTATGGGAGAGAGGTGCTAAAGTTCCTTTCCTTGTCATGTTAGTCGACCACTCTGACTAGAGACCGAGAGTTGGGTGGGACATTTTAAGGACCCTAGGGTAGGGATGTTCTTAATATAGGGTTAGGGTTTGTTCACTGAGATACCAAGTATCTCATTCCACCACCCCCACCATCCCAGGACCCAGCTATGGACTTGGAGCAGGGACTCTCCAACTTGGAGGACCCATTCGAGGAGGAGGAGCACCAGGAGGAGGAGCTGTTGGAGGAGGAGCCTATCGAGGAGGAGGATTGGGAGCAGTAGGAGCAGGAACCTCGGGAGGAGGAGGACTGGGATCAGCTACCGCTGGAACCTCTAGAGGAGGAGGACCCGGTGGAGGACTCGGAGCCGGAGGCTCCCTTTAACTCGGACGAGGAGGCAGAAGACCTGGAGGAAGAGATAGGGATGGTCCCTGATCATCGTGTCGATAGAGGGTGCATGATTAATAGGGAGGTAAGGGATAGCGGACTTATCGTGGAGACTCAAGAGCAGACAGAGTGGATTTGGAGTATCCCGAAGCAGATCTTGTTGCCGCACCAGCACACAGTGGAGTACACCGGTTTCCTAGAAACCAAGATGGAATATCTAACGGAGCGGTGCGGAGTACCCTGGGGAGGATACGAGTCTGGTTATGACGACCCCGACGGAGCCGACGACACGGAGGACGGGACTGTCCTTAATCCGAAACCCCACTTTAGTATAAGGAAGTATTTAGACTCACTCCCGAAGCCGTAGGGCAATACCCCTCCCTCTTTACCCACGATTTTTGGTTGTATAGCTGTGCGGAGGTGCGCACCCTAAACTTTTGATATTTCCCCCAGGTAGGTTTTCTTTTGTAATCAGGGATTTGTGAACACGGTTGAAACTGTTGTTTAATTGGAAAGTACTTGTGAATTCTATCTTGGTTCCTCATGATGTATTAACTGTGATGTGGTTTGTGACGACGGAGATTAGTTGGGAGGTAATTTAATTTGGATCCTAGAAGTATCGCTACGATCCCGAGAAACCGGGACATGAAAACTTGGTATCAGAGCCAGGTTGTAACCTAAGAAATGTTAACCTTCTTTTGGAGTGATAAAGAGCAGTTGAGCTAGCAAGAACGACTAGATAGGACCCCAATGAGTTAAGGTTAAGTCTGATCATGAGGACATGGATGCATGACCGAGATTAGCTCAAGACCCTCACTTAACCTTTAGGATTGGTGTCATCTGTTTAGCCGCGTAGGCACGGTATGGGACGCGCTTAGCAAGGCCAAGCACTTGACTAGAGACCATAGGGTTGAGTCTATGTTTAACCGCGTTGGCACGGTATGGGACATGTGCAACAAGGTTGAGCATGAGACAAGTGACTTGAGAGTCTAGTTTAGCTGAGTTGGCATGATCTAGAACGTGTACAGTAAAGTCGAACTAGGACTTGTGGTTTCGAGAGGCAAGCAATCGACTACTTAGAGTGATGAGACTGTACCTCGGTTGACACACGGCTAGGTTGTCACGCAATTCATGACCGTGACGTTCCTAAGAGAAAGGATTCAGGCCGTGTCTCCGCTAGTATGGCGAAGGTGCGTGGTACCAAGAGAGGTAGCCACTTGTGCACAGTAGTCGATGACCTGACGAGGTCCCGACTATAGACCTGCGGGGTCGAGCGTGTTGTACCTTTGGTTGATGAGTTGCATCTGTTGGTCGGAAATGACACCCTCGTAATAGTGTACTTAGATACCGTGTTTTCCTTTTAATAAGGGTGTCCCTTTGATTCAAAAATGACTGTACTGCTATAGATCATGCATTACTATGAACGTTGGCTGAAATCCTCAAAGAGTGAAGAGAGCGTCGTAATGCTGATTACAGGAAGGCTAAATGGCCAGACTTGGGAGACCTCCACGAAAGAGGGCGATGATTGGTCGCTTTGGGGTTAAAGAAGCTGACGCCCAAGGAGATCCCCGTGTCGAAGGACTCGTAAGGTCTCTCGAAGACCTACGAGAGGAGGTCTGACAACAAGCAAGGAACCAGGAAACCGCTATAGCAGCTGCAGTAAATGCCGCCATAACTGCGATGAGAAATGAAAATGCTGCTGGAGCCCAAGGACCTGCCAGGGGAGGCGAGGAAGGAGAAGTGGAAGTCCCGGCTCCTGTCCCTACAGCAGGAGGTGTAAACGGGGAAAGGAGGAAGCAAAGACAGGTCGGGCAGTTCCTGAAACTGAAACCCCCAGCTTTCACCAGAATGGGAGACCCTAAAGCAGCTACTGAATGGCTGTTAGAGTTGGAAAAGATCTTTAAGGTGATGGAATGCACTGACGAGGATCGGGTAACCCTGGCAGTGTATCAGTTGCAAGGAAACGCGAATCACTGGTGAAGGGCCACCAAAGGCATCATCTTCCCTGAGGGTGTGGTGCCAACTTAGGACGAGTTCGTGGAGGCTTTCAATGAGCAGTACTTCTCGGAGTCTGCTAGGGATGCAAAGTTGGCTGAATTTCAAAGGCTCAGCCAGAATAGCATGTCTGTGGTGGAGTATGAGGCGAAGTATGCTGCCCTAGCAAAGTATGGAAAGATATTGATTGAAGACCCTGTCGACAGGGCGAAAAGATTCCGAGAAGGGCTGAAACCTGAGATCAAGATGCAGCTAGCGCCCTTCAACCTACAAAATTATAAAGAAGTGTATACTAAAGCCTTGATGGTGAAGAAGGACATCAATGATAGGGCAGCCGCATCTGGGTCGCGGTTCTTCACCAATAGGAGCAACAATTTTCAGCGAGGAAAGAAGCCGATGTCAGGGACGAAGAAGCCCTTTTCAGTCATCCGGAACGGCGGAGTCAAGAAACCCCCGTTCCATCAGGAAGCTTGGTGCCGTCAGTGTGGAAAACCCCACAAAGTAGGACCCTTTCCCACAAGGAACAAGGGATGCTTCAATTGTGGCCAGCTGGGCCACATGGTTCGAGATTGCCCCCAACGGGCGTTCAGGGTGCAACCACAACAACAAGTTAGGCAACTGGCGGGAATGGCACCTCCCCTCTTATTGGATCGACCCTCGGCTCAAGGGAGAGTCTATGTAGTCACAAGAAATAAAGCTCAGAACTCAGGAGGAGTTATAACAAGTACCATCTCCCTGCACCGCTGTCCTGCTTATGCTTTATTTGATACGGGAGCTACCCATTCGTTTATTGCCGAGCGTTTCGTGGAGTTGGTAGGGTTAACTGTGGAGCCCTTAGCCGTAGTCCTTAATGTTTCGGCCCCTCTGCATGCTAACATGTTATTCGTTAATGGGTGTAAAAGGTGTGAGATAGTGATTAGTAGGGAGAAGGGGTTGATTGATTTGGCTGTGTTAGACATATATGATTACGATGTGATAATTGGCATGGATTGGTTGACCAAGCAGAAAGCTATGGTAGACTACTCTAGGAAAGTAATAAGATTATGTCCGTCCGAGGACTCAAGTTACGAGTTCGTCGGGAGTCACGGGGGACCATCGACTATAATTGTTTCCTCCTTGGACACTTCGGTCGAAGGACCGGAGTTGGGAGAGATCGCGGTAGTGCAAGAATTTTCCGATGTGTTTCCAGAAGAATTACCTGGTTTACCCTCGGAAAGAGAAGTCGAGTTCGCGATTGAAGTACCCCCTGGGACGGAGCCAATTTCGAAAGCACCCTATCGAATGTCACTCTCGGAGTTGAAGGAGTTGAAGGTGCAAATGCAAGAGTTGCTGGAAAAAGGATTTATCCGCCCTAGTGCGTCACCATGGGGCGCGCCGGTACTCTTTGTGAAGAAAAAGGATGGATTCTTAAGGTTGTGCATTGACTATAGACAGCTGAACAAGGTGACGGTTAAAAACCGATATCCGTTACCCAGAATTGATCATCTGTTCGACCAGTTGCAAGGAGCTAAAGTTTTCTCAAAGATCGACCTGAGGACGGGATATCATCAATTGAGGATTAAAAAGGAGGATATCCCTAAAAACGCTTTTCGAACTCAGTATGGTCACTACGAGTTCATGGTGATGCCATTCGAGCTGACTAATGCCCCGTCAGCATTCATGGACCTGATGAACAGGGTTTTTAGGGAGTACTTGGACCGATTCATCATTGTGTTTATTGACGATATCCTAGACTACTCAAAGAGCACTGCGAAACATGAGCTGCACTTAAGAATAGTATTGTCTGTACTACGAGGACACGCACTTTACGCGAAGTTTAGCAAGTGCGAGTTTTGGCTAGATCGCGTAGTCTTTCTAGGTCATGTAGTTTCGGGAGAAGGAATTTCTGTGGACCCTGCTAAGATTGAAGCGGTGATGGATTGGCCAAGACCCACGATGGTGACGGAGGATCGAAGTTTTCTGGGTCTGGCCGGGTACTATCGACGGTTTGTGGAGAAGTTTTCCAGTATATCGTTACCCTTGACTAGCTTGTTGAAAAAGGAAACGAGGTTCAAGTGGACTGATAAGTGCGAAAGGAGCTTCCAAAGACTGAAGGAGAAATTAACCACCGCACCAATTCTAACCATCCCATTAGAACCAGGTGGTTATGAGGTCTACAGTGACGCATCCTATCAGGGACTAGGATGTGTGCTGATGCAGCATGGATGAGTAGTAGCCTATGCGTCGAGGCAGTTGAAGCCGCATGAACAGAACTATCCGACGCACGACTTGGAGTTGGAAGCAGTGATCTTTGCACTTAAGATTTGGAGGCACTACTTGTGTGAAGAAAAGTTCCCAATCTACACGGATCACCAGAGCCTCAAGTATCTGTTTTCTCAGAAGGAGCTGAACATGAGTGTCGCGACCTCCCCGAAGGTGCACCACCTAGGGGTTAGGGCTAATGGATTGCTAAACCTAATTTAGCTCAAGCTCTCCCAAGCTCATACCAATTCACGACTTAAATTTCAATTCTTAAACATGCAAAATTAATTCAATTGGAGTCGCCACTAATCTATTTATGGTGGGTCGATTAGAAACCCATGTAAAATACTGGGAGTAGTATTTTACCCCTACGAACCAGAGATTTCGAATTCAGGGACTCGAGAACCTATTTTCTTTTATTTCAAAAAAAATTGGCAGGCAGCTTGAATTGATTTTGAGTTAATTCCCTAACATGCAAGGTGATCATGCGAGTGCGCAGACATTAATGGAAGTGCTAAATGAAATAAAACAATAAACAAAAATGACCTATCAAAGTAAATCAACAAGAAAACTACTCTTTTTTGGGATTTTCATTAATTCTACATGAAAAAATCCTAATGCAAATCTAAATGAATAAATGAAACTAATTATCTATAGTTAAATAACATCCAATTTAGACTAGGAACTAAATCTCATTTAATTCCTAATTTAAACTAAAATATTATCTTAACTACGGATAATATCTTAAAACATGAAAATTGAACTACTATGCGAATGCATGAAAGTCTAATTCTAATGACCTAACATGGTTTAAAACATGCAAAACCTAGATTAATTTGAACTAAATGGCATGCTATTTGACTAACTGAATTAAAATGACATGCAAAGGTTTTTTTAAAAGCGTTTTCTTTATTTATTAAATGAAATTCAAAATTAATTAGATTAATTAAAATGTGAAAACTTAACCTAATATGACTCATAAATTCCTAAATGTATTACTCTATCATGGTATAAATGGGCATGCAATGACATTTAACTAAATTAATTAATTACATGCGACTATCTAAATGATGCATGAATAATTTTTTTGAGTTTTATCAATGAAAATTCGAAATTTAGTAAGTGCATAAATTAAACATGTACTAACCTAACATGACATCATCAAATGACTTTAATTCTAATGCAAATTTGACCTAATATCCTAGCATGACTAAAGATGCAATTCCTAAGTGACATGCATGAATGACATGTAATCTTCCTAATTAACATGAAATTCAATATGCCTAAACATGAAAAGAAAGACTAATGCTATGATATGCATATGAGTTTTTTATCTTTTTTATTTTTATTTTTTATTGACTTTGAAATAAACATGAAAACCTAATTTAACTAAATGAATAAATTAAACATGTGATTGTTCTAATGCAAATATGCAAATTAATCATGCCATGCAATACTATCTAAATGCAATGCAATTTAATGCAATTCTATCTAATATGCAATATAACATGGGATGCAAATTTTTTTGTACCTTTTTTTAGTTAATTAAAAAATGCAATTAAATCGACGGATCGTATCTCGGACATGAGATCGGATCGGCCAACTAATGCACATGCAAATGGAATTAATAATGCCTAACCTAAAAATGCATGTGCAAATTAAACATGATGCAAAAACAAACTTGACAAAATGCCCCTTTTTTTGTGTTTTTTTTGTGTTTTTTTTTATTAAAAGAAACTAAATAAATAAAAAAATAAAAGGGAACCGGGTCAGGGCACCGAACCGGGTCGGGCTCGAGCCCTTACCCGCGCACAACTCAGCCCGCGTGCTGAGGATGGGCCGGGTTGGGCCTGCGACGGGCCCGGCCCATCTTCTTTCCTCTTTTTTTGTTTCTTTCTTCTTCTTTTTTTTGTGCGCAGATGGACCTGATCTTTCCGGCCCGACTCTCTTCTGTCTCGGCCCGAACCCTTTCTCCTACGAATGAACGGGCTCGGCCCGTCCTCTCTCCCTTCACGTGGGCCCGTCCAGTCTCGGCCCAACCTGCAAACAAAAGCAACCCTGTTCTTTTCTGCGCGTGGGCTGCTGGCCTTGCGCAGCCGCACAGGCCATCCAACTCCTCCAGGCCCACTCCAGTTTCTCCTCCACACGCGGCCCATCTCCTGTGGACCCATCACTGTGGATCGTCTTCCTCGCCGAACGTTTCCACCATGGGAGACCTGCAAGTAGAAACGGAAGCAGCTCGCTGGCGTTCTTCTCTGCCTCAATCTATCGCGACCAGCGAGACAACCCACTCGCCAACGAGCTTCCTGCTTCAAATTATCTCCAACCAGCAAACCCACACGCAGCAAAAAGTATATAGAAAAGAAGAGAAACCCGCGAAGAGCAATCGAGGAGAGAGTAGAGGGGTTCAATCGCGAGGGTTAAAAGCAAAGGGAGACTAACCCTAAAATGCAGCAAATCAATCACAAGAACAATGAGGATTAAAATCACGGCGACGTTGAAATCAACTGAGGCGACAAAACCGTGATTCCGTGTGAGAAAAAAAACCGGACTTACCTTCAAACAGAGAGAAAATCCAAGCAAGAGGAGAGACGGACGAAGCTTCCTCACCTTGCCTCGCGATTTCTCTCTCGGCCTCTCTCGATTTCTCTCTCACTCTCCTTCAGCAAAGAATCCAGAAGCTCCTCTGCCTCTTGGTCTTCTCACGCGTGTATGGGTGTATCTGTGTGTGAAGGATTTTTTTGCTTTTTCTCTCTTTTTCCAGAAATAGTGTTTTGCTCGATTAAGGCTTCGGTGAATGCCTTGCTCGGTCCAAGCTTCGTAATTAATGAATGTGTCAGTCAGAAATTTTTCAATGAATGACCGTGTCCTCCTTTGTGCGTGCAACCCATGCTTTATAGTGGGTAGAAAAGACATCTCGGTCAAATCTTGGAAGATTTGACCGGGATATATTTTCCTTTCTTGCTTCTGCGTAGAGGGCTCTTGCCAGTAGAAAGGAATTTCGGTCAAATCCTCACGGATTTTACCGAAATTTTCTTTCCCTAACGCATTTATTCTCTATTTGCATCCTTTCCTCTCTGATAAAATATATTCCGCCCAGCAATTCTTTCCCAAAACCTTCTTGCCGCTGATGCCGTTTTCTCAAATGCATGATGCAATGATATTTTTTTTTTAGGAATTAAAATCCCTATTTTCTATTTTTATTTTCATGCAATCTATATGCTAAACTTAAAAAAATAGGTGTCAACAATGAGGCAACGTAGGTGGATGGAACTACTAAAGGATTGTGATTGTGAGATTCTATACCATCCGGGAAAAGCAAACCGTGTGGCGGATGCTTTCAGCCGCAAATCCTCTCTAGCCTCCTTAATGATCAAGGAATGGCAACTGCTAGAAAAGATGAGGAACTCGGAGTTTAAGTTCGAGGTTGGACACCTAACTTGTTTGATGGCTACACTAAGGATCGAGCCTCAGATCCAAACTAGGATTAAGGAATTGCAACCCATGGACCTTTTCCTTGGAGAAATCCTACAGTCGGAGGACGAGCAGAAGAAACCTAATTTCTAGGTTTCGGAGGATGGAGTCCTGAAGTTTCAAGGGAGACTCTGTGTGCCCGACAATCAAGAACTCAAGGAGGAAATCTTGTCGGAAGCACACCGAAGTAACTATAGTGTCCATCCAGGGAGCACGAAGATGTATAAGAACCTAAGGCCTCACTATTGGTGAAATGGGATGCAAGGTTCGTAGCCAAGTGCTTAACCTGCTAGCAAGTCAAGGCACAGCACTGCAAGCCGGGAGGTCTCCTGAACCCTCTAGAGATCCCAGAGTGGAAATGGGAGCACATCACGATGGACTTCGTGACAGGATTACCAAGGAGCCAGCGAGGTCACGATATGATTTGGGTTATAGTGGACAGGCTAACCAAGTCAGCTCATTTCCTAGCGGTGCGCAAGAAACTTCCCCTGGATCGATTGGCGAAGTTGTATGTGGCTCAAATAGTCAGACTCTACAGAGTTCCTGTAACTATCACATCAGATCGTGATCCCCGATTCACTGCGTCATTTTGAAAAAGTCTGCAAGGAGCACTAGGTACCAGACTGCAATACAGCACAACTTTTCACCCTCAGACCGATGGACAGTCTGAACGGACTATTCAAACCCTTGAACACATGCTAAGGGTGTGTGTTTTGGATTTCAAGGGAGGTTGGGAGGATCGACTACCCCTAGTCGAGTTTGCATATAACAATAGCTTCCAACAGAGCATTCGAATGGCCCCTTTTGAGGCACTGTATGGACGAGCCTGTAGAACTTCTGTCTGTTGGGATGAGGTAGGAGAACGAAAGGTTTAAGGGCCCAAATTGGTGAAACAATCATAGGATGTAGTGAAATTGATCAGGCAAAGGCTAAAGACGGCCCAAAGTCGACAAAAGAGTTACGCAGACTGAAGACGCAGACCATTGGAGTTTCAAGAAGGAGACCATGTCTTCCTAAAGGTGTCACCCAAGAGAGGGACATCTCGTTTTGGCAAAAATGGAAAATTGAGCCCCAGATATGTAGGACCCTTTAAGAAATTGGAGAAAATTGGAACTGCAGCTTACCGTCTAGCCTTACCACCGAATCTGGAACAGATTCACAGCATCTTCCATGTATCGATGCTGAGGAAGTATGAGCAAGATCCTTCGCACGTACTAAGCCATGAAGACCTTGAACTTGATGATCAAGTTTCGTACGCAGAAAGACCAGTTAGGATCGAAGACTGAAAGGAGCGGACGCTTAGGAACAAGGTTACTCCTCTAGTCAAAGTCGTCTGGCAGCACCACGATGTAAAAAGCGCCACCTGGGAGAGCGAAGAGACCATGAGGCGCTAGTACCCTCATCTGTTTGAGGGTTTAGAAGTAGCAAATTTCTGGGAAGAAATTTCTTAAGGGGGTGGATTGTAACAGCCGCATTACGGACTCGATTCGCATTTACGGCCTCGGGGAAATTTCCGAGAAATTTCATAATTTCCTTTTAATTTCGTGAAATTTGTGAAAGGCTCTTGAATTATTGAAATTAGTGGTTAAAAATTTATTTGGGCCCAAAATGTCAAAATTTTGGTATTGGAAAATTTTAAGAAATTTAGAAATTTTTCCCAAATTTTTACAGATTTTTAAATTAATTTTCTAATTTTCGAAAATTAAAATTATTATTATTTTAATTAAATTTCCGAACCGGCCAGCGAACCGGCTGGCCCAACCGCCTGAACTGGGCGGTCCGACCGGGTCGGACCAGATGGCACGCGCCACGCACGCGCGCAGCTCTCCCCCTCTCTCTTTCTCTCTCCTTCTCTACGGCATTCTGTCGAGCAGTTGAGAGGCACTGTTCAACTGATGCAACCGTCGCTTCAACGGTCCATTCGCCGCTGCCACCACCCACCGCCTGACCTGAGGGGATGGCTGGAGTGGACAGCAACCAGTGGGAGGCTGCCGCGTGGCGTCGGCGAGCTGATTTTCAGCTCGCCCCCAACCACCCCCACTTGGTTAAACCGAGTTTCCACTCCACTTTCGACCCACGCCATTTCCAGCTCAGACCTCCTCTACCCTCGCCGTTGGTGCCATTGGAGAGCCTGCAACGCCCTCTGTTCAGCACTACCCATTACCGCCTTCAGTTTGGCCGAAGCTGTCGCCGGCAGCCCCCGAAAGAGGGCTTCACGGTTTGGTTTTTCTGGGTTTTCCAGAAAAACCCGCGACCTTCAAACGGTGAGATCTCTCAACCTTGAGCGCTTGGACTCAAACCGACCCCACCAATCGACTCCTAAGGGTCTCTAAACCTCGATTTTGACTCTTGTTGGGTTCGATTTGGTCTAAGTTCGTGAGAGATCAGCTGGGTTTGAGACGAGCTCAAACCCTAGCTCACCGGAGCCTCAATCCGTTGCCGACGCCGTTATAGCCATCGCCGCTGCTGGCCATGGGTGTCTTTCGACTCGCAACCACCTCGTGCGTGAGTCTAGCTACTCCTTTCTCCTCGATTTGGTCTGGAATCCTCGGATTTCAGCTTGAGAACCCTAACCCCTCTTTTGGAAACCCTAGAATCCGAGCCGCCGACTTCGTGGCCGGATTTCTCTCAGCTCCGACCACCCAATCTCACGGCACCACCACCGTTCGACGCGCCGAAGGAGCAGCTTTCAGATCCGACCGGTCTCAAGCTTCGGTTTGGCCGGTGGACGGAGAACGGCGACCAAACCCGACGTGCCTCGACGACCCGACTCGCGACCCGAAAAGAAGAACCAGGTCTATGACTCGCCGGAGAAGACAACCGTCGCCGTCGCCGTCGCCGGAGCAATCGATGTCGCCGGAGACCAGTCAACAGGCTAGCCGCCGGCCCAGTGAGCCAGACCCAGCCACGAGGCCCAGCAGCCGGCCTGGCCCAGCCCAGGCGGCCCGAGAGAGAAAGAAAAGAAAAGAAAAGAAAAGGAAAGGCGGGCGGAAAAAAAAAAGAGTTATTTTCTCTTGGCCGTCAGCAGGTGTCCGGTTCAGCAGAGTGGAAGCCAAGAGACTCACAAGTGAATGGGCTCTAAACCTTTATTAGGCGCATTTACTGCTTTAGTAGAAATTAGCTAGAACGGCTAGAATTGCTAGGATTCCTAGAAATTAGGATTGCTTGATTGTTTGATTGATTGATTGTTTGCTTGATCGAATGGTATGGCTGGATCGACTGATGTTAGTATAGTCCGTGATGGTACCTTACTTGATGCGAGAGACACCTTAGTGCCATTAATTGGCGTGTGGTGGTGCCGGAGGCACAAGTTCTTACAAAAGTTGAAAAATTTCAACTTTGGTACAGCCATGAAACAAGTACTTTGAGAAGGCGCGACGGAGTCGACCAAGTACCTCACGGGGTTTTAGTTCGATAAACCTTCCCTGTTGATAGTTAAATCCGTGGCTAACTTTATTAAATTGGCAATTTGATTATTAGTCGTGCAATTTATTTATTAATTTCGATTTACTTAAATTATTAGCCTTGCACCCGATTTACCTTAATTGTTAGATTAATTAGTATTCCAGCATTTATTATTTGAAATTTAATTTAAGTAATTATTGCCTTATTTATTTATTATTAGTCGTTTATTTATATTAGATAATCGATTGCTATGGATCACTGAGTAGAGTGCAATTGATTACCCTAGTAGTAGTACGGTTTGATTTGATTGATTAGTCTTGGTGACCGCGAGACGGGAGGCTTACTGGGTAGACTAGTCCTGAGTTGGTTACACTGTAATGTTAGGTTCATATGGGAGAGAGGTGCTAAAGTTCCTTTCCTAGTCATGTTAGTCGACCACTCTGACTAGAGACCGAGAGTTGGGTGGGACGTTTTAAGGACCCTAGGGTAGGGATGTTCCTAATCTAGGGTTAGGGTTTGTTCACTGAGATACCAAGTATCTCATTCCACCACCCCCACCATCCCAGGACTAAGTTAGGGTTTGTTCACTGAGATACCAAGTATCTCATTCCACCACCCCCACCATCCCAGGACCCAGCTATGGACTCTCCAACTTAGAGGACCCATTCGAGGAGGAGGACTACCAGGAGGAGGAGCTGTTGGAGGAGGAGCCTATCGAGGAGGAGGACTGGGAGCAGCAGGAGCAGGAACCTCGGGAGGAGGAGGACTGGGATCAGCTACCGCTGGAACCTCTGGAGGAGGAGGAGGAGGAGCCGGAGGCTCCCTTTAGCTCGGACGAGGAAGCAGAAGACTTGGAGGAAGAGATAGGGATGGTCCCTGATCATCCTGTCGATAGAGGGTGCGTGATTAATAGGGAGGTAAGGAATAGCGGACTTATCGTGGAGACTCAAGAGCAGACAGAGTGGATTTGGAGTATCCCGAAGCAGATCTGGTTTCTGCACCAGCACACGGTGGAGTACACCGGTTTCCCAGAAACCAAGATGGAATATCTAACGGAGCGGTACGGAGTACCCTAGGGAGGATACGAGTCTGGTTACGATGATCCCGACGGAGCCGACAACACGGAGGACAGGACTGTCCTTAATCCGGAACCCCACTTTAGTATAAGGAAGTATTTAGACTCACTCCCGAAGTCGTAGGGCAATACCCCTCCCTCTTTACCCGCGATTTTTGGTTGTATAGCTGTGCGGAGGTGCGCACCCTAGACTTTTGATATTTCCCCCATGTTGGTTTTCTTTTGTAATGAGGGATTTGTGAACACGGTTGAAGTTATTGTTTAATTGGAAAGTACTTGTGAATTCTATCTTGGTTCCTCATGTTGTATTAACTGTGATGTGGTTTGTGACGACGGAGATTAGTTGGGAGGTAATTTAATTTGGATCCTAGAAGTATCGCTACGATCCCGAGAAACCGGGACGTGACAGCTATACTGAAGCCGAGAGCCTACTCCTCTTTTGATTTCTCCTTTTTGCTTGTCTTTTCTTTTCTCTCCCGATATATTTTGAGAGTTTGTTAGTCTGAATAAATTTCTGAAACGAATCTCGGGTGACTGTGGAGTCCATTTCAGTCCTTATCTAAGAGGATGATCGTGATGTGGTTCCACAATCTCTTCAAGATTTGGCCGCTCTTCTCTTCTGATTTATATTTCGATCTAAATTTAGGAGTTTTACTCTCCCGATCTATATTTGGGAGTTCCTTCCAGGTACCTGATCTGTGTTTTTATCATTTTTTGATGTTGTTATTCCAGCATGGTGATGGTAATGAGTGCGTTGAACCTAAACGCACGCCACAAACCATTGCAAGTGAAAGTGAAGATCTTGGCATGTGCTCATCACTGAGTATAGTGATTGGCCGCCAAAAGTTTATGCTAGCAGATTTGTTCTTGAGGGATAAGAGTGTGCTCGCTACAGTTTATGGTTTGTTATGTGTTGGTTTGCTAGATTTGAAAGATTTTTGTGTACTCTCCCATGTATTATTCTGAGAAATGAATGAAATCTTTCTTTCGACCAAGAAAAAAATTAAGTTGAATGTTATTTTACATTGCGGTAAATAAACTGGGAACTCAATGTCCATTCTAAATACTAATAAGTCAGAAAAGTATTGTGATTTCACTAAAATTATAAGCAAAGCCTATTGAACGCTGGGGAAATATCGATACGGTAACTTTTAATTATCCGATTTGTATTTTAGTGCAAATTGATCCCTGTCAACAATTACTATGGTGATAAGTCTTTCATCATTACTATATTAAATTATAACTCTTCATGACGTTATAATTTCTAATGAAGTTGCATTCTAGAAAACCATAGTTAAGGAAGGTATTATTTATTATTATAATCCCTCCTGACATTTAGCGACCTAATTGAAATTTTCTCAAATGACCCAAAAAATCCCAAGTGAATTATTTATTATATCTTAATTTGAAATTTATTAACAAATTTAGAATTTCACAATGGATCCATTCATTATTAAGTTAGCCGCACTAAGGAATTAACAGATTTTTCCTCCCATATCAACACTAGATGGCATTTTATGTAGCCATCATGAGTAATGTTATGCTAATCAACCCTTTACCAAAAAAAAATGTTATGCTAATCAACAATATAACCTATTCTAGTTCATTGGCCCTAGTGAGGTTTGTCGTTATACCTTCAAGCATAATTCATTCAACTGCCGTGGGTAGAACTTTAAGCAACTCGCAGTCCGCATATGCTTGATCATCAATTCAGTCTCCTCTCATTGATAAGACACATTATTTTTCCCAAAATAAAATAAAAAAACATGCAAGTCTCAAGCCTCATCCTAATATATCATCGACATGAGGATCCGAGCCTTGTGGTTATTATCGAGGCAAAAAGAATTTTGTTAGTTTAATAGTTGCAATTGACAATAAAAAAAAGACACTAGCATTGTATTATCCTCCTCCATATGTCAAATATCACGATTAAACGTTTCTTTAATAGGTAATCCCATGCAATGAAGAATAAGTCTACATTAAGCCGTCTCTTTCTTGTTCATAACAACGTGATTTGTCTTAGGCTCTACTTTCATCTATAAATAGATAGATACATTATGACGATTTATCTCAATCTCAGTAACCGCATAATTTAACCAGTTGAAAAGCATGGCCAAGATCACCAGCCACAAGTTCACCGTCTTCTTCAACTTGGTTTTAGTACTCTTCTTTGTCTTCATGGTCTCCATGGCCGAGAGCAGAGTTGCTGGAAGTTAGTAATGTTTTACCACTATCCATTTATAGGATAATGCACGTCTTCCGTATTTCTATTCTATCTTTATAATTTTGCTATATATGATAGTAATGCAACTCTCTATTGTAATGTAAATAGTTGATTTGAAGAAGTATCGTTGCGTTTCCCTCTTATTTAATGCATGGCACTTCCCAGGTTTTGCAGCAACAAATGCCGGCCTGGTGTGCAACAAAGTGGTGGGAGTGAAGAATGGAGACACTTGCTTCGCCACAGCAAATCAGTCCGGGTTGACTGCTGAATCCTTCAGTTCCATCAATCCGAATTTGAATTGCGAAGCTCTCTTTCTTGGTCAATGGCTTTGCATCTCCGGGGGATCAACCTAAGCCATAAACATATCCGCACTTTTTGAAGCTATATGAATGAGAATGATATGTGGGAAATAGTTATATATATATATATATAGAGAGAGAGAGAGAGAGGCACGCGGATTGTTCTGCGTGTGAATAAAGTAGTGTACAAATGCAACGCACTCATCACTCAACTTTGGGTAATGGGAGTGTGGTGGTCACCATGTTATGTTTCAGTTTCATCAAGTAATAAAGTTTGAGTATTTTTTTTTAAAGTGTCATTAAGCGAGTGCACCTGTTTTGTTTGTAAAAATGTTATAAACCAAGTTGAAGTTTGAGAAAGAGAGGATGGACAAAGCTATAAAGTTGGTATTTTTTTTTACTGATTATTGTCTTTAATCGCAAATAACTGATTCTCCTAGGAATCTGGGTTCGGTTTGACTTGGCAATCACGCCTCGCAACTCATCAGACCAATCCCATTCGGGGGTGGCGAAGGGGGGAATCATTTAGGTTTTTGATATAAAACCTATTGAACCAACCTAGTATTGGTTTGATTTCAGATTTCAGCGTAGGTTCAATTTGAGAACTGAACCAGCCAACTCCGGAGTTTAAAAACACATAAGTCCCATTCAAAACCAAGGTCGGTTCACAAGTCTGACCTTCGACCAAGAAGCAAAATAATGTGGTTATGTGGTTCTAGGATAAAATTTGACCATCGGGCTTTTGCTCCGGTTCAAGCAAGACTAAATCGGGTGTTTGACGTCTTTAAAGTTGACATTCGATGTTCATGTGATAAAAGTTGATAACGAAGTCAAAATTTCATTCAGTAATTTTATGTAATAGTTGGTAAACTTGAAACACTAGCAAGTTATGCAAATAAAAGTTTATAAGTTGGTAAAAAATTGGTAATTTGCAAACTTTAAAAAAGTAAGTAATTTCACAAGCAAGTAGATAAGTTGTCGAACAACTTACACGGAAAACATCAAAGATAGCTTTTTTTTTTTTTAAGGATTCATATCACAAAAAATCTCAAACAGGTATACTATGCCATATTTATCCCAAACTAATTTTGATCACCATGCCAGAATTACCCCAAACTAATTTTGATATAATAAGAAATTTCAAATTGGTACGCTCATGATAAATCTGTTAAGAGTTTTAGGATGAAATTGGGGCAAAGTTCCGGATTTTAGTCGATTCTAAAAACTAAATGGACCTCTCGAGGCAAAACTAATAGATTTTAGTAGATTATCCAAATTTGATTTATTTTATTTTGATTTGGCTTCACCAAGACAGACAACTATGGGAGACAATGTTAAATTTCATATCGGATCAATGTCAAACGGCTATTATCTGGATTGTTTGCCATGTGTATTGATATAAAAAAAAATAGTTTCAGGTTAATGTACTGTGCATGTGTCGATTCGATTTTTTGGAGTGGTATTATCAACCAAAGGTTCGATACATCTACAAACGTTAATTGACATTCACCGGCACTGTGAAATATCTGTACTTTTTGACACGAGACAATAGAATCTTGCCTTTAAACCAAAAGATTACCTCTTGATTTCTACAATAGAAAATTAATAAAATGACATTATTACAAATTACCTTAATTATAGCTTCAAGTAAAATCAAATTTAAATGGGAGGCTATTCTTAGAAGCATACTATATTAGGGAGGCATCTAAAAGACATAGAAGCTTTTAACAATTTTATTGATTCTTAGAAAAATGTTGTGATGTCTGATTTAGCATTCTAGAATCAATTTTTTTTACGTTAGATGATATCTTTTCATTGAAGGTTCACCAAAAAAAATTAATTTTTCTTTTCTGAAAGACAGAAATAATTTTCCAATTCATTTTCAAAATTCGGCCAAACATCAACAATTATTGACATTTTTAAAAAAAATGAATTCTTGCAAAACTTCTTCCACAAATGCCAAATTTTGGGTTAGAAAACGAAGCATAGTGTGGGAAATTTAGGTCAAATTACCTTTGACATTCGTTTTTCTGTTTGGTTATCATTCTCCACTTCGGTCAAGAAAAGGTGTCTCATTTCGTAGTTAGGTAAATTGTGGACCGATCAAATACCTTAGAAGTCTCATGAATTACGACAAATGTGAGACATTGGTCAAATGAACTATCTACAACAAGAGAAACTCGTCACACTCTTATTAATAAGGCATAAATTTCTACACAATTAGAAACATGCCGGCCTCATCCTAAGAATATTCATCAAACATTGTTAATTCAAGGGATAATTGCCGATTTAGTTCTAAACATTTATCTACTTTGCCAATTCAGTTCTAAACCTTTTTTTAATGCCAAATGAGTCCTAAACCTTTTGCAACTTTGCTAATTAAGTCTTTCCGGCGTATTTTGGCCTGAAAATACCTACATGGCAATAACATGGTGCGACCGGCCGTCGCCAGCGACGATGTGGCCAAAACGCCATCGTTTTGGCATAAAAATTAAATCTTTTTCCCCTTTTTCTTTTTTCTTTTTTCCCAAACACTGTTCATCTTCTTCCTCGCACGTCTTCTTCCCCATGGAAACCCTAGCCGCACCCCTGCAAGCCCGAGAGACAGCCTCGTCGGCCGCGGGCGAGGGCGGCGGGGTCCGCCCAGATCTGGGCAGGAGAGAACCAGGGGGGAGATCGCGGAGAGAGAAGCCAAGAAAAAGAGAGGGGAGGAGAAAAAAAAACGTGTAGAGAGGAATCGGCCAAAAACAAAAAGGAAGGCGGGGGTTTTGGCTGCACAGGAGGAAAGAGGCAAAGCCAAAAGGCTAAAAACGCAAAAAAAAAATAAAAACAAAGAAAAGGAAAGGAGGAAGAAGGTGAGTTGGCGCGCCCCATTCGTCTATGCATTTCCGGGGCTTCTTGAGTCGCGCGTTTTCCCCGTTGCGGTACGGGTTTTTTACGGCGACGCGAGCCGAGAATGCGGAATCGTAAGGCCGTCGGTTTTTCTTTGTTTTTTGGGTGTTGCAGAGCATGTGTGGCGGCTGCAATTGGGAGGTGCTAAATGGTACCCAGATCTGGGCGGAGGCCGGTCCTCGCCAGTCACGGCAGCCCCCGCCGCTCTCGCTCGCGGCCGGTGAGGCTGTTTCTCAGACTTGCAGGGGCGCGGCTAGGGTTTCCATGGGGAAGAAGACGCGAGGAAGAAGATGAACAGTATCCGGGAAAAAGAAAAAAGAAAAAGGGGAAAAAGATTTAATTTTATGCCAAAACGACGTCGTTTTGGCCACGTCGTTGCCGGTGACAGCCGGTCGAGCCACGTCGTCGTCACGTAGGCATTTTCCGGCCAAAATCCGTCGGAAGGATTTAATCGGCAAAATTGCAAAAGGTTTTTGACTCATTTGGTATAAAAAAAGGTTTAGGATTGAATTGGCAAAATAGATAAAGGTTTAGGACTAAATCGGCAATTGTCCCGCAGACTATTCGTTATAACAATAAAAATGAAACTCGCATTGTATTATCCTCCACCTCTTGTCGTACATCATCATCAAGCTTATTTTTCATGTGTAATCCCAAGAGTTAGTCAACACCAAGCCGCCTCTTTCTCATATTATTTCATTAATTTATCTTATGCTTACATTTCATTTATAAATAGAAAGATACATTAAACGCATCTCTCACTGGTGAACTTGGAGGCTTCGAGGTGTGGATGTCCCGGCCAAGTTGAGAAATGAGGAGGGTTTCTCTTTCTCCTCTTTGTCATTTCACATTTTAAAGATCCCTATGAACCATGGATAAGTTAAATGTCAAGCATGATGTCATTTCAGGGGTTCACTTCGATGGCACAAATTAAACGAGTGTGGTCGATTTGGGTGAAGGGATGAAGATGTTAAGTAATTTTAATGTTATTTTACATTGTGGTAAATAAACTGGGAACTTGATGTCCATTCTAAATACTAAAAAGTCAGAAAAGTATTGTGATTTCACTAAAATGATTAGCAAAGCCTATTGAACTCTGGGGAAATATCAATTCAGTAAAATTTAATGTCGATAATTATGCGATTTGTATTTTAGAGCATATTGATCCTTACCCACAATTACTATGACGATAAGTCTTTTATCGTTACTTTAGGTAATTAACTTATGTATAAGTAGCATCAATCAATGCAGGCATGTTAAATTAAAAAAACACATATTTTTAATTTACTTTCTCGAATGAACACCCCTCCTGACATTATAATTTGTAATTGAGTTGCATTCTACAAAACAATAGATAAGGAAGGTATTATTTATTATTATAATTCCTCCTGACATATAGCGAGCTAATTGAAATTTTTTCACAAATGACACCAAAAAATCCAAGCAAATCATTTATTATATTTTAATTTGAAAATTATTAACAAATTTAGATTATTTCAAATGTCACAATGGATCCATTCATTATTTGGTTAGCCGCACTAAGGAATTAACAGGTTTTTCCTCCCATATCAACACTAGATGGCATTTTATGTAGCCGTCACGAGTAATGTTATGCTAATCAACCCTTTACCAAAAAAATGTTATGCCAATCAACAATATATATAACCTATTGTAGTTGATTGGCCCTAGTGTGGTTTGTCGTTATACCTTCAAGCATAATTCATTCAACTGCCATGGGTACGACTCGCAGTCCGCATAATTCAGTCTCCTCTCATTAATGAGACACTTTCTTTTTCCCAAAATAAAATAATAAAAAAGCATGCAGGCCTCAACCTAATATTTCATCGACATTAGAATCCAAGCCTTGTGGTTATTCTCGAGACAAAAAGAATATTGTCATTTTAATAGTTGCAATTAACAATAAGAAAAAGACACTAGCATTGTATTATCCTCCACCATAAGTCAAATGTCATGATTAAGCAGTTTTTTAATAAGTAATCCCAAGCATTGAAGAATAAGTCTACATTAAGCCGTCTCTTTCATGTTGTACTTCATAACAATGTGATTTGTCTTATGCTCGACTTTCATCTATAAATAAAAAGATACATTAGGATGATCTATCTCAATCTCAATATCCGTAGAATTTAATCAGTTGAAAAGCATGGCCAAGATCACCAGCCACAAGTCCACCGTCTTCTTCAACTTGGTTTCAATACTCTTCTTTGTCCTCATGGTCTCCATGGCCGAGAGCAGAGTTGTTGGAAGTTAGTAATGTTTTACCACTATCCATTTAATGATAATGCACTTCTCCCGTATTTTCTAATCTATCTTAATAATATTGCTATATATGATAGTAATGCAACTGTCTCTATTGTAATGTAAATAGTTGATTTCAAGAAGTACCGTTGTGTTTCCCTCTTATTTAATGCATGTCACTTCACAGGTTTTGCAGCAACGAATGCCGGCCTGGTGTGCAACAAAGTGGTGGGAGTGAAGAATGGAGACACTTGCTTCGCCATAGCAAATCAGTCCGGGTTGACTGCTGAATCATTCAGTTCCATCAATCCGAATTTGAATTGCGAAGCTCTCTTTCTTGGTCAATGGCTTTGCATCTCCGGGGATCAACCTAAGCCATAAACATATCCGCACTTTTCTGAAGCTATATGAATGGGAATGATATGTGGGAAGTAGTTATATATATATATATATATATATATAGGCACGCACATTGATATGCGTGTGAATAAAGTAGAGTTCAAATGCAACGCACTCATCACTCAACTTCGGGTAACGGGAGTGTGGTGGTCACCATGTTATGTTTCAGTTTCATCAAGTAATAAAGTTCGAGTATTTTTGTTTTTAAAGTGTCATTAAGCGAGTGCACCTGTTTTGTTTGTATTTTTACAGGACAAGACCGAGATAGCTAGCATTATGTATAATTAAAAGTATAGGTTATTGAGGAGAAATATTCTGGCCGAGAAACAAACGTACGTAGGAAAAGTAAAAATGTTATAAACCAAGTTGAAATTTGAGAAAGAGAGGGTGGACAAAGCTATAAAAGGTTATTTTTATTGATTATCGTCTTTAATCGCACATAACTGATTTTTCTAGGGACGTGGGTTCGGTTTGACTTGGAAACCACGCCTCGCAACTCATTAGACCAATCCCATTCCAGGGAGAATATTTAGGTTCCGATACAAAAACCTATAGGACCAATCTAGGCTCCGTTCGTTTCACGAAAAATATTCTTTCAGAAAATATTTTCCGAAAATTGTGCTGTTCGGAGGGCGGAAAATAATTTGCCAAGGAAAATGTTTTCCAATCAATGGAAAATATCCTTCTTAAAACGAAGAAAATGTTTTCCTTCCAAAAAGAAAAGAAAACATTTTCCAAGATCTTCCTCCTCTCTCTCTCCCTTTTCTCTCTCCTCTCTCCTCTCTTTCCCCACCCCAACCGAATTCCTCTCTCTCTCCCTCTCCCTCTTCTCTTGACATCTCTCTCTCTCTCCCTTTTCTCTCTCCTCTCTCCTCTCTTTCCCCTCCCCAGCCGAACTCCTCTCTCTCTCTCTCTCTTCTCTCTGACATTTCTCCACTGAATAGCGGAAAATATTTTCCGGTCCATTTTTAAGTTTCAAGCAAACACCAGAAAATATTGTCATTTTCCAGGAAAATGACTTCCTGGGAAAATATTTTCCGGAAATGCTATATTTTTCGTGAAACGAACGGAGCCCTAGTATTGGTTTCATTTCCTATTTCAGGTGTAGGATCAATTTGAGAACTGAACTAGCCAACTCTGGAGTTTAAAAACCCATAAAACCCATTTAGGACCAAGGTCGGTTCGCAATTCTGACCTTTGACCAAGAAGTAAAATAATGTGGCTAAGAGCTTCTAGGATGAAATGTTGACCATCGGGCTTTTGCTACTGTTCAACCGGGACTAAAACTGGTTTTTTGACGTCCTTAAAGTTGACATTCGATGTTAATATGATAAAAGTTGATAACTCACTCAAAATTTGTTTAGCAATTTTATGTAATAGTTGGTAAAATTGAAACATTGACAAGTTATGCAAAATAAAGTTTAGAAGTTGGTGACAAATTGGTAATTTGCAAACTATAACAAAAAAAGTCAGTGATTTCGTAAACAGGTTGATAAGTTGTCAAACAACTTACTTGGAAAAACATCAAAGATAGCTTTTTTTTAAAAGTATTCATATCACAAAGAATCTCTAGCTGGTACATTGTGCCCATTAACCCCAAACTAATTTGGGTATCATAAAAAACTTCAAATTGGTATACTTGTACAGGATTTTAGTCGATTTTCAAAACGTAAGGGAGCTCTTGAGGCAAAATTGAGGGATTGTAGTATATTTTCCAATTTTGATTCATTTTATTTAGATTTGGCTTCACCAAGACGACATCGCTTGGGATCGGATCAATGTCAAACGGCTATCATCTGGATTGTTTGCCATGTTTATTGATATAAAAAACAAAACTAGTGTGAGGTTAAAGTACCACACTTGTACCAATTTGAATTTTTGGTGTGGTAATAGTCCATTTCTTTACCAAAAGTTCGAAACATCTACAAACATTAATTGACATTTACTAGCATTGAGAAATATCTGTACTTTTTGAAATGAGACAATAGGATCTTGCCTTTAAATCAAAAGATTACCTCTTGATTTCTACAATAGAAAATTAATAAAATGATATGATTGTAAATGACCTTAATTATAGGTTCAGTAAAAATGAAATTTAAATGGAAGGCTATTCTTAGAAAAATACTATATTAAGGAGGCTTCTAAAAGACATAGAAGCTTTTAACAACTTTATCGATTCTCAAAAAAATGTCGTGTTGTCTAATTTAGCATTTTAGAATCAAATTTCTTACACTAAATGTATATTTTTTCCATTGAAGCTTCTCCAAAATAAAATTAAGTTTTTTTTTCTAAAAATAATAAATGATTTCCTATTCATTTTGAAAATTTGGCCAAACATCAACAATTATTAACATTTTCCATGAAAATAAATTCTTGAAAAACATTTTCCACAAATGCCAAATTTAGGGTAAAAAAGGAATGGTAATGAGGAAAATCTAGGTGAAATTAATGCCTTTGACATTTTTCTATTTAACAAATCATTCTCCACTTCATTAAAAAAAATGTGTCTCATTTCTTAGTTAGGTAAATTGTGAACCGTTCAAATACCAAAATAGTCTCAACATTTACGACAAACGCGAGCCACAACTCAAATAAGCTAGCTACAATAAGAGAAACTCTTTACACTTTTATTAATAAGGCATAATTTTTTTACACAAATAGAAACATGCAGGCCTCATCCTGAGAATCGCATTGTCAATGCAACTATTGGAAATAACAATAAAAAAAAAAACATCCACATTGTATTATCCTCCACCTTGTGTCGTACATCGTAACTAAGCTTTACTTCACGTTTTTTTTATTCCAAGATACCACGGAACCTTTTAATAATCATTCAAACACATATTAGGCATGTACAAAACCCTTTAATTCGAGCCAACAAATCACGACATACTACCTTTCATGAAGTTCAATTACATTCTATATCAGAATATAAACAAAATAAGCAAATATGAACTAAACAAGTTCAAGAGCACCAAGTAGACCAATCTAATTTGATCCCTCAAAACTTGGAACAACACAAATTAAATAAAAGTTGGAACTTTCGCTTTTGTAAGAAAAGATTGAAGGTGAAGGATTCAAGGTGTGGATGTCTCAACCAAGTTGAGAAATAAGGAGGGTTTCTCATTTTCCCATTTGTCATTTCACCTTTCAAAGATCACTGCGAAGCATTGGGAAAGTTAAATGTCATGACGTCGTTTTAAGGGCTCAATTTAACGGCACAAATTAAGCGAGTGTGGGTAATTAATTGGGTGACAACCGGCTCGATTTGGGTGAAGAGATGAAGATGTTAAGTAATTTGAATGTTATTTTACATTGCGGTAAATAAACAGGGAACTCGATGTCCATTCTAAATACTTATAAGTCAGAAAAGTATTGTGATTTCACTAAAATTATTAGCAAAGCCTATTGAACTTTGGGGATATATCAATTCAGAAAAATTTAATGTCGATAATTATCCGATTTGTATTTTAGAGCATATTGATCCTTGCCCACAATTACTATGACGATAAGTCTTTTGTTGTTACTCTAGGTAGTTAACTTATTTATAAGTAGCATCAATCAATTTAGGCATGTTAAATTAGAAAACACATATTTTAAATTTACTTTCTCGAATGAAAACCCCTCCTGACATTATAATTATTAATTGAAGTTGCATTCTACAAAACAATAGATAAGGAAGGTATTATTCATTATTATAACTCCTCCTGACATTTATCGAGCCAATTGAAATTTTCACAAATGACACCAAAAAATCCAAGCAAATCATCTATTATATAATAATTTGAAAATTACTAACAAATTTAGAATGTCACAATGGATCCATTCATTATTTAGTTAGCCGCACTAAGGAATTCACAGATTTTTCCTCCCATATCAACACTAGATGGCATTTTATGTAGCCATCACGAGTAATGTTATGCTAATCAACCCTTTACAAAAAAAAAATGTTATGCTAATCAACAATATAACCTATTGTAGTGCATTGGCCCTAGTGTGGTTTGTCGTTATACCTTCAAGCATAATTCATTCAACTGCCATGGGTACAACTCTCAGTCCGCATATGCTTGATCATCAATTCAGTCTCCTCTCATTAATAAGATACTTTCTTTTTCCCAAAATATAATAACAATAAAAATGCAGGCCTCATCCTAATATTTCATCGACATTAGAATCCAAGCCTTGTGGTTATTCTCGAGGCAAAAAGAATATTGTCATTTTAATAGTTTCAATTAACAATAAAACAAGACACTAGCATTATATTATCCTCCATCATGTGTTAAACATCACGATTAATCTTTTTTTTAATAAGTAATCCCAAGCATTGAAGAATAAGTCTACATTAAGCCGTCTCTTTCTTGTTGTACTTCATTACAACGTGATTTGTCTTATGCTCTACTTTCTTCTATAAAGAGAAAGATACATTAGGACGATTTATCTCAATCTCAGTATCCGTAGAATTTATCCAGTTGAAAAGCATGGCCAAGATCACCAGCCACAAGTCCACCGTCTTCTTCAACTTGGTTTCAATACTCTTCTTTGTCCTCATGGTCTCCATGGCCGAGAGCAGAGTTGTTGGAAGTTAGTAATGTTTTACCACTATCCATTTATATGATAATGCACTTCTTCCGTATTTTCTATTCTATCTTAATATTTTGCTATATACGATAGTAATGCAACTCTCTCTATTGTAATGTAAATGGTTGATTTGCAGAAGTACCGTTGTGTTTCTCTCTTATTTAATGCATGGCACTTCACAGGTTTTGCAGCAACCAATGCCGGCCTGGTGTGCAGCAAAGTGGTGGGAGTGAAGAATGGAGACACTTGCTTCGCCATAGCAAATCAGTCCGGGTTGACTGCTGAATCCTTCAGTTCCATCAATCCAAATTTGAATTGTGAAGCTCTCTTTCTTGGTCAATGGCTCTGCATCTCCGGGGGATCAACCTAAGCCTTAAACATATCCGCACTTTTCTGAAGCTATATGAATGGGAATGATATGTATGAAGTAGTTATATATAGATATATATAGGCACGCACATTGATATGCGTGTGAATAAAGTAGAGTACAAATGCAACGCACTCATCACTCAACTTTGGGTAATGGGAGTGGGGTGGTCACCATGTTATGTTTCAGTTTCATCAAGTAATAAAGTTCGAGTATTTTATCAAAAGCGTCATTAAGCGAGTACATCTATTTTGTTTGTATTGTTACAGGACAAGACCAACATAGCTAGCATTTTAACAGCCGCGTTTCGGACTTGGTTCGCATTTACGGCCTCGGGGAAATTTTCGGGAAATTTCATAATTTCCTTTTAATTTTGCGAAATTTGTGAAAGGCTCTTGAATTACTGAAATTACAGGTTAAAGATTTTATTTGGGCCCAAAAAGTCAAAATTTTGGTATTGGGAAATTTTAAGAAATTTAGAAAATTTTCCCAAATTTTTACGGATTTTTAAATTAATTTTCCAATTTTCGGAAATTAAAATATTATTATTTTAATTAAATTTCCGAACCGGTCGGCTCGACACGTGCCACGCACGCACGCAGCTCTCCCCCTCTCTCTTTCTCTCTCCTTCTTTACGGCATTCTGTCGAGCAGTTGAGAGGCACTGTTCAACTGCTGCAATCGTCGCTTCAACGATTGATTCGCCGCTGCCACCACCCATCGCCTAACCCGAGGGGATGGCTGGGGTGGACGGCAACCAGTGGGAGGCCGCCGCATGGCGTCGGCGAGTTGATTTTCAGCTCGCCCCTAACCACCCCCACTCGGTTAAACTGAGTTTCCACTCCACTTTCGACCCACGCCATTTCCAGCTCAGACCTCTTCTGCCCTTACCGTTGGTGCCGTTGGAGAGCCTACAACGCCCTCTGTTCAGTACCACCCACTGCCGCCTTCGGTTTGGCCGGAGCTGTCGCCGGCAGCCCCCGAAAGAGGGCTTCACGGTTTGGTTTTTATGGGTTTTTCAGAAAAACCCGCGACCTTCAAACGGTGAGATCTCTCAACCTCGAGCACTTGGGCTCAAACCGACCCCACTAATCGACTCCTAAGGGTCTCTAAACCTCGATTTGACTATTGTTGGGTTCGATTTGGTCTAGGTTCGCGAGAGATCGGCTGGGTTTGAGACGAGCTCAAACCCTAGCTCACTGGAGCCCCAATCCGTCGCCAACGCCGTTACAGCCATCGCCGCCGCTCGCCGTGGGTGTCTTTCGACTCGCAACCACCTCGTGGGTGAGTCTAGCTGCTCCTTTTTCCTTGATTTGGTCTGGAATCCTCGGATTTCAGCTCAAGAACCTTAACACCTCTTTTGGAAACCCTAGAATCCGAGCTGCCGGCTTCGTGGCCGGATTTCTCTCAGCTCCAACAACCCCAGCTTACGGCACCACCACCGTTCGACGCGCCGGAGGAGCAGCTTTCAGATCCGACCGGTCCCGAGCTTGGGTTTGGCCGATGGACGGAGAACGGCGGCCAAACCCGACGTGCCTCGACGACCTGACTCGCGAACCGAAAAGACGAACTGGGTCTATGACTTGCCGGAGAAGACGATCATTGCCGGAGCAGTCGTCGGAGACCAGTCAATGGGCTAGGCCGCCGGCCCAGCAAGCCGGCCCAGCGACCCGGCCCAGGGCTAGCCCAGGCCAGGCAGCTCGGCCCAGCTAGCCAGACCCAGCCGCGAGGCCCAGCAGCCGCCCCGGCCCAGCCCAGGCGGCCCGAGAGAGAAAGAAAACAAAACAAAAGAAAACAAAAGAAAACAAAGAAAAAAAAAAGGAAAAAAGGGGGAGAAAAGGAAGAAAAGAAAAGAAAAGGAAAGGAAAGGAAAGGCGGGCGGAAAAAAAAAGAGTTATTTTCTCTTGGTCGTCAGCAGGTGTCCGGTTCAGCAGAGTGGAAGCCAAGAGACTCACAAGTGAGTGGGCTCTAAACATTTATTAGGCGCATTTACTGCTTTAGTAGAAATTAGCTAGAATGGCTAGAATTGCTAGGATTCCTAGAAATTAGGATTGCTTGATTGTTTGATTGATTGACTGTTTGCTTGATCGAATGGTATGGATGGATCGACTGATGTTAGTATAGTCCGTGATAGAACCTCGCTTGATGCGAGAGACACCTTAGTGCCATTAATTGGCGTGTGGTGGTGCCGGAGGCACAAGTTCTCACAAAAGTTGAAAAAATTTAACTTTGGTGCAGCCGTGAAACAAGTACTTTGAGAAGGCGCGACGGAGACGGCCAAGTACCTCACGGGATTTTAGTTCGATAAACCTTCCCTGTTGATAGTTAAATCCGTGGCTAACTTTATTAAATTCGCAATTTGATTATTAGTCGTCCAATTTATTTATTAATTTCTTTTTACTTAAATTATTAGCCTTGCACCGATTTACCTTAATTGTTAGATTAATTAGTATTCCAGCATTTATTTATTTGAAATTTAATTTAAGTAATTATTGCCTTATTTATTTATTATTAATCGTTTATTTATATTAGATAGTCGATCGCTGAGTAGAGTGCAATTGATTACCCTAGTAGTAGTACGGTTTGATTTGATTGATTAGTCTTGGTAACCGCGAGACGGGCGGCTTACTGGGTAGACTAGTCCTGAGTTGGTTACACTGTAATGTTAGGTTCGTATGGGAGAGAGGTGCTAAAGTTCCTTTCCTAGTCATGTTAGTCAACCACTCTGACTAGAGACCGAGAGTTGGGTGGGACGTTTTAAGGACCCTAGGGTAGGGATGTTCCTAATCTAGGGTTAGGGTTTGTTCACTGAGGTACCAAGTATCTCATTCCACCACCCCCCACCATCCCAGGACCCAGCTATGGACCCGGAGCAGGAACTCTCAGACTTGGAGGACCCATTCAAGGAGGAGGACCACCAAGAGGAGGAGCTGTTGTAGGAGGAGCCTATCGAGGAGGAGGACTGGGATCAGCTACCGCTAGAACCTCTAGAGGAGGAGGACTCGGAGCGGGAGGCTCCCTTTAGTTCGGACGAGGAGGCAGAAGACCTGGAGGAAGAGATAGGGATGGTCTCTGATCATCCTGTCAATAGAGGGTGCGTGATTAAAAGGGAGGTAAGGGATAACGGACTTATCGTGGAGACTCAAGAGTAGACAGAGTGGATTTGGAGCATTCCGAAGCAAATCTGGTTTCCGCACCAGCACACGGTGGAGTACACCGGTTTCCCAGAAACCAAGATGGAATATCTAACGGAGCGGTGCGGAGTACCCTTGGGAGGATACGAGTCTGGTTACGACGACCCCGATGGAGCCGACGACACGGAGGACGGGACTGTCCTTAATTAGAAACCCTAATTTAGTATAAGGAAGTATTTAGACTCACTCCCGAAGCCGTAGGGCAATACCCCTCCCTCTTTACCCGCGATTTTTGGTTGTATAGCTGTGCGGAGGTGCGCACCCTAGACTTTTGATATTTCCCCCAGGTTGGTTTTCTTTTGTAATCAAGGATTTGTGAACACGGTTGAAGCTGTTGTTTAATTGGAAAGTACTTGTGAATTCTATCTTGGTTCCTCATGCTGTATTAACTGCGATGTGGTTTGTGACAACGGAGATTAGTTGGGAGGTAATTTAATTTGGATCCTGGAAGTATCGCTACGATCCCGAGAAACCAGGAAGTGACAAGCATTATGTATAATTAAAAGTATATGTTATTGAGGAGTAATATTCTAGCCGAGAAACAAACGTAGGAAAAGTAAAAATGTTATAAACCAAGTTGAAATTTGGGAAAGGGAGGACCGAGAAGGCTATAAAGTTGGTAACTTTTTTTTACTGATTATCGTCTTTAATCGCAAATAATTGATTCTCATAGTAACGTGGATTTGATTTGACTTGGCAACTGTCACGCCCCACTCTCGAGCGCGCCGGTCCCTGAACTTAGCTCACCTCCGACGGTCGATCCTCGCAATGACCAATGACTTATCGCCGACCTTTCTAATTAAGCGGAGGGAACACGCATGCGAAAGCAAGTAACATGTATATATCTCTCCTGACAAAAACTGGGATATAGAAATTCACATCTCATACCATCAAACCAGTACACAGTGCCATCTTATACCCACAAAATGCATAATATGCTCAGCAAACTAGAAGACATCCTAGAAATCTCCTATGCGGCCACGTCCTCCGTCTCTTTCGTCAACTTCTCTTTCATAGGCTTCTTTTCCTCGAACGACTTCGCCTCTTATGCTCACGATCAACTAGCTCATCCTCTGAATCCATAGCCAAATCCTGAGGGGGGGGGGGTTTGGTGATGGTGGGGTGAGATACGGGAATATCTCAGTGAATTTACTCTAACCCAAAACTAGGAACACAACCACCCTAGGGTCCCAAATCGCGTCCCTCCTAATAACTATTGTCTCTACCTGACACTTATCACCTAAATCATATCCAAAATCCAACCTTGTCATGTAATGCTTGCCATCTAGCTCAGATCTAAGATCCCACTAAGTCTAAATTTCTACCCACGCGTCAAGACTTCCTAAAAATGTTGCCTGAGCCGACAAGTAAATAAATGCACAGATAATATTACATAATTAAATACATAAATTGTGTGATTAATAAATAAATTGCGTGATTAATAATTAATTAAGGTTGTCCACAACCAGCCTAAGATAAGACCCTAACTAAGCCTTCTCAATTCATCGTCACGTCGCTCAAAACCGACTGACCAATTCTCACAATTGCCCCCATCGCTAGCACCATGCCTCATTCAATCACCCATATCAATTAGCTGACATTCAATCAATGATTAGGGCCCATTGCCTCATTTAATCCATCAAACGTCGCCACGTCATAAGCGCATTAGTCCTGGCCACAATTGGCCCCATCCATCCAATCCTACCATTAAATCAAAGTCACATTGCCCATCATGTAGTGTAACCAACATATCTAATGGTCCTCGTATCTAACCAACATTCCCTAGCTAGAAGGTGTCAGAATTGTCCCTTCGCTCGCCTCTAAGTCTCAGCATGGGGCACTTCTACTCACCTGCTAGATCTACTAATAGGAATACCCGATCTCGTGATTTCTAAATACGTAGTAATATTGAATCAACGACGAATAATTAAGTGGAATGTCATATTAAAGTCACGTACTAAGCAATTAATAATTAAATTACGTGAACTAATAAATAAATGGCACAACCAATAATTAAATAATGTAATTAATAACTAAATAGCACAACTCATACTTAACCAGCGTAAGTAATAAATAAATTGCACAATTAATAATTAAGTAAATTAATAAAAATTAATAAATAGATCGTATGACTGATAATTAAATAAATTAAATATAGCAATTAATAAATAAATTGAACAACTAATAATTAAATAGCGCAATTAATAAATAAATTGCACAATCGAAGATAAGAGGCCGTCCGCGATGAGCCCCTCTTCCACTCAACTTCACGTCGCACGTAAGCTAAATAATTTACTTTCACAAATACGGTGCCCCTGGCACCATGGTCACGCCAAACTTGGCTTTAATGCATCACTCATGCCAATTGGAGTCCCGTTACGATTTGTCTCGTTCCAACCAATCCTCCCATCCAAACCCAATCGTCCAACATTCTAATCAAGTCCTATCTAATTCTAACAATTCTAACAATTCTAACAATTTCTACTAAAGTAGTAAATGCGCCTAATAGAGGGTTAGAGTCCACTCACCTCAATTTACGTCTTCAAGCGACTAGCGGCGGTCCACGAATTTTTCCTATTTTATTTCCTTTTTCTTTCATTTTCTTCTTTTCCTTGTTCTTTTCTTTTCTTCCTTTTTCTTCTTAGGCCAAGTTGGGCTGACTAGGGCCCACCAAGTTTGGGCTCAAGCTTCAGAGGGGAGGCCCGCGCTCAGGGCCCTCACGCCGGCGCCGGTGAGGGTTCCGGCGAGGCTCTGACGACCCTCCGGCGAAGGCGGTGGTGGCGATTCTTGGCGGTGCTGACGTGGCCAAGCGCTCGGGAGAGGTAGCGAAGGCGGGTAATGCTCCGGCGAGGGGTCCCATACCCGATTCAAGCCTGCACTTGGCTGGTCAAGGCCGGAGACGTCGGTTGAACGGCGACGGCGGCCTTTTCGTCGGTTGGGGGTGGCTCGAACAGTCCGTGGGTGGTGCTGGGGACGGCTGTACAGTGGAGATCTTGGCTGATGGGTCACCGCGTGCGAGGAAGGAGATCGAAGGGGAGCAGGAGTCGCGAAGGAAGCAGCGTCGTGCGAGCGGCTGGGCAAGGCGTCGGCTGGTGAGCTAAAGGCAGCGTTCGGCGAAGGAATGAAGCGGGAGGAGCCATAGAAAATCAATAGCAGAAGCAATAACAATGGCAGTGGAGTCCTTCTGAAGAAAATGGCCTTCATCCATGAAGGAGGGAGAGAGAGAGAGAGAGAGAGAGAGAGTTCGCATGAGGGGGGGAAGAAAAGAAAGAGATGGGACGAGTCAAAGTCAGCATGGGGAAGGGGCACAGTCAGTGGAAAAACAAGGAAAATAATGGGGGAGAGAGAAAAAGTGTTTGCAAGGGGAAGGGGGGAAGGAGATTGAGGAAATTGGGGTTGTTACAGCAACCACGCCTCGCAACTCATTAGACCAATACCATTCCGGGAGGAATCATTTATGTGGTATTATCCCAATTTTTACCAAAGGTTCAAAACATCTACAAACATTAATTGACATTCACGACGCTGAGAAATATCTGTACTTTTTGACACGAGACAATAGAATCTTGCCTTTAAATCAAAAGATTACCTCTTGATTTCTACAACAGAAAATTAATAAAATGATATGATTGCAAATGACGTTAATTACAGCTTCAAGTAAAATCAAGTTTAAATGGGAGGCTTTGCTTAGAAGCATACTCTATAAGGGAGGCATCTAAAAGACATAGAAGCTTTTAACTACTTTATTGATTCTTAGAAAAAATGTCGTGATGTCTGATTTAGCATTTTAGAATCAAATTTCTTACACTAGATGTATATCTTTGAACAAATATAAAATCCTTTCTCTCTTGATAAATAAAGTAGTATCCATTTTACCTTTGCTATTGATGATAACCTATAAAAGAAATACTCACGCTCTGATATCAATTGAAATTGCTAGTGCATATTGTACGAGTAAATAAACATAAGCAACAAGCACAATTTGAGAGTTTAGGGAAGGGAATGAAATATAAGGTTTATAGTGGTTCGGCTTTTCCTTGAGCCTATGTCCATTCTCTCACGCTAACAGCCTATTGGCTGGATTTCTCTATGAATCAAAAAAGTTACAATGTAAAGATCAGGGCTTCTCAAAGAGGAGTAATATGCTCTCTCTCGAAGCTTGTATGTGTATAACTCTTTCATTTACAATGTAAGTACTCAGTGAAAGACAAAGGAAATGATCAGCTTCAAACTTTGGAATTTATCTCTCGTGCACGTTCTACTTTGAAAGACTTGAGGTACCTCTTTTATATAATCTTTCATGCCTACTCGACCGTTGGCACTTTCCAAAGGAATTTTTCCAATCTACCCGTTGGACAAAATCAATTGGAGAGATCTCAAGCAATCAGAAGATCATGTAGATAGTCCGTTAATCATGGTCGTCCATACAATCAGGATCCTGATTTCCATAAGTGAATACTTATCAAATCTACTCATCTTGCAAGGATCAATTATTTCCATAATAATCTCGATAATCTTGATGAGAAAATCAATCCATTAATCTACTAACAAGCTGTCTGAGATCCATAAGAATCAAAGTCGTAAGAATACCATTTTACTCAAATAATCGTCAGAGTCTGTCTTCCCAGACTTTACTGATTTTGGCACCTCCAGACCTTACGGAGTCTGGCATCTCTAGACGCTACTCGGTCTGTCTTCAAGTATTCTCATCTTCAGACTTTACTGAGTTTGTCTTGAGTATTCTCATCTTTAGACGTTACTGAGTCTGTATTTGAGTTTTGTTACTGAATTTTGTCATCTTCAAAATCACAACAGAGTTTCCTCCAACATTATCCTCCACCATATGCCGTACATCATAATTAAGCTTATTTTTTATATGTAATCCCAAGTGCCGAAAAGTTAGTCAACATCAAGCCGGTTCTTTCTCATAGTATTTCATGACAACGTGACTTGTCTTACCTTTCCATACTTAAGGATTTCCAATCTATTTTTAGATTTTAGCCAAATATCAATAAATATTATCATCTTCTGGAAAAATGAGTTCGCGCAATTTTTTTTCCTAAAGTCCCAAATTTTCCTATCATAAATGTCACATTTTCCGTGAAATAAACAAAACATAGTAAAAGAAATTTCGGTGAAATTAATGCCTTTTATACTCATATTTCTGTTTGGTTCTATCATCTTCAACTTGTTATGTCGTTCATCATGATTAAGGTTATTTTTTATATGTAATCCTAAGCAATGAAGAGAAAGCCAACACCAAGCCGGCTCTTTCTTATATTACTTCATAACAATGTCATTTGTCTCATGCTCTAATTTCATCTATAAATGGATAGATACATCAGCCACATCTCTCACATGCTTAGTCTCCGAAGAATTTACAGGGCTTAAAAGCATGGCAAAGATTACCAACCACAAGTTCACCATCTTCTTCAACTTGGTTTCCATAATCTTCTTTGTCCTTGTGATAATGTGAAAGTAGTTCTCACATATTTTCTATTCATCTACATGATAATTACGCAAGTCTTCGTTACATTTTGAATAACTGATTTAATGTTTATTGCTATATTTCTCTCTTGTTTCACGCATGGTGGCTCTCAGAGGTTGCAGCAACGGACGCTGGCCTAGTGTGCGACAAAGTGGTGGGAGTGAAGAGTGGAGAGACTTGCTTTATAATAGCTCAGCAATCTGGATTGACTGCTGAATCCTTCAGCTCCATCAATCCAAATCTGAATTGTGATGCTCTCTTCGTTGGTCAGTGGCTATGCATCTCCAGGTAGTCAACCTGACTGTCGTAACCTCCCCGAAGGTGCACCACCTAGGGTTCGGCTAATGGATTGCTAAGTCTAGCCTAGCTCGAGCTCTCCCAAGCTCATACCAATTCACGACTTAGGTTTCACCTTTTAAACATGCAAAATCAATTTCAAAGGGAGTCGCCACTAATCTATTTATGGTGGGTCGATTAGAAACCCATGTAAAATATTGGGAGTAGTACTTTACCCCTACGAACCAGATATTTTGAATTCGGGGACTTGAGAACCAATTTCTTTTATTTTCAGAAAATATTTTGCAGGCAGCTTGAATTGATTTTAACTTTATTCCCTAAAATGCACAGTGATCACGTGAGTGCGCAAACAGTTATTCAAAAGCTCAAAGAAACAGAACAATAAACAAAGCAAATCAACAAAAAGATCTTTTTTGGAGTTATTTAAGTGTATGCAATGCATGTAATGGAAAACTAATCTTATATGTAACTATCTTAATGAAACTCTAAATGCAATTTTTATGAATTATTAAAATTATTAAATGAAACTAATTATCTATAGTTAAATAACATCCAACTTAAACTAGGAACTAAACTACGTTAATCCCTAATTTAAACTAAAATCTTATCTCAACTACGGATAATATTCTAAAATGCAAAGACTAATTTAACACGTGATGCATGAAAAATCTAATTCTAAATGTGTGCACGACCTAAAATACCTTGAAATATGCAAATCCTAAATTAACTTAGCCTACGTGACATGTTAATAATTAAATGACATGCAAAAAGGTATTTTTTTAGGCATTTTCTTATTTATTAAATGAAAATTAGAAATTAATTAACTAATAAAATATGAAAACCTAATCTACCATGATTCCTAAGTTTCTAAATGTAATGATATGAAATCTAATGCAATCTCATGAGATTTGATGCATCTAATAAATAAAACCTAATAATGCAAACTAATATGGAAAAGCATGCATGTGATTTTTTTGATTTTATTGAATTGGAAATAAAATATAAAAGCCTAATTTAAACATGCAATCTAACATGAATCTATCCTAAACGTAAAAGCGAAATTTAATCTAACATGCAATTTGAATAAAACAAGACTCATCAATTGGAAAATAATATCTAAATTCAACAAAGAATCTCGCAGATAAAACAATAAATTGATCTTAAGTTTTAAAGATCAAAATATTAATTCTATTTCCGCGCAATTAATTATTCCGTCTAAAGCCTTATAGACGAAATAAAAAATCGATATTGCGGTTGCGAATTGGAAGATTAATTCCAATTGATAAACTTATTACCTAAAGCAAGCAAATTAGACAAGAAAAGCATGAAAGGAAACAAGCAAATCATCATAAAGAAAAACCTTTTTAATTGCAGAAATTTCTTTTCTTTCTTTCTTTTTTTTATTTTTTATTAAATATTATAAAACGAAAATAAGATAATAATAAAAAAAGGAACGAGTCAGGCGCCGAGCCGGGTCGGGCTCAGGCCTGACCCACGCATCACCTCAGCCTAAAGGAGGAGAGCTTGGGCCGGACCAACAGCAAATCGGGCCCAAGGTTTCCTCTTTTTTTCTCTTTCTGTTTGGG
The DNA here is from genome assembly GCA_019926035.1 of Melaleuca alternifolia. Classification (NCBI taxonomy): domain Eukaryota; kingdom Viridiplantae; phylum Streptophyta; class Magnoliopsida; order Myrtales; family Myrtaceae; genus Melaleuca; species Melaleuca alternifolia. The sequence goes on along the minus strand of JAGKPW010000110.1, from coordinate 692,093 downwards.
CCCACTTTGCTTTTCCTTCTTCTACAGCACACATGGACCTGCAACAAAATAGAACCCATCTCTATTTCTCCTCACGCACGGCCCAAATCCTGCACGCAAAGAAAACATCTTCTCCCCGCAGACGTTTTGTGAGCAATCCACTCACAGATGTCTCACACCTCACTACCACGCTGCAGAGATCAACTCGACAAAGCCAAGGAGGGACTAAAGACGCGACCAACTTACCGACAGCACCTTGGCATTGACACAACACACGAGCAAACAACCAAGACTATGCAGCAAATGTTAAAACCAAAGCAAATTCTCCCAAACAACTATCAAATAGATGAGGTGCAGTGAGGGACTGAATTGTTGTACTAAAATAATGCAAGATCTAAATCTAAAGTGCATCAATGATAAGCAAAACCAAACATGAAAGCAAGAATCAATCAGTATAAAAACTCAACCCAAAAACTCACACCGATCGGCCTCGAACCACAAAAAGATGACGGGGAAGAGAAAAAAAAACAGCAAGGTCTCCCTACGTGGCTCGAGAAACACGATGAACCCATGCGTTCGAGCAAAACCCGAGACAAAGGGGTGCTCAACCGTGGATTTTTCTCCCGATCACAATCCTCGGGAGAGCTCAATCGAGCTAAAGAGACAAACGTGAAATCCACCGGTGAAGAACAAGGACGCAGGCAAGGGCGGAGACGTCGCGGATCGAGCTTCAGATTGACGTTCCTCTCTCCTTTGCTCGCGTTTTTTACTCCCTCACTTGTTCTCTCTCTCGGTCTATCCCTCTATCTATTTCGTGTTCTCTTTGTCTATCTCTCTCTGTGTCTCACTGTTCGCGCGAGGGTATGCTTTTTTTTAGAAGAGTCCCCCTCCCTATGTGTGCGTGTGTCCCTTTTTTTCTTTCTCTTTGCTTTTTTCCTCTGAAAAGTCCTCTCCAAAGTCTTCCTCCCCTTTCTACAGGCGTACAACCCCTGCTTTATAGTAGGTAAAAGAGATATGGAAGATTTGACCGATATACCTTCTTTCCTTTCTTTTTCCTTGCTTTTCATCGATGGGGTCTTGTTGGTAGATAGCAATTTCGGTCAAATCCTCACGGATTTAATCAAAATTTTCTTTGCTCAACCTCTTGATTTCTCTTGATTCTTTTCTTTCAAAAGTTTTCTGTTTGGACAAGTGAAATATTCAGTCGAATCTCCAAGAGACTTAACCAAAATTTCCTCTTTTTTCTTCTTCTCTCTTTTTTTTCTTTTTTATTTTATTTTGATGCAATTAAATCTAGATGCTAAAAATTAGGTGTCAACACTAACCCACAATCATATCTACACTTTTCTGAAGCTATGTCAATGGGAATGATATGCGGAAATAGTTATATACAAATACACACACATAGGTGAGTGTGAATAAAGTAAAGTATAAATAGCACTCATGACCAGTTGTTGGTATTATGAGTGTGGTGGTCATGATTTGTTTCAGTGTCATCAAGCAAGAGAGTTCGAGTATTTTAATTAAAGTTTTTAGTAAAGTTGGAACACTTAAGTCGGTGGCATATTTTGTTAGAGAGAAAGATTTGTGCTCAAAAACAAAACCTAGGAGAAATTTTCGTTGCGAAAAATTAAGCGATGAAATGATAAAATGAATAGAACAAGAAAGTACATCAAACACTATAGTTATGTAATTTGATTGGAGGGTCCTACTTCACAACAAAAGCAGCATATTACTCTATTATAGATCAAGCAATACAATGGATAATACTGCTACACTCGAATTACTGAAATGCTCACGGAGATTTCTAGCTCCAATAATATATAATAACTCATATGATGTTTAATTATCACAATATCTCAGTCTGACAATGGAATAAACAATATATTTACCGTAAAATTTAATCAAATTCAATGCTCTTGCATTGCTCTAAGGTTTGCGAAGAAGCTGCGGCTAACATTTTCACATTAGGCAAGAAGCCGCACTTTGTATATATAATATTTTGATCCAAAAAGGGAAAATCCCTTATAGGAAATTACTCAAAACAGGGAATCCATTTGGATCCAATTTCTTTTATAGACTCAAACTTGGGATATGTTCAAGAGCGATCTTGAACTTTGCTCGACATTTGAGTTAAGTTGCAACCGCGTCATTAGAATATGAACTTTGCTACCACTCTCCCTCGGTCACTTATAGGCTCAATCACCATAGCAATCTTTCAAGTCCAAGCTATGGTTGAACTTTGTAATTGTGGACCTTATAAGAATGCCTACTCCACTTTTACCTCCAACCGTTCTGCAAGGACAATTAGACAAAACTTCATTTACAACAAATAGAGGAAAGCAACCATTATAAGTAGATCAAACATGTATCTTGTCAAACTTAATGGCTACAACAATTGTAGGTTATACAGACTTTGCCTCGCTACAAATATCATATGTATCAATTGTTAGAGGATTTGCTCAAATCTCCTTTGAATCTGCTTTGAGATTACTGGACAAATACAATTCAAAATGGCATCAACGATACAACAATAGAATTGGAAGAAATAGAATGAGGAAACCGAGGCATGTGTTCAACACAGTTTTCTAAAACAGATTCATCCCCTCCAGTACACAATGAAGCTTTGTCTCTTCTAGTACACGTGAGGTTGCTAGACGTTTGTCTCCCGTGATACAATGGTTGGTAGCAACGAAGAATAGCACTTCGGAGCTGAACACTATCAAAACAATGCAATGCTCTTTCGAAGATAATGTAATATCTAAAATTCGACACTGATTCTGGCCGTTACCCAGACGTTGCAAACCCACATCTTTGAGTTGGAAAAAATTAATCCATAAGGCAAATAAGCCCACTTTTCGGGGTTGCATTCATGTACGTAGGTCGCATGCTCGCGCCCAAGTTCAAGTTCGTCGGGAACCGAATTTGCACCCCCCATGCGAGTGCGCGCGATGCATAGTGCTTGTGCTTTTAACATTACCACTCGAAAGGAGTGTAATCATATATAAAGCACTTCAAAGCCTTATTCATTTCCAATGTGGGACTAATGCTTTTCACTTCCCACTTCCAACTCTTCTTGCTTTCCAATGTGGGACTTTCACTTCCCATACAAGTGGGTTCTTTAAGAAATAATTTATCATTCACCCATCCATAATTCCAACATCAATTACTAGGGGTGAGCATTATATACCGCCTGCCCGGGAACCGCCCGGACCGACCGGTTCCGGGCAGTTCTAAAAAGCAATGGGCCAGTTCCCGATTCCATATAAATGGAACCGGGAATTTTCGGTCCGGTTCCCGGTTCTGGGTTGGAACCGCCCACCCGGACCGGACCGAAAATAAATAAAATTAAAAAATTCGGCCCGTCTCTTTCTTTTCTTCGCACCCCATGCCCATGCGAACTCCCCTCAGCCCATCTCCCTCGCATCCCCTGGCCCACTTGACTTCCCCAGCCCATAGACACTCCTTTCTTCCTCTATGACGTGACAAGAGAGGTAGCAGGAAAGGCAGCAAGGCAACCTGCACACGGGAAGTCAGAAGACTCAGAATGCAGAGAGAGAGAGAGATCTGAGGAGCCTTTTCTTGCTCTTATTGTCTATCTCAGAGATAGTATCTCTTTCCCTTGCTCATTTTGTCCGAAGCAGAGGCGAAATCAAATCTCTTTTCCTTGCTCTTTTTGTCTCTCATTTCCCTTGCTCTTTTTGTCCGAATCAGATCTCTTTCCCTTCTCTTCTTGTCCTCAAATCTCTCTCGCTCTCCTCATCGATTCGATCCGGCGTCGAAGCGCGCCCTCTCAAGGTAACGACCTCGACCTGCCTCCGGCGTAACCCTAGATCTTGGTTCGTTGTGGGTGTATGGATTCGCTGCTTGAAAGGTGTCCCTTTGCCGTTACTGATTCTGCATTTGATGAAATCGATTAGGGAGGTCACTAGTTGTTTCCGTATTTGCTTCTCGGATATAATTTTCATAGTCGCTTGCTATTTTACTTGCTCGAGCAACTCATCGATTGCTTAATCTTGTGCTGAATTGATTCCAAGAGTTAGTGGCGTGAGTGAGGCACAAGGTAGAAAGTTGTATATCGATTCAGGTCTAGTGCAAGTGTTATTTTGTTTGATTTTTCGCCTTGTAAGCTCATAAGTGAAGAAACCTCAGTGTTTACTTCTTATATCCTTTTTTATTCTATGGCAGAGGTTTGATTCTGATCATCAACTGGGCATCTTTTTTGCCTTGATCTATTGTTATTTGCAATCTTCCCAACGCCAACCTCAGTGTTCAATGAATGTATAATTACCCACCCGGGAACCGGACCGGACCGGGAGAGAACCGAACCGGACCGCCCAATACGGTCTGGTCCGGTTCCCGGTTCCAAATAATAGGGAACTGGTTCCACCGGGAACCGATCACTCCTATCAATTACCACATTGGGACCTACTCCTTTAGGAGTTTTTTTTTTTGCAACTCCATTTTAAGTGGAACACCATCCAGATCCACATGAATACTACCGTAATCGCTCTTACTTAGATCAATCACCATAAGATCAATCATTAGTTCCATGCCATTCTCATCCATTTCAAGCATTGCAAACTCCTCAGCCATAAGATCAATCACCACATGCTCAATAATACATTCGTTGGATCTAGAAACTTCCTCTTCAGCATACAAATCAATTACTACTGGTGTCATCATATCTACAACTTCTTCTTCCAATTGAGAATGATCATCATATTCGCTTTCTGGCCTTGACGGGTCATTTATGCCACCCTAGCCACTTGGAATATTGCCTTTTGAATTTATAAAGAAATTAGGCGGAGGACAGTACATTACTCGAAAGTCATACTTCCCGCTTGGCTAGCTTAAGGTGTCTATAGTTTCGCAATTCTCTAGGGACATCTTCGCAAATTCACAGCATGCTTTGACTCTCTTAACTTTGTCTTCAAATTCAAGATCAAACTTTTCAATGCTTTTGTAAACCCCTTGTCACAATTGAGTCCAGAGGTTGGTAAGCCACTCAAATTCAGATTGTTAATTTCATATAAGAGTTTTGATTAATTTTGAAATCTTAATAAGTTATGCAAATAAAAGTTTATAAACTAATATGCATATTAGTAATTTTCGAACTATAGAAAAAGTTGGTTATTTCATAAAAATATTGGAAGTTATCAACAAGCTACTTAGAAAGAAATTCATTTTTTCTAGCAAGAGTTACGTGACACCAAACAACATTTATGGACATTTACCAACAACAAAAATCCATACTTTTTTACACGAGCCAATAGAATTCTACCTTTAAATTAATAAAAATCCTATACATTTTTGCAAACTAAATAAATAAATAAAATATCGAGATTATTGCAAATGTCCTTAAAGATAGGTTGATAAAAAATCAAATGTGAAATGCTAAAAACATTCAGGGACGTTGTCCATCCATTCTTAGAGGTGTACAATGTTATGGAGGTGTCCAAAGGACAAAGCAGTACATAACAATGCTATCGATTCTTACCATAGAGAAATATTTTTTTTCATTTAAATTTCTCTAATCATCATCTAGAAATAAAAACCAAAATATTAACCGTCGGCTATTTCCAGCTCCAGTTTCATCCATTTCAAAGTTAGGAAGCAAAATCTGCGTATGTAGACTGCCTTAAATAGAATACAATTTTGTAATTTTACCAATAAAGCCAATTTTAGTCCTTCAACTTGCGTATTTTGTGCAATTAAGTACTCACATTTCTAATTGGTGAAATCAAATCTTTTCATTATCATCATTTGTGCATGCAAGTCTTTTCGTAAATATCATACTTTATCACTTAGATGTGACAATACATGCGACCAAAAAAAAAAAACACGTCTCTAGAATGATTAGGAATTGAATTGAAAAAAGCTTTTTTTTAAAAGACAAAACATTCTATCTCCCTCTCTAGACTCCGGCAACACCACAGGGGACCCTAGTCGCATTAATTCACGGCATTCATAGTGCAGTTGCATATCAAGTGCTTGGCCCCTGTAATCGGCGCATGTTCAGACATCATTCCCTATGTCCGACACAAACTGTTGACAAGAAGTTCATGCCTAATGAAGTTATGAGCCTTGCAACAAAGTTTGATCAATGTGCTATAATTAGCACCCCGACGAGTGTTTTTCTTCTAGTTTATATTTAGAAATCCCTTTTTGATCATATCGGGCAACTCTTACTTTGGTAACAACATCAAAAGCTTTAGGGTTGCGGTGACAAGATTCCTAAAGATATGGAATTCTATCCTATCCTATAAGAAAAAAACACTAATGAGTCACGCACTAAGCATAGCAATTACATGAAGTCATCAATTAAATTTTATTCGACCGACCATCTATGACCTGGATGAAGATTAGGCGCGAAACTAAGTGGAGGTTCGAAGCGACTGATGTTGAAGTATCAGTGGATCTCAAAACTTAAAAGTGCCCTAAGTCCTTGCCTTTAGGATTCAAGGAAAGATCATAGTAGGGAAAAGGCTCTCACAAAAGTATTATTTGGTTCCCTTCCACAACTAATGTACTGTTTAATTGCTGATCCTCAATTAGACTAAAAATATTTTGATAATATGGATTCCCATTTCTCAATAATATCCCACGATCAAAATAATTGGCTAAATCCTGTGTCTGATACACGTTACCAATAAATGAATTTGTAGAGACACGACCTCAGAGGTCGGACGAATATTACAAAATGGCATTGAAGCTAGACATGAAGACCCAAAATTGCCCCATCTTCTCAGTATCAACGATTAGAGGTATTCCATAGCGTTCTCTGTTATGGCGTGAGCTACTCTTTGTGATTAGAACTAATAAAAGAGCCAAACGAATATTTTTTCTTGCTCTATGATTCACTTTCTCTCTTCTGATTTTTTCTCTTGTACTATTTCATTCTCACAATTGTTGCAAAAATATGGCTGATGACGGATATGTACTAGAATTAAATTGCTCATGCATACACAACAAATAGGTATAGCTCGAAAAATTGCAGATAATTTCACCATGAAAAAAGTTATTATAATAACTTTAAAGACTGAGAATTAAATTGTAGTTCCTATGATGCAATTGGAACTTATTTACAGAAAAAGGATCCATTCATTAGGCTCTATTTATCAAACATTTGGATGATAAAGGAATATTAGTCAATTGAAGCAAAAAATTCATAGTTAATGGAAAACTATGAAATGTTGTTGCATTGACTAAAGTCCCAAATGATCCTTTCATGAATGACATATTTTCTGTGAAAGAAACAAAACATAGTAAAAGAAATTTCGGTGAAATTAATGCCTTTTATACTCATATTTCTATTTGGTACTATCATCTTCCACTTTTTTCTCCAGAAAAGGAATCTCATTCGTTATTTAGTTAAAATTGCGAAAGAATGAAATACTTTAGCAATCGCACGGCCTACGACAGATTTGAGCTGAAGCTCGGGTTAATCTTCCTCAACATGGGAAACCCTAACACTTTACAAATAAAACATTTTTTTTTTTTGCAAAATCAGAAAGATGCAGGCCTCACCCTAAGAATATGCCATGACATCGTTAGTCTAACTGTTTCAATTGATAGGAAATTTTAAAGAACACTCTCATTGTATCATCCTCCATCTTATGTCCTACATCATAATCATGCTTATTTTTTTATATGTGATCCTAAGTATTGAAGAGTACGCCAACACCAAGCCGGCTTTTTCTTATATTACTTCATAACAATGTCATTTGTCTCATGCTCTAAATTCCATCTATAAATGGACAGATGTATTAGGCACATCTCTCACAAGCTTAGTATCCGAAGAATTTACAGGATTGAAAAGCATGGCAAAGATCACCAGCCAGAAGTCCACCATCTTCTTCAACTTGGTTTCCATAATCTTTTTTGTCCTTGTGGTCTCTATGGCCGAGAGCAACGTTGTTGGAAGTGAGCAATGCATTACTAATATCCATTTAATGTGAAAGTAGTTCTCCCATATTTTATATTTATCTACTGATAATTACGCAAGTCTTCGTTGCATTTTGAATAATTGATTTAATGTTTATTGCTATATTTCTCTCTTGTTTCACGCATGGCGGATCTCAGAGGTTGCAGCGACGGACGCTGGACTAGTGTGCGACAAAGTGGTGGGAGTGAAGAGTGGAGACACTTGCTTTACAATAGCTCGGCAGTCCGCATTGGCTGTTGAATCCTTCAGCTTGATCAATCCAAATCTGAATTGTGATGCTCTCTTCGTTGGTCAATGGCTATGCGTCTCCGTGTAGTCAACCTGACCCACAAACATATATGCACTTTTCTGAAGCTATATCAATGGAAATGATATGTGGAAATAGTTATATACACACATAGATATGTGTGTGAATAAAGTATAGTATAAATAGCACTCATCACCAGTTGTTGGTAGTATGAGTGTGGTGGTCATGATTTGTTTCGGTGTCATCAAGCAATAGAGTTCGAGTATTTTAATTAAAGTTTTTAGTAAAGTTGGAACACTTAAGTCGGCGGCGTATTTCGTTAAAATGAGAAACATTCGGGCTGAAAAACAAAACCTAGGATACATAAGGATGTTTCACACCAAGTTGATATCTGCGAAAGAGAGGTGGACCACGCTGTATAGTCAATAATTTTCGTTGCGAAAAAACAAGTGCGATGAAACGATAGAACGAATAGAACACTAAAGTATATCGGACATCACAGTTATGTGATTTGATTGGAAGGTCCTTTTTCACAACAAAAGCAGCATATTATTCTATTATAGATCAAGCAATACGATGGATAATACTGCCACACTCGAATTACTCAAACACTCACGGAATTTTCTAGCTCCAGTAATATATAATAACTCGTATGATGTTTAATTCTCACAATATCTCAGTCTGACATTGGAATAAACAATATCTTTACCTATAAAATTTACTCAAATTCAACGTTCTTGAGCTGCAGGATCTTACTAACAGCACTAGCCATTGTGATCAGAAGAATAGAATTGACTGGTTAAAGAAAGAAATAGAAAAATTGTGAAGGCAAGAAGAGATGTATTGGGGCATAAGATCACGAATGCAATGGATAAAATGGGGAGATAAAAACACAAAGTTTTTCCATGCCACCACTCTACAAAGACGACAAAGAAACATAATAGCTATGCTGAAAAATGAAGAAGAAGTGTGAATCAGAGATCCTTCTCAGTTGAAAAGAATGAGTATTAACTACTTCAGAGATCTGTACAAATCTTCAGGTGAAAGGTATTTAAATCCTATCCTAGAATAGATCCCATGCATTATTGATGAAGCTATCAATTCAAAGTTAACTGAAGTAGTATCCATTGAAGAAGTTACCAAGGCCATCTTTCAGTTAGGTGCTCTCAAAGCACCAGGACCAGATAGTTTCAGCGGCAAATTCTTTCAAAACCATTAGGATGACATTAAAATAGAGGTGTTTCAAGAAGTACAAACCATTTTCAGTACAGGTTTCCTCCATCCTGAGTTGAACAAGACTGTCATTACCTTGATTCCCAAAGTGCCCAACCTTGAAAAGTTAGACCAATTCAGACCTATAAGCTTATGCAATTTCACATACAAAATCATCTCAAAAGTAATGGCTAACAGGCTAAAAATCTAGCTGCCAGAGATTATAGAAGAAGAGCAAAGCGCATATGTCAACAATCGCCAGATTCAAGACAATATTTTCATCGTGCAAGATACTACACCAGCTAAGAACAAGGAAAAGAAAAAAAAAGTTCACCGCACTAGCCAAAGTCGACATGAAAAAAGCATATGATAGAGTGGAGTGGGATTTTTTGAAAGAATGCATGCTGAAAATGGGTTTCTGTGATACTTGGGTCACTTGGATTATGACGCGTGTCTCCACAGTTAAATATAGTATTAAGTTGAATGGCGAATCCTTACCTTTCTTCATGCCAACTAGGGATATAAGGCAGGGAGACCCCTTCTCTCCTTACCTATTCATCATCACAGCAAATATACTCTCCACACTTCTGAAGCAAGGAGTAGAAAATGACTTGATTAAAGGTATAAAGCTAAACTCAGCATGCCCCGTTTTATCTCACCTAATGTTTGCTGATGACTTGATTCTCTTTCTCGACGGGAAAATATCTGAATGTCAATCCTTTGCTGAAATACTAAACCAATACTATGTAGCCACGGGTCAAATAGTCAATCTCAATAAATCAAGGGTATATTTCAGTAAAGACTGTCCATAAGCTCTAAAAAGGAACATGGCCCTTGAGTTGAGAATGCCAAAAATCAAGAAAACAGGAAAATATCTTGGCATCCCTTCGAATTAGGGAGAGTCTAAGAAACAAATGTTTCATGGATTATGGACAAGGTTAACAAGAAGTTGGAAGGATGGAAAGAAAATCTATTATCAAAAGCTGGCAAAGACATCCTGCTGAAAAATGTGGTACAAGCTTTGCCACAATATGCCATGTCCATGTTTAAGATCCTAGTGTCTACCTGTCATGCTATTTAAAGCAAAATTGCTAATTTATGGTGGAAAAACAGCACTTCACAAAAGGGGATGCATTGGAAAAACTGGGATACCCTAAAGAAACGTAAAGATGTAGGAGGGCTAGGATTAAGAGATCTTATTGATTTCAACAGAGCTATGCTTAGTCGACAAGCTTGGTGTTTGGCTCAGAACACTAATACATTATGGGAGAAAGTTCTCAAAGGGCTATATTTTCCTAACACCAGCTTTCTACACGCTTCTAAAGGAACTCGATCTTCTTGGGGCGGGCAAAGTTTGCTAACTGGCCGTGAGGATATAAAAAATTCCTCTTGTTGGGTTGTAGGAAATGGCTGGAAAATTAACATTAGAGAAGACAAGTGGATTGCCAGGGGACTGATTGGGGGACCCGCTAACAAAAATGATCTTACATGGGTTTCTAAACTTCTCAATTCAAAGGAAGCAAACTGGAATACATCCATGATAGAAAACACATTCCACGAAGGCACAACTAAAGAAATTTTGTCTATTCACATAAACCCACAAATCCAAGAAGATACATTAAAGTGGGAACATTCAAGATCATGGCAATTCTTAGTCAAAAGTGCCTGTAATCATCTAAGGGTATGTCATGACAACAAACCACAACAGCAAGCTTCATCCTCCTATTCAACTCCAAATTAACTCTAGAGACAAATATGGACATTACAAATACCATCGAAAGTCAGGTTTTTTATGTGGCAATTAAGTCAGAATGCATTAGCCACTAGAGATAATCTGATGCGAAGAGGAGTCGTGCCGGAAAATACCTGTCCGATTTGCAAGCAAGCCCCATAAACTGTTGAACACATATTCCTACTCTGTTCGTGGACCAAATATATATGGGAAGATCCTGAAATCAACATTATAGTCCAAAATCAATCGATTAGCAGAATGGAGGAATGGCTTGCGAGCTTTTCACGTACCATTATATCGTTCGAATTCCTTGCTGAGTTATTGTGGCAAATTTGGAAGGCGAGAAACCAAGTTGTATTCAGGAATCAATTAGTAAACCCCATGCAGATCATCTTGCTTGCCAGACAGAGAAAGAAAGCTTCAATCGAGGGCAGACAAAACCCAAAACAAGCCAAGAAATCAGAATCCCTTACTGACGAGATGGCTCTCCCCCCCCCCCAACGGAGCAGTCAAGGCCAATATAGATGGCTCCTTCAACCCAAGCTCAGGAGACAATGCCATCGCTTGTGTTTGCAGAGACCATAGGGGAATTTTGCTGGACGGCTTCGTACGATCGTCAACAACCTCCTCTCCTCTTCAAGTGGAAGCCCTAGCTCTCACGGAAACCCTAAAGCACTTTGAAGCTTCACACGAACAGAGAGAGGTGATATTAGAATCAGATTGTGCGGATCTAGTGGAACTGATAAGAGCCCCTGCAGATCAAATACACTGGGATGCACATGCGCTTATCCTTGAGGCCCAAGCCCGTCTGCAAAGACTCAGCAATCTTAGCCTCACATACAGCCCAAGAAAGTGCAATAGAGTGGCGGGTGCAAACCTTCCTTCAGTCTTAGTTGACCTATCCTCCTACGAGTCTTTTAAACTTAATATGTTTAGAAGCCGGTGATTTGTCAAAACACTATTCTTCAGTTTCATGAATGAAGTATGAATATTTCTAACCCAAAAAAAAAAGAATTGCTCAAAGGTTTGCGAAGAAGCTGCCTCTAACATTTTCACATTAGGCAAGAAGGCTTACTTTGTATATATAATATTTTGATCCAAAATGGGAAAAACCCTTATAGGAAATTACTCAAACCAAGGAATCTATTTGGATCCAATTTCCTATATAGACTCAAACTTGGGATATGTTCAAGAGCAATCTTGAACTTTGCTCGACATTTGAGTTAAGTTGCAACCGCTTCATTGGAATATCAACTTTGCTACTACTCTCCCCCAGTCACTTATAGGCTCAATCACCATAGTAATCTTCCAAGTCCAAGCTATGGTTGAACTTTGTAATTGTGGACCTTATAAGAATGCCTACTCCACTTTTACCTCCAACCGTTTTACAAGGACAATTAGACAAAACCTCATTTACAACAACTAGAGGAAAGCAACCATTGTAAGGAGATCAAACATGTATCTTGGCAAACTTAATGGCTACAATAATTGTAGGTTATACAGACTTTGTCTCGCTTCAAATACCATATGTAACAATTACCACATTGGGACCTACTCCTTTAGGAGTTTTTTGTTGCAACTCCATTTTAAGTGGAACACCATCCAGATCCACATGAATACTACCGTAATCACTCTTACTTATGCAACAGCCACATTTTTGGACTGTGTTCGTGATTATGGCCTCGAGGAATTTTTTGGGAAATTTTATAATTTCTTTTCTTGATTCGCGAAAATTGTACGAGGCTTTTGGATTGTCGAAATTGGTTGTTAAAATTTTATTGGGCCCAAAATGTCAAAATCTTGGTGTTGGGAAATTTTAGTGAATTTTAGAAATTTTTCCTGAATTTTTACGATTTATTTAAGTAATTTTCCAATTTTCGAAAATTAAAATAATATCATTTTATTATTTCCCCGAACCGGCCAGCGAACCAGCCGGTCCAACTGCGCGAACCAGACAGTCCGACCGGGTCGGACCGGACGACACGCGCCGTGCACGCGCGCGGCTCTCTCCCTCTCTCTTTCTCTCTCCTTCTCTGCGGCATTTCGGCGAACAATTGATGTGCACCAATCAACTGTTGCAACCGTTGCCTCAACGGTTGCCTCGCCGCTGTCACCCCCTGACCTGAGGGGACGGCTGGGGTAGCCAGCAGCCAACGGGAGGCTACCGCGTGGCGCCAGCAAGCTGATTTTCAGCTCGCCCCCAACCATTTCCCTGTGGTTCAGATCGAGCTCCCTCTCCACTTTCAACCCACGCCATTTTCAGCTCAGACCTCCCCTCGTCTCGCCGTTGGTGCCGTTGGGAAGCCTGCAGCATCGTCTTCACAACGCCACCAACTGCCACCTTCGATTTGGCCGGAGCTGTCGCCGGCGGCCTCCGAAAGAGGGCTTCACGATTCGGTTTTTCTGGGTTTTCCAGAAAAACCCGCAACCTTCAAATTGTTCGCGAGAGATCGGCTGGGTTTGAGACGAGCTCAAACCTTAGCTCGCCGGAGCCGTCGCCATCGCCGGAGGCCTAGTCAGCCAGCCAGACAACCCGGCCCAGCAGGCTCGACCCAGCAACCCAACCTGGAAGTCGACCCAACCCGATCCAGGCGGGCCGAGAAAGAAAGAAAAGAGCAAAGAAAAGATAAAAAGAGAAGAAAAAGAAAGAAAAGAAAAGAAAGAGGAGAAAAGAAAAGAAAAGAAAAGGCGGGCGAAAAAAAAAGAGTTATTTTTCTCTTGGCCTTCAGCAGGTGTCTAGATCAGCAGGGTGGAAGCCAAGAGACTCACAAGTGAATAGGCTCTAAACCTTTATTAGGTGCGTTCACTGCTTTAGTAGAAATTATTAGAATTCCTAGAATTTCTAGAATTGCTAGGATTCCTAGAATTTCAGGGTTAGCAAGGACTCGATTGATTGCTTGGATAGTCAGATAGAATGTTTAGATTGACTGACGTGAATTAATTCATGACGGGACCTCGCTCGATGCGAGTGGTGCATCAGGGCCAATGATTGGCGTGATGGAAGTGCCAAGGGCACGGAAATTTACGAAAGTTGAGAAATTCAACTTTGGTGCGATATCGGAACAAGTTTGAGTGAGGGGGAGTTTGTCGTAGATGGCCATGTACCCCATAATTGTTATCTCTATTTAATCGTTCCTTTCAATATTTATTTCCATAATTTATTTAACAAATTAGTAAATTAATTATTAATCTTGCAATTTATTTATTAATTATGTTGTTTCAATTACTAGCCTTGCAATTTATTTACAATTAGCTGTAATATGATTATAGTCCTGCAATTTAATTATTAGCAAATTAATTTATTTATTTATGTTTCATTAATTATCATTTAATCGCATTACCTAGTTAGTTAGTTCGTTGTAGGGCAACCTTATTTGATGAATATGGTGTATTGAATTAGTATTCGATTAAATTCCTTGATTACTTCATTAGTATCGGTTGATTATTCTTAGTAACTGTGAGCCAGGGAGTCTCACTGGGTAGTTTAGCCCGGAGTCGGTAGCAGCAATGCCAAGATTGGGATTGAAGTGAGGTGATAAGAAGTGATCCCCCGTTAAGGATAGCTAGCCTTCCACCTAGAGACAGAAAGTTGGGAGGGACGTTAAGGGACCTTAGGGTAGGGGTGTTCCTAATCTAGGGTTAGGGTTTATTCACTGAGATACCAAGTATCTCACTCCACCACCCCGCCATCCCAGGACCCAATTATGGACCCAGAGGAGGAGCTCTCAGACTTGGAGGACCCATTAGAGGAGGAGGACCCCCAGGAGGAGGAGCTGTTGGAGGAGGAACCTCATGAGGAGGATGACTGGGATTAGCTGGAACTGGAACCTCTGGAGGAGGAGGACCTAGAGCAGCTGGAGGAGGACTCGGAACCGGAGGCTCCCTTTAGCTCAGACGAGGAGGTCGAAGACCTAGAGGAAGAGATAGGGATGGTCCCTGACCATCTTGTTGATAGAGGGTGCGTGGTAAATAGAGAGGTAATGAAGAGCGGCCTAATCGTGGAAACCCAAGAGCAAACGGAGTGGATATGGAACATCCCGAAGCAAACCTGGATTCCTCACCAGCACACAGTGGAGTACGCCGGTCCCCCGGGAAGCGAGATGAGCTACCATTCAGAGCAGTATGAAGTGCCTTGGGGACGGTACGAGTCTGGACATGATGACCCCGACGGGCAGATGACTCGGAAGACGGGACCGTTCTCAATCCAAAACCCTACTTGAACCTATGTGAATACCTAGATTCGCTCCCTACACCATAGGGTAGTACACCCATCCACTTTACCCGCAACTTTTGATTGTATAGCTGTGCGGAGGAACGCACCCTAGGCTTTTGAAATTTCTTCCAGGTCGGATTTTTTTTTTTTTTTGTAATCAGGGATTATGTGGACATGATTTGAAGTTGATGTTTAATGGTGGTATTTTATGGATTCTATCTTGGTCCCTCATCTATTAGTAATTGTGATTCAGTTTATTTAATGACGGAGACACGGAAGTTACGTTGGAAGTTGAATCGTTTTGGATCGTGAAAGTATAGATCGGAGATAGTCACGAGTCCGAGAATCGGGGCGTGACAACTTAGACCAATCACCATAAGGTCAATCATTAGTTCCATGCCATTCTCATCCATTTCAAGCATAGCAAACTCCTTAACCATAAGATCAATCACCACATGCTCATATTACATTCGTTGGATCTAGAAACTTCCTCTTCAGCATACAAATTAACTACTACTGGTGTCATCATATCTACAACTTCTTCTTCCAATTGAGAAGGATCATCATTTTCGCTTTCTGGCCTTGACGAGTCATTTATGCCACCCTAGCCACTTGGAATGTTGCCTTTTGAATTTATAAAGAAATTAGGCGAAGGACAGTACTTTACTCGAAAGTCATACTTCCCGCTTGGCTAGCCTAAGGTGTCTACAGTTTCGCAATTCTCTAGGGACATCTTCGCAAATTCACAGCATGCTTTGACTCTCTTAACTTTGTCTTCAAATTCAAGATCAAACTTTTCAATGCTTTTGTAAACACCTTGTCACAGTTGAGTCTAGAGGTTGGTAAGCCACTCAAATTCAGATTGTTAATTTCATATAAGAGTTTTGATTAATTTTGAAATCTTAATAAGTTATGCAAATAAAAGTTTATAAACTAATATGCATATTAGTAATTTTTGAACTATAGAAAAAGTTGGTAATTTCATAAAAATATTGGAAGTTATCAACAAGCTACTTAGAAAGAAATTCATTTTTTCTAGCAAGAGTTACGTGACACCAAACAACATTTATGGACATTTACCAACAACAAAAAATCCATACTTTTGGCACAAGCCAATAGAATTCTACCTTTAAATTAATAAAAATCGTATACAATTTCGCAAACTAAATAAATAAATAAAAGATCGAGATTATTGCAAATGTTTTTAAGGATAGGTTGATAAGAAATCAGATGTCAAATGCTAAAAATATTCAAGGCCGTTATCCATCCATTCTTAGAGGTGTACAATGTTATGGAGTACATACCCTAGAGAAACATTTTTTTTCCATTTAAATTTCTCTAATCATCATCTAGAAATTAAAACCAAAATATTAACCGTCGGCTATTTCCAGCTCTAGTTTCATCCATTCCAAAGTTAGGAAGCAAAATCTGCGTATGTAGACTGCCTTAAATAGAATACAATTTTCTAATTTTTACCAATAAAGCCAATTTAGTCCTTCAACTTGCATTTTTTGTGCAATTAAGTACTCACATTTCTAATTGGTGAAATCAAATCTTTTAATTATCATCATTTATGCAAACAAGTCTTTTCGTAAATAACACACTTTATCACCTAGATGTGACAATACATGCGACAAAAACAAAACACGTCTCTATAAGGATTAGGAATTGAATTGAAAAAAGATTTTTTTTTAAATGACAAAACATTCTATCTCCCTCTCTAGACGCCGGAAACACCACAGGGGACCCTAGTCACATTATTTCACGGCATTCATATTGCAGTTGCTTATCAAGTGCTAGGCCCCCATAATCGGGGCATGTTCAGACATCATTTCCTATGCCCGACACAAACTATTGACGAGAAGTTCATGCCCAATGAAGTTATGAGCGTTGCAACAAAGTTTGATCAATGTGCTATAAGTAGCACCCTGACGAGTGTTTTTCTTCTAGTTTATATTTAGAAATCCCTTTTTGATCGTATCGGGCAACTCTTACTTTGATAACAACATCAAAAGCTTTGGGGTTGCGGTGACGAGATTCCAGAAGATATGGAATTCTATCCTATCCTATAAGAAAAAACACCAACGAATCACGCACTAAGCATAGCAATTACATGAAATCATCAATTAAATTTTATTCGACCGACCATCTATGACCTGGATGAAGATTAGGCGAAACTAAGTGGAGGTTCAAAGCAACTGATGTTGAAGCATCAGTGGATCTCAAAAGTTAAAGTACCCTAAGTCCTTGCCTTTAGGATTCAAGGAAAGATCATAGTAGGGAAAGGGCTCTCATAAAAGTATTATTTGGTTCCCTTCCACAACTAATGTACTGTTTAATTACTGATCCTCAATTAGACTGAAAATATTTTGATAATATGTATTCCCATTTCTCAATAATATCCCACGATCAAAATAATTGGCTAAATCCTATGTCTGATACATGTTACCAATAAATGAATTTGTAGAGACACGACCTCAGAGGTCGGACGAATATTATAAAATGGCATTGAAGCCAGACATGAAGACCCAAAATTGCCCCATCTTCTCAGTATCAACGATTAGATGTATTCCATAGCGTTCTCTGTTATGGCGTGAGCTACTCTTTGTGATTAGAACTAATAAAAGAGCCAAACGAATATTTCTTCTTGCTCTATGATTCACTTTCTCTATTCTGATTTTTTCTCTTGTACTATTTCATTCTCGCAATTGTTGCAAAAATATGGCTGATGACGGATATGTACTAGAATCAAATTTCTCATGCATACACAACAAATAGGTATAGTTGATAGAATTGCAGATAATTTCACCATGAAAAAGTTTATTATAATAACTTTAAAGACTGAGAAATAAATTTTAGTTCCTATGATGCAATTGGAACTTATTTACAGAAAAAGGATCGATTCATAAGGCTCTATTTATCTAACGAATTTTTTTTATGGCAAAACATTTGGATGATAAAGGAATATGAGTCAATAGAAAAAAAATCATAGTTAATGGAAAACAATGAAATGCTGTTGCACTGACTATGAAAAGTTTTTGTGCCTGAGTAATTGGTTATGCCCGAGTAACTGGCTCTCACATTCATGTTACTAGTGTCCAAGCTAGAGTTCAACGAGGAGAGCCCTATTCCTTAGAGGCCATGTTATGTATCCGGCTCTCGCTCCCAATAGTTGGGTCAAGAAACCATTGTGGCCAGGGTCCAAGTCTCTCGATATCAGGGTCCAATCATAAGCGCTTGAGTCTAGGACCCTTGGTACTTTGAGGCTGAGTCCAAGATCTAAGTTCTCGTCCTTGCCTTTTTGACACTTGTGCCTAGTCCTTGAGGCCCCAATGACCGGAAACGGATCATCTGCCACAAGGGCAAGTGACATGACCCTCACCACAGCCGTATGATCATAATCGAATAGCTGTGATTTAAAAAATCAAATCAAAACAAAACCCCCTATTAATGGGGGCCCCCCGATCTGGAATCGGACGGCTCCCACCTTGTTCCCTAGTGGCTATGTCTAGGACCCTGATACCCAGGCTTGAGTACCCCAAGTTTACGCCTTGGACTTAAGCAACCAAACCAGGGCTCCCTATGAGGAAAAATAGATTGTAAAAATAATTCGATAATATGCTATTTGATATAGCATGTGCAACCCTTATATCACACAAATTAGGGGTGAGCAGTGGTACAGGGTTGACCCTGGACCGGCCCAATCTGGTCGGTTCTAGTTGGGTTTTTAATATGAATGGGTCGGTCCTCGGTTCTGAAATCACTAACCCGGTATTGTTCGGATTAGTCATTGGTCCTGAGATTTTGAGTTGATCTAACCCGAACCCACCCGACATATACATAATATGTAATTGTGTTACTAATAATTTCATGTTTAGTATTAATTATGTATGTTGTTTCATTTGTTTTCAGGTGTTCAAAAGTTTGACTGCAGGTGCACAAACAATCGATTCGTGAACCAATGCATGGTGGACCTAGGAATTAACGTTCAATGGAACTTTTAAAAAAAATTTTACTAACGCAGGTCAATCGCTTTATGACTATATCATGGTTTGAATAACGTATTTTAGAATTTTTTTTTTATACTTTCATTGTATTTCACATCTTCTTTTTGTGGTTTGTAACTTTTACCAAATTGAGATTTATATTATTACCTTATATTTATGTTTAACATTCATTAGTATTCCTAGTTGGTTACTTCATATTATGGATTTATATAAAATTTGAAATAGTATGTTCGTCCTTTCCAAGAATGCAATAAAAGATTATATGAAAATAATTTAGCGGTACTGGGTTGACCATCCTCAGTCCCAAGCTCGACGGGTTGGTCCACGGTCCCAAAAATTGAGGACCACACTATGAGGGTTTGTAACAGCCGCGTTTCGGACTCGGTTCGCATTTACAGCCTTGGGGAAATTTCCGGGAAATTTCATAATTTCCTTTTAATTTTTGCAAAATTTGTGAAAGGCTCTTGAATTACCGAAATTAGTGATTAAAAATTTTATTTGGGCCCAAAATGTCAAAATCCTGGTATTGGAAAATTTTAAGAAATTTATAAAATTTTCCCAAATTTTTACGAATTTTTAAATTAATTTTCCAATTTCCAGAAATTAAAATATTATTATTTTAATTAAATTTCCGAACCGGCCAGCGAACCGGCCGGCCCAATCGCGTGAACCGGGAGGTCCGACCGGGTCGGACGGTACGGCACGCGCCACGCACGCGCCACGCACGCGCGCAGCTCTCCCCCTCTCTTCTTCTCTCTCCTTCTCTGCGACATTTCCTCGAACAGTTGATGTGCGCCCATCAACTGTTGCAGCCGTCGCCTCAACGATCGCCTCACCGCTGCCACCACCCACCTCTCGTCCTTGAGTGATGGCCGGATTGATGTGGAGCCAATAGGGGACCTCCACGTTGTGCCGGTGAGCTGATTTTCAGCTAGCCCTCAACCACCCCCACTCGATTAAACCGAGCTTCCACTCCACTTTAGACCGACGCCATTTTCAGTTCAGACCTCTTCAGCTCTCACCGTTGGTGCCATTGGAGAGCCTGCAACGCCTTCTGTTCAGCAACACCCACTGCCGCCTTCGATTTGGCCGGAGCTGTCGCCGGCAGCCCCCGAAAGAGGGCTTCACGGTTTGGCTTTTCTGGGTTTTCCAGAGAAACCCGGGACCTTCAAATGGTGAGATCTCTCAACCTCTAGCACTTGGGCTCAAACTGACCCCACCAATCGATTCCTAAGGGTCTTTAAACCTCAATTTTGACTCTTGATGGGTTCGATTTGGTCTAGGTTCGCGAGAGATCAGCTGGGTTTGAGATGAGCTCAAACCCTAGCTCACTAGAGCTCCAATCCGTCGCCGACGCCGTTACAGCCATAGCCGCCACTCGCCGTGGGTGTCTTTCGACTCGCAACCACCTCGTGGGTGAGTCTAGCTGCTCCTTTTTCCTCGATTTGGTCTGGAATCCTCGGATTTCAGCTCGAGAACCGTAACCCCTCTTTTGGAAACCCTAGAATCCAAGCTGTCGGCTTCGTGACCGGATTTCTCTCAGCTCCGACCACCCCAGCTCACGGCACCACCACCGTTCGACGCGCCGGAGGTACAGCTTTCAGATCCCAACAGTCTCAAGCTTCGGTTTGGCCGGTGCACGGAGAACGGCGGCCAAACTCGACGTGCCCCGACGACCCGACTCGCGACCCGAAAAGACGAACCGGGTCTGTGACTCGCCGGAGAAGATGACCGTCGCCGTCGCCAGAGCAGTCTCCGTCGCCGGAGATTAGTCAACGGGCTAAGCCGTTGGCCCAGCAACCCGGTCCAGCAAGTCGGCCCAGTGACCCGACCCGGGACTTGCCCAGGCTAGGCAGCTCGGCCCAGCGAGCCAGACCCAGCCGCGAGGCCCAGCAGCCGGCCCGGCCCAGCCTAGGCAGCCCTAGAGAGAAAGAAAAGAAAAGAAAGGAAAGAAAAGAAAAAAAAAAGAGTTATTTTCTCTTGGCTGTCAGCAGGTGTCTGGTTCAGCAGAGTGGAAGCCAAGAGACTCACAAGTAAGTGGGCTCTAAACCTTTATTAGGCGCATTTACTGCTTTAGTAGAAATTGGGTAGAATTGGCTAGAATGGCTAAAATTGTTAGGATTCCTAGAAATTGGGATTGAATGATTGATTGCTTGATTGATTGACTAATTGACTGATTGTTTGGCCGCATAGAATGGATGGATCGACCGGTGATAGCCTAATGGTGACGTTCCTCGCTGAATGGGAGAGGCACCTTAGTACTATAGTTGGCGTGTGGTGGTGCCGAGGGCACAAGCCCTTGAGAAAGTTGAAAAAGTTCAACTTGGGCGTGGCCGTGGATTAAGCACCTTGAGATGGTGACGGTGTCGGTCTCGCACTTCATATTATTTTTGGGAGTTACTTAATTAAATTAGCAAATTAAATTAGTCTTGCAATTTATTTATTGAATTCGATTATTAGATTATTAGTCTTGCAATTTATTTATTAAATTTGATTATTAGATTATTAGCCTTGCAATTTATTTATTAAATTCGATTATTAGATTACTAGTTGTGTGGTATAATCCTATCAATTACTCTCGGCGACCATGAGACGGGGAGTCTTCCGGATTAGACTAGTCGCGAGTACTATGCGCAGTATGATAGGATCTTGGTATGTGAGATGTTAAAGTCGGTTCCCTAGCTAGGATAGTCGGACATACTATTTAGAGACTGAGAGTTGGGAGGGACGTCCTAAGGACCCTAGGGTAGGGGTGTTCCTAATCTAGGGTTAGGGTTCGTTCACTGGGATACCAAGTATCTCACTCCAACACCCCCACCATCCCAGGACCCTATTATGGACCCGGAGCAGGAACTCTCCAACTTGGAGAACCAGCTAGAGGAGGAGGACCCCCAGGAGGAGGAGCCGTTGGAGGAGGAGCCATTGGAGGAGGAGCCCATCGAGGAAGAGGACTGGGATCAGCGGGAGCTAGAGGTGGAACCTCTAGAGGAGGAGGACCCGGAGGAGGATTCGGAGCTGGAGGCTCCCTTTAGTTTGGATGAGGAGGCAGAAGACCTGGAGGAAAAGATAGGAATGGTCCCTGACCAACCCATCGATAGAGGGTGTGTGATTAATCAGAGGGTGAAGGAGTCTGGGATGGTCATAGAGTCTCAGAGCCAGACTGAGTGGATTTGGAGCATCCCGAAGCAGACCTGGTTTCCACACCAGCATGTAGTGGAGTATATGGGGTTCCCAGAGACCAAGATGGAGTACCTGTCGGAGCAGTGCGAAGTACCTTGGGGAGGCTACGAGTCTGGTTACGATAATCCCGACGGGGGAGATGACTCGGAAGATGGGACTGTTATCAACCCGAAGCCTCTTAGCGTATGCGAGTGGTTAAAATCGGTTAGTGCACCGTAGGCTAGTCCACCCCTCTTACCCTTCCCCGCGACTTTTGATTGTACAGCTGAGCGGAGGCTCGAACCCTAGGACTTTTGATATTTCCCTCCTGGTCTGATCTCTTTTGTATTTTGGAATGATGTGGACCCGTTATGAAGTTGTTTGTAAAGAAGTAATTTAAGGTTTCTATCTTAGTTCTTGTTCTTAATTTCTGTGATTGAGTATTGGAGTCAGAATTACGGCGGGAGTTGAAGTGAAGTTGGATCCTGAAGGGATGGCTACGTCTCCGAAGAATCGGAGCGTGACAGGGTTGGTCCTCGGATTGAGTATTGGACCAACCCAACCCGGACCATACTCACTCCTAACACAAATAGTACATGTCTCTTTAGAAAAATAAAATGAAGTTTACCTTTCCATAAGACTTAAAGGATTTCCAATCTATTTTTAGATTTTAGCTAAATATCAATAAATATTGTCATTTTCCAGAAAAATGAGTTGTTGCAATTATTTTTCCTAGAGTCCCAAATTCTCCTTTCATAAATGCCACATTTTCCGTAAAAGAAACAAAATACAATAAAAGAAATTTCGGTAAATTAATGCCTTCTATACTCATATTTCTGTTTGGTACTATCATCTTCCACTTTTTTTTCAGAAAAAGAATCTCATTCGTTAGTTAGTTAAAATTGCTAAAGAATGAAATACTTTAGCAATCGCACGGCCTACGGCAGATGTGAGCTGAAGCTCAGGTGAATCTTCTGCAACATGGGAAACCCTAACACTTTACATAATTTTTTTTTTTTTTGGAAAATCAGAAAGATGCAGGCCTCACCCTAAGAATATTCCATGACAACGTTAGTGTAACTGTTTCAATTAACAAGAAATAAACAAAACGAACACTCTCATTGTATTATCCTCCATCTTATGTCGTACATCATGATTAAGTTTATTTTTATATGTAATCCTAAGCATTGAAGAGTAAGCCAACACCAAGCCCGCTCTTTCTTATATTACTTCATAACAATGTGATTTGTCTCATGCTCTAATTTCATCTATAAATGGACAGATGCATCAAGCACATCGATCGCAAGCTTAGTATCTGAAGAATTTACAGGGTTGAAAAGCATGGCAAAGATTACCAGCCACAAGTTCATCATCTTCTTCAACTTGTTTTCCATAATCTTCTTTGTCCTTGTGGTCTCTATGGCCGAGAGCAAAGTTGTTGGAAGTAAGCAACGCGTTACTAATATCCATCTAATGTGAAAGTAGTTCTCACATATTTTCTACTCGTCTACATGATAATTACGCAAGTCTTCCTTATATTTTGAATAATTGATTTAATGTTTATTGCTATATTTCTCTCTTGTTTCACGCATGGTGGCTCTCAGAGGTTGCAGCGACGGACGCTGGACTAGTGTGCAACACAGTGGTGGGAGTGAAGAGTGGAGACACTTGCTTTACAATAGCTCAGCAGTCGGGATTGACTGCTGAATCCTTTAGCTCCATCAATCCAAATCTGAATTGTGATGCTCTCTTTGTTGGTCAATGGCTATGCATCTCCGGGTAGTCAACCTGACCCACAAACATATATGCACTTTTCTGAAGCCATATCAATGGGAATAATATGCGGAAATAGTTATATACAAATATATACACACATAGTATGTGTGAATAAAGTAGAGTATAAATAGCACTCATCACCAATTGTTGGTGATATGAGTGTGGTGGTCATGATTTGTTTCAGTCTCATCAAGCAACAGAGTTCGAGTATTTTGATTAAAGTTTTTAGTAAATTTGGAACACTGAAGTCGGTGGCATATTTCGTTAAAGACAGAAACATTCGGGCTGAAAAACAAAACCTAGGAAAAATAAGGATGTTTCACACCAAGTTGATATCTGCGAAAGAGAGGTGGACTACGCTGTATGGTCAATAATTTTCGTTGCGAAAAAACAAGTGCGATGAAACGATAAAACGAATAGAACAATAAAGTACATCGGACACCACAGTTATGTGATTTGATCGGTGGGATATGCTTCACAACAAAAGCAGCATATGATTCTATTATAGATCAAGCAATACAATGGATAATACTGCCACACTCGAATTACTCAAAAACTCACGGAATTTTCTAGCTCCAACTATATATAATAACTCATATGATGTTTCATTCTTGCAATATCTCAATCTCACGAAGGAATACACAATATCTTTACCCGTAATATTTAATCAAATTCAACGCTCTTGAATTGCTCAAAGGTTTGCGAAGCCTCTAACATTTCCACATTAGGCAAGAAGGCTCACTTAGTATATATAATATTCTGATCCAAATTGGGAAATCCCTTATAGGAAATTACTCAAACTAGGGAACCTATTTGGATCATTTTTGCTTTATAGACTCAAACTTGGGATATGTTCTAATAATCTCTACGTTAGCTCGACTTTTGAGTCAAGTTGCAATCGATTCATTGGAATTTGAACTTTGCTACTACTCTCCCTCAGTCTCTTATAGGCTCAATCACCACAGAGATCTTCCAAATCCAAGCTATGGTTGAGCTTTATAATTGTGGACCTTATAAGAATGCCTCTAGTTGGTAACTCCATAGGAGTTAAGTTGGTAAGTCATTCTAATTGAGATTTGTAATTTTTAATTGAGAAATTAAAATACAGCAAAGATTAAAAGCATGTCAAAGTTGATAAATGAATTAAATCAGAGTAGGTAAATAATACTAATTGGTAATTTAGTTGGAGAAAAGTTGATGAGGCGCATTAATTTTGGTTAATCTTTCTTAGAGGAAGTTAGTAAATATAATGAGTTGTTGACAAGGCAAATAAAAGTTAATAATTCAAGAGAAACGTTGATAAATATAAAAGCATATGAAAACATTGATAAATAGCTCAAATGAGATTTAATAACCTAAAAGTAACTGGTATTTTCATGTGATAGTCAGTAAGTCATTCAAATTTAGATTGTTAATTTCATATGAGAGTTGATTAATTCTGAAGCCTTAATAACTTATACAAATATAAATTTTATAAGCTAGTACAAAAATAGTTAGCTTGCAAACTATAGAAAAAGTTAGTAATTTTATAGAAGTGTGGGTGAGTTGTCCTTGGAAAGAAAGTTATTTCTTTCAAGAGTTTTGTGACACTCAAAACATATATTGACATTTATCAGCATCGGAAAAAATATTAACTTTTTGAGATGGATCAATAAAATTCCCCTTTTATTTATAAGATTGAGATTATTGCAAATGTACTTATATAAGTCCATGTAAAATCATATATGAAATGCTAAAGAACACTCAAGAATACTATCCATGCATTCTTAGAAGTATATAAAAGTAAGGAAGCATTTAAAAGGTATGGTACGCTAGATGTGCATTTTTCAAAGAAGAACCAAAATATTAACGGGCGGCTATGACCAGCTCTAGTCATGCTGTTTACCCTTTAAGAAATTGCCTTACAATGTGTTTATTTAGTACAAGCAAGTCTTTTCGTAATTAACACACTTAATCACAAAGATTTGACAGTAGATGTGACAATTTTTAAGATAGAGAACACA
Source organism: Melaleuca alternifolia (assembly GCA_019926035.1). NCBI lineage: Eukaryota > Viridiplantae > Streptophyta > Magnoliopsida > Myrtales > Myrtaceae > Melaleuca > Melaleuca alternifolia. Next base: position 665,817 of record JAGKPW010000110.1, on the reverse strand, counting down.
TATTAAGCATTACTAGAAAGAGAATTAGAAAAAATGCTATAAAAACGAAAAGAGACAAAACATTCTTACTCCTTCTTTAGACTCTGGCGACACCACCCAGGACACCTAGCCACATCGTCCCTCAGTATTTGTGATTGGAATTAATGAAAGAGCCCGCCGGCGAGGAGAGTGGTTCTTCTTGCTCTCTCATTCACTCTCTCTTTTGATTCTATTTCTTGTGCTATTTCATCCTTACAGTTGTCACAAGAACGTGGGTGGTGACTGATATGTACTAGAATTAAATTGCTCATACACACACAAACAGTTATAACTCACCATCACAGTGTAATAACTCTTATAATAACCATATAGTTTGAGAATTAAACTGTGGTACCTATAATGCAATTGGAGGTTATTTACAAAAATGATCAATTTATTATACTTCTTTTAATTAGCAAAAAAAAATTGTAGGAAAATATATTCCTCGCTTTTGGCATCTGGATCATAAAGAAAAATGAGTCAATAGAAACACATTTCATAGTCAATAAAAAAACTTACACTAACCTTCAAGTGCTTGTGCCCCACTATGCCCAAGTACCTAGCTCCTACGCTCGAGCTATTAGCGCCCAAGCCCTAGTTCATCAAAGCTGACCCTATTCCCTGGTTGTCGAGCTAAGGCCCACAAGACTAAGCTAAGGTCCATTGAAGTTGGGTCCAAGACCTCATTTGTCATTCCTAGGTATCTGGCTCTTGCACTCAAGTCACTAGTGTCCAATCCAGGTCCGTCAAGGCCAATTTCAATTCCTAGGCCGTTAAGCCTAGGTCCACAAAGGTCAGGCCTAGGTCCCTCGAGGTTGAGCCCAAATCCCTAATGTCAAGGCTCAGGTCCTCAGCGGTCGTGTTAAGTACTCGGCTCTTGCGCCCAAGCCACATCCCAATGCTCATGCTCAAGTTTCTAGTTATTGGGTCAAGAAATCCTAGCAGTAAGGGCTCGTGTCCTCCGAGATGGGAGTATAATTGTCAGCACTTCAGTCTTGCACCCTGGTGGCCAATCCCAACCCAAGACCTAAGTAACTGTGCCCAAATCCTCGAGATCCCGACCACTAGATGGACCATTCCCTCTTTCTCTCTAGACTTTGGCAATACCACTCGACACCTAGTCATATCGTCCCTTTGCGTTCGAGCGCTAAGCCCCCTTAACCGGGGCATGTCCCAACATCTTTCCCCTTGCCCGGCACAAGCTATTCAAAAGAAGGTCATGTTAGATTAAGTTTTTTTTTGTTCGAAATACCTCGGTGTTATATTCTCATTTGATAGATGAAGTTAGAAATCGGCATTTTTGGCCTAGTAATAAGCGTAGAACAATGCGTCGTAGTAGCACAACAGCAAATGCCTTTTTTTTTTCTCATAGTACATATGAACAATTCCACCTTTTTTTTTTCATTTTGGGTGGTTAGGAAGCCTTCTTTATGCTCTTGGGCTTGGAAGAAAATCCTAGATCTTAGATAGGAATTCCGGTTTTTGTTTCGATGGAAGATTGGAGACGGTCGGTCAACCTCTCTCTGGTTTGATTCATGGAGTTCTATGGGCCCCCTTCATCTTATATTTTCTAACGGTGACATATACCGTTCGAGAATTCCCAGACAAGCATCGGTTGTTGATTTTACCACGACGAATCAGTCGTCTTCACTTAAGGAATTTCTTCTAGCTAATGGTGAACCTATACCAATACTTCAAGATATACCAGATTGTTGCACTTGGTCCGGGCACTCATTAGGGACCTTCTCCATTGCATACGCATGGAATATTATCCGGTCTAGAGACCAACTGGTAGATTGGCATCGCTTCATTTGGGATAAAGCGATCCTTCCTTGACATCAATTTCTTCTATGGCTGATAACCCATAGGAGATTGCTCACTTAGGTATTCTTACTTTCCTCTCATAGAATAGTCGATACCAATTGTATTTTTTGTAACTTGTGCCCGGACTCTATAGACCATTTGTTTTTTGAGTGTCCTTTATCGGCACATTTGGCTATGTTTTGGGCGGCCAAGTGTAATGTGGCTTGGTATAATAGCACGTGGTCTGATAATCTCAAGTGGGCAATTAAGTTGATTTTTGGGAAGGACTTCCATAATAGCCTAGCCCGGTCGGGCTTTGGTGCTTTATGTTACATTATTTGGATGGAGCGGAATAATGCTATATTTCGAAACCATCAGTTCTTCTTGCCGGCGATGAAGAAACGTCTTAAGAAGTTCATGAAGGATAAAGCCATGACATTTGCACATGTCCCAGACATCCCGAGGAATAGGCATAGGCAACATGGCTGGAATATTGATGTATCTATCTTTGGTTAGGATGCTCAGTGCTACTAACTTTGTTAGACTTCCATTTGGATGTTTTTTTATTTACATTGTTACCATGACACATTTTCACTCATAAAGACATACTTGTCTCGTGAGTGCAAGTTTTGTAGTGTCTGGTCAATCCTTTGTAATTTTGGCAAAAGTTAATACAATTCTTACCTTACCAAAAAAAAAAAAACAATTCCGCTTTTCAGTTATTGTATGATCCCTAGCTTGGTGATGACATCAAAAGCTCCAAGGTAGCCGTGACGAGATCTCGTAACCCTCTTCTACTTGTGTTCCTGAAATTTGATGCCGCATCTTTCTGTTTGGCTAAAGAAATTATGTTCAAATTAGGATATGTTTGATACATATCATTGATTGACGACCTTGGGAATCACAGGGGTGTTCCCCAATGGCATTGAAGAGCTCGAGCCCCAATATTGCCTCCCGGTGTTCATGGCGTACAAAACCGAAAGTGCCACGTCATCTCAGTGAACGGACTCTTTGTGATTGGAACTTAATGAAAGGGCCAAACAAGTATTTCTTCTCTCTCTCTCAAACGATACATTCTGAAAGTAAATTTCTATAGATTTGCAGAATCTGTCATATTTGTTTAAACATCCCATATCGCTTGATTTTGGCATATATGCTGTTCATATACATATAATTCCCTTCATCTATTGACTTGGAAGATCTTGTAATAATAACGGTCAATGTAGAGAATTGAATTGTAATTTTGGGGTGCAATTGGAGCTTAACAACAAAGAAGGAAAAAAAAAACAACGAAGAAGAAAAGATCTTTACCCAAAAAAACAACGAAGAAGAAAAGACTGAACTTACAGAACGAAAATTAGGTGAAATTACTATGTTGCCCACTCATCCTACACTACTTTCAAGAAAAGTAGCATCATTTCTTAGCTGGGTGAGTCTTGGATAAATGAAATACCTTAATAGTCTCACGGCTATGTCAAATGTGAGCCTAAGCTTAGGTGATTGGACTGTGGTATGGAAACTTTAACGCTATCATATAGGTAAGAAGTAATTTTATTTTTTTTACAGAATCAGAAACATGAAGGCATCATCATAGTAATTTATCGACATGAAAATCCAAGCACAGTGACCATTATTAATGTAATGAAAGGAGCATTGTTATTTTAATTGTTGCAATTAACAATTAAAAAAAAAAGACACTCACATAGTTCGTATCCTCCACCTCGTGTCATAATCATACTTAAGCTTTTTTTAGCTTGTAATCCAAAGCATGGAAGAGTAAAATAACGCTAAGTCGGTTCTTTCAATAAATAGAAAGACATACAAGGCGTATCTCTCACAAACTCGGTGTGCATGTAGAGAGTTGAAAAGCATGGCTAAGATCACCTGTCACAAGTCCACCCTCTTCTTCAACTTGGTTTTGATATTCTTCTTCGCAGTCATGGTCTCCGCGGTCGAGAGCAGAGTTAGAGGAAGTAATGCGTTACTGATACCCATTAATTATAATGTATTCTTTCCAACATTCTTCAAATCTTTTTTTGTAACTTTCAAACGTTCGCAAGGATCTGCTTTCTACGTCAAAATCTCGGCCAACCATACGTTATGCCCCCAGTACAGGACCCTTGGACCGGTTTTCGACAAAGTCTGTTTTAAGGCTGCAACTCAGTAGCTGAAAGTTTTTCTCTCTTAGTCATTGGTCTCCATCAGCATCATAGGTCAACTCTTTGGTTTATGCATGGTGGTTTACAGGGGTTGCAATGGCGAAACCTGGCCTAGTTTGCGACAAAGTGGTGGGAATGAAGAGGGGAGACACTTGCTTTGCAATAGCACAGCACTTCAAATTGACTATCGAAGAATTTGACTTCATCAACCCAAATCTGAATTGCGAGGCTCTCTTCATTGATCCATGGCTTTGCATTGCCGGGAAGTCGACCTAAGCCGCAATGATGTTTACACTCGAAATGATAAAGAATTGGATAAGTGCAACGCACTTATCACCCAGTTGTTTGAAATGCAAGTGCTGGGGTCATCATGTTTTGTTTTAAGGTCATCGAGAATACTGTTTGAGTATTTTCATTGAAGGTGTCAATAAAGACAAACAAAGATGTTTTAAACGAAGTTTATATCTGAGAAAGAGAGGATGGACAAAGCTATATAGTATAGTAGTCTTTTCAATGGTCGTGGTCTGGGATCACACATGACATATCACAATACCATATTTCATTGGAGCAAAGCATCGAGAACACGGATTCTGCTCAACTCGGCAACTTCATCTCGCATTTCGCATGTCAATGCTATTCTAGAGAGAATCTGTCATGTTCTACTTAGAAAATCTATAGAACCAAGTACCGGTTTGAATCTTCACTCCTGGTGTTGGTTCAATCTGAGAACCAAACCAGTCAAGTCGGTTCGAAGTTTGAATTGGATTATCAGTCTTGTTCTAGGGTAAAAAGGACTATGAAGCCGGTTTCTACTTGCTTCTTTAGGAAAAACAATAGTTTCGTGATTTGGTCATGGAGAGAATTGGTCCAGGTACTGATTCTAACAACCTAGAACCAAGTTAGGACCATAATCGGTGCCCTATTCTGACCTGCGACTAAAAAGCTAAACATTGCACGCAAGTCAGCTCTAGGATTGAATTGGCCAATCGGACTTTTGCAAAAATTTGACCAACTCTAAACCTATTTTGACATTTTCAAAGTGGATCTATGATGCTTATAAGATTTTTGGAACCACCACCAATTATTCTAAAAAAAATTGAGCTATTTAATATTTTAATATTTTAACCTGAGAGTATAATTTTACCTCAGCAGCTAAATTGGGAAAAAGAGTACCTTCCAAACCAGCTTAATTACTCTCGGGCTTCATCTCCACATCCCAAAAACTTTTCTTTCAAATGTATAGCTTTTAATCTTTTGTTAACTTATGTGTATTTATCATTATTATATAATCATACATTACCATAAGATTATAATTATATTTGAACATTTTCATATAGACCATAGATCACAGGGTTTACGTCTAGTGGCACATGAATTGAAATGCAAAGAAGAAGTTGAGTGTTCCCCTACAAAGAAAAATTTCATACCTGATATTTGATATTTTGTTTTTTCGGTTTGGCTAAACAGATTATGTACAAATATTAAGATATGTTCGATACACGTTGTTGATCGACAAATTTGGGGAGAGACAAAATGAAAAATCATAGAAATGTTACCAATGGCATTGAAGAGCTCGATTACCGCATGCCTCACTGTGCTCGTGACATGCAAACCCTAAATAGCCCCATCATCTCAGTATCAGCGGTTAGAGGATGGAGTTCCGATGGTTGTGATTGGAATTAATGAAAGAGCCAAACGGATGTTTCTTCTTCCTCTCTAATTCTCTCTCTCCTCTGATTGTAGTCCTTGTACCGTTCCATTCTCACAGTTGTCCTAAGATAATGTGGCTGATGAACGATATGTACTAGAATCAAACTCTGCATATATCCAAACAGGTACAATCTGCAGAATCATAAAAACTATCATAACGAAAGAACTCATCATAATTACTATAAGTTTGGTGAAATTCATGTATTCTACACTCATACATCTAGTTGGTACTGTCATCTTACAATTCTTCCAAGAAAAGAATTGCATGAGTTGCGGACCCACGAAATACATTGGTAATTTCACAGCCTTCATCAAATGTGAGCCAATGCTCCAGTAAAGCGGCTACGACATGGGAAACTTTGACACTTTCACTAATAAAACATAATCTATCCTACCAAATATAAAACATGCAGGCCTCATCTTAATAATTCATCCACATGAAAAATCCAAGAATATTTTTACTTCATGTAAAGAGAACATTCTTAGTTTAACTGTCGCAATAACAAAAAGGAAAAGAGGATACTCGCTTTGGTATTATCCACCACATCATGTCATATACTCTAATTAGGCATGTCTTTAATATGTAACATATTTTTAATATGTAATCCAAAGCATCACCACTAAACCGACTCTTTAAGTAACAATGTAACAATGTAATTTGTCGCATGCTCAAATTTCATCTATAAATAGAAAGATACACAAGGCAATCTCTCACAAATTCAGTATTCAAAGAAGCCAAAGAGAGTTCAAAAGCATGGCTAGGATCATCAGTCGCAAGTCCATTACCTTCTTCAACTTGGTTTCGATACTCTTCTTCGTCCTCATTGTCTCCGTGGTCGAGAGCAGAGTTGTTGGAAGTAAGTAATACGTCACTAATCCCTGTTAATATTGATATATATTTTCTTCTCGCAGACTTCAAAATCTTGTTCAGCGACTTCATCGTACGTTGAGGATCCGCTTTCTGTTTCAAAATTTTGGCCAACCCCAAGTTATGTCCGTAGTACCAGACTCTCGACTGGTTTTTGAACAAAATCTTTTTTTCACTGCTGCATTAGTTGCTGAAAGTTTTCCTTTCCCAGAGGAGGTGAGCAGCTTGACAATACCTATGTTTTTCCATAACATGAAAGTAATTTTCATTTACAAGCTACACGCGGTTTCTTCATTGCTAAAGTAGCAATTAGTGCAGGGTTCACTTAGTCATCAATCAAATCATTTAGTTGGGACTCAAGTCTTTCTCTGGTTCATGCATGGTGCTCTGCAGGGGTTCCAAAGTCGAAACATGGTCTGCTGTGTGATGAAGTGGTGGAAGTGAAGAGCGGAGACACTTGCTTTGCAATAGCACAGCAGTTCAACTTGACTATCGAAGACTTCCGTTCATCAATCCAAACCTGAAGTGCAAAGCTCTCTTTGTTGGTCAATGGCTTTGCGTCGCTGGAAAGTCGACCTAAGCCACAAAGATGTTTGTCACTTGGGAGAATAAAGGAGTGGATAACTGCAATGCAGTCACAACCCAGCTGTTGGGAATACAAGTGTAATGGTCTGTTCATCATGGTTTGTTGCAGTGTCATCAAGCAACGCAGTTTGATTATTGCGAATAAAGGTGTCAATAAGTTAGTACACATGTTTTATTTGTGTTTTGGCAGCACGACCCAAGGTAATTAGCATGTTGAATAGTTAAAGTATGCATATTATTCAGGAGAAATATTCAGATCGAGAAAAAAGGACCCAGAAAAACACGGGATCGGCTCAACTTCGAACGGCACCTCGCGATTCACACATCCAATCCTATTTCAAAGAGAATCGGCTGGGTTCGTAATTTGAGAACTGATAGAACCAACCGAGTACCGATTTTATTCTTAGTTCCAGGTGCCTGTTCAATTTGAGAACTAAAAACTCCATCACTTGAACATGAGGATACAGTTCTATTCTCAGCAGCTGAATTGGGAGAAGGAGAATCTTCCAAAGCAGCTTGAATGTTCACCAAATCCTCAGGTTCACCATGGGGAAGCTTCTTAACCATTCCCATTCACGTTAGTGTTCAAACGCTCTCTTATCTATATCAATTTCCTCCAAGCATGAGCACTCTCCTGCTTCACCTCCACATCCCATATTCTGTCATCTTATATATGCATAATTTTTTTCATATGTTTTGTCAACTTATAGGCATGACTTTCTATAATATAGTCCCACGATAACATAATGTCATACTTTTGTTTAAACATTGTCCACGCTTCTTCTTAATTATAGTCTATCCAGCCACAGATCACAAGATTATGTTTAGCGGCATACGAATTTTGACGCAAAGTAAAAGTCAAGCGTTCTATTATAAAGAAAATGTTATCGCTACATAAACGATATATAGCGAGATTATACAGAGTTATTCCTAATTACATGTTGTCGTATTGGATTTCTCTTGGGTTCGTGGGTTTTAAAGCCCTAAAAGGAAAAGAAAAAAATCAAAACCGTCCCGCGCGTCATTCCAATGTCGCATCAATATCACCGATTGATACAAGTGATAGGACCATCTTTATCGTCATGTATCATAGCCAGGCATGCCATGCATATTTCAAAAGAGTAAAACATAAAAACAAAAACAAAAATTTTAAAAAAAAAAGTTTGAATTATTTGGACGCGGACAACCAAGCAAACTTCTTTGCTGAGAAGGCAGAGAAAAAGAAGGACCGCCAGTCGTCGCGGTCGATCGAGAGAGAGAGAGAGAGAGAGAGGCAGGCGCGCTTAACAGACGTAACCGAAAACCATGCACGTACGTACGCCTCCCCACCGGCTTCGTCACGCCCGGCTGTGCTCGGCACCTCACCGCCCCCTCCCCTCCCGCCACGTGTCCTCCCGCCTCCCCCACGGGTGTGATCTCCCCATTTTGCCCCTCCCTCGTCTCTCCCTTGACCTCACAAAACTTCTCCCTCTTCAACCTCTCTTCCCGCGTCTCTCTCGCTCTCTCTCTCTCTTTATCTCTCTCCCTTCCCTTCCCTTCCCTTCTTCTTCGTCTAGCGCCAGCCTCTCCGCCCGTTCGCCCCGGCGAAGACGCTGCAACAACCTCCCCTGGCAGCTCAAAACTAAGGTTCGTCCTCTCTCTCTCTGTCTCTTCATTTCCCTCGCAGCTCGCGAAGCAGAGCATGTTCTGCCGTCGCGCGGCGTCCTCGCCTTTCCTTCCTTGAGTGGTCAAGCTTCGTCGGTCGGATCCTCGATTGGCTGGGGAAACCGAACCGCGTCGAGCATTTTCTGTCCACGGGGAGCGCTTTTCGAGCCGCGGTAAGGTGTTTGGCGGTGAGTTATGCGTCGGCCTGAACTCGAGTTGAGTTGGTAAAGGAGGGAGGGAACGCTAAGAGTTTCCGTGGAGCCAAAGCATCTTCGTGCGCGGATCGCATTGTCGTCACCATCTTTGACGAGCGAGGTTGTCGACGGTCTCCCTCTGCGTGTAGTGAGCCAAAAGGTTTGGCGTCAAAGCTCTGGCCGGTCACGGTTAGATTTGTCTCTAGAGTGCTTTTTCCAGAGGAAATGGGATCCCTGGAGACTACTGATTGTGTTAGAGAGCATTTTGGTGGTGCGTTGAGGTTTTGTCGCCATTGATGGGCCTGCTGTCGAAGTTTCTTATTGGAGATCATTTTTAAGGATGTTAGAGTCAAATTTATCGTGTTCAGAGCATGCTTTGCTGTGAATGTATACTCGTTTCGTCGCTCTACAGACAGTTGTTAATCTGATTTTCCGCCGAAACTAATTTTTCGAATATTGTCTCTTGGAATTGAGAATCAATAAATAGAGTATTGCCTTTTCCCGGAAAATGGAAGGCAGATCATGTAAGGACTTTAAGATTGGGACTCATCATCTAATTATGGTATTCAATTTTTCCAGTGGCACTCTTTGATTGTGATATGAGCTACTAGGTATCAACGAAAGAGTTTATCCAACTGCAAGTGGAGCCTTGTGGTGGAATTCTCGTGGGTTAAGCTTCGGTCTTCATTTTTGTGCACGTAGAGAAAGAGTTGGCGGTCATGCCCACGAAGTTCTCTTATCTAACGGATGCTGTGAATTTCCCTTGTTGTGACGTGTGTTTTTGATTGTTGAACTTCTTTGTGGGCAGGACGGGAAAAGAGGCCAGAGTAGGTTCCACTCGAGGAGTGGAACCCATGACAAGCCACGAGTCGGGTCCTCAAGGGCTCTCTCGGCGGCCATCCCGGAGCGCTGCCACCACCATATTCTCCACTGAGGTATTCGACAACGAGGTTGTCCCGTCCTCACTCTCCATCATCTCTCCCATCCTTCGAGCAGCCAAGGAGATCGAGCATGAGCGCCCTCGAGTCGCCTACCTCTGTATGCTTGCCTAGAAACCAATTGCTTGTCTTCGATTCGATTGGCTAATGAATAAATATGAAGTTCACAGCTACATTTTTTGTTTTGACTGTATCTTCAGTTATTGGTTCCATATTTTGACAGTTAAGTGATGCATTTATTATCCCTATACCTATTAGGCCGGTTCTATGCCTTCGAGAAAGCGCATAGGTTGGACCCGAATTCCACAGGACGTGGTGTAAGGCAATTTAAGACAGGTCTCCTACAGCGGTTAGAGAGGGTAATTCTTCTCACCTCATCTGATTCTGTCTCTAATAGTCCTCTCTGTCGAATAATTGTGCTTCTTTTTCATCAGTTAAGAAATTCGTATCTAGTGAGTTCATCAATAAAAAGTAGGGCTTTGGTCGAATGATTGTCTAATGTCAGCTGCTTAGACTCTGCCATTACCAAAATGTGACAAATCAATCATGTCTAGTAAAGCGGCAACCTGTTTGACATAAACAATGAAGAGATAGCTATATCAATCTCTGTTTACCAAACATTCTGGACTGAATTGAAGACTCTCTTACTTAGGACAATGCATCCAGTCTGGCATCTCGGGTGAAGAAGACCGATGCACTTGAATTTGAGAGCTTTTATTATCAATACTATGAAAATTATGTGCAAGCATTGGACCAGGGGGAGCAGGCTGACAGGTATTTGTATAAGTTGATCTTTTTGTTCTCTCTTCATCACCATTCACTGTGCCTCTAGGAACACCCTTTTAACAAATCATGGAGGCTTTTAAATAATTTAGTAAAAGAAGTAATGATGCAATGAGATGATCAAATCCCCTTGAGTTGAACTGTTCTCCCATTAAAATTTGTTTGACAGAGCTCAACTTGGCAAGGCCTATCAGACAGCAGGAGTGCTCTTTGAAGTTCTTTGCGCTGTTAATAAGTCTGAAAAAGTAGAAGAAGTTGCCCCAGAGGTAGATTTGCTAAATGGTTGGGAACTCAATTAACCTGAGAATTGTGTGCTTAATTTCTGCTCCTCCAAGCAGATTATCGCCGCGGCTAGAGATGTCCAGGAGAAGAAGGAAAAATACGCACCTTATAACATCTTACCCCTGGATTCTGCTGGGGGATCTCAAGCTGTTATGCAACTTGAAGAGGTTCTTCCCTTGCTTTATTTATTTACATGCTATTCCATTCATAAACAGAATGCATGTCGGTATTCCCAGTCCTGACCATTCTATTATTTTACAACCATACTTCAATTGTCCTACTGTATCTCAGGTAAAGGCTGCTGTAGCTGCTCTGAGAAACATACGTGGCCTTAGTTGGCCCACTGGATTTGAGCAACAGAGGCAGAGAGCCGGAAATTTAGATCTTCTTGATTGGCTAAGGGCAATGTTTGGGTTCCAGGCAAGTCCACAGACAGTAAACGCGATACATTAGTACTTTGAAATCACATCACTGAATGTCACACTATAAGGACTTTGCTTTTTGTCTGCAACTATACAGAGAGACAACGTCAGGAACCAGAGGGAGCATTTGATCATGTTTCTAGCTAACGTTCATATAAGGCTTCATCCCAAGCCTGAACCTCTGAACAAGGTAAGCACCTACACGCCACATCAGTCATGGTAAAGTTTATAGTGATTACATGGCCTTATAGAGATGGTGGTAGATAGCATAGTAAATGAACCGATGGCTATACCATCCAGTTTGCTCTGGAAGTGTGGATTATTGGCTCTGAAGGCGCATGACAACATAGTCAAGCAATTAGAACATCTGACGAACGTTTTCGGTTGCTGTCATATTTCTGTTTATGACGCCCCATGGTTATTGCATTGCCTGATTTTCTTCTCTCTCTGACATTCTCAAACATTGGTTCCTTTCACAGCTTGATGAGCGAGCTGTAGATGCTGTGATGAACAAGCTCTTTAAGAATTACAAAAATTGGTGCAAGTTTTTGGGAAGAAAACATAGCTTGAGGTGAGAATGAGACGTAGAAGTTTCTGAACAAACTTGAACCTGTCATCTAAAATCCGAAAGAGCACGGTACTGAGCTTCTTATTTTTGTCCAGACTTCCACAGAGCCAACCAGAAGTTCAGCAAAGGAAGTTGCTTTACATGGGTCTATATTTATTAATATGGGGTGAAGCAGCCAACGTTCGCTTCATGCCGGAGTGCCTTTGCTACATTTTCCATAATGTTAGTACTGTTTCATATACTAAGATGATTTGTCCTGCTATTCCCAACCTACCGCCTCTCCACTTGTTATCTTGAGCTCCCAATTTAGTAAAGGAATGAAGTCCAAAGCTGGTTCTTTTTCAGATGGCATATGAACTTCATGGGCTGCTGGCTGGGAATGTCAGCATTGTCACTGGAGAAAACATCAAGCCTTCTTATGGAGGGGACGATGAGGCTTTCCTTCGGAAGGTCATAACCCCTATATATCGTGTCATAGAAAAGGTATGTAAGCACAAGCATGCACTAGTCTTAACAAACTCTAGTTCATCCTTTCTGGATTCAAAAAAATGAAGTTTACAATTGTCGGTACCAGGAAGCCAAGAAGAGCAAAAATGGGAAAGCTCCGTATTCAGCATGGTGCAACTATGATGATCTAAACGAATACTTCTGGTTTGTGGGGCATTCAAACCAAAATCAAGCAGACCATAAACTGTAATCTTTGTTTTACTGCTTAAATTCTAATTCTCAAAACCTGTTTCCAGGTCTGCTGATTGTTTTTCTCTTGGTTGGCCAATGCGGGATGATGGCAATTTCTTCAAGTCAACACGTGACTTGATCCAGGCATGACTTCTTTATGAATGATTATCTTTGGATGGTAAGATTAAAACTGTTATCTCCTCAACTGTACAAACCATTCCAGGGAAGAAAGGCTTCACGCAGAAAAGGTGGAAGCACTGGGAAATCAAACTTCGTGGAGACCCGCACATTTTGGCACATTTTTCGAAGTTTTGATCGTCTGTGGACATTCTATATTTTGGTTTTACAGGTTTGCAAAAGATTAGATCAAGTGGTCTTCACTCACACGACATGTTGATCTTTCATAGATCTGCTAAATTTGGAATCGTAATGCTGTTGATTGCAGGCAATGATTATCATTGCATGGAGTGGAGTAACACCATTGGAGATCTTCCAGAAAGAAATCCTCTATAAGATCTCTAGCGTTTTCATCACGGCAGCATTTCTTCGATTCATTCAGAGTATGTCAAAATTCCTAAAAGTTGCAGTGCTAAATTATAAGCACTTTTAAAAAACGTCGTCACCCTTACACAATTCAGGCAGCACAAAACAAGGCACTGAGTTATAGAGAGCAGTTCCACAGTGGAATCAGGGCAACGTCTGAATCTCTCGATATTTAATATTACTAAAGCAGGGTCATTGTTTTTGTGATTCTGATTTTCTTTTTTGCCTGGTTGAAATAGTTTTGTCTTTCTCTGTGAAGAAATATTGATCAAGAGATGATAAAGTAAGGGAAGACCTTTCGACTCTTCTCTGTTTGTAGAAGAAGACATAACAATATTTTGGTAGAATGGAGTGAAAACGTGATTTTGCTCATAAATAAAGTTACTAGAAAGCAACAGATCTTCACCTATTTCCAGGATATGTCTTCCCATTTGGTTTTTATCTTCTTCTGCTTAGAGAAAAACTAAACGCATTCGAGGAATGTTTCTTTATGCTTGTTAACCTTGCATTTTTAAATTCATTCTAAGACACTCGTCAGATTTCACATTTCTGATCATCAAGTAAAGATGTCACCCGATAGTTTGGAGTGGGACCATGATAGCCTATTGAATGTAATTTTCTTGCCAATCCTTTTGCTCGACAAAGTAATCTAAGTGTAACAGCTCTTAAAGGATTGTCCACCACTCTTGCCAAGAATTGCATTGAATCACTAAGGACGACTTCAGCATCCGTTTTGGATTTTTCTGGAGACATACAGGCATTCATCGCATTATATAGTTGCATAGCCGAGTAAAGCAGTAGTCTATTGTACAATGGCACGTCAATGTTGATACCTTTAGTTTTATTTTATGAGATTGATCTGTCAGCTTTGATGAGTCGATTGTGTTTTCTCATCTTTTACATCTTTATATAGGTGTATTGGACCTTGTTTTGAACTTCCCCGGCTATCATAGGTGGAAGTTCAGCAATGTTTCAAGAAACGTCCTCAAAATTTTGGTTGGTCTAGCATGGACTGTCATTCTTCCTCTCTGCTATGTGCAGTCAACCACAGTGGTCCCTGCTGAAATAAGGAATTTGCTCTCATTCCTTCCTCAAGTGAAAGGAATTCCTCCTCTATATATTATGGCCGTAGGCGTATATTTGCTTTCAAACATACTCGCAGCTGTATTGTTTATTTTCCCAATGCTTCGGCGATGGATTGAAAGCTCAGATTGGCATATTGTCAGATTTCTGCTATGGTGGTCACAGGTATCTATGTCTTGGCTTTATACTTCATATGTTTTGTTTTTAATACCAGAGTATTCTTCAGCAGAGATGTTATTTAGCGAAAAACCATGCACCATTTTCTTCTTGAGTCCATAATTTTTGTCCTGTGGTCAAAACAGATCATAGTCTCATTGACATCAGAATATTCAGTCTCATTACCAGTGATACCAAGCTAGCTTCACTTTGACAGTGACTTCCAGTGAAGCCATGATACCCTGCATATAGAACCTACACAAATCATTTCATCTCGAAAAAATAGCATGGCATCTTCAATTTGTTGATCACTAACTAATTACAATGTGTGATATTATTCTCAAAAAATAAACAATGATGCAGACATTCCAGCAGGTCATAAAGAAATTCAATTTGGCAAATATTAAATCTAGTATGTATTGGCATATCCAAGTTTTTCCATACTCATAGATAGTAACATTGTTGCTGAGTCAAAAAATTAAAAGTTTAGAGGCATTGGCACACCAATGCATGATGCACTTGACATCCTATCCAAGTCTTCCTAGCATGTGAGCCATCACAGTTATTTTGGGAGATCAGATTCAGGAAAAGCACTGGGGAACATGCATTTATACAATTTGGAAACAGGTTACTGAATCAAGAATATAATTGCATGCAGTGGTATTGAGAAAATAAGTTTTTCTTGCAGTAGGGAAGATCACGATTTTGAAAAAAATAGTACACCAGCTTCTAGAGATGTTGCAAGTATGATGTTCAATAAAATGTTTTCGAAGCAAGTCAACTAGCATAATATTGATAGAAGTGATTTTTCATCAAAAGGCTTGTGGGTAATCTCCAAATGACCCATATGTGATAATAGTTCTTATCATCATGCTTTCCCTTTCTGTATGGTAATTCATTCCCGCTGGGCCAAACTCTGTGATCTGTTGATGAAGCAGATAAAAGCTGCAGTTAACTTTTTGATGCTCATTTGAACATTTACTTTCCACTTTCATTCTTCGTTTATCAATCTACAAATCTAAAGATCTGTAGTTATATGGTTCTTAACCTGTACATGTTTGATATCTGCAGCCAAGAATTTACGTTGGCCGGGGGATGCATGAGAGTCAGTTTGCCCTCCTTAAGTGAGTTCACTAAACATAGATACAGATTATTGGGTAATGAAGAGTTTATGTCTAACTAAACCAATACCTCATTTCAGGTATACCATCTTTTGGGCACTCCTTTTATGTTCCAAGTTCGTGTTTAGTTACTTCGTACAGGTAGCCAAGTTCATTTTCTACTTGTATGTTTGCTTCTTGACTGAATATATTTGTTTGCTTCTTTAGCATTTTGACCTCTCATAATGTGTTTTGGTGCTCCTCAGATTAAGCCTTTGGTGAAGCCAACAAGGGATATAATGAATATTACTCGCATCAAGTATGAGTGGCATGAGTTTTTCCCTAATGGTACTGCCTCTATATAACTGTTCTTCTTGATTTTCCATTAAATTTGTCATTTCTTGCTAATTTTTCTGTTATGGGTGCAGCTAAAAACAATTATGGAGCAGTTGTAGCACTCTGGGCACCAGTAATCATGGTGGGTCTTGCAATATCCTATCGGTTGCAATTTCAAGATTTTTTTTTCTGCCTGGACTGCATTGCACTGCTCTAGAATTGCTTTTCATGAGTTCTCAAAGTTAAGGTTTTACCTGAGATTTCTTTGCAATAATGGTGCAGGTTTATTTTATGGACACACAAATATGGTATTCCATTTTCTCAACTTTGTATGGAGGCATCATTGGGGCTTTTGATCGTCTAGGAGAGGTGATTTACTCAGAATTGAGCTGTTCATAACCTTTTCAGTACCATTTGTCCGGTGGACACATGATCTGTAGTCATCTAAAGAGAACTAGACAAACTCATTTTAATTTGTACTGACAAGATCTAAGCTGGCAAACTTTAAATTTTCCTCCTCTGAATATGCAAGTCATACACCTTCTGACCATTCTTGGTGTGTAGAATGGTATTTCTATCTAAGTAAAACCTGATGGTATATGGTCATTTTACTGCAGAGACTCTGCTAAATGCCATAATATATATTACTGCAGAAAGTTTTTTTTTCCTCAATACCCATTCTTTTCCATACTTTCAAGTTTTCAAGGTTATATAAGATCGAGAACATGTCAATACCATGTTTAACAAGTTCAACATCACGTCTTCTGCAGCTGCTTGAATTCACTCTATATTTTCTGATCACAGATACGAACATTGGGCATGTTAAGATCTCGTTTCCAGTCTCTACCTGGTGCTTTCAACACATATTTGATACCCTCAAACAAGTCGCAGAAAAGGGGGTTCTCTTTCTCTAAACGTTTTGCAGAGGTTTGGCTATTATCTTACAACATTGAATTAAAGTCGACCGCCGAATCAACAGAAGTATAACTGTATTTAGATCGAACTTTCGAAAATTTCCAGGTTCCAGCTAGCCGGAGAAGTGAAGCTGCAAAATTTGCGCAGTTATGGAATGAAGTAATATGTAGTTTCCGTGAAGAAGATCTTATAAGTGACAGGAAAGAAACGTCAACAGAGAATTATATCACATAGTCAATGCTATCTAATTTCGTTTGCATCTTCATCTTATGTACTAACTCTGCAATTGTCTAATTCAGGGAGATGGATCTGCTGCTAGTTCCTTATACATCTGATCCTAGCCTGAAGATAATTCAGTGGCCCCCGTTTTTGCTTGCTAGCAAGGTTGAACACAATCCCTTTTATATATATCACTTTTCTACACCAACAATGTACTTCATTGACTTTTGGTCCACTCTGCAGATACCAATAGCATTGGATATGGCTGCTCAATTTCGATCCAAGGACTCTGATCTTTGGAAGCGCATCTGCGCAGATGAATACATGAAATGTGCAGTGATTGAATGCTACGAATCTTTTAAACTTGTTCTCAACGTTTTAGTGAATGGGGAGGCTGAAAAGAGGTTTGTTTAGTAGTATACATATCACCTCTCAAATGCGTTTTTCTGCCAATTAGAACTAACATTTCAAAGGCAGAGGATCTTTTGCATTTACGTAGATAACTATCCCACCATTCATCAAACGCGTATCCAGTTCTAGACAGAAAAGAATGTCTAATGACTTCTACTTTAACGCAGCAACTTGTTCTAGGCAACCTGTACTTTTAATTTAATCTTTGTTACTTCAAAGGGATCCGAGCAATCATAAATCTGTTTCCCTATCCACAGCTTCTTTGTGTTATTTCGTGCATTAAGGCTGAACTATTTGTCACTAATGAGCTTCGGCAATATTGTAATCTGTGGACCTGGAACATGAATAACGAAATTTCAATTTATAAGTTGGTGGTTATTGACTCCTACTTCTTTACCACTCATCTCTCCCTTCCCCAGGGAATAAAGTATCGGGCACAAGGTTTAGACCTAATGGCATGGCTCATCACACGAGTTATTTTTTGCAGGATGGTTGGTGCAATCATTAAAGAAGTCGAGAGTAACATTTCAAAGAACTCATTACTTCAGAATTTCAGAATGGGTCCTTTACCAACTCTTTGTGAGAAATTTGTGGAGCTTGTCGGAATCTTGGTGAGTACTTTTCATCTGACACGTGTGAGAAATACTTATCTGTAATATGAGAAGCAAATTTGACTTCTGCTTTTCCGGCAGAAAGATGCTGATCCAGAAAAACAAGGTAGAGTGGTGTTGCTTCTGCAAGACATGTTAGAAGTAGTCACAAGTGATATGATGGTGAATGAGATCAGGTTAGTTGAATTAGACATATCACATTGAGAAGAGCATTTGCTTTATCAATGATTTCTTGTGGAGGCTGATCAAGTTTACCGTTTATATTGAATTCCTCACAGGGAACAAGTGGAGGTCGGGTATAGCAGCAAAGATACCGGCAGACAACTTTTTGCTGGTACCGATCCAAAACCTGCCATATTGTTCCCTCCTGTGGTAACAGCACAATGGGAAGAACAGGTATGTATAGTCGTTTACTGCATGAAAATGTTATTTGCTAGCTGTTCACTTCAGAATTGGCTTGGTAACAAGCGATACCTGTTAATTTTGATATAATTAGATAAGGCGCCTCTATCTCCTTTTAACGGTGAAGGAGACTGCCAGTGATGTACCCACAAATCTTGAAGCTCGTCGAAGGATAACTTTCTTTGCCAATTCGCTCTTCATGGATATGCCACGTCCTCCTCGTGTCCATAAAATGCTCTCTTTCAGGTAAAGAAAGAATATTACTAAAGCTGATTTCTGCTGTCAATATGCCTATTTTGCAGTATGATTCAATGAAATGCTCCATCTTCAAGGTTAAGGTGTTCTGAATCATTGTATATACTTGCTAGTATTCCTTCTCTCTAGATATCAGGCTGCAAGAAGGAACTTGTGCATTTAAAACTCTTCTGCTACAGTTTCCACTCTTTCAGTGCTTAGAAATGTTAGTGATCCAAAATTGAGATTCCGTCTTTAAGGATTCCTCTTCATGGTGCTATTGTTTTTCAGATTAGTCCCTCTTCGATCCATCTAGCTCTCATGCTGTTAAACTCCTTGATTTTCTCATGTTTTGGCAGCGTCTTGACTCCATACTATAGTGAGGAAACTGTCTATTCCAGAGCTGACCTCGAGTCAGAGAATGAAGATGGTGTGTCCGTCATATTTTATTTACGGAAGATCTTTCCAGGTTTGTGACAAACGAATTGAAATAACTATAACTTACAATTGCTTGATAGTATTATATCAACTCGATCACCATCTCTATCCGACCAGATGAGTGGGATAACTTGAAGGAGCGACTCAACTGTCAAGACAGCGAGCTCTTTGAAAATGAAGAGAATATTCTGCAGCTCCGCCACTGGGTCTCTTTAAGAGGACAAACGCTCTTGAGAACAGGTAATTGGTTGAATTAACACCCACTTTGAACTCACTAAGAAGTTTTTTCTAATGTTCTGGCAACCATGGACCCTGCAGTTCGAGGGATGATGTATTACTGGCGAGCATTGAAGCTTCAGGCTTTTCTTGACATGGCTGATGAGGAAGGTAAAATGGTGATATGATTCCGCTTCATATGCAATTAACAACCAAGTAACTTTTAATCTGCAAGAACTCCTATTGACGCTAAAGTTCAGCAACTTGAGCAATGAAATGATGGATTAAATGCAAAAGAAATAATAAAATATATATATCTCCAGTCATACATTTTTGCAAAATTATCTTCTTTTAGGAGACCATGATGAATCTCTCTGCGCAACAATGCATCAGCATGAAGTGAGATAATATTGTTGATAAGATGCATGCCTCCAAGTCCTTCGGTTGAGCAACTGTGCGATAATATGCGCATAGAGATTATGGGAGTGGATATATGTACTATAAAAATTATGCAGCTTTCTCTCCTTAAAACAATGTCCTGACAGATCATGTATATGTCCATTTGTATCAAGAGTATCTGGAATATGATATACCTCTCTGGCTGTCAACATAGCTGCTCACAGGACCTACCTATAGTTAGTGCATTGAAATCACTAACAAGTCATATTTTCATGGGATTTCTGTTGAAAACTGAAGTTGTGCTAGATTCTGGCTTTTCAGGAGAGAAACATTCAAATCATGAGATATACGGCTCTAAATTTGGCTGAAAGATGTGGGGATGGCACAAATAAGAGAAAAGTACAGAGATTAACCTGAGTTTGACTGAACACGAGCACAATCACCTTGAAACTTACTCTACTTGACACCAAAAAAATCTTCTGGTGATGAAAATATGGGCTCATTTTGACAATGAACAAAATTAGACATATTACTGATAATCAACCATGAAATGATGGAATCTGGCATCGATATATGAATGCCATTGTATTGGTTCTTTAAGTTTAACAATATTCATTTTATATGAGCAGAAGTTTTTTCCACAAGGTCATAAATTTATTTGATAGTGTTGTGGGGCACTCTATTCAGATTCTGTAAGTGATGGTCATCTACAACAGTAGAATGCACTTGAATGCATGCATATAATAAAGATGCTAGACGTTAGTTCCCTCAGAAGCTTCCGTTTTGTCCTCATACTTATTTTTCTGGGAACAGAGATACTGCAGGGCTACAAAGCCATGACAATTCCATCAGAAGAAGAAAAGAAAGCTCGATCTCTGTCCGCTCAATCAGAGGCAATGGCTGACATGAAGTTCACATATGTTGCTACCTGTCAGAACTATGGAAATCAGAAGCGAAGTGGAGATCGTCGAGCTACGGACATACTTAATTTGATGGTCAAGTATGTTCTCTACGTCATCAAGTCTTGGTTTTTTTTTTTTAAACCTTCTACTGAGATCACTTATGTGAACCCTAATTATTCATATATTCTTCTTCAGTAATCCTGCACTGCGCGTAGCTTATATTGACGAAGTTGAAGAACGAGAGAATACAAAGGTACAGAAGGTGTATTATTCTGTATTGGCGAAAGCAGTGGACAATCTAGACCAGGTGAATAGCTCATTAAATCGTTTTCCTTTGCCATAGGAAAATCTTCTCCCAGAAATTCCAACAAAGTTTCATTGTTTGTGTTGTGCTCTTTAAAGGAAATATATCGCATAAAACTACCGGGTTCAGCTAAAATAGGAGAGGGGAAGCCTGAGAATCAGAACCATGCCATAATTTTTACTCGAGGGGAAGCTCTTCAAACTATTGATATGAACCAGGTAATCTATTAGATATCTTATCATTCTATCACTAATTTGAGTGCTTGAACCTAATTAAGATACTTTACGATGCCAATACTCCACAGGATAATTACCTGGAAGAAGCTTTTAAGATGCGTAATCTGTTGGAAGAATTTAACGAGGATCACGGAGTGCGTCCACCTACAATATTAGGTGTCCGTGAGCATATCTTTACTGGAAGGTTGGATGAGAATTTCATAGTTGAAACTGTTTTCTCCAAAGTGTCTCTGATTTGTTATTTCTGAGACTGATTAACTGTGAATTGCAGTGTTTCTTCTTTGGCATGGTTTATGTCGAACCAAGAAACCAGCTTTGTCACCATCGGCCAGAGAGTTCTCGCAAGGCCTTTGAAGTAAGCTTAGTACGATAGTTATCTATTTCTTAAACTGAAATGACCGGATAAAGTGTTGGCCCAACCCCCGTATTTTTCATATTGCTCAAATTGACTTTTTCAGGGTCCGGTTCCACTATGGACATCCAGATGTATTTGACAGAATCTTTCACATCACTCGGGGTGGTATAAGCAAAGCTTCTCGTGGCATCAATCTCAGCGAAGATATATTTGCCGGTAAAAATTAAAGAAAATCTCCTTTGACTGCAACAAAATTAAAGTTTAGTTTGCTTCTTAAAAAGTAAGATCTCTGTGTAGGATTCAATTCAACACTTAGACGAGGGAATGTCACTCATCATGAATACATACAAGTTGGCAAGGGTCGAGATGTTGGACTCAATCAAATATCACTCTTTGAAGCAAAGGTAGCTTGCGGTAATGGGGAGCAGACTCTTAGCAGGGATATGTACCGGTTGGGACACCGGTTTGACTTCTTCCGTATGCTGTCAGCCTACTTTACAACTGTGGGCTTTTATGTCAGTGCAATGGTAAGTCCTGTTAACACGGGTCTCAATCTGAGAAAAGCCTATATCTCCCACACAAGCTGATTGAAAGTCAACACTTCTGGAAATGTGCTGCTTCATATTTAATTTCCAGCTTTCTCGACTGCTATCGTAACTCTTAGGATGGAAATCTACAAGGTAGTTTTTGTTATCTTCAAAACTCACAATTTTACCAAAGACATCATCTACATGTTCCACCAACTCTACTCCTCTAGCGCATTGTTGTGACATATTTCTACCTTTAGCATTTGTCATCAGATATTCAAGGTCTTCTTGGCACATGCCTCTGCCTTCGGTTTTGTCCTTAGATTTTCAAGAACACCTTAGTTGGTTCAATGCATATCCCTACCATCAAGAAACAAGTCTTGATTTTGGGAAATTGTGACTACCAGTTTAGTTTTGGTGATATCTCTATCTTAACACTAGTCCTACAGGTTTTCTTTGTCACCATCATGCAGATGGTCCTGCAGGTTTTCTCTGTTTGCAGATGGTCGTCCTTGTTGTCTACTTCTCTCATGCAGATTTTCTTCGTTTCCGTTATGCAGATGGTTGTCCTCGTTGTCTATCTTTTCTTATATGGCAAGCTCTACCTGTCGCTGAGTGGATTAGAGCAGTCCATATTCAAGATTGCCCGTGCTAGGGGAAATGACCCTCTGAAGAATGCCATGGCTTCACAGTCTGTTGTTCAACTTGGGTTGTTAATGGCCTTACCCATGGCAATGGAAATTGGACTGGAAAGAGGTTTCAGAAGTGCATTAGGTGACATCGTAATTATGCAGCTGCAGCTGTCAGCAGTCTTCTTTACTTTCTCGCTTGGTACGAAGGCCCATTACTTTGGACGCACCATCTTGCATGGAGGGGCCAAGTACAGGGCAACTGGCCGTGGGTTTGTGGTTAGGCACGAGAAGTTTGCAGAGAACTACAGGATGTATTCGAGGAGTCATTTTACTAAAGGACTGGAGATCATGGTCTTGCTAATAGTGTATCAGATCTATGGTTCATCATTCAGTGGTTCAGCTGCTTATTTGGTCCTCACAATCTCCATGTGGTTCTTGGTGATTTCCTGGTTGTTTGCTCCTTTCCTTTTTAATCCTTCAGGGTTCGAATGGCAGAAGATAGTGGATGATTGGGATGATTGGACAAAATGGATCAGCAATTGCGGTGGCATTGGCGTGCCTGCAAATAAGAGCTGGGAGTCCTGGTGGGATGAAGAGCAGGAGCATCTCCAGAGTACCGGGTTTTGGGGAAGATTTTGGGAGATCGTTCTCTCGATTCGTTTTTTCCTTTACCAATACGGGGTCGTTTATCACCTACACGTCGCCCAAGATAACAAGAGCATCATGGTAGGACTGCTTTTCTGGCTTCACAACTCTTTTCCATGCTTCTACATCAGAATACTTTTATGTTTCAGTTCCATTATCTGCATAGCTCACCATGCTTGACTCACAAGTTTCCAGAGTACAAAACTAAACGAGGCAAAGGCCTCCACCGTTCATTGGTGAAAACTACCTACTCATACAGTTTCATGAATCAATTCTACGCATTCTACTTGCAGTCTGAGATTCAAATATTTTTCCTTCCTCCCCTTCTTTTCCCTTCCTCCTTCAACACTGCGCATTACTATGAACAAAAAGTCTTTGTTGGCATATGGCAACAGTTGTTTCATATGTCTGAAAAGTCGTCTATTTTACGCATTGGGGATTTTTGATGATTTAGCTGATTAACATCGCGAATGTCTCCCAATCAATTTTGTGGCAGGTTTATGGATTATCATGGCTAGTAATCGTCGCTGTTATGATCATCTTAAAGGTGAGGAAGCGTAAACCATATTCAGTGGTGACCTTTGGTTTTCTGGTTCGATCCTCTTCTAAATACAATCCTTTTTAACCTGAGCCTTGCAGATTGTGTCTATGGGTAGAAAGAAGTTCAGTGCCGATTTCCAATTGATGTTTAGACTCCTCAAGTTGTTCCTGTTCATTGGGTTCCTGGTCACTCTGGGCATGCTCTTCGCGTTCCTTAGTCTCACGGTTGGAGACATCTTCGCCAGCTTGCTGGCCTTCATGCCGACGGGATGGGCCCTGCTGCAGGTGAGTTTCTCATCGCACGGGTAGAAAACAACCGAATCATCATCGTAAAGTCAGTGCCAGCATTGCGATTGATTTTTTCGGCTATGTTATGAAGGATTTTAGTTTGGGGCGACGAAATAGGACTTTCGTGGAACTTACCGTCTAAGTCTTCTAATCGATGATTTTGTTCTGCCTGATTACTACTTTTCTCATGACTCGTTAACCCTTCTCTCTGTGATTGGGCGAGTATGGTTATCGCTGCTAACTCTCTGCACTTCTTATTCATGAGGCAGATCTCCCAAGCATGCCGACCATTAGTCAAGGGTCTGGGAATGTGGGGGTCCGTGAAAGCGCTCGCGAGAGGATTCGAGTACATCATGGGACTGGTCATCTTCACGCCGGTGGCCGTGCTCGCGTGGTTCCCGTTCGTCTCGGAGTTCCAGACCAGGCTTTTGTTTAACCAGGCCTTCAGTCGAGGACTTCAGATCCAACGTATTCTGGCCGGCGGCAAGAAAAATAAGTAAGCTAACCGTCGCGGCATCGTCATAGTAGGCCGAAGAAGAAAATCCGTTGTCTGGAAGGGGAACTTGATGTCCAATGGCCTCTGCTCGTCAATGTCGGATTGACGGCCAATCTCACAGCTAATCTAGCTATATCACCAGCTTTAACTGATTAGGAAATACACTGGAAGTGTGCATGTCTACACACCCCTCCTGTGTACTAATCACTTGTATCATATGAAGATGTAGAGAAGACTTAAGAGTGATGACATAACTATCATTCGTTCATTTCTAAGTGAAGCCTTTAGCTTCCATAGCTTTATTTCCATGGTTTTCCAACTACGTCATCCAAGCAGTTGCTGTTTCCAGTGCGCACGTCAAGGATGCCGGAGATCTTAATCGGAGGTGCTTGGCAAATGGTTAGATTGTCGGCCCCGGAAGAGTGTCATGATTGTTTGCAGAAGTAATTTCCCTCGTAGCCTGAGAGAGTTTGCAGATGATCATCCCCTTGCTCCTCCGGGGCTCTTTAAAGGACAGTTTCACAGAAGGTCTTGCGCATAACTTTTCACTTTGCGTCTTTCGATTTGTACATGCTAACGTCCCTCCCTAGTGGGTATACGTTACTCGATATATTCCTTTGTAAACTTTTGTCCAGACTCAAAACAATCGTGAAAGATTAGATGCAGACAGTAGAAACAGGAAGCTGAGGCTCTAGAAGAAGTAGAAATCAGAAAGCCAACTAAACATCTTAACAATTTTACACTGCCCATCTCCATATTCACTTCCAGATGTTCCAGAATCTCTCGACAGGGCCTAGTGAGAAACATTTCATACAAACAAACAATGAGAGCCATACGAATTACCTAGACTCTATAGCATTAGTCTCGGAGCCTCTCAAAAAAGATCGACGCCACCAAATCTGGAAAGCTTTGCTTAGGTTTGGGCATTCTGATCCGTGCTTGGAGAAGCATCTGAACCATTCCATAAAGAGTCCATACTGCTGTTTCAGCGGAAGCGTTAGGAGGGTTTGGCCCATAGCTTCCTCCAGCAACTTCATCTCAAGCCCCTTGCGACATCTTTGCAGCCAACCAAAATCCTGTAGCATAGGACCAAACCAGGCCTGGAAGAGACCTGCTCTCACTTCTGAATGGCAGTGGAGTCTTCTGGTTCCCATCGAGATGAACAAATTTGCTGAAACCCTACTGAGCTCGTATCTGACCATTGGTGATGCAATCTCATGCATCTTCAGCAGTAAACCTTGATCTGTCCATATCTCCACAAACTCTTCTGCCATTTGATGATCAAGCAGGATTTCCAGCAGCCAGTTAATATTATCAACCTGTCTTGAGATACGTTCTATCAAGGGTCTACTTTTTTCATCCTTTGACGGTGTCTCATGGGTAGAAGCAAAACCAGAGGCTTCCTCAAATAAGCTGACTAACGAATCAAGACAAGCTTGGCAAACACCATAGAGATCCTCCTTGTTAAGTTCAGTATGGTCCTTCACATATACTGAACTTTTGCAAAGAAGGCCCTTTACTAGTGACTTCAGCTCATTTCTTGCATTTGCATCAGCACATGTAGTAATTGAAAACACAAGCTGTTTAGCTAAATTCTGTTGGGAATTTTCCGTGTCAAGCGTATAGAGTCTTGACAAGATGTCTTTAGTTGTCACAGTATCAAA
The DNA here is from genome assembly GCA_019926035.1 of Melaleuca alternifolia. Classification (NCBI taxonomy): domain Eukaryota; kingdom Viridiplantae; phylum Streptophyta; class Magnoliopsida; order Myrtales; family Myrtaceae; genus Melaleuca; species Melaleuca alternifolia. The sequence goes on along the minus strand of JAGKPW010000110.1, from coordinate 639,513 downwards.
GTTAAACCTTGTCAACAGGCTCCTCAGCTTCTCTTCTTCCTCCTCTGTCCATGGAACAGCCTCCAGATACTTTAAGCAATACGAAATGCCTCTTTTGAATGCAATGCCAGCTGATACCTGATTAAGATCATTGTACAGGATTGTTAACTGACCTCCTCAAAGAATCCAAATATCATGATGAACCATGAGCGAAGGAATTTCTCAGTTCACACTACCCCACCCCCCACACTCCCACCCCCCTTCTCCCACCGCCTACCAAGCTCTTTTCACTTGAATTTATAAATGCTGCACTTATATGATGGCATACCTAATACAAGCCATAGTTCTCAAATCAAATAAGTACTCAGGCAGACGATGCTATTACCTAAGAGCTATGAAAACAGATGAGAAGAAAAATTATCTGAATGCATGAGGTCAGCATCTAACTAAAGGAGGAAGAAGATGAACAAAACAAAAACATATTGTGCAGGAAGAAAATTATCCCTGCGTTAGGTGGTAGATACACAAAACAAAAACATATTGCTTCCAATTTTCTCAGAATGAATCTCATTTTGCACACTCAATTTAAGTGACCCACATATGTTCCTACAAAAAGAAGCATGCTGTAAGACTGTTGCTTCAGACTCTTGCAATAGATGAGATATCTCTAACACAACCCCACGACATTTAATTCACAGAAGAACATAAACACCATCCCAAGCAGTAACTCCAATTTTCAAGAATGTACTGATGCCACCATTAAATAAGATTCATGACACTGAAATAGCCAAAGACAATGCAACAGCGGTGATGAGGAGGCCTTAGTCAAGGGTCAAATGGCTTGAAAGAAAGATGAAAGTTCAAATCTGTTTTAAATGGACTCATCAAGTTTCCGCTGGAATAAAACTCTGTACAAGCCAAACAAAAAGCATGGCGCCTCAAATGTCCATGGAAGAAGAAACACTTCCTGCTTGAAGTTCTGAAAATGGATATCATGCTAACAATAGGTAGTGACAGTGGACTGAGTCTTAATGCTAGTGGCAAAGATTGGCTACTAGTGTCCTAGCAAAGAAGGCAACGATAATTGATATTGGTGATTGAGTTTTGAAAAATTAGTAGGTGATAATTGTTCAAATTTGAGTCAATAATGAAAAGCGGTAGCAAGTCAAGAACTAATTGTGAGGGTTCCAGCTATCGAATGAAGAGAGGCAGCAGGTAGCCATATAACATAGTAATTCCCAGTGCTGGAATGATAACAGTAGAAACAGGGCTCAGGGAGTGTGTGCAAACTTTAAAAAAGTAAACAGCAGCCGAAGCCAAGGCATTGCAGAAGCAACATTTTCTGACTAGGAACAACTACGTGTTTCTAGGACATACTTCTCTACTGTTTGTGAAGTCATTTCCATAAACAATTTAGAGTGCCAAAATCTGCACCAATCTTGGTACAGATACCATCTCAGAAGAACGATTCAGAAGCGATCACCAGTCATATCTCTCTCTTAAGAATAAAAGGGAGTAAGCTTCCATGGCAACAAACCAGATACATTACTATTCAGAAGATCTGCATTTGCATTTGAGATTCTGGTACTGTAGAGCCCAATCTTTTGGCAATCGCAATTTTGAGATTGATAGGTCAAAATGCATCTCACTACAGTTACTTCCCATAGACCCATGCAACTAGTGATCCCATTCAATCGTTTATATATAAGGGTGAGATGAAATAAAAATGTCCTCCATATTACTAAAAGTCTGCAACTAGATCAATCCATAAAGAACTTTTCTGATTTTTTTAAAAGGTGTTGACCTGTTTAACTCAATCCAAAACTTTATCTTGAAATCACATGAAAGCCATAACCTAAGAAGTAAAGGCAGCCTCCCTCACCATGAAAGGAAAAACAGTTCCAGTTCTCCCTTCCTTATGCCAGGAACTTCCACTCCAACTACCAGCAATAAAGAAAAGCATAAAGCCCGACATCTAAGATTCTACCAGAAAAAGAAAAAAAAAATCAGAGATCTCAAGACTTCACTGAAAGGATTTAAGATGATTGGGGGCCATCGATGGACAGAAATACAACCTAGCACACTGCAAGATACTAATGGACATTCATCAGGGCTGCAGAATCATATGGTAGAGAGGATACTATAAATTCGGGGATTCCACTTCCTTTTGCAGGGAAGAAGAACAGTCATGTGTGACTGAATTCATTGGGAGATTGCTTCAACACATATCTGCGACAACCTAAGTTGCATTCACCTGGGGTTTAGCTGCCTAGCAGAATCAGTATGTAGACATCAGTTAAGTTTGGGATAGGGTGATCAATGAAATTTATTCTCGTTCACATAATTTCAAGCTTAGCCATGCGCAGTTAAAATCATTCTTTAATAGAATTATATTAAAGGCTCTGCTTACTGCAAATTAATGCATTTAAAATTTGTAAGTAAATCATCGAACGTCATTACACGTCTGTCCCTACTAGATAGTTGCTAGAATACCCATAAACTAGAAAACTAGTTGTTCACCATAAAGCGAATCCAACTGCCTGTGAAAGCAAAAACCGAAAATAGCACCCTTCTCAAGAGAACATAGATTGCTGACCTCAAGTATATCAATGCAGCGATATACACCAGTCTTCATAAGCCTTTTCTCGATGTCATCCTCGAACATCAACTCAATTGTCTCCCTAAATATCCCCAAATTCTCGACCTCAGGCGCCTCAATCCGACAAATGCTCGCGGAACTCCCATTTTGGCCAGAGCTATTCTGGTGCTCTGCAATCAAACTGGCAAACACCTCCGAATTCGCAGACAAAACCTCCGAATTAAGCTCCAAAACCAAGCACCCACCGTTCTTCGCCCTCAAATTAAGCCTCACATCAAACACATTGTCTGCATCCTCGCTGGAACCCGATCTGGACGACGACAGACCCTCGTGCGCAGCCTGGAGCCCCTCGGACGGCGCTCGGAAGCTCTCTGCATGCAGCTCCGTCATCGAGAACCTCTCCGACTGGGCGCGGAAGCTGCAATCACCGGATCGCGGCTGCCTGGCCACATCCACCAACAAATTAGGAACCGGATCAGTGTCATGGACGGGATCAGAGTCGATCGGGGAGACTCGACCCGGCGACAGGATCCGGCGGGGATCGATCCGGCCAACGATGCCGAGCCCCGACCTGGAGCTCTGAGGAGAGCTCGGGATGGAGCCCGCAGCGCCGTGCTTCGAGAACGACTCGCGAGGCTTCTCGGGCTTGGAGCTCTTGCCGTCGAGGGGTTTCCGCTGGTCCCGGGAGGCCGCTAGGGTTTCGGGGCTGGAAGGCGGCACGGTGAAGGAGCAGCACCAGGAGGAGCGTCGGTGGTTGCGGGGGCGTCGGCCGCCGCCGGGGGCAGGCCCCCTCCGGGAGGCGGCGGCGGGGGCGGAGGCGTCGGGCTGAGCGCGGGGACGAGTCATGGCTGAGCCGAGGGCGGGGCCGAGTCACGAGCGCGTTCACGGGAGCGGAGCAGCCATCGCTTTGTTGCTGCAGAGGAGAGACAGTGGGGAGTGTGAGTTGGTTTGGTTTGGTCTGGTGTGGTCCGTTTATATCGGCGAGTGAATAATATAGAAAAAACACGAAAATGCAAAATGAAAAAACATCGGACGGTGGGGATTTCGTGTTGGGCTTTCTCGGGAAGGGTGACGATTTGGAGCCTAGTTCGGTAAGTTAGTTTGATTGTTGGCGTGGCGTGGAAAATGAGGTAAAACCTCTGCTCTTCTCTGTTATATTATTGAGCACGTTACCCGAGTTTCTCTATATATAATTTAAAAAATAATTATCACGAATTTCCCGTTATTATTTTGAAAAAATATCACCCAAAAAACAACTCAAACTAGACCCAACATAATATTAATATCCCAAATCTTTTTTGTCACATTAAGAATTCCAATTTACCCACCATGACGCAATTACCCCTAATACACTTTATATCGTGAAAGAATTCCAAATTTAGACTCGTATTTATCACATTAATATAAATTTGAAATCTTTTATAATAGCAAAAAAAAATTAAGATAAAAAATCAGAATTGTTAGCGTTATAACGAGTATGGTTTGAAATTTTAAATGACATTAACCCTCATTATGTTTTTTTCTTAAATTTGAAATGAAATTAGATAATTACCAAGTAAAGAAATCGCTTGCTTCATTTTGTCAATCAAGACATGATCTAAGCATATCATAATGATCTCGTACGAAATCTAGTTGAGCTCGTTGGGCCGTAATGATTAGAAATCGACGAGATTGTTTACCATTTTGTTTGATACCTTAAAGACAACAACATTATCTCCCTCTGCTCAACATTATTCCCACGCAGATAATGATGGAAACATCCAATGGACAATGATGTCGTTCGTCGTGGTTCATCTTCTGTCTTTGCCGCTGCTCTTCCTAAGCCCACGTAGGCGGCAGACCAGACAGAAAAAAAGCCTCATCCGATTCGCAGTTTGGGAACGGATATGCTCCATGCGAACAACGTCAAGAAACCCGTCATCAACATAGATGAAATGACGACGACGACGATTTTGCTGATTGCTCCGGGCATTGTTTCGATCACGGTCGAAAAAGCGATGTTCGCGACAGTTTCCTTGGAGAACCTGGTGATTGCCGTTGACATTCTGAGCTCATAATGTCCACAGCTATATCCATTGCTGATCCAATGGCTGCGTTGTAACCATCGAATGGATCTTGCACTCGTTTTTTGCAGTTGCCTAGGAAAGTTGGAGAACTTGTCTTGCAGCGGCATAAGGTCTCGATGTTTCCGATTAGGATAGAATTAAGGGTACGAAGGAAAAATATTCATCTGAGATGACTTCGAGCCAAGTCAACCCATCAATGCTCAGATGACTTTCTACAAAGTCAACCCACCATGGAATAATTTGGCCGTAAATGGGAGCAACATCTAATTATTAGATGGAAACCAGACACGACATCCAAAGTTCCAATGGCCTTCTTGTTGATTCCAACAGTAGCACGATGCTCAACATTTAAATAAATAATTCTTGTTGCAATGCAATTCTTTTCTTTTCTTTTCTTTTTTCATTTGTTTGTACGACATTATGAAAATAGTGATATTAGCATTCTTGCTGGCGACGAGGAGGGGGCTCCTATGGAGTTGAAGGATGCAGGAAAGAGTCAATTAAGGACAGGGCTGTTGTAGAAACTGCATGGAGACGATGGGAATTTGGGAGAGTTCACGATCTGGGTAGGGTTTATTGTGTTTCAATTTTGTTTTAGCATTTTAATCTAAACGGAATCATAAGAAGTACCTAATCTTTTTATTTATTATTCATATAAGGATGACACTCGACCTGAAAAGACTTGAAAGCTTCGGGCTCGGACCAGGTTCTTTTTTTCACACCTCTAATATCAATGCGTTATAATCGTGTTTATAATTCATATCAGTTCAATTTTGTTCTAAATTGTTCTAGTTCTAATTCCACATACCAATTGATTACAATCAAAAGACAAAAAGAAAAAGACTACTGGCCAAATAAATTCTTGTGACACCCTCTTCAGCTCAATTCAGGAGTGAGCCCACCGCAGATGATGAAGTGTACAGTACGCAAATTATCCTTCCTGCTTGGGTTGCAATCGAGATAGCCCTAATAAGCAAAGAAGCGAGGTCGAAAGGCGTTGGGATCGCGCCACGTGTCCAACCCTGACCCAGCACGACACCCCCGGCACGTCACCATGCGGTGGGGCCCGCCGGGATGCGTACACGTGTGCCGACACGATCGCCATTTTCTCCGCACGTGGTCGGACCCACGAGACCTCTCCCTTCGTTTTCAACGAAGAACGTGGCGCGATTTCATTTGGTGGTGGCGCCGACAGAATTTCCATTTCGGGGAAGCCGACGATCCTCGTTCCCTCAGCTGGGGTTTTCCTAAAACGGAGAAGAACGTCGCCGTCGCCCGCCACGTGCCCCCGGCCGGCCTCCACGTCCACCGTTTCCGTGGCTTATCATCTCGCTCTCCCTCGTCGCGCACCGGATGGTTGCGCATGTGGTCCTCTGTGCATGTGTGTATATATAGGGAGAGGAACGTCCCGTCAATCGTGCATGGTGGTGGCCCGACGCGACGCGACGAGACGAGACGAGACGAGAGAGGGATTGATGCGATGGAGCCGGCGGCGGTGGTGGATAGGATCGACCGGAAGTCGTCCATAGAAAGCGAGCCCAGGACTCTGGGCGTCGATCAAATCCAATTCGCGAGGGTATAATTTCCAGCTTTCTTATGTAGATATCGATCAGTGTTGATGTATCTCTGGTTTTGATCCTCCGATCGACGGTGCTGTTTCAGGAAGTTGCGCAATACGTGGTGAACACCAGAAGCATAGATGAAGCCCTGACTATCTTCACTGCGGTACGTTCTCTCTCTCTCTCTCTCTCTCTCTCTCTCTCTCTCTCTCTCTCTCTGTGGGCGCCTGCCTCTTCGCCTTTTGGTTTCGAGATCAAGATAGGGGCGAAGCTAAACTTAATGTCTACAAGAGAAGGATGTTCTGCATTCAAAGATGAAAGATAGAGCTTAAGTTCGACTTCTTGAAGAGATTGATTCCCATAAGAAATAAATTGTTAGCTAGGCGTTTGCCCTCGATCCAATCGGGGGATCAAATTGATAGTCTAAAGGATGAAATCTTTAGACTGGTTTTGACTGGTCTAGAGCATTCAAGTTACTTAAATTATCATCGAATTAGTGTATTTATCGGGCAAGCGGTGGTCATATCGAATGAAATGAGAGTAATTTACATATGGGTTAAGTTCTTGTGACCCAAAATATGAGAAAAATTTGGATCTCTTAGAAGTGTTAACATGTTAGTTGAAGAATCTTGTTGCATGGGCCAAAAATATATGTGCACATGCCGTCGTAAAAATCGTCCAGATGTGCAAAACTTTAGCCCATTATCGATGTACAGGGACTGAAGCCAGTGGTGAGCGTGGGGTCAGCCAATGACGACATGGCTATAAATTCGAATCAGGGGTATTTCGAGCACGGGATGATTAAATTGCAAGAGCCTGAATCCAGAGATGTTTTATCCGCTCCCTTCTAAGACGGTCTAGCTATTCACATTGTACTATCAACTCCATAATACGATTTCGATTGTATGTTCTTGATCTCCTTTGTGGGTAGGAACTTGTACATTGCAATGTCATAAGAGCTCGATTCAACAATGGTTATTGTTTATCTAGTGTATCTCCCTTTATTTCCCACCCTTCTTCGAGAACAACATCGGCTGCAAATCTAAGCCACCAGCGATGGAAACCACGTCGAAGAGTCGCTTTAGCCTTCTGTGACCCGACAAACTCTTCAATTCCTAGTTTTGTGAATTTGACCCCTTCGCAGAGTCAAATTTGCACAGTGACCCCTTGCACCAGACCGTAGATCCGAATGTTCCCTCGTTCCTTCAGTACAATCTGATTTGACTGCCTAGGTCCCAATTAGTGGGTCACGAACAAGGATCATATATGAACCAAATGGAGACCAGAGATCAAAATCACACAAAAATGGGTAATCAAAAGACTAAATCTATAGGCCACAAGAATTCCCTCGGCGTCTTTAGATAGTTCATAGTTTCGAAATCAGCACATTCACATTGGTGAGTCAATTGCAACCCCAACAACAAACACGACCCTACTGCTTCAGGAACTAGCGATATCAATGTACCTAACAAACTGGACGTGATGTCGGGAGCTTCGAAACTACGAATTCCAAAGGGAAAGGAAATCGCATACAATGCAAATGGAGACGCAGAACAATGAATGCACACCAAACATAAATCTGATCAATCAGCCACACCACATCCAGAAACAATAACTTAAAAGTCTCATGGAAGTCTCCAATAACACTTGTCCTCACAGCAAGGAAAGCATAAAAACCAGAGAGAGTCAATAGGACTAGTGATAACAAGATCCCGCATCCGCAGTTAGCCGCAACATTTCGTGATCCACTTCCATTCTCCTCGCAATCAGTAACGAACGGAAACCCCTCCAACCCGCGTGACAAAGCGTCGTTAGTGCACCCATGCCCACCTTCTCCAAGAGTCACCTCGGCCTTGACATGGAAGGAGGAGTCTCCATGGAGAAGAAAGAGAGCATGCCCATCAGATCTCTTCGCTCCAGAAAATGGAGCAGGGCGCTCTACGGCAGAACTCGGATGTCTAGGATGCTCCAAGAATTGAAGCATAGAACAGAAAATTGTCTCTTCCCCTGGCAGCAAAATACGACAAACAATAAACAAGAAATAGTAAGGACTTAGTTTCTCCCAGACTCCACAAATGACGGAGTTCAGTAACCTGCATCATTGACTTCATAATGGCAACACACTAAAGATTTGCTCGTACAGTCCCGAGCATTTGTTGCTTACTCCAGACCATAAGCAACCACAAACATAGACGAACAATGCACTAAGAAGTCCATCAATCAGAAAATTCCCATATGTTCTGCCATTTCAGAGATTATTAGCATAGAAAAGCAGGTTCCAGCCAACAGAGTGCGGAACCATCAGAGTCACCAGGGTTGAGATCTACCTCTTCCTAGGTTTTCGCAAGCATGTGTGCGTCTCAAATTGGGATTATTGATGAAAGAAGTTGCTGCACCAACACCATTTCTTACAGTCTCTAGATTTGTGCATTCCTCAGCACGATATTCCTGTAGTATTGAAAGGTATAGACACAAAATAAGAAAATATTAGACTTTTGTTTTATTATTTTATTTTTGGGAGGTTGGGGGATAGTGAATGCAAATGCCAGTACTCACCTCCTGGAGCATGTGCACGTGGCCCTCAACTGGTTCCAACTGAGGGTACCGACTCGACCAAGGGAAATTCTCAGCAACATGAGTAACTTCAGAATTTTGGAATGGCTGAGCACAAACAAGAGGATTGGGTATGTTGACAGATCCACCTAAACCTTCATTACCACCCAGATGAGAAAATAAGGCATCACCACATGCCAACGGACTGTCAAGATCTTTCAACCACAACCCAGGAGCGTTTTCATCATCTGATATTACTGGGGTAAGGAAACTCTGAGCAGCAACAGAATGGTCAAATGCAGAGTGGTATCTCTCTGAATAGTTGTGGCCAGATGGTCCAGGTCCATCAACTGAAGTCAATGGAGCATCAAGATCCTTCAGCTCCATAAATGTCCCACTTGGTGGCAACATACTCGCGTCGACACCAAAATTGTTATCATGATGATATGGAGCTGATGAGTCACCAAGGTCTCCTAAACCATCGAAGATATCATCCATTGTAACCTCGGGTTTGTGATTTCCATCAGGATAAATGTGGTCAAGGTTCTGAAAACAGGAAAGATATAAGTTAGCCAATGAAGAACAACAAATACTAGTTATACAATAGAAAATTAAGTATCAGTCATTAATAAATCCTATAGCTTATGAATGGTTATTCTGCTTTTGACTGCCAAAGGGTGGACGTCAATTCCCCCCAGAATTGACCCGGATGGTCAAGAAACAGACGAGTAAGAAAATACTTCTTCAGCCATCAATCTGAAGGAGAATACTTTGAACCAGGAAAGGAGTGAAGAGCTCAACAAGCCTTACCATAAAATCCAAAAGCAAAGGATCCATTCACTTATTTCATTTATCCATTATTAAAAAGAAGCCAGTTCACCGCCCGTGCTAAACAACAATAAGAACTTAGAACAAGCTGTAGCAATATTTCAAAAATCCTGCCTCACTTTAGCATCATCTCCTAGTTCATTCTGCCTCTTTTTTTGTCCCATTTGCCTCTTGTCAACGACAAGGTCTCATTCTCGTAGCTCAAATTTGTCTAACACAACATTGGGTTACTTATTTTTAATTAATGTGTTATCATTCAAAAGATCCATTTCATCTGATGGAATACTATGACAGGAGAGTATGATTCATCATTAACAATTGTCCCTCGCACATATTATTATTCCTATATATGACTTACAAGAGAGACAGCATCAGAAAACTGATAATTAATTCCATAGCTATCTTATCAATAATCTATAACCTACCTAAGCGAAGCATGACATAAAACACCACCACACATTGAGGATCATCTACCCCTTCTTGGTGCTTCTATTTGATAAGAGATGATCGATCACATACAGACTTCAGTAGTAACAATTAAGAAGCTGTGGTGCACAATGTTGCTTGAATTAGATTAGCATAATCGACATATAGCCCGACCATGGGAATTTGGAACCTGTGCATTTACTCAAAAATAGTTGGTTTATGCCATATTTGTTTTAACAAAATAAACCCATAATGAGATGACAGAATGTAAAGAAAGTGAATGCTAAATGTCAGATACTAGGCTCAGAAAGAAATGTAAAAGCATCAGCAGACGAGACATCAAGTTGACCACAGAATACAACAATAAACCATACTAATAAAGATTTTTTTATAGTATAAAATAAATTATCAACATTTTTCTCGGACAGGAAAAGAAAACTACCAACAATTGAGAGTTTCTTAAAGAAAGCATTGACACAATAAAACAATTATCATCAGCAGGATAGTCATGAAGAGTGAAGAAATGATACAAACCTCAACTTTGTCATTCCCAACAGATGCTGGTGGGATATCATCACCAAAGATGCCGCATGAATGATGATATTGATATTCATTCTGGCAATCCTCCATTGTGACGTCATTAGGAGGAGCTGGTGGACGCACATTGACAACAGAAGGAACAATCTGAGATGGTCCAGCTGGGCATGCCTTGGATGTGGACCCTAAACAGAATCGCTTAGGATCTGGAATTCTGATATCAACAGCATGCTTCCGCTTATCAGGTAGAATAAATTCTTCAGTGAAACCGCTAGCAGAGGGGACATCAGCTTCTCCGTCTTCATCCCATTCTTCCTCATTGAATGGTGCTCCATATTGGGCACCATTTTTTGGACCAAGACCATCTTTCTCGTAGATCATGCAAAGTACAAATGCATCCTGCACTCAGGTAAGTTCAGTGTTCAGTGCTGTATCCTGATAAGGACATATATAAAACTGGTTCAGCAGCATAGTCGCAACATCAAATATATGCATCTGTGTGATTGAACTCTCGAAAATCAAAAGGGAGAACCCAAGCTGGGGATAAAAATATGTGAAGATCAGATTTTTAATGGTGAAGAATTGGTTAGTGAAGTCTTATAACGACAGTTTATTATTGACCAAATGATTAATTTCCATATACAAGCCATTAAAAAGGTATTGAAGTATCAGCATTGTGCTAACTCATTGATTTATGGAGTTATATGTTAAATAACAGCAGTATCTGCAAAGAAGAAAGCATACAAAACAGCCATTTGCCATTTGCAGAACTGTCCGTTTACAGGATTATGGGCTTACTTATCAAAATATGCTCATTTGTGTTAGCACATACGTACATGCACAAAGGCATGCATAGGTACATGTTCACCCAGCCAAGCATAATACATACATCTAGATACCTGTACATATACCTGCCTAGGTAAAGTAATTATAATTGTCTAAGTAGACGATCCAACTTGCAAACAAAGACATGAAAACATTAAAAAGCCTAGGGATAAACCACTCAGAAAAACAATCTGAGACAAATAAAGGATACCGGCAACTTCAATGAGAGCTGGCTAATTCACTTTGCAATAGAAGAAAACTCCACCTGCCTTCAAACACGTGGCACCAATTTACCATTGTGAATCACCAGACATACAATCACAAAGCCCTAATGTGTTATGAAAGAAGTTTGCCGATTCTCAGCCTTAACAGCTAATGTTCTCAAGAAAATTAAGACCATATTGTGGCTCAAAGGGTTCTCGGTGAACCAACTCTGAGCCTTTCTAAGCTACACTATAACGCAACACCAAACATCATTCATTTCACCAAATTCTCCCAGCCTCCTCAGAGCAACATCAGGTCCAAGTGAATAGAAACCATACTGGCATAGTGCCAAGTGAAAGATGAGCAAAGCAGGGTCAGACAAATTACTCAAAAGCAAGATGTCAACAGTATATATAGAGAATCTGGATGATACGCGCTGAAAAATTAAAGATAGCATAACAGTCACAAGCAGGGGGCTTGGCAACATAATTGGGACAAGATAAAGCCATTATAACAAGCAGACTAGAATTGTCAACTTTAAAACAAACGAAAGAATTCAAAAGAGAATAGAAGTCTATAACCCTGGGCGGGTCAAATGTCTCGGATAAAACCACGTAGAAAATCCTAATCAAGCCGACCAGGCTATATAACTAAATCTAAATATGATCGTCAGAATGGATAAACCCAACTAGCTTTGCTTATGTCAAATGACTATAACATTACAGGTCCACAAAATGTGTGACAATATGAACGATGTCCAATAACAATGATATCAAACTCACTCACATATAATTTTCACGCAAGGAGATCAGAGTTCCACACGAAAAGAATTTGCACAATTCTTATCAGGAAAGGACAAGGCAATACCTGCGCCACCCCTTTCGTCTTCAAATCCTCATCCTCAAGTCTGTACTCATGCATCACCCAATCTGTTCGATCTTTCTTAGCTCCTTCACCTTGAAGATGAAATACTAAGCTTTTTCTCATTCCCACAGTTTTACCTTTGTAAATTACAGGCCTATCATTTCCAGTAGTTTTCCAGCACCCAAAGCCAGTCGATCGGTTTGTTCTGGCACCAGTTGAATATTTCCTCTCACGGGGACAGAAAAAATACCATTTCAGATCTTTACTCCTCATACAAGCTTTACCTGTTAAGGGGAGCAAAAAACCATGTTTAGCACACCAAATCATGTTACAAGACAAGAAACTCAATCTGAACGAAAATACCAAAGCTAAACAGAAAGAAACTTCCACGTACTTGGAAGATCCCAAGGAGCATCCTTATATATATCAACCTCTGCAATTGCTTCAACAGGGAAACTCTTTCCCAGCACTTTTCTCGTGAGGTAAAACTTGACTAGCTCGATGTCGGTAGGGTGAAAACGGAAACCCGGAGGAAGAGATGGTATCGTCATCAGAAGACCAAACGAGAATTCGGAGGCTCTTGTACCCAATATAGTTTCTCTTCACAAGCACCAAATAGAACAACTTTTTCTTAATCCTAAAAACTGAGAGTGTCGGAGTCTTCTTCCCAAGAGGGATTACCTCGGTCGTAAACAAGCAATTAAAGTGAAAACGAAAAAAAGCTGTGAGGAAAAAACGATCTGTCAGGTCCAGTGCCGGAACAGGATCTTCCCAGTGCAGCAGAGTCTTCCACGGATCATGAAAATGTAGACACAACGAAGAAATGACGAATGTCTCTCGCTCCCTTCAAAAGACATCTGGCGTGCGATAAAAACCCTGTTCCGAAAATCATTAGCTAAAGTATACCCAAAGAAACCCTAACAAGCAAACAGGTTATCAAGTGCCCCGATCACCCCGAAACTACAATTCAAAAAGACAAGATTCAACAGCACCCTCAAAGACAAACTCAAATCCGAGTGATATCGCAACTCGAACCCTCTCTAAGACCCTACTGGATATGAAAACCCAAACCCAGATTAAATTAAAAAGTAAACTCAAAACCCCTTTGGTTCGCGATCATTTACTTCCAAGATCCTCTCTTTTCAGTAAACCCTAACGAAAGAGAACCACTCTTTGATAGGAAAACAAGCGAAGTCGGCCCCTTTGAAGACGATCGACGCAAGAACACTCTAATACGAAGTCTAACTAAGCAAGATCAAGCACCGAAAACGAGCGAATCTAAACAGAAGAAGAAGAAGAAGCTGAAACAAGGTCTCGACCAGAAGGAGACAACACAAACCGATCGACCCAAGAATCGGAGAGAAAGAGACAGAGAAAGACCCAAGAAGCAGTACCCGGATGGAGGAAACACAGCCAAGAAGAATTCGGAAGCGGAAGGAAGCGAGAGATTGGTGGTGCGCGTGTGTGGGAGAGAGAGACGGGGATGGAGAGAGGGAGGTGGTGGAAGCGAAGGGGAAGACGGGGGTGCTTGGAATTGCAGTGGGGTGATTTAAGGAGGAGGAGGAGGAGAGAGAGAGAGAGGGAAGACTTCCCTCAGTCAATGCAAGTTTATTGTTCATTGTAATAGGGAAAGAAAAGAACTAAGAGGGTGCAAACTTTTTCCCTTTTTGCTTTTAATTCTAGGGTTTAGCATAAATTTCCAATGCTGATCTTGCTTTCAATTTGCAATAGAAATACGTAAAAGCTTGTAGACGTGAATATTTGAAAAATCATTTTGCAAATTCCCACAATTTTCTTAAAATATGAAAGTTATTCAATTCGCAAAAAACATAAAATTAATTTCTATGTTCTTTAAAAAGCTATTCGTTAATAAACAGAGTACATATTTATTTCCAGATCATTCATCATTTTTTGTGAATAAAAAAAAACATAAAATCCAATTCCATCCCGTGAAAAAGACCGAAAATAATAGCAAAATTATTTTTACTCACTCGACAAATTGCAACACGAAAGAAAAGATATTGAATTCGGTTCGGAAGACGTCACATGAAAATTTAAAAAAAAAAAATGACGAGAAGAAAACAACGTAGGAGAACGCCGCGTACTGGACGCGTCTCTCGTAAGCTTCCGCCTCAAACGCCCCCCAACAATCAACCTCGCGCACGCCACTTCCCCGGGAGCAGCTTCTGGAAACGAGGAGCGCGAACGACGCGTCGTTTTAGCAAAAGGATAGTTCACTTTACTCGTCGCTGAGGATAAGATCAGCGTCCAAAGTACACAAGGAGGCGCCGAGTTCCACCGATCTTTGGAGTCAATCTAAGAGAAGATGCGACCGATGGCTACACAAGTTGGCATCGCACGGCACCAAAGACATCAAATGTCTCTAAATTCAATTAGCCGATGAAGTAAGAAAATATATTGAAAAAGTCATAAATTTTATTACACACATATCAATTCAATCTTAAATTTTTTTAATTTGATCAATTAAGTCTAATTTTTTACAATTTATCAATACAGTTCACACGAACAATTTTAATTGAAAATTAGCGATACTGACGCCGATCATTTCATGTGATACGACTAACACTGAAATGACAGACCATAAGCAAGATCTAAAGGAGGGCCTCTGCACCCATGTCGACTATCGGCGAGCGCATCGAGCCCTTGCTCAAGCCCAAGAGAAGGCCACGACCCTCGCCTATTAGCTAGCAAGAGCTGCCACGGACTCGCCTAAAACGCCCCAACAGCAACCTCGCGCACGCCACCTCATCGGAGCAGCTTCTGGGCATGAGGAGCGCGAACGGCGCCCCGTTTTAGCAAAAGGGAGACTGTAGAGCAAAAGGATATTCACTTTGACTCGTTGCTGAGGTTAAGTTCCGCACGCAAAGTACACAAGAAGCGCCGAGCTCCACCGGTCTTTGAAGTCAAATAAGAGGAGACGCGACAGATTAGGCTAATGATATCTCGTTTCGATGTCTACACAAGTTGGCGTCGCATGGCACCTAACACATTGATGTCTCTAGATTCAATCACCCAATGGAGTAAGAAAATATATTGAAAAAGTTATAAATCCATTGCATACGTGTCAATTCAATTGTCTAAATCTTCTACCAATTTATTAATACAATTTCAATTGAACCCAACAGTAAATAGTTTTGTTGATTAAGAGCTTATTCATCATCATCGAAAATCATGATGTTGAGGTTATGTACTAGTCTTCCTCTGATGGCACGGGAGACTCATGGTGGAGTCACATCAACTTCATTTTCAAGACCTCGGCCCACCACCACCACTAGCTGGTTCCGTTTGATTTGCTCCTCCACTCAATGGTCCTCTAGCGAGGAAGGAGTGTGAGGGAGATGAGATGGATAGAAAAAAAAAGGAAAGAGAGGAAGAAGAAAGAAAAATAAAAATAAATGTATTTAGATAAAAGTGTCCCTAGCCGGAGATAGGATTTGGTCAGCGGTCAACTCGAATTCTTATTTGAGACTAAATTAATTATTTTAGATTCTTACTTGAGACTAATTAATCACTTGAGATCTTTATTTGACACAATGTCTATTTTGGATCCTTTTTTTTTTTTTGAGAAAACCCATGAACTTCAGATCTTTAAAATTATTGGTGCTAACGTCGATCATCTTATATGATACAACTAATATTGAAATGAACAATCTTTTTCTCTCTTTTTTTCTTTTTTTTCTTTTTTCTCCTTTCTTAGGACACTAGTCACAAGCAAGGTCTAAAGAAGAGCCTTTGCACCCACGTTGACTATAGGCAAGGCATCAAGCCCTTGCTCAAGCCCAAGCTCAAGCCCAAGAGAAGGCCATGACCCTCGCCTCTTAGCTGGCAAGAGCTACTGCACACTCACCTGGTCTAGGCGAGGGCCACGATGCCCTCCTTGGCAAGGCCATTGTTCATGGTCGCCAACCTCGCCAACCCAAAAATTGTAAAAGAATAAAGAATAAATGGTTTAAAATTTCAAAATATTAAAATTTTCCCCGTAAATTACGTCACGTCAGATGCCAAACGTCGATGTCAACAATTTCCAAGTGAAATATATTAACAAATCGTCAAAATATGTCTGACTTAATTGAGATAAATGTTCAAAAAAATAATTGAAGTATGCATGACTAAATTTACACAAGCTCTATAAATTTATAACATTTTTAAACTTTTCCCACCGAAGTCGGTCAAATACGCAATGGATCGTGGGAACAAGCAAACTACATCAGGTGTGATCAGATAGATCGTGTGATTTTAGTTAGTAATGATTGTGTCGATTGACCCAATGTCGAAGGGGTGGAACTTGAAATGCACTTAATGGCTTTACGGAGTGCCGAAACACAGATGAACAGCACATCAAATGGCGGTATGCCATCTTCAAGTTATACATCATCATCAATCACTACATGGACTAAGCCTGAATGCTCGGACTAAACCCATCGATATCGACGGTGGCAAGACAGTTTGAACACTGTTTTTTCAACAGTATCGTGGTCGAGAAGGCGGCGACCTTCATCGCAGAAATCAAAACCCAAAGAAATTTACACATCCTTGCAAATGATCACATGCCTATAGCAAAGGCCGAAAAGGAAAAAGAGAGGGAACAAAGGAAACCACATGCCCTTTTCTCCCATCAATTCTACATGTGTATGTTTCTTGGAAAAATTTCATGCGGGGAAAATAGATCTCACTGAATGACCAATGCAGAATAGGAGAATCGCACGTCTTTTCCAACGCCGGACTGATATCCAGAAATCGGAGACTCCGGAACTTCATTGGCCACCGATGAGTCCTTTAGATCTTACTCCCGATAAAATCTCTGTACAGTATGCTAGTTTGACTATGGACGTCTTTTGTAGTACCAATGCTTGCAATAAATGGATTGCGAAGTATATGGAAGAGATGCCATCTTCCTCGAACAGAAGCTCCAGTGTAACAATATAAGCTGCCTGTGACTTTCATGACTGATTTTCACCGGCAGAGTCGCATCATGCCTATCCACATAGAAAATAGGCCAAGCCAGAACCCCGAAGAATCACAAATCTTTGCAACCATGAAAACATACCAAGGCATCCAACAGTGAATAAGCAGCCCTCCAAGCGCGAACAAACCGGCCTAGTCAAATGTGATGAGAATTCTCACACCCCGGCTGCCACACCAAACAGAATGACCGGGTAATCACTGCTCACAGTATCCCATTCAAAACCCTCTGATAGTAATCATACTGGCGCGTCCGCCACGCATCCAAGCTGCTACTAATTAGGGAAAGCACCAAGGATACACAATGCTGCCACAACCAAGACACACTGCTGTAAACAAATGTAGCAAACAAAGAAGGTGCATTGCAACCACATGTATCAACTCGAGACTAACCTCTTCCGTTAAACTCAGGTGAAATCTCTTCCTCAAATTTTGAATGGTCCGTGGACCACCTTTAAAGCAAGGGAACCCAGATTCCTGACCCAATCAATGCAAAGAGGTAAGTTATACGTCATTGGAGTAATCAAGACAAATGATTGTAGTTCAGATTAAGGTCTGGCGCACGCGCATACGGCTGTTTAGATTATTGGTCTCAAGGAACTCAGGTAAACAACCTTATAATCCACAAATTACCCCACAAGTTAGATGAGAGGCTAGCAATGGTGTAACAATTACAATACTTCCACAGTTGCAGCTCCTCAAGCCACTAACACTTACTTTGCACGCACAAAATGAGCATTTTCAGTTCGGTAATAGCACTACTTGTTTTTCTGAGAAGGACAAATAATTTTGGAATTAGGGGAAGAAATAACTCTACTACTAGACATCAGTCAAAATCATGCTTACTTCACAATCCCAAGTTCACGTAAATTCCAAGGTGTTGCCCTGATTCTTCATAAACTGATAATACAAGCATGCATTGAAATTCATAATAAAATCACAAGGAATTGAATGTAAAATGCTCTGGCCGGTCACAAAACCAATAGTTCCCATTAGGCCACCCATCATATCTGGAAAGTGTTGATCTTGAGAATTCAAAGGACATCATAGCTAAATCTTTTCAAGTCACGCCACTTACCTGCAACATCTCCACAAGCAAAATGATACGCTCTGCATGTTTGCGGCATGTTAGGAATCCTTGGATGCACAAAACCTGGAAGAAAGAATCATAAACACATGGAAAGGGAAGAAGCCAAAATCATTTATTTAACTGAAAAGTCGCTCCCATACCTTAAAGTAGTCAAAAAATTCACTTGGTATTCCCTCAGCATCAGAATCCATGACCTGCCGCGGTTTACAATTTAAAACCTCATTCAAATAGAAGGCAAAACTTCCATGTGAATAAAAACAGAAAAACTGCACTGTGATTGGACTGAGAAGTTGTATTACCTCAAGAAGTTCGCGTGTTAGTTTGAAAGGTGCACTCTCAAAATTCACCCCACCAGGTGAGTTTGATAGCATGAAGCCGAAATCGATATGAATAATATGCCCTTCTTCATCCAATAAGAGATTCCCATTATGACGATCCTTCACCTGACAGAAGGGGGCCCAAAAAAAAAAAACAATAGTCAATTTATAGTTACCGCAGAACCAAAAAATTAAAGGCTTAACACACGGTAAAAAAAAAAAAACAAAGGCGCGCAATTTGACTACTCAAATAAATTACATGCATAAGGGAAATAGCTTATTCCAAAAATGCAATCTATAAGCAAAATCCACATTGATTTGGCAAAAAAATTGTTGCTCATCCAAAGAGAATCTCAAAAAGAATTGAGATATGAGAAACTTCAAGAAAAAAAAAATCAGCAAAGATAACCTTCAGTTAGTGAAAAACTGACAATACTAGAAATTGACCAATCAACTTTGGAAAAAAAAAAAACCATAATGACTAAATGAGATTACTTTAAGAAGTGAGAATTGAGATAAAAATGATAAACTGAAAAAAAAATGATGATTTTTGGAAAATAACTTCCTCGGTAATGTGTGCTATAAGATGCTCAGATCAGCAACAGACCGGAGTTAAGAAGAATCTAGTAAAAACTGTCCAACCAGCATAAATAAGAAGTCCACCAATCGCTGAAAGAATTTACTTTAATAGGCAAGAGATGAGACAAAAATGATTACAATGAGAATGATGTTTTCTGGAGCATAACATCCTCATGTGTGCTATAAAATCCTCAAAACAGCACAAGGTGTAGTCTTCTTACTCACTACCCTATCTCCAACGCCCAAAGGGAATGGAAAAAAATCTCACTAGACGTGAGAACACAACCAAGGAAAGCATCACACAAGGAGATCTTCTGAAAACTATTCAGGTCATAACCTTGTAAAAGCATCTGCTTTCAAATCTTCTTCAATATGCTCCAAACAAATCCATTTCAGAAACTGATAGTGCTCATAGGTCAAGAAAAGTGGTGCATCAAAAATATAAGCAAAAAAATAAACTCTTATCATTATTATGGCATTAATGCAATTTATCCTACCTGTAAAAGTTTATCAGTAGCCTATTAAATATGAATAATGCT
Source organism: Melaleuca alternifolia (assembly GCA_019926035.1). Lineage (NCBI taxonomy): Eukaryota > Viridiplantae > Streptophyta > Magnoliopsida > Myrtales > Myrtaceae > Melaleuca > Melaleuca alternifolia. Next base: position 619,565 of record JAGKPW010000110.1, on the reverse strand, counting down.
CCGATTGCTTAAAAACTTTACTAGGATTCCTTTGTTCAAGTTTTGGCCAGTTCTCATTCGTCATAAAGAAAGAACAACTGGCTTATAGATCCCACATCTAATACTTCAATTGGCAGTCCACCTCATTGCACAATATTCAACAATGTGATCAGTTTATATCAAGGTAGTCAAACTCACTTTTTCACCTAAGATCAGTGAGGTCCCCATAATATCATATCCTCAGACCGAATTGTAAGATTTTACAAACTTTATGCAAGAACTTATAAATCTTCTAAGACTCAGTCAAATTAATCATGAAACAATATTAAACTCACAAGAACCAAGTAAATGGTCCATCTAGTAACATCAACACTATAGCTAACAGCATATATATTACGTAGACATCAACTAGCTAGGTCTCACGTCATACCAGTAAATCTACTTAATATTACCTGAAAATGTTTTTTTGGAAGTAGCTAAAACCTAATGATGTTATAGTACCTCAAAATTTTAAATGTATTCACAGAAAAATCTAAAATGTATTCCTCAATTTTCAGTACTGCCAAAAAATTAACTAGATAATATGTTCATGAAAATTCAGAAAAAAATAGTATACGATTAGCAACACTCTACCAGACAAAATTCATTTGGTAAAAGAAAGACTTGTATTAGCTTTTCTGCAATAATTTATGACATAAAAACCGTTTAGCTCTATCTGTTTGTAGCAATAATAGAAGACGAGGCCCTCTTTTTATCCATTTTTATTTTCGAATTTATTTATTCAATTAACTACTGGAACACAACATTTCAATAATGCATAAAGGGCTTGTTTTACTTGCTTTAGGGCTTCAAGAGCCCAAAACCTCCAACAAAGTACACCTGGACAGAAAAAACAGCCAATACTGATTTTATGCAACTCACAAGCTTAATGGTTCCAACAATTTAAATCACGTTTCCACCGACTTTACCCCTACAAACGATTATCAACTGAGATAACATGGTGCAAATGATCTGGCTCGTGAAATCTTTTGATTAAATAAGTCAGATTGTGAATTTAAATATAATGAATTATACATTGAAAACATTTCGTATTGATCAAATGCATTTTCTATCTCTGAGAACAGATGCCGAGAAAGGAGGCTCTCTTACCTGAAGAAGGTAGCAAACCAGCGAATAACCAGCCATGCTTTCAACAAAATTTCTCTGCAATAAGGTAAAAGTTCATGCGTGATCAGCCTTTCGAATATTTGAAAAGTGTATCTTCATTATTAATCACAAAATTCACAGGGCCGAGGATCAAAGGGCATTCTTCAAGCAACAGCAAGATCAGAATAAGAGGAAGAAGATAATACTCATATTTTGTTAAGGTTCAAAAGTTCAGCTTATTGAATTTTTCACTTAACACATGGATGACTGAACTGATCTAACTTTTCTTTTCTGGCTGGAGTGAACTGATCAATAGACAATAACAAAAGAGAATAATGCACAGAGAGGAAGTTGTTCCTTTGATCTCACAATCACTAGATAAGTGCATGGATGAGAGAGCATTCTCACACGTCCATGCACTTGTCAGACATACACATTTCCATGAAGCAAATAGCAACATATTTGCGAGCATACACACAGGCATAGGCCCCAACTTTACCCCTAAGCAAGCATTCAAAAGACACACAACCAACCACACAAGCTCATGCATACACTCACTTGAGCATCACGGGCATCACCAAACAATTGATGATAAAATACACTCCATGATATACCCAAGTATGACGCGACAGCACTGAAACAACAGCAAACTGGTGACTGGACTTATCATTTCCAACTCTGTCAACTACTTAACCGCATCTCACTAGTGAAAGGGCAAGATAAGCTGCCTATCAACAACATACAGTGCCCGAAATGACCCCCCTTTAACTGCAAAAGTGACTAAAGCAAGGGCATGGCGATGTTTAAATCAACTCATCCACTTCCACCCATCACCATGAAGTACACATGACCAGCTTGCAGAAAGGTCATCTATTGTAACGGAGGAGAAGGAAACTGATGAATAACAAGACCAAAATAGCAGGATCCTCTATGGTTCATATAAAACAACAAGAAGCACTTCTAAAATCAGCATCCTCTTGTTGTTGACGATCCTTAATGTGATTATCATATTTAAAGCCAGTTCTCACCCCAAGGATTCAACAATTAGTTATCCTTTTGGCTTGTACCACATTCCTTAATGAAGGAGGCTCGGTCAGTTTTTGACAGTATGGACACTATTCTGCTAAAAATTTAAAAAACCACACTCCACATATCTTACTAAGGACTCTGTCTGATTCACATTCCATTCTTTTTATGCAACTACAGTGTCTCCTCATAAAAAAATAGAGTAATACTTCAGTTTCTGCTCACAATGTTGCCCAGCTTCAACAGGTCTGCAGAAGCTAAAACAAGCAAACCATCCAATCATCTAATGGCAGCAGAATGAAAATGATTTCTATAAAATGGGCCCCTCAAAGACATATAGGCAGTGATGGTAGATAGTGAAGCTCAAAGTTGAGATAGAAATGGGAAGCTAAAAGCCTAGGGGGTTTATTCGACATTTGAAATCCAATCTTAACATCGTTGTTGAGATTTTCTCGAATTCTTATCCAACCAGCCCATGAATTTGACTAGCTAGGGAAATTGTTATGCATGCTCGTCTAGTCAGCAATTTATTTGCATTATTTGCCTACCTTGAGGTGATTTGACTGAAAAAAGTCTTTACATCACTCGTGAATTAAATGGCTAATTTCAATGCTCAAATCGTTCGCTTATGTCACCATATTCCATCCTCAAGCGACAACCTCTTTGCCCTCATGTATTCAAAGGACATCATTTAAGAATGGAAGAAAAAAATTCAATGTTATATTTCATGGGAATAGTAAAGTGGCCTTCTTTAATGTGCATCAAGTAAAAGAAGAGCAAACACAATACAGCTTACAAGATGTTCATAGTGAACATAACAACCATCACATAAAAAGCCAAACGGAATTGTCAACGATTTACAAGAGGTTCATTGTCTATGCAAATAGGAATTCTCTAAGGCAGATCTAGAGAATCAAAGCACTTGCTGAATACAAAACTAATTGGCTAGACGTTTATTGCTTGCTCACAATATAAAAGCAGCCACTTCCTTCATCTCAAGAGGTTAAAATTGACAAGTACTCAATTTACACTCAACCTAGAACTTCTCCCTTAATGTTTTGCATCTCTTTCATATTGAGACTTCAACTCATCCTAATTATCATGCATGGAAAAGTCCCTCAAAGAGATTTTGAATGGCAGTAATTCCATATAGAAGCCAAAGTGAAAGTTACAAAATCCTCAGAATTTAAAAATAAAAATAAAAATGGTCACAACAAAAAAGACAGCCCTGCGAATCGCCTTATAAGAACCTCACAATCCTGGGAAAACAAAAAATCGGTTGTAGCCCGACATTTACTTTTCTGAACTACTTAATTACCTGGGCGAGCTTGAAACTTGGAGAATTCTCTTCATACTTTGCAACAAAGAAATCACGCAAGCTAGCTATATTAGGATATCTACTCTTGATCGAATGAAGTGATGCCTGAAAGACACTGCAGACTTAGCTTGGAGATTTACACTCCTTTTCAATGTAAGAAACAATAGAGTGATAGCACAAACATACCGTATCTGGAATGGTTTCAATAAGAGCTGTGTAAGAAGAAGTAACAAGAACTTCATAAGGGCGTAACCAGAGAGGGAGCCCAGCCTCTTGGAAGATATCTAGCACAAAACATAATACGGTTTTTTTTATGAACAATGACACCAACAAATTAATTTTGAATTTAAAGGCGACAAACACAGACGGCCTAAATTGTCTGCATTGGGATTTATACCCAATACTGTATAATAATAAACAAGATACGTAGAGATGGAAAAAATGAAATGGAAAAAGAGAACCGGAAGCTGCCATGACCAGAAGTTACGTTGTAGAGACAATAGCACATGTACTAACCGTAAAAGTGGGAGATGAGCTGCACGGCTAGATGCTCCTGTCGACAATCATCACCGCTCTTTACAATAATCTAAGAGAAGAAATAAAGCAAAACCATTTGGTCATCTACAAGGCAAACTAACTTCTGAAGCGAACAATTACATACAAATGCTTGTATACAAACAATTTAAGCAAAATCTTCCACCTCAAACCATAAAAATTTAGGCAATCATGGCCCATAATCGCTTAATGAGTAAATTTGGCCACGAATAGGCACATCTCTTAGACAAGCCCAGGTAACAACTCCTCCAACCGTCTCCCACCACTTAAATGCACCTAACGGTGGCCATTGATGTCATCATATCGTTGCAATTTGATGCATTTTCCTAATATCTCAAACAGAAACAAATTGAAGAGTCACTCTTAAATGCAAGAGCGTGTCACATCAAGCTTCATTTCTCCAGTAACTATCGCCTAGTTTTGTAGAGTTGCATCTATCCAATTTGGTCAAAAAGTGTCAACTTTTTGCACCATAAAGCACAGCCAAATATTTTAGTCTATTTAAAGGAGGAAAAAAGAAGAGGTGACTTATCGTCTTAAGAGAATCGGAGGACAGAATAACTTTGAAAAGGGGATAGACAAACAAGTATTAAGATATAGGTTTTCCAATCCAAAGATAACTTCTTCATAAATTTGTAACTGGAATATAGTATAGAAGAGGAACTGAATGCCTCACAACAGACATGTGCATAAATGCACACATATAATAGAAAGATAGAATCAACTCCCATCTGTGCACTAACACATGCTTGTGCGTTTTTTTTTTTTTTTTTTGGTGGGAGGGGGGGGGGGGGGGGGGGAGGAAATTGTGAACAGTGGGAGGGAATCATCACAAACAGCTAAGATTGGAAACGAAATCCACCTCAGCAGAGAAATTGGCATGGTATCAAAGCATCAAGAGAACTGAAAAAATTGACCCAGACAATGCTTAAGCTGATCTTATTTGGCTAAATAGTTCATACACTTTGAGTAGCGTCTATTATTCTTTCTACTTCACTTGCTTTTCAACTGGCAATCACGCTTTCAGTTTGCAAAACTTTTCCTTGAGTTACCATTACTTAGGAACTGTAAACTGACTCACCGATGACATCATTCTTACACAGATAGAGCCAAGTAAAGATCTAAAAAGTATTACAAAGCAGCTCTGGCAGTCAGGGGAAGGTGGATTGTGCAGGTGTAGAACTTACAGAACGCAGGTCCCAACCAGGTAACTTTCCAAAATCTGAAGCTTTTCGGATTCTCTCCCTTTTAACCTCCCAGAGCTCACCAGACAAGGCATCTCCGGCCTTGAGAGTACCCCCAGCCTTCAGAAAGTACACATTTTTCAAGTGAGATATATTATAAAAAAAAATGGAGATAAAACAAATTACTGTCAACTCACCCTCGGCCGTGCTTCTGATGACTCTTGACCAGCCCCTTTCAAAGGCAGACCAGGAGGTGCTTCCCCTTTCGCCGCAGCTGCCTGTGTTGAGCAAAACTCCAAAATAAGTGAACATCATCCAGATACTTAGCCCAGCAAATATTTTCAGTCAAACATATTTCCGTCAATGTCACACAAGCACACACACATAGATAGGGAAAGAGAGTCTCGATTTCACAATTTCCAGGTAAGCAGAGGATAGCTAGTTCATTTTTGTGTCTTTCTAACAACCTTCCCAGCCATGTTCTGGAGAAAAAGAGAGAGGTCCTTACAGTGCAAATGCTGGGATGGTCTCTAGACTACGATTATATTAAGGATACTTAAGAGATGGAAAGCAGTAAGGACCCATATGAATATGTTACATGAGAAAAAACAGAGTTAACTATGGTGCTTAAGGTGGGAGAAGACTACTGATAATTGAGTTCAAACCTAGCAGGACGATAGCTGAACAGGGCAGCCAACCCTTATTGCTTCCATTTCTATGCAAGTCATCCTGCTCCAAGGATATCATCCTTTCTCAATTCAAGTGATAGTTTATCAGGTTTAACCTCTTTCCACAAAGAAGCAGCTAGTCATAGAGCTTCATTTTCCTTCACATAACCAATATGTATCCTCTCCCTATTTCTTAACACGTGAAACTGACACCACCTTTGCATCCGTAATTGTTTCCCCAACAGTGCTTTTACCTTCAAACAGAAGGATTTCATCTAACCGTAAATGTCTCTCCCTCAGTCAGTGTCCCAACCACCAAACCCACTTCATATCACTAAAATTCTCAGCGACCAATAAAAATGTTGTTCAGAAAATCCTGAGGTTCCAAATCGTAATGTTCCTTAAGTAAGCCTCCAAGCCCCCTATCTGTTACAGAGAGCATCTTGCCAGCAAAAAGGAATAACCAAACTGACCATGGGAGATGCCTATTACCCATCATGCCATAATGAAGTAAATTGTTGCACCTGCTTTATAGTTACAAGCTGAATGAAATTCAACCGTCCTTTTCTGACCTGGAATATGAAAGCCAGAATTCATGTTGTGTACACACATTACACTACCATGCTCCCCAGTTCTCTCCAAAGACAATTTTTCCACATCGCAAGGCCTCTAGAACCACCATCAAGAAGGGCTCTATTCATCGTGCTAGAGACTCAACCAGCAAACAATCTACACCAGCAGCTTCAACACCCGTCATTGTCTCGAGTGACATCTAAAGTCCTCTACCACACTTCTTCATTGATGGACAATTTACATGCATTGTAAAACAATAAAGATTACTCAACAACAAGGAACAAAGGGCTTTGCAACCTTATATTTCTTAGACCACCAGTGTAAACTGTGAAGCAGCGAGTAAACAGAGTGTCTGGCATCAGGAAAAAGAAACAAACATACAGGGAAAAATAATCGGTGCTAACTAGTGTAAGAGGAACAAATATAAAATGTATGGAAGGCATGAAGAAACAACAAGTGACGACAGGAAAACATTGGTATTTGTAAAATTTCAGAAAATTATGCCTCTACTGTGAATTGAGAGATTGTATGCCGAAAGCACATCATTGATTTACCTTTACTTCCTCGATAGCAACTGTACTAGGCACTCGACGGTGTTCCTTCCGACGTGATGGTCCTTTATCCTGGATATCTTCCATCCTCACTCCAGGATCAGCTGTCAGAACAACTCTAACCCATTCCAAATCTGTTGTTTGTTCTCCTTTACTTTGTCGACTGCTGCCACTTTTCTGCCCATTTGCCTGTTGTTTCATCCTCTCTACAGAAAGGTTCACATTGACAAATTTTATTTTGGCCTCTGACTTGTGACCCATTGCCTGGTCTATTGCTTGAGCGGCAGAAAAGGACATCCTATCAGCACTATTGCGATATATCTCTTGTGCAGTCCTTAATGGGCAAGCCCAAGGAGGTGGTTTCTGCAATAGGGCATCTCCATTTGCTAGTGGAATTCCTCCTTTTGAAAGCTTTTGTGATCCATAGGTGTCCTTACTATTGCTAAAAGCAGTAAAGACAAAGGGAATAAATGAAAAGAAACCAAGCAAATTAAAGGTATCTACTTTAAATCACCTGGTCACAAAAATTCTACTTATAAGCAAACATATGTTTCATCAATCATCAAGCATGTTATTTCCCTATCTATTTCTACTGTCACTTGAAGAAAATGGTAACTCAACCATCCACTTGCATGCATCTTTCTGTAATAGTTGATACTAAACCATAACGTTAGCTATCATCTCACTTGAAAAGAGAGAGAGAGAGAGAGAGAGAGAGAGAGAGAGAGAGAGACTAAACAATGAGGGAATTATCAAAAGAGAGACAAGGAGATCAACTAAAATTATAACTAAAATTGGTTTCCAGTAGAGACATAAGCAAGATAATTTTGGCAAAAGAAAGAGACACTAGTAAAGTTTTATCTTAGTTAGAAGAAAAAATATGAAGGCTTAAAATAGCAACAGCTATGTACTTATCTTTCTTTCTTTTTCAATTTTATGGCAAATCACAGACTCTGATCATATTCACCACCAAAAAAAAAAAACTAATAAAACAACGAAAAAGATGACTAAACACTGTATACTACCTGGGCATTTCACTCTTCAAGACTTCGACACATATTAAATAAGGTGCCTTTTCCCTGGAATTCAACAGAACAGCTTCATCTTCGGGTATATGAACTACACGATACATCCCCCTTCCCATTGGAAAGCAAACGCCTAAAATAGATGAAATGACAAAATCAACAAGGATATAGTGCTTAAAGAAATTTTCCCACCTGACAAGAAGTTTAATGAGTCTATGTAGAAACTGACTCAAAAAAAAAAAAAAAAAAGAACCAACTGCTCAATAAAATTGCAATAATTAATAAGTTTCCCCGCATGTAGACTCAAATTATTTGAACCAGAATAAATGTCCTCTTATAACTGAAGTACTTCCATAAAAACGAAAGTAGCACTACTGCCAACAAAGTCCTTCAATGTAGAAACAACCTAACATATCAATAAAGGGTGTCATTATTTATAAAAAAATCATCCTAGTATAACACACTCTATTCCATGCACAGGTCAGCTCCTTCAGAGGTTCTGGTTCACAACTTCTCATATGGCAAGATTAGAAAACCTGAAAGAACCATAAATGAAAGCTCATTAAATGCCTTCCAGAAGGCCATCTATTCATCTCAAGTCACAACTCTATTTCTTCAAAGATACCGGGTCCCAACTCAAGTTTATTACAGCTAAGGCCTAAAAACATAATTGATTTAACACAATCACAGCAGTAGATTCCCATTTCCTAATCCTTACAGTACAAACAACATTAATAACACCCTACTGCAAATTGTCACTCATCAAGAGCATCTTCCAAGCAAGCATCCCACCAAAAAAAAAATCTAGTAGAATGCTGGCGCTCCACATTATCCGCACCTATTTAATCCCCAGAAGCATTCTAAAACTATGAGAGTGAATACTTATGCAATCCACTCAGAATGCGCCACCTTTCTCCAGTCTGAACCATGCTCCATCAGCCTCCTTCCAATAATTTTGAGTCTGCTATATGGAAATTCAAAAGAGAGAGACCAACATCAACTCCACATCTGGTGGGTTGCACATATTCCGAGAAGTGGACACCCAAGATACCCTCCTGACATTAGATAACTATGGCAATCATGGTATCTTTACTCCATTTCCATCAGAAAGGATGTTTAAAGACAATTTCTCCCTCACAATGCAACATCCGCATATAAAAGCCCATCTTGTAAAGTTAAGACAATGGCGGATAGTAAAATAGTTAAGCACAGTAGAAAAGAAAAAGAATAACGGCTGGTCTGGGAAGCATGAGCAAATCAATCCTAGACTTAAGAGACCAGCATCCAAAAAGAACCAAAAACTCATACATGCACCTATGTCATAGATTTTTTGGTACACCCACTACAACTTACAAGAAAGAAAAAAATCACATCCTCTGACTCAATAAGGTAGTAATTGGCAACTAAAAAAAAAGCCAAGAAATAAAACAACAAATATAGGACAAATGGAAAGGTAAGGAAACAAATTTGTTCTTTTTTTCTTCTTGTTATTTAGCATGTTCAAATGGAAGTTGAAATGGCAGAACTAAAGACGATCCAAAGTTCAGAGCAATATTTAACTTACTTTAAATTACTCTTTTATATCCCTTTTTGTTTATTCGAAATTGCAAGAACACCCTCTGTTCTGACAAATTAGTCTGAAACATCATCAGAACCAATTTGAACTACCAACAAACAAAATACGATAAGGTGACTTTATTGTGCATTCTTTTAATCAACCAAATAAGCTGGCATGCAGAATTTTGTTATTCCAACAGATTCTATAGTCAAGACTAGTTTTTCAAGATACAGGAATATCCGTGCAACTTGGTGGAAAGCGAGAGAGTTAATAATCTCATAGAAGTCAATATTGATGGTGATTCATTATTTCAATGAATTATTTCTTCCCACAGACGGAAATAAATCCAACATTTCATTGATGTCCTTTCATCAATTCCTCCCTAATCTGCATTAATTTATCCTAAAGATCTCATTTCAACAGAACTTAAATATAAAGCTAAGCAAATTGCTTCTGCACCAAAAACAAAGGATGTGCCAGTTGTAAGAGATGTTAATTTGCCTATCTACAGGACATTTCTTAGAATTCAAGTTCACTTATGTCATAACTAAAAATAAAATAAAATTGAAATTTTAGTTATTTACCAAACAATCACACATTTTGATACACCCTCTCCACTTTTAGAGCAAATGAATGGCAGAGACCAGGCTACTTGTTTCCTTTATAAGTTCTCCTCCAATTTTTGCTTTTTTGTCTCGTTCAGAGGAAAGCACTTCCTTTCCTTCCATTCTCTCCAATCAGCAGCTTTACTGTCAAATTCCTCTTTTCCGGCCAAAAATCCTAGGTTAAAGTAGATGCCGAAAACCTAAAGACAGTACTACAAGGATAACAAAGTCGTGTGGATAAACATTATATTTTCAAATGAAAATAAATACATCCACATAATCACTCCTCTTCCTTCCAGTGGATAGAACAACAGAAAACCTGACTTTCCAAAATTTTAGCCTTTCAAAGGCCTAATGCTACTGCAGTTCCCAATGCTGGAAATCATGACCATAAGTACAAAATCAAGAGGACTTTTAGATGAGAGTATCTTGCTTGGACTCAGATGCATGCGTTAGGTACAGAGTACATGTACTTGTGTCCCACTAACTGCCCATCTAGAGTTGAGATATGCAAACTCAACAATTAAGCTGCAAATTTTGAGATGCATAAAAATACAAATCATAGGAAAATATGTCCACTATTAAATGAAGTATAAAAAGATGTGGATGGTTTTCCACAACTCGTTTTTCAAATAAATTACTAGTTCAGTAGTTGTACTTTGACATCATAGGAGGCTTTCTTCATTCATTTTTAAACTAAATTTCCGACCAAGCATGACCCAACAAGGATGTAGTCTCCTGTACCCACAGCCCTGTCATATTGTTCTTATATGGACGCATGGTCACAGTACTCACAAAAAACCTCCTTAATGGCGTGCTGACAAAATCTTAAACCACTTGTGAACCCTGAAATGTACTAATGATAAGCTAAGATAAGCTAAAAACAAGTATTTGAATGCATTAAATCTGAATGATCTTCTAAATGCTTGATTAACCAAAAGGAAATAAATATACCTCCATTATCTTGCGCTTCAGCTATATGCAAGTTGATCTCCGCAAGTGACTACAAGCAAATGAACACAAAATTATGTTGCAATAAAATATTAGCAGAAGTGACATGGAAAGGACTGACATAGCATTTAAAAATTTTGAGAGAAAAAACAACCTCCCGTAGTGCAGCTTTACGATCTTCCACAGGAAATATATCCACTAATCCGTATGACGTCTCGCACAATGAGTGCACAAAGTCTAATGACTCATGATATGTCCCTTTACGGAAATGAGAAGCAGATTTATTTGGAAGAGGAGGCTTGGCATTGATCTTGTCATCTCTCTCCTTAGGTGAGCCAGGGCGCTTCTGTAATAATCAAAGCATGGAGAATGAATGAAGAGCACAAGGCCAACACAAATATAGATTTTTTGTTTGATCTTCTGAAATTTCTGCACAGTTCACCTAGATGCACTAAGAGGAAACCGACTTGCAGTATGACATACAAGTGAATAATATGCAGAAGGAAGATCTATCAATTCAAAATCTGCCAAAAGGGGAAAAACTTCCTTATGAGTAGCCAGTGTAATTGTATAAATATACTGTAGCCACTTACATAATTATTTCTATTCTAAAGCCCCGATGTCCTATGTCTATCCTCCCAGGTTACACAAAAAAAAAAAAATGGAAGAGGAAAGGCCCAAAAAGGTTAATTAGATTCTTATGTTTCAAATTATATCAGAGTAGATGCTCTTAGGCAAGCCCATGGCAAAATAGCATGGTAGTTACAATAGATGGTATACCCAATACTTTTGTTTTACAAAAACACCATACCGTCTAACAGAAACATAGCGGAAGGGAGAGAGGCAAAAAAAGACAAAAGAAAAAGGAACGCCAATATGTAAAACAACAGAGACAACTGCATGTAAGCAGCTCCAACTATAAGCTCAGTCCCAGAGATTTATTGCCAAAAGTAACATAGAACAAGATGCCAAACAAAGTTTGCCCCAATCTCAACAAGGGAAGAACAATAAACATAAGCCTTCTCCCAAATGCCAGAACTGCATATTGCACGAACCAACTAGTAGAGTCAGGAATCTGAATCCTAAAAACCAAATTAAAAAAGCCCAACATGTAAAGCTTTTTCAATAAATGCAGGAGTTGTGACCCTTGTTTCCAAAATTTCTTCCAAATATTACCAAATAAGAACATAGTGCAGCCGTGCAATCATAAGATTTAGATTATACTCTGCCTCAGCACAAAAGCCACTGGTTAAGAGTATTAATTGATTCACTTAGTTACACCACACAAACTTTCAGTCATAAAATTTCTGGTTGAGCTTATCAATTTGTGTCCCAACTATAAAGGAAAAGGGGCGCGCACTTTACTCCACTTCACAAACATATTATTGGGAACCGAGTTTCTATTACTAAACACTCACAGAGTAAATTTGCAAGAAGTCCATAAGACGAGCTAGAAAGTGTGGATTTGCAACTAGTGCCAGGTGGTTTGCTACTACTGGGCCAAGAAACAGTCGATGGCGATATGGTCAGGGGTTTCCAAGTAATTTTTCAGATTTGTCGAGCATCTAAAAGAGCTAGTGCATTACCAAAACTCATATGTATTGCAATCAACGCATTAGTGTTAGCATCCATAATGCTTTTCGCTAGATGGTTCCAAAACATTGATGCTTCTGATTTGCATCCTGAATGCTTGCTTTGTTTGGGGAGGTGAGGAAGAGAAAGAAGAAGAAAAAGAGGGAGGGGGGGTGTTTACTCAAATCTCATCCTATCAATAGGAAGGCACTTCCCAGCAGCCATGTCAATTACATTTTATTTTGACTGACCAAAGAAACTCAAGTTATCTCAAAGATCATAAGTAAGTTAAAAACTAGGGTTTGGGGACCATCTGGTCATTCCAAATGTAAATTATGCCACATATGACTGTGAAAGATCTATACCTGACTCCTAACAGCATTTTAATAACCCCAAAAGGGGGCAAAGGAAGAAACTCAAGTCAAGAAGGCAACATATAATTTTCTTTCAATAGGTAAGCACCATTTCATTTGACATAAGCAAAGCCTTGTTACAGGAAAATAAGGTACACAGTAGGTCAGCAATTCCAAAGCCAAAGATGGTGAAAAAGTGGCAAAATGATGTAGTTTTCCTATAACAGTTGATTGCAATACAACAAATGACTGAACGCTAACCTCATTTTGCTTCTTTGAGCCAAGGAGCTCAGAATCCTCCACAGAGCGATCACGATCTCTAAATAGTTTGCGGAAAAAGTTCTCTGTCCCAGGACTGCTTTCAAATGAGTTGCCAACAGGGCCATTTTCACTTGGCATATTATTTTTGGAATCTTCAGGATGCACTCTAAATAGTCTTCGGAACAATGGAATATCCAAAGATTCTTCTTCATCTATATGGGCATTACCCTCATCAACTTTGTCGTTCCCTTCTTTCTTATCCTCAAACTTTTCCCTAAAGAACTTTCGGAAAAACCCCTCTTTCTCATCATATTCAGCTGATTTCGAACATCTTTCTTCAGCTGTCCCCTTATCTTCATCATCATTTTCATCCTTCTTATCCTCGAGTTTCTCCTTAAAAAGCTTCCGAAAGAACCCATCCTTCTCATCATCTTCCAAAGACTTTGAAACCGATTTGTCCTCAGAATCACTCTTGCTATCACGAAATAATTTCTTGAAGAAACGATCTGAGCTAGATGTCAGTTCCACATCCTTGCCTTTGCTGTCCCTGAAGACCCTCTTGAAAAATCCCTCTGAACTAGTCGTCAATTCCTCATCTTCGCCTTTACTATCTCGCAGCAATCTCTTAAAGAACCCATCCTTTCCTGAGTCTTCATCATCCTTCTCCACTGACTTCCTAAACAATAATGCATCCCTAACCTTCGGACCAGGAATAAGTTTCTTGAAAAGATTATTTTCCTCAGGAGTTGACTGACCAATCTCCTCTTGCAAATTGTTCCCTGGAGAAGAGGAGAATGATAAGGACCTCCTCTTGTTGTCATCAGGTGAAGACGTTAGCGACAGCAGCCTCTGTTTCGATGACAAAATCCTACTCAAAACCTGACTCTTACTGCCCCCAGGACTGGCAGTAGCATTTTGAGGCCGCACAAGCGGGGGCCACTCGCCCCTCAGCGTAGCTGCAGTCTGACACTTCTCCTGAATCCTACCAATGCCATCATTATCATCATTATCCTCGAGCTCAGCCATCAAGAACCAGTGCACTTTCAAAGCAATCTTCAACGACTGTGTGCAAATATCAATCACAAACTTATCTAAACTGGGGCTCGGCTTGTGCACCATCATGTAACATATCTGAAATAGGTAGCTTTCGATACCTGATAAAGGCAATGTGTACATCCTATTGCATAAATAATCACGAACCCCTGCATGATCATGCTTGTAGAGGTAGCTAACTGCAATCCACTCACAGAAAAAAGCGGAGTTGAAGAACCTGATAAGCCACCCGGCCTCTCCGGAGTCACTCGCCAGGAGAGTGCGCGAGGTCGAGATCTCCCGTGGAGAATCATCGGATTCTCCGATAGTAATTCCCAGAAGCCGCACCATCGTCAATCAACTAATCAAATCTACCATCGCCCCTTCCCAAAACGCTACCCATGCCACCTAACTAAATCCTCTACCTATCCTCCTCAATCCCGAATGAGCATTCAACTCTACCTCGAATTCAAGTCGGACGTTCCCGCACGTATCTCTGCAAATCGCGACTCCGCCGGCTGCCGAATCAACTCCTGAACGAGGAGCTGATGGATTCACGACGCAGCGAATTCCCCCGACGCCGACGAACGTGGCCACGGAAGGCCGATGCCCGATGCGGGCGTGGGTAGGGTAAAACCGGTCGTGGATTCTTCTCCGCAAATGCGGAAAAAAGCACAGATTCGATCGAATGTAAGAACCCAAGGGAGCAAATCCTCGCGGAAAGCGGAACCCACGGCCAAATTGCCCCAGCTGACGGCGGGATTCTTGCGCAGACGGCGACGTATTTGCGGCGCTGATGGCGGTGGGGACGACGGCGGTGGTGGTGGTGCAGGGGGGTTGTTGGTCGGGGCTGTTGAGAGAGAAGGACAAGGGCGAGCCCATGATTTCAAATTCATAGTTCTTGTTCCCTTTTTTTAAAATTTTATTTTAATTAATTAATTAATTCATCAAGTGAGAAATGAAAATAGTGACTAATGATTTTTTTTTATTAAAAGAAAGAGGGACAAGGTTACATTGATTGCGAACCAATTTCAAAACTTGGAGATCGCCACGTGCACATTGGCTTTCTATTGGGTTTGAAAATGGATTTTAAGAAAATATTAAAATTTATTAAAATGTATCCGAAAGCTCTTTAAAATAACTGCTCAATACCTCAAATTTTTCGGAATTTTCTTAAGAATGCTGAATCAAACGCACCATTAGTCTACCCTTCAATTCTTCAATCATATTATAGATGAAATTAGTGATTGATGATTTAGAAAAATCAATTAGATTGGTTCATTGATCACCAATCAATTTCGAACTTAATGATTAATATTAGAAAGAGTCGTACGTGCGACATGCAATTCGATTTTCTAATAGAATTTTAAATGGGTTATGTAGCGTGGCCCTTTTTCAAAAAGAGTTTCCAAAGCAACCAACTTATTAATTTCAAAAATACCAAACCAGTTCGCTAGCACGTGCATCTCACGTGCGGGGGCATTCCTTTATTATTTTCCCTTCTTCCTTCTTTCCTCCCTTCTTCTTCTTCTTCTTTTGGCACTCGTGCCCGATTTCAGTCGACGTCATGAAGTCGCTGGTGAGCCTTTACACCTGCGTCACCTATGACAGCTCCTCCATCCGAAGCTCGCTCGACCACATTAACCATCTTTCTTCTCACTCGCGGCAATTGCTGCCATATCTCTGAGCTGCCGATGATGGTAATTGCGCCGCCTGATATCCAAGATGATGGCCATGGCCACTCTACCTTCGAGCTCACCATCATGGCCGCTCTCTTTCTTCTTATTGACGACAGCCACGGTCCTCTCTCTCTCTCTCTCTCTCTCTCTCTCTCCTAAGTCATGATCATGGCTACCCTGATCTCTAAGCTCTAAGCCATGGCTGCTCAAGCTTCGACCATGGTTGCTCCCTCTCTCCTCATTCTCAGCTCTCCAACTCCCCTCACTCGCGACCCTCTTTAACTCCTCTCGCTCGTGGCCTTTGTCCAGTCGAGCTCCAAGCTCTCGGCCACGGACAAGGCTGCTCAAGAGCTTCAACATCATCTCGAGCCGAGGCCCAATGCTACGGCCATGGAGGTAGCCGGCCTCATGCAACCACGAAAGCTACGAGCTTTGCGAGGCTAGCGACCTGCATCGAAATGAACCGACGGAGGTCGCGACTTCCATATAAACAGGTCGCGAGCCTCATAGAGAGAGAGAGAGAGAGAGAGAGAGAGAGAGAGAGAAAAGGCGACAGAAGACCTGGAATCTGCAGGCGACAGAAGACCTGGAATCTGCCGGCGAAAAGTTGATCGGCCGGCGGGATGACGTTATGCTTTCACAATAAATTGGCCCGCTTCGAAGCTTTATTTTGAAACAAACAACAACACGATTTCCGAACTTTGTTTAGGATTTTACCTTGATTTTTTTTCCTACCAATTCACAAAATTTTCTTTGGTTTTTGCAAGCCAGTTATGTTTAAACATGATCGGAATGGATTTCTCTGTTGGTCCTCCAAAGTAGTAGCTACAATTTATTCCATTAGGAGCATTGATCGAAATTCGGGATTTGTCTGAATTTATTTCTTTATATGTTGCTTAATTTAATTTACACGATGTCGCGACCTCCCCGAAGGTGCACCACCTAGGGGTTAGGCTAATGGATTACTAAACCTAATTTAGCTCGAGCTCTCCCAAGCTCATACCAATTCACGACTTAGGTTTCACTTTTAAAATATGTAAAATCAATTCAATTGGAGTCGCCACTAATCTATTTACGGTGGGTCGATTAGAAACCCATGTAAAATACTGGGAGTCGTATTTTACTCCTACGAACCAGAGATTTTGAATTCGGGGACTTGAGAACCTATTTCTTCTATTTTCAGAAAAATAATTTGAAGGCAGCTTGAATTGATTTTATTCCCTAACATGCATGGTGCTCGCGCGGGTGCGCAAACAATTATTTAAATACTCAAAGAAAAATAAACAAGGCAAAAAAATAAAGCAAATCAACAAAAATATATCTATTTTTGGTCTTTTTAATGTGTATGCATTGCATGTGGTGAAAAATAATCCTATATGCAATTCTAAATTAAGTAATGAAACCAATTATCTATAGTTAAATAAAATCTAATTTAAACTAGGAACTAAACCAAATTAATCCTAATTTAAATTAAAATCTTAACTTAACTATAGATAATATTCTAAAATATGAAGATTAAATTAATATGCAAATGCATGAAAATCTAAACCTAATGACATGACCTAACATGCTTTAAAATATGAAAATTCCAAATTAACCTAGCCTACGTGACATGTTAATTAGCTAAAGTAATTAAAAGACATGCAAAAAGTCATTTTTTTAAACATTTTCCTATTTATTGAGTGAAAGTCGAAATTAATTAAACTAATTAATTACGAAAACCTAACCTAACATGATTCCTAATTTCTAAATGTAATGATATGAGATCTAATGCAATTCCTAAATGACATGCAATCTAATATGCCTAAACTAAATGTCATGCAATAACTAATAATGTAAACTAAAAAAAAAAACATGGGTATGAATTTCTATTCCATTGGAAATAAAATATTAAAAGTCTAATTTAAACATGCAATAACTAAAATGCAATCTAATCATGCTATGCAATATTACCTAAATGCAATTTAATCTAAATATGAAAAATGTAATCCTATCTAACATGCAATTAACATGAAATGCATTTTGTTTTGGTATTTTTCTAATAATAAAGGAAAACATGACAAATTAAACAAATAAACCTGATTCTAGAAACAAAACCTAAATTAAACAATGAAAGATCGCCAACAAAAATCAATAAATTGATCTTAAGCCTTAAAGATCAAAATATCAATTTTGTCGACTCCCGCATAATTAATTACCTCGTCTAAAGCCTTATAGACGAAATAAAAAATTATTTTGCGGTTGAGAATTGGAAATTTATTTCCAATTAATAAACCTATGACTCAAAGCAAACAAAATAAACAAAGACAAAAGCACGAAAGAAATAAGCAAAACTAACATACTAAAAGACACTTTTTATTGCAGAAATTTTCTAATTTTATTATTTTTTAATAAAAAACGAACTTAAATAAAAAAAAACAAACAAAATAATTAAAGAAACGGATCAGCCGCACGTGGGTCCATCCACGCAGCATCAGAGGCAATGGACTGGGCTCACGTGGGCCCAGTCCAATTTTTTCTTCTTTTGTCCCCCCTTTTCTCCACGCGTGGCCTTGTTTTACCTCTGTTTCTATTTTTTCTTCTTTTGGTTTCTCCTTCCACGCGTGGGTCCATTCTGATGAAAGACCAAATTGCCTAAGTTTGGCCTCCGCACGTCTTCTTCAACCTGCAGCTTCTTCATGAACAACCTATGCACAGAAGCTCCAAAAGTCCCTGCCTCACTTTGTGTTTTGCCGAATAAGAAGATGACGCGGCCAAACTCACCAAAAAGACCCCACGGTGACAACACAGCACACAAACCAGCAATAAAACTCACACAAAGCAAACAAAGACAAGTCACTCTCACTCACACAATTCATCGAGTAGGCAAGATGCAAGAGGATTTTGTTTGACAAACCCAGAACAAGCAACATCCAAGCACACTAATGCATCAAAGATAAAATAAACTCATGAACGGAAACAGCATTGCCAAGATTAATCAAAACAGCAACCATCCAACTCGATTATTTTAAAGAAACAAACGGCAAAACCAAGCAAAAAAGGGATAATGAAGAGGAGAAAACCGCACAGCCTCCCTACGTAGCTCGAGAATCACAATGAACCCGCGCGCTCGAGCAGACTCAAAGCGAGGCGGTGCTCAAACGTGGACTTTCCTCTCTCGGCCACGATCCTCGAGAGGACTCAATCATGCTAAAAAAACCATGGAACCCACCGGTGAAGAAGAAAAGAACGCAGGCAGGAGTGGAGACGTTGCGGATCAAACTTCGGACGGGCACTCTCTTCCCTCCTCGCTCGCGATCTCTGTCTTGCACCCGCACTCTCTGTGTGTATATCTCCCTGTGAGTCTCTCTCTCTCCACGTTCTTTTTTCTTCTGCCCCTTTGTGCGTGTGTATTTGCTTTCTTTTTTTTGCTGAATTAAGACCCCCATTATCACTGTACGTCTTGGACGCTTTAAAGAGGAAGAAGAAAAAAAATCTTGGTCAAATCTTTCAGAAAGATTTGACCAGATTTGTTTAATTTGCCCTTATCTTCTTTCCTTTTCTGCTCTTGGACGTCTATATTGAAAAAAATCAGTTGAATCTATAAAGATATTGACCAGAATTTTTTCACTTCTTTTTTCTCGAAGTCATCCAATATTTCCATCCCAAAGTTGCTGATGATAATCTTACCTGAAATGCAAGATACAATGAATATATGTTTTTAGGCCAATAAATCCCAATTTTATATTTTATGCAATTAAATCTATATGCCAAAAATTAGGTGTCAACATTTAGTTTTCATTCAACTAAATCTGTATGCTAAGGTTAAAAATTAGGTGTCAACACACGAGTTTCGCATTTTAATTTTTTTTTAAGATTCGAAGTTCCTGAAATTTTTACAATATTTATGCGTCGACACATAAATATAATTTTTTATAATTTTTTTGAAATTAGAATAAATTTTTTAAGTTTGATGGGAAAGCAAAAGAGTACTTTTTAATTTAAATGTAAGTCCAAACGCAGAGGCCTTTAAATCTAAGGTGTGAATGTTCCATATCTGCCATGTTTTTTCCCCCATTAAAGTCCGGGACGACTCACCATGTGACATTTCATTGAGGCCATTTAAACACTTATGCGGCGTTGATGTAAATTTAGGAGTATGGTTTAGACAAAAGAAAAAGTTTGGAATATTGGTGTTCTATTATGCAAAATCCAAGCTTTTTGAAAGGATTAATCAAATGTTTTTATTCAAAGGTGTTTAGAATGTTTTATGTTGACATGTGCTGCATACTTTGTATCACGTTATAATTAATTTGTGAGCTATAATTAATTCCATGGAGACGAATCTTAGTTTGTAAATTAGGTTTTAATTGGGTGGATAAAAATCTCATGAGTTAGAAACATTTGGTCTTAAAAACAAGGATAAAAAAAATAGGGTTTGATATTATTAAAATTCTAAAATTGATATTTCACAAGACATCTTCTTGAATTGATTTTCTTCTCACTAAAATCTCTAAACCAATACCTCATTGCCTCGAATCGGAATTAGATCGTCTACCCAAGGTACGACCTGGGTAGGCGTGACGAGATTGGCCATCAGAACCGAGGGCCAAAAGCACTTTTTTGCCAAAAGAAAACAAGAAAAACAAAATATGCCCCCTATTAATCGGACGGCCCCCATTTAATAGTAGGACCTGATCACCTGTCCCCCGTCAAATGATCTAGGTCCTCCTCGAACCATCTAAATCTTACATTAATATGTGGATTTTCTATGTCATATTTACTTTTTGGAGTCGTCAGCCACTTATGTTAACATATATGCATTTTAAATGGATATTTGAAGAAATATTGATAAAGTGTAGATTTATTGAATTGGGCCTTTTCGTGAGACAAAAAATTAACTTAGAATAAATGTATCATGTAGTGCTAGTTACATCAAATCCTTAAATAATGCATAAATTCACTAGGTTGCCTTTTTGTCTTCAAATGAAATATATAACTTGACTCTATCTATTTCGTAAGAAGTGAATGATTTTAAAGGTATTTTCTTGAAAATAAGTATTTGTAGCCTTAGGAATTATTAGATTATTGAAGAAAAAAATGAGATAGTCAATAATCAAAAGTTAAATATTTTCGTAAACTTAAAAAATAATTTTTTTATTTTTAAATTATTTTTAGGATAAAACTTTTCAAATCATAACTGAATTACTCTCCCAAAGAATATTCTTGACTTCCACTCTCCTGTTGCCCTTCTGTGAAAACCAATCATATGAAGGGAGAAATTTCTCTCCACTTCTTCTCCGTCAAGCCCATCAAGCCCACGTTGGAGCTGAATGCTTTCCTTCTCCTTTTCTTGCCATTTCTAGTTCATTTCCTGGTTGGTGATTCCTGTTTAGCATTTGTCAGCTGTCGGATTGGACGCCGGCGATCATGGGTTCCGGCGAGGCGGGACTCCAATTTGAGGTGGGCGTGGCTTTCAAGAACGCAGCCTCGGTCCTCCGGTCGATGTTCTGAAGCTGGGTCTTGATTTGTGTTTGAGGTTTTTGGGGTTTTGAGCAAGATGGTCGGGCACACGCTACTAGTCCAGGTTTCGACGGGCCCGGCGTTGTTGAAGTTGAATAACCTCCCTCGTGGTTGTCCGAGCTGCTTGCCCTGCCTCCCCGCGGAACCCCAGAAGAGCAAGCGTCGAATCCGGGCGGCATCCACCGATGCGGGGCACACCCAACAGCCCTCGTCTTCGTCCGAGAAGAAGAGCCCGATTGCGGTTGTGCTGGACGTTCCTCGTACCATTTGGCGGCAGACGTTGCGCCCGCTGAGCGATTATGGATTCGGTCGGAGAAGCATCTGGGAAGGTGGGGTTGGGTTGTTTCTGGTGTCGGGTGCCGTGCTTTTGGCGCTTAGTTTGGCCTGGTTGAGGGCATTTCAGATGCGTTCCAAGTTCAGGAAGTATTTAGCTGTTTTCGAATTCACTCAGGCTTGCGGAATCTGCACGGGAACACCTGTGAGGATAAGAGGTGTAACTGTTGGAGAAGTTATCCGTGTCAATCCGTCATTGAAAAGCATTGAAGCAGTTGTCGAGGTAAAGTTAATATCTCATCCAACTGGCTTTGTGTTGAGCATTCTTGAAAAAATCTATGCTGTAGAGGAAGGTTGTAATATATGCAGTGCCCCAATGTAATTTGTATGTTGCTTAGTCTGTCTTCCACATTGTAGGTCGATGACGAGAAGAAAATTATACCTCGAAATGCTCTAGTAGAGGTGAACCAGTCTGGTCTTCTGATGGAGACTTTGATTGACATTACCCCTCGAGATCCCATTCCAACACCATCAGTAGGTCCTCTTCATCAAGAATGTGATAAAGAGGGTCTCATCGTTTGTGACAGGCAAAAGATAAAAGGATATCAAGGTGTAAGTTTGGATGCTTTAGTGGGGATATTCACCCGGCTTGGACGTGAAGTCGAGGAAATCGGTGTTGCTAGAAGCTATTCGCTAGCTGAACGAGTTTCCTCAGTTATTGAAGAGGCAAAGCCACTTTTAGCCAAGGTGTGACATGTTTCTTCTGCTTTTTGTTCGGTTAAAGTGGTTATGTCCTTTTTGGCTACTTCATCTACTATTTACACTTGTCGCAAATGCTACAAGCCTGATACTTGGGATAATTATGCAACTTGTGAAAGTTTTAGACATGAGTGAGCGCCATTATTACTAGACATGTTTCTTTCAACTTGCCCTCGATTTGCAGTGTCCGCCTTGCTACTTGCTTCCTGCTGCTGTACCTAGGGTTACCTCTGTTTTCTGTCTTTATGAAATTCTCATATATATAATTAGCTTTACCCACGTAGCAATATTTCAGATAGAAGCCATGGCTGAGGATGTCCAGCCTTTACTCGCTGAGGTTCGTGATAGTGGCTTGCTGAAGGAAGTTGAGAGTTTGACGAGAAGCCTTACACAAGCCTCTGAAGATTTGAGGTGGGTGCTCCCAGTTTACAACCCAATTTGATTCTGTGGATGTATTCGTAGGTTAAACTTGATTGACATCCTTGCAGATTTTAGGATTATAATATTACAAGACCCCATCCAAGTTTTCATTGATTTTATTTCAGCTTCCACGGGCCCCAATAAAGGAGGGAAGAAAACATAACAGAATTACCGATCTAGAATCTGGCTCCTTTTTCACAATACCTATCGTGGTAGTTTTAGTCTTCTTTATCCATGTAGCTTTTTGCTCCACTTCACTTTGAGGGATATAGCTCAATTGATAAGAGTTTGAGTACTTTTTTCAATGTTATTATGGACTAAATGTCTAAAAGTCTAGGTGGTAGTGATAGTATTTCTGCCTAAATGAGTTGCTCACTTTCTGTACTTAACCTACTGTAAGGTTTGTGGTGAAATATAAAAGTCCCTTTATGGCACCTTTAATGTCCCTATGCAAAGAGAAAATTGTAGTTGGGGTGTTCCATGTGAAGGCATAGTTGGAACAAGTTCATGCAATTATAAGTAACATATTCATGTTTTGAGGGCATGGATATTCATCAATTCACTTCTGGATAGAGCCTGGATTTTGACGCCTGTGCGTGAAGAAAGCCTCCATTGCAGCAGTCATCTGCCATTGCCGTTTCATTTTTAATTTTTCGTTCTTGTCCTCTGCCATGCCATTGTTATCCTGCTTCAGTGCCATCAAGAAACTGTAGATAGTGGTGATACTAATCTTAAATGACTGTATAACCTGTATTTAATGACCCAAAGCACAGCTTTTGCACACCCGCATCTCTCTAGTTTAAATGCTTCGAAAAAAGTTCTTCAATATTTCTGTTGTCCGAAAAACCGACCATCAGTTGTCTAGAGATGAGGAAAAGCTGCTTTTGATAATGTGCTCGGTAGTTTGATTGAAAAAATTGCAGGCTGCCCATTGCATGATGATCTTATGATTGGGGTTGCAGGTTAAAAGAAAAAGCTTCAATTTGTGTTGTAAGCAAGATTTTACTGAAATATAGTTCACGTATATTCATGCTTGCAACTAGTCTTTAGAAATATGGTAAGGGCTTACCCATGCTCGCAAGTAGTCTTTAGAAGGATGCTTGCAATCAGACTTTAGACATACCACAAGTGCTTACCCATGCTTGCAATTAGCTTCTCCTTCTCTTTGTCCTTCTGCACATGTTCAACCACCAAGTTCTGGTAACCTAAACTGCTCAGATTGTTCTCTTCACAGAAAAGTGCACTCGTCTGTCATGACTCCAGAGAACACCGAACTGATTCAGAAATCCATCTACACGCTAATTTTCACGTTGAAGAACGTTGAGGTGAGTCTTACTATGAAGTTTACAAAGCTGCATTGAAACTCAATGAAGTTCAGTATGATTATCATCAGCAGGTATCTCTACGGGAATTTACCTTTCTCCTCTTTCTTTAATGTGCAGAGTATAAGTTCTGATATATTGGGATTCACGGGTGACGAGGCTACAAGACGAAATTTGAAATTGCTTATCAAGTCCCTCAGCAGGCTATTGTGAAGACTTGCCTACGAAGCAAAGTGATATTCTGAAGGTGGCAGGCCTCTTACCATAATTTTTTGGGTCCTTTTTCTGGTAATTAGGGAGATCATCTGGCTAAATCCTTTGTTTTTAAGGATGGATGGGAGGGACGGCTCAATTATTATTTTTTGGTGATAGTTTGGGAGCACAAGCAGAGTCTTTTAAAAAATTAAAAAATAGAGGCTTATGCTGCATTGATTACATTATCATAGTTTTGTTTGCTTTTTTGACTTTATTTTTCTCTATGACAAACAATTTAACATCATTTTGGCTGCATTTGTGACTGACATTCGTCCTGAGCTTTTAAGACTTTGTGGTCAGTTTGTTGATGTTATAAATTGTGGAAGCACCTACCTTGATGACCTCCCTCAACTTGCGTGGCATGCTGGTCCTTTGTATGCATTAACTCGACAAACCATTTGGATGATTCCCTAATCCCAAGCTTACAATTTATTATTCTGCATTTTGTAAAGTCTGCGTGATATGAGTTTACACCAGACTCAATTCCCATATATCAGGTCAAATTGAAGGTGCTGAAACTGGGGATCTCACTGAATTCTATCTGGCAAAAGTCTAATCCTTTGTACAAGATTAATAGATATGAGGGGTTGATCCGGCATTAGTGATTTTACTGCAAGTGGGACTGACATTGACCTTGTCACTCAATTTGTTCATTAGAGTGTTGTGGCTTAACTGAAAAAGGCTTGAGACCTTTTGAAAAATTTCTGCTAGCCATAATCGAATTTTGAAAATACTGAATACGTTTCTTAAATTTTATCTATTATGTAGTTGTAGAGATTTGACTGAAATAAGAGTTTTTCAGTTCCATACGGGTCTTCATCTTCACGACTCTTTTTCTATGCGATATGGTTCTCTCGCAGTCATGGCTAGCAGAAATTGACTGAAAAAGAGCTACTACATTTTCAGATAGTTCATTATGCTGAAGATAAATACTGTTTTTCCCAGGAATATGATTATTTTTATTATTGAATAGGGAAGTATGATATACTGAAATTATTACATCCTCAAATTGGTTGATAGTCACGCCCTGGTTGAATTAAGTAGGAACTCCTGTGATTTTCTCTCGAAGTGAAAGCCATCCTTCAACGATTCATCAGCTGAGAAGATCATGATCCCATTAATTTTGAAGCCATTCTCTTGCAGGAGATTTAGAGCGTTAAAAAATATGTCCCCTTGAATCCCTCTCCCGTTAACTTCATAGCTAGGGAGCAGCTTGTCCTTGTCGAACTGACCGGCTCGGAGCTGAAATGCCTCCAAGTATCCCTTTGGGGTCCTGACTTTATCGGTGTAGAATTGATGATTAACATAGTCGATGACATTGCTGTACCCATTGAAGAGCTCGATGTAAGGACCGACGGTGAGGTGATAGGGTGCAATGGTTGCGGTGGAGATGATGCTCTGGTTCTTGAGGAGGGTGATGAGCTGACCAAAGCAATAGGCAAAGCTGGAGTTGCCGTGCTTCGGGAAGTTCTCATAGTCGATGTCGATCCCATCAAGATGATAGGTGGTGACCAAGGACTTTAGAGATGAGAAGGCATTTGAAAGCCATGCTCGAGCATCTTCTGGATCACGCCAACGAAGCACCCTGGAGCCCAGACTCCATCCAGAGAGGCTAGCAAGCGCCTTGACGTTAGGATGCTTTTGCTTGATGAAGGCAACGGAGGCCGGGGTCAATGAGGATTCCCAGTAGGGTGAGAAGACCCCATCTTGGGGATTGCCTGATGGGTCAGCATCTACGGCGAAGCCGAGTAGGAAGTAGAAGTCTAGGTCATCTTCAATGGGCACAGAGTCGAACTTCACAGGCACTCCCGAGGCTCCAATGTACTCCATCATCACCTTCCCATCTAGAACAGAGAGTAAACATATCGGTTCGTCACCCAAACAGGAGGACAAGAAGGAATAAGGAGAAGAAGATGTTGGTCATCGTTTGTCTATTTAGCGCATATGTGATTACACGAAACACGTGCATGTCGATCATCAGTTGTCGGGACAAACCTCGATATCAAAGTACAACAAAATGGAGAGGAAAAAAGTACCGGAGAAGTGACAGACATCGGAAGAAAAAGAGTAAGGAAGAAAAGCAGACTTGACTTACCGCAACCGAGTTGGTTGACAAGAACTGACCAAAGAAAACAGAAGATCAAGTGATGGGATCTGAGCATACTTGATCCTTGTGTGATTCAGAATGTGCTCGTAGGTGATGACTGAATAATGAGATGCAAACTTATAATTTCAAAGAAAAGTGGGGAGTTGCCGGCCTAATCTTAGTAATGAACTTGAGGATGTCCGGATCCATCCTAGTGAAAGAGAACAATAAGAATGATAAAAGAAGCGGAAAGAACTATTTCTTATATAAATATTGAATTTAGGTAGCTACATTGTTTTCCAGGTCGAGTTGCCAACGTGAATTCTGATGCTGTGAACAGACTGCACAATGCTATCGGTATCCGTCCATTTTTGCTCGATCAAGGTCAGATGGCCCAGATTTCTAGAAGCAAGAATGCCGCATTTTCGCGCTACGGTCAAACAGGGTCACGATTAAGTGGCTTGTATCAAGGGCTTAATCTAATCCTAAGGTGTTCTTGGACGCTCCTTTAGAATAAGCATAGTATTTCCCTATGTCGGCCGCTTTGAATCTTCCGCTTTCGGCTACACTCTTAATTCATGTGCGAACCATGCGTAAATGAAAACTTAGTGGTGGTATTCTAATACTTGGGAAGATATTAGCAGACAACAAAGGAATGCAATGTAATAATAAGCTTTTAGTACTGTTACATAATTAGGAAAGCTTAGCATACTGCAGTGTATTCCATAAAACAATGTGCAAAGGAAATAAAATAGCTACCCAGAGAGGAGATATTCTAGATCTCCTGTGACTGCACTTCATCCATGAATCCGTTTTCTGAAGTCACCAATCCAAGAGTAGGACAGGACTGTACACCGATTCGAGCGATAGTCCTGATAGAGTAGTCCAGCATCTCAGCCAATGTCATAAATGGCCTCCGTGCTCGCTCCATTTTTCATCTGCCTTGGAATGTCAAGATTCGAACACCATGCTGATTCAAGGATTTTTGCTCGCCATTTATGTCGTTAATGGCTTCTTCACAAAAAGATTCTTGGACGTCCTAGCTTCTGTCATACTTTACTTCTTCAAACAGTACGTCCCGTCTCTAAGCTCTAATTTCTCTTCAGCAACAAGACCGGACAAGAAGCTTTGTAGTTGCTGAAGTGACTTATCATATGGAGGATCAGCCACACAGAACATCTGCAGCAATGAGTACGCAATCAGAAATAACCATCCGTCCAATGCAAACTATACGAGTCTTGAGACCAATGGCATAAAAAAAGAAAAAAAAAGCTCTTACCTTGAGGGTATTGTGAATTCGATCCAATGGCATGCTGCCAAAGTTGGTGAGCATGCCCACGATATATTTCTAAAGGGAAGAAGGGAAAAAAAAAGAAAAAAGAAGGATTACCATATTTGAGATATACAGGACACGCACAATCAAACTAAACTGTTTGCTCAACTTGCACTCTCACTTTTCAGTTAGTATTAACCCAGTCTAGCTCAATCCCTACCCCAAAAAATACATACAAGGAAAGGAACAACAAGACCTTGCCAGGGGGTAAAGCTGAGGAACTTTGCCACAGGAGGCAAGCTTTTGAATAGCACCTCAATATTACGATAAAAGAAATTACAAGTTCCCGAGAATTCACTGCTAACCTCATAAACAGTCATTTCCTTGTGAAGTTGGTCCTCTGAAGAGGCCACAGAATTCTCACCTTCCTCGTCACCAGCTAATGGATCCTCAAAGCACTCTGTGTTAGCGCCATTTCTGCTAGCATCAGCCCCACTTTCCATTAGCGCGAATATGCGGTCATCAGAGTCCAATCCCACTGATTCTGCAAGAATTCCCTGGTGACATGACAGCAAATGAAGCATGAAGCTTATTATTCACCATCAGATCATTTCAGCCTTATTTAAATGGGCAAAAAAAAGACTGGAAGAAAGGAAAATTCAATTTTCTTGGGTGGAGTAGAAATAAAGCCCAACTTCATGAAACCGCAAGAGTGAAATCGACAGGAAATGGCAATGCCAATGATTTAACTCCCATTGGAGAAACAAACTGTTACATGAAAGGCAAATCATAAAGGAGGTTCTAAACTATTAAATGGCTGGTTAGAACAGACTCAAAGACATGCAATGCTGCCCAGATGAAAAAGTCAGCCAGGTTTTCTCATAAAATACATGTCAAAATTGCCCACACGAGCATCTGGTACAGGTAAATATTCAACTATCAATTTACCAATCATAAATGTGCACTTGGTCTATTCTTCACCTAGCCTGAAGACCCTCAATTCACATGTTTCCTTTGCAGGTCACTAAAGCGTTCCAGCAACAGAGTGAGAAAGGGAACAATCATACCAAAGAAAGGTGATGAAAAAGAGCTTAACCAATATACCTTGCTTATCCAAAAACTTATCCTCCGATTGAGTACATCCACAGGAACCCCCATTGCAATTGCAAGATTCTTCGAGGTCCAACTGATAGTGAAAAAGTAAATATACAACTATATAATAGAAATTTCATTATTTCAAGCTGGTATTACCTTTTCTGATCTTGAAATTGCATAATAATTGCAGCATGGAAAGGAGCCACAGTAAACTGCATCTCTCTATCTTCAAACTGCAGCTCCAACTGAAAATAGCAGAAAATAGATGGGGAATCCCATTGTATCAAGTTGGCATTAATATAGAAACTTAGGCATGTAAATGAACTAACTTTCGAAAACAAAACAAAGAAGGCCAAATAAATCCTTTTGCCGCCTATCCCTTGGGAACAAGCAAAATAGTTTGTTGACCAGAATGGAAAGACAACAACATGTCATCAGTTACACATGTTATTTTGAGCGATTACCTTGACTGTTCCAATATTTTTCTTCCACAAAAGCTTACGAGGGGTCTTGATTTCGTTGTATTTTCTTGCATAATCAGAAAGCAACTGGTCGACAGGTTCTGGCAGATTAAAGCTTTCCTCCTGCAATATCTTACACATCAGTCTACAGCAGTGAAAGTAAGAAAGTAACCACTTAAACATATGAATTCAACATATGAATTCTCGACTTAGTTAAAAATTATGGAAGAGCAGGGATATGTAATCTATTTGTGTGCATGATCATGTATTGTGTAGCTCCAGTTGGCCTTCATGGATAAGTTTGCAAATAACCTAGAGTGCTTCACTAATAGTTACTTGAAAAACCTTTAAGCATCATTGACAAATAAATCTGTTTTTGGAATAACTTTAGGCTGCACAACTTACAGGCTTATAGATAGTATTCAGCGACCAGTAATGTTAGTCCCATCTAGTACAATGTTTGTAAGATGTACTAGCTTCTCGCATTGAGATGTTGACATGTGATTTGTGAGAAATATGCAAATTATCACTTCAGAGTTCAGACCAACAAATTTTTAATAACAAAAGCAGAAGTCACTGCCATACCTGGATAGGAGGCCAAAAGTTAGAAGATATGATTGTAGAATCAAGATTATCCAACGAAAGTCCAGTGTCTTCCGAATCAGCAGCTGAGGATCATTTAGGAAAAGGTATGTTTAGCGGACAAAGAATACCACTGTTTTAGAGAAGGAATAATGTTATCAGTGAGGAGAAAAGTAAAAACTCAACTGGTTTGCGAATTCTGTTTTATTGTTGCCTTTATATTGCTGTTTGTCCTCTTGGAATTGATTAGATCATTAAGCATTATTTCACACTTCAGCATGCTACTCTCCCCAAAATGTATCTAAAGTTAAAGAAAAAAGGGTGATTACAAGAAAACAATATAATGCAATACAACCAACCAAAATATACAGACCAAACAGCATTCCCATCTAGAGAACCAGACTACTTGCCTTGAGGAGTTCTAAAGTGCGTATCTCTGAGTCAATGTCATAATCTGACTTGTTGAGAAGCTTTTCAGCTAGCATGACACGATATTCATTAACTAATTGATCTTTTGAACCTATAATTCCAACAATCATTCCTAAAATGTCCACCTTCCTCTGATTCCTGCTACCCTTAAGAGGGTCAGCCTCTGCTGGATCAGGCTCCCATCTGAGAGAAAAAATTAACCAAAATGGACAGTCAACTTGGGTCATGTCTGTAGATTAAAAAAAATGGCTAGCAGAAGTCAACAGTATTATAAGACATTGAACAGATAAGAAATCTCAGTGCCATTCATAGTTGTGACCAAATAAACCTACCTTGCAGCATTTTCCCAGGCTTGTTTGTCATCAGAATTAAAACCATCTTCAAAAACACTGTTCTCCTGACTTTCTTCATCCCTATTCAATTCTTCGAGAAGGCTATCCCCAGAGTTTCCTGTTCCATCTGGACTTCCACCAGACCCATCCGTAAGCATTGTAACAACACATTTTATAGTATCTTTCCTGGCCCTTAAATATTCCCTTATTGGTTCACCAACAGCCTCAAGGAAGATGCCTGCTGGATCAATAGTTCGGAGTGCTTTAATAGTTGAAACATACTGATGCAATATATCATTGGTTGATGCGCCAGCAGTGAGTAACCGATATCGTAGCGCAGAAATGAATGACTTGACCAGCTTAGAATGTTGTCCTGTGTACTCAAGACATTGTTTCAAGTCTTCAATTGCAGGGGCACTGCATAATTAAGAATTTTTTTTAGAATCCTAGAAAATACTTGGAACATTATAAGCCTAGATCCACAGAGTGATTGATTATAGCTTCCCCGAGAAGGAGACTAGTCCAACAATTTTGTTTTCCTCTGAATAAAGAAGGCAAGCTCAATATTTTCGAATCACAAGGTTATGCATCTTTAGGGAAAGGTTGACAAAAACAAGTTCCTCAAATTTACAAACAAAATTAAGCACCCTGTAAAGCACATCATCACTGCTGTGAGAATGGAATGAATTGCGTCCACTATATAAGGGACTGAAAAAAGATCTGATTGAATTAGTCCTACAACAAGAAGATGACATGTAACAATTTGGAATACTATAGATAGCAATAGGCTCATTTTGTCTCGTCTCCATTGGTACACAATCCTATGGCCAAGAATAAGATATCATGTGAAGATAAGCTGTTAAATGTGAGACAACACCACTGTGCAAGTGATAAAAGTACATATTAACAACACATAAGCACATTGCTAGTTTGCATTTTATGAGTGTTGAATATCATGGAAACATTATGTTCATCTCAACACATAGCACTGTTCACAGGTGCTTCCCAGAAAAGGCACTAAACTAAAGCATCATCTCTAGATCCAGGAAAAGAATTGAAACAATCAAGTATTATATGTCTTTTCTGAAAATATCCAATTTCTTAATTTATGCCTGCAACCTTGAAAGAGAAAAAGGGAAAAGATTAGCAGATTACCTGTCAGGATAGTCCACTATAATCTCAAACAGTTTGGCAATTCTTAAATCTTGCAAGGTTTCATAAGCAAAATACTCCAGTCGTAACTGCCATCGGACCAATCCTTCCGAGGGAACATCAATTCCAGGATAGCATGACGATGCTCGTGAAGCCAAGGGTGATTTGAGACCAGAAGACGGACTATCATAATCATAAGAATCGCCAAGATAGGACAGAAGGGCTTTGAAAAATTGAAGAGGCACAGCCTGCCACAATTTGCATCAAAGTTTCATTGATACAGCTGGGCACAGTCAGTTATGAGAGGAAAAGAAAATGCTAGACTCTGACATAGTGATTATTGAATTTGCATGAATTCTAGCATGTGAAGATAAGTCAAGTTGTATGGACACAGAGAGGAGCACTATCCTTCTTTTGGGCTATTAATCAGTATACAAATTACAAAATGCTACTCCTAGAGAAGTCTTTTTTCTGATCAAATAACAAAATCTCCTCAACCATTTACAGCATCTAGGCATAAATTCATCTAAAAAAACCGAACACAGTTGGCAAAAATATATGATACAATAGACAAATCTCATCTTTCTTCTTAACCACGTATAAGGGAACGCTATTGAAATAAAAAAAGGTTTACTCTCTCATACACAGCACACCACCACCAAGCCTTACCCACTAAGTGGAGTCAACTACAAAAAAGGGGAAAAAAGAGAGATAAAAATAACTGATAATCACCTGAATCCAGCCTTTAACGGCGCCCAATATTGAACTCCTGAAATCATCGCCGGCCAGATTCTGTACTTTAGACTGCATGCAGAAAAGGCATATGACTTGTATAGCAACATAAGCACAAGTCATCCATAGAAGAAGGCCACATTCTTAATGCACACAGAAGATAAATTATCTGTGTTAAGTCTAACAAGACAGTGATAAACAAGTACTGCCAAAAGGGAGATAAAATGTCAATCAAAGTCTACACTGGAAAAAATGCTTACATTGCTAAAACATACATACAAACCTTTAAAAGCAAGAAAATGGCGGAAGCATAAGCATCTTCTGTCATTGATGTAAACCCAAGACCTCTAAGATCACGGACAACCTTCCCAATATTCTTTACAACTTCATCAAGAAACTTTTCCTGGTGATGACCTTCATCTATTTCCATCTCTCCAGCTTTAACACCCATGCTTTTCTCATCTAAATCCATGTCATCTTTATCCAGAGAATCAATACAGTCATCCATCATTGTGCTTATCTCTTCTAACCTTCTCTTGAAATACCAGTGAAGTATCTCTAAGAACGCCAATGAAGTCAGTACAAGATCACTTATTCTGTCAGATGAAGTATCAAATAATTTTTTAACGAACAAGGTGAAAAAAACAGATTGAACAAGAGGATGCTACAATATTAGGTGAAACTTTGATGCACAAGCATAATTTTTCCATGGTAACTTTAAGTGCCTTTGCTTTTACTCAGGCTTCTTTTCATGTAATAAGTTCCAATGTCCTATGATACAGATGTGAACTTAAATGAAGTTGGCTTGTTGAGATACAAGGACCTTTATGTCCAAATGAGGATTCATATCTAGTTGAGTCTATAAACCCAGATTATGACTGGTCTCTATGACACTTTATCACCGTCCGTCTTATTCCAAATAAATATATTTGTTTCTCTAAACCCTTGAGTTCAATCTTTTACTCCAGCTTTTACTGTATTCAATTTAGCCTTCATTTTGGCTCTTTTTGCTGCCTTTTACAACTATATCACACATGATGACCTAAGGCTCTAAGCCAAAGGGCCAACAAAAGTATAAAGTTTTAAGTGACAATAGCTTTCTGAAAAAAGAAATTTCAGTAAGAAAATTGAGAAAACATTATGCAATTTTTCTGGCTCACCAACAAACATTTAGCAAAATTAGGTGACAACAAAATGTCACTAGACAACCTAAGCACCAATGCTCAGATTAGTAAAAATCGAGCCATCTATCAAAGATACACCTTCACGTATCTGAGATAAAACTCAGTAAACATCCTAGCAAAAAATTAAATTGCAGCTAAGGACAAAATAGCCACTATGCACAAACAAAAACCATTGGTGAAGAATCTTAGATTGCGCCTAGAATTACTAAGGTCCTGGATTTGATTCTCTAGGATAACTTAAGCCCTTTTCCAAAATCTCCAAATCCACCTTAAGTTTATTTGAGTTCACTTCAAAAGTAGGAATGACTTCCTAAATCTCAGGATCTATGATTAGATAATCCGGTCTTCCGGTCTTCCGGTCTTCCTTCTCCTTAAAGTAGTATCAGAGCATGTTCTTGGGTTACAGGTTGCTTGACTAGCAGAATTTTCTCATCATTTTTTTTTCCTGCTGGAAAAGTTGATAGCAGATTTGTGATGCCCAAGAGATATCAGTACTTCGTGGACAAACTAAAGTTAACACAAGGACACGGTATCTAAAAGATTTGCTTTACAAGTGTCAGCGGAAGCAGCCAACTGTCCATACCTCATAGCTTTCTGTTTCTCAAACAACTAACATACATGATACCCTCTACAAATTGCACAATCCATGTTATTACTGAAATTCCATACACAAACTGCCAATAACCTATACAGACCTGCTCTTTCACATTCTCCAAATATTTCATTATTGCCAATGAAGTCCATTTTAAGAAACACTCGAATTAGTCCCACATCATTTAAGCATCTAATGCAAACACAACGTGACATCTTTTATAGCGGCTTGCTGGCCATGACAAACCCACTATTACCCCCAAAAGAACAAGCACGTGACTTCTATATATTCAAATAATAGCACCAAACACAAGAGACTTGACACAATGTTCATAGTTCAGTGCAAGAAGAGTAAGAATTATCCTGCACTAATTATTGATTATCCATTACCATAATATAGCATAAGTCCTAATAGCTGAACAATAAGAAGAACTAAATTTGACAAAGGTTCCATAGCACAGCATATATTTGACTAGAACACACAAAATTGAGACACATTTACATGAACAGAAAATGCACTTCTTGTAAGATGAGATTAGACTTGCATCGCTATTCCTCATGTACATACCAGGAAAACATTGGGGAAGAGTTGCCATAAGTATTGAAGAGACCGTTAATTGATACTTAGAAAAGAGAAAAATCCGATCTGCTTCCACATCATGTTTTCCCTGCAATGTGTCTCCCTCAAACGACTGTAAAGCATGAACCAATATTGACAAGCATTTCTCCTGATAATGTTTTTCTGAAGAAATCTCTTCCAGTGCATTGCACAATACTTGCTGAACTTCATCATCATGAATCTGCTTTCACAACATGCACGAAAAATATGTTGGTTCAATTCATGGGTTAGACTTACAGTTAGAGCCTTCAGTCACGAATTCTTATCGATCCAATATATTGTGTGGTAGGTGATATGTACATACAAGAGACTTGCTTTTGAGGAGAGAAATATCGCTATAAGGTTCAAAATGCCGCCAAAACTTTGATGAGCCATTTCTTTCAAAACTCTCCTGCAAGTAAACAAATGAGCAGTGGCATCAAACAACAGGTAAAGCATCAGCTGCCTTTAGAGCAGAATGTAGAACATATGGATGATAGCTAATTTCAAAGCGCTCCTAAAAGGAAGTCAATTGAGACAAATACTGTAGATTTCCCAGATAATGAAGTAAGTGATCTTTCCATTAGCTTCACTTTCCTCTCTTTTAGGTGAGCTACTTTGTTCCTCTCAATCCTTCCAAGGAGCCCTATTCTATTACACCACCAGTATCTGGCGTACCATTCTCCTCTACTTACGTCTGTTCATTTGCTTACCTTGCGAAACAGGAGCTTAAAAAGACGAAACCACAGCAGAATCTGTGGATATCTCAAATGAACGAGACGAAAACTCCAGCGAAAAAAATCAAACGATCGATCAACTTCATCTAGAAAGACAAGTTCCTCAATCAAACTGCTTAACTCCAGGGAGAACCTCCATTTCGAGTTTCCGCCCATTTCCACATGACAAAGTACCTTAATAACCAAACCCGGAGTTTACGCTCAGAGAAGAAGGCCCGAGACGTCGCGAATACCTCAAGTGCACGGAGGAAGTGGTCCCGGACAAGAGACAGGAGGCCGTGTTTGCAGAGGGAGTGGGCGTGGGCGACGAGGTCGGCGCCGGCGGAGAGGTCGCCGGAGCCGGAGAGGAGAGTGTCGGTGGCGGAGCAGAAGCCGGCATAGGCGCCGACGATCTCGTCGATGGCGGCGTCGCCGAGGCCGTCCAGGATCCCTAGATCGACCACCGCCGATGCTGGCTCGGCCATTGACGAGAGCGTCTCGAGTGAGATTTTTTGCCGCCACTCACCTGCAGATTGAAAAATCACGGAATCGCCGGAGACGAGAGAGGGCGTAGCGAGTAGCGAGTAAAGTAACGAACGCGAAGAAATGCTCACGTCATTATAGCCTCACTACTTGATTTCTTCCCCTTATTTTATATATATATATATATATATATATATATATATTTGTTAAGTCAAATTTATTTTGTATAAAAAATAAAATTTGAATCAAGACAACGTCATTATAGCCTTTATAATTTTATGATTTAGCCATATCATTGCCGCATAAAAGAAAGAATTTTTTTTAAAAATCACGCAAATAATTGTTATTACTCAAATTTGATGAAGATAACCGAATGATTCGATGAAATCTATTTGATAAGTTTTATAATTTGATTATACTTTTTTTCATGAGAAGTTTTAGAACATTCATGCACTCATCCTTTTTTCCTAACAATCTTTTTATTTTCTTAAAGAAAAAGCATGTCAACTTAATTTTGGAAAAGCTCTTGTATGTATGCAACACTTACCATATATGATGTTATAATTCAACAAGCCAATGCATGATTAAAGCATAATTCCATGCTTGGATTAGAACTTGTTGATTCGATCTAATCATACTTTTGAAACTTCTTAGTTCAATTGTTTATCCTATGATTGCAACTAGACTCATCAAATTGATGAATCGAGTTGAGAAAGATCCCACCCAAGGAGATCAATATAACTCTTTTTGACCCATTCTCCTCATAATGTAAATTCAACAACTCAAACCTGACTCAACACACATCTAACTTGACATGGGCAATTGCTAAATAAGTCCTAAACCTTTTGCAACTTTGCTGGTTAAGTCCTTCCGGCAGATTTTGATCGAAAAATACCTATGTGGCGATGATGTGGTGCGTCGGACCTCGGCGGTGATGACGTGGCGATGACCGGACCCAAATTTTTTTTCTTGTTTTTCTAAAAAAAGATTTACTTGGCCGGCGAGCTCCGACGGCCGGCGAAGCTCGCCGGCCACTCAAGAGGCCAGGCCGGCCCTCGCTGGCCATGGGCAAGGGTGGGGGAGGCTGCCGCCGCCCTCGCCCATGGCCAGCAAGGGCCCTCGCAGATCTGGGATCTGCAAGGGAGCTCCTCCCTCGCTACAGTGACTGCAGCGAGGGAGGAGCTCCCTTGTCACAGTGCAGCGAGGGAGCACTCCCTCGCTGCATTGCGATGAGGAACTCCCTCGCAAGGCCCTCATTGGCCGTGGGCAAGGGTGGCGAGGCTCAGCCTCTAGAGTGGCTGGCGAGCTCCGCCGGTCGCCGAAGCTCGTCGGCCAAGTGAGTTTTTTTTTTTAGAAAAACAAGGAAAAAAAAGAAAAAAAAATTTAGGTCTGGTCATCGCCACGTCGTTGCCACGTCATCACCGGTGAGGTCCGACCCGCCACGTCATCTCCACGTAGGCATTTTGCGGCCAAAATCTGCTGGAAGGACTCAACCGACAAAGTTGTAAAAGGTTTATGACTTATTTGGCATAAAAAAAAAGGTTTAGAACTGAATCAGTAAAGTAGCAAAATATTTAGAACTTATTTGACAATTATCCCTAACTTGACATATATTATTGATTTGAGAACTATCTCGAGAGGGAGATTCTTCTCCGGCCTCATTGTCATTGGAGCAAGGTAAGCAAAAAGTTATGAAAACCAAGGTTAATTCCGATCAGATGAAGAGTAACTTTGTGAGATCTTAATGTTTTTTTTTTTCTCTAAGAAGAGTATTAAACATCGCTACTTAACCTTCTTGTTGTCCCTCTATTTCAATTTTGTAACCCTAGAGGTCTTTAGGGGGACAAAAAGCTAAATGTCATAAGAGGATTTGGTGATGTTAGAATTATAGCAAAAGAAAATCTAATCATCTAGCTTTGTCTCATGACCATTTGAAGCAGGCTCAAAGGCCACACAGCGACCTCCAAGGGCCATTTCCAATTGATCACAGTGGTAGTTCGCATGGTCTTCAACCGTGAGGGCCAACACAGCGATCTAAATTTGCTAATCTTCCATATTTTCGTTTATATAAGTTACCAATTATAAATCACTTGCATCTAAACTAGAATCGACGTTTTAGAAATTGCAATGTCTGGCTTGAGTAGGAAAATGTAGTTTCGACTTTTGTCTTGATTTGCTTCAGATATCCCCATCAATTTGGACCGAGAGAGACTTCAAATCGTGATGTTTAGATGTTTTAAGTGAAAAATTGATCGATCTAAGAGCATGCTCCACAGAAGCAGCAGCTTGACCTTGAAGCATATTATACGTTGCCTTCCACACAAACCATGCTCTGGCATTCCGAAGAAACTACAACGTCACTTTCTGCTGTTCTTTGCCAATTCCTCATTTCCAAGAGCCAGGTGAACTCAGATTGCCAATCGCCAGGACTCCTGTTAATGAAGCAGAGCTCCAGCACCTCGCACACGACTTGAGAGGAGAACTGCCATTTGAATTACTTTTGCAGATGCTATCTCATCTACAGACCACATTCTCAGATGGCCAAACTAGTTGTTGACATGTGCAATCATCAGTGTATAGCATAAGATGGAATAAGACTTCCAACCCACCAATCATTTGGGGGACAAAAAGAGAGTGTATCATGAAATGTAGTCTCCGATTTTTCCTTGATGCATGAATGCAGCTGTCTGCATCGATCAATGCATGAGCTTACTGGGTATGCATTGCCACTGCTACCGAAAAGTCTTGAGATAGGAAACAAAATAGACTAGTCTGTAGTTGCACCATTTTTAATGCCCAGAGAGCGAGATGCATAATTCCAACTGTGAATAGCCGGGTCTTTTATAGAAGCTGGAAAATGCTTATGGTGGCATCAAATCAAACACATTCAAGCATAGCAATCAAAATGCTTCATTTTTTTCCCCCCTGCATCATCTCAAATCTGCTGGTAGTGGCAAAGCTGAAGGTGTAGAAGCAGTCCTGACTAGCATACTTTCACTCATACAGAGAACACACTTTGACTAGTCTATAAACAAAATAAAGTGAAAAAGCATATGCATTCTAAAGCTTACAACAAGTACCAAAAGTGAAAAGGCACCACCTCACTTCCTCTGTTCGTCATTTCGAGGCCAGAGCCTATAAGAATCCATTTCTTAATTTAGATGTGACTTCCAACTTTTCTCCAAGCAGAATCAATATTTCACACTGATAAATTTAGCCGCGATCAAGTCATATTTAAAGTGAAACTGGGCTCTCTACGACAGTGACCAAATCGCATGTCATTGATAATGGTAGATTTGTGAATTGTCCCGTGATCGGATTCCAAGAAACTCGTTCTCTAGCATCTACGTCCATCAGAAGCTCGCCATTCCATGTGAAGCCTTCAAATCCCGTTACCAGTCCATTAGACTCAAAAGTATACAGTCTAGTCCAAGACTCACGCACGCCGTAGTCTCTCATAACCCAAACAGAACAAACGGAATGCAATTCAGGATGCCCAACTGGCTCCTCACGGCTAATGAACACAGCCAGCAAGTCATTCAATACCGCCACAGACACTACGAAAATGCCATTGTCTATGTGAAAAGTCTCTTCTGGAAGAGCCATTTCATCAAACACCTCACCTACGACGTCGAACGAGACTATTGATCCATATCCAACCCCATCCCACAGATAATCAAACTTGAAATCGAACCAATGTAGTTTCCCATTCAAGAAGACCGCGGGTCTGGAGCCGCTTAAAGCAGGAGCCTCACACTCCAAACTTCTCCAGGAATCTGTAGCGAGTGAATAAACCTCCACTTGAGGCTTTGTCCCACCAAAGTATCGACGATTATCATCTAAAAAATAGAGAATCCTCACAATTGTATAGTCATTCGACCTATCGTGGAAGCCAAACCCTAGTACTATATGAACAGTCTCCATGGAAAAAGACTGATGCTCCAGACCGGACCGTCGAACCGCCTTGTGCTTTCCGGTGAATGGATTCCATAAATACATCGTCTGACCATACCCATTTCTGGACATTTCTGTGACGCAGATCAAACCATTGCACGAACCAACGATACTGTAACAGTTGGGAGGAGCAACGAACGGAATTTCGATTCGCGACTGGGAAGGCAGGGAAAGAGACTCGTTGCGAAACAGGGAGCACAGGTTCTGCACAGGATCGCACCAATCTAGGCACACGAGATACCAGTTGGAGGCATCGACAGCGGAGTGGCTCAACTGGAGGGCCGCGAAACCAGGGTCGTCGATGGCGGAACGCCATGACCGGGAGACGCACCTGAATCGGAGGAGAGATCTCACCGGCAATCGCTTCAGGATCTCGTCGACGACGGCTTGAGGTAGCTTCGGCTCGTCGTCGTCGGCGGCGGAGGAACTCATGGCTAGGGGCGGAGAAGAAGAGCGAACGTGAACTGGGAAGTAGACGTTCGAATCTGAAATGCAATGAACCAAGTCCAAGATGGCCTGTGTAAACGGGTAAAATGAACTAATTCACTTTGAGTGCTCAGTCTTAGTGTGTTTGGCTCATCTTTGAAAAATGGAATGCTGAAAGCTAATATTATGTGTATATTGAAAGTCCTAAAATTTATTATAAAAAATATAATTGAGTTTTAAAATTTTCAAAATATAGAATCAATCGATCTAATTAAGTCATTTTGTTGATTATATTTTTTGAGTATTTTATGACTCACTTATATTTTGATGGTAAATTTAAAAACTTTATTGTACTTTCGTCATAAGATTTAGGGCTTGATTGCACCATTTACAATTTTTAGGATCGGGTTGCATTTTCATGACAAATTTTAGGACTTGATTGGAGTTTTTAAAAAAAATTTAGGACTCAATTGTGGTTTTTAAAAGTTTTAGAATTTCGTTGTTGTTTATTCATAATTTGCACTTTCTGAAAAATATTAAGACTAGATTGTAATTTCCGATAATTTTAGGAATTGATTGAAATTTTTCAAAAAAATTAAGAAGTCGATGCACTTTAATGACAAATTTTAGTAATTTCAGTGCGCTTATCTCAAATTTTAATTACAAATCATTCAAAAGTCACTAAAAAAATAGCTTTTAATACTATAAAAGCCAACTATGATAAAATGATCACATTACATGAAAATTGCGTCTCAATTTGAAATTTATTATCTATAATCTGTTGCTCCATATCTTAATTCAGAAGCAGTACATCTTTAAAGTTTGTCCACTATGTGCAATCAAGTTTCTCTATCAGGTCTATCTACTTTGGTTAATGAAAAATACTTACGTTGACTATTTTTTTTCTCGTTCCTATGCGGTTGTTGGATTTAACTCTTACATGTTCAGAAGGATGTCATTTTTCCCATATCACAACTTTGTTCGAACTGTCCTTCGTCTCCACCCTCTTCGCCTTGGTGTTGGTGGAGAGCATGGATGGGAGACGCAGGAGGGTGAAACTAGAGCTTCAGCAGGCAGTCCTCGCCGCGAATTGTCTATGGGATGAAGAGCTGCTGACCTGGGGTAGAGATGAGGTTTGCAGTCGCGCCATTCGAAATTGGGTCTAGGCTTGGGCTTGGGCTTGGGTAGAGGAAGAAGATTTGGAGCTCCTAGCCATGGCAGCATGATAGCTAGAGCTTCTTTAAGCTCGCTACCGTGGCCAATCTAGTTTCGTCGAGCTCGACTATCGTTGCTCAAGCTTTGTCGAGTTCGCTCAAGCTTTGTCGAGTTCAACCATGGCGGTACGGA
Source organism: Melaleuca alternifolia (assembly GCA_019926035.1). Lineage (NCBI taxonomy): Eukaryota > Viridiplantae > Streptophyta > Magnoliopsida > Myrtales > Myrtaceae > Melaleuca > Melaleuca alternifolia. The sequence goes on along the minus strand of JAGKPW010000110.1, from coordinate 577,557 downwards.
GCTTCTTTTAGCTCGTGATTATGGCCACTCTTATCTTCATCGAGCTCATGGAGTGAAGGAGATTTGAAGCTCACGGCAATGCCAATAAGAGCTTCTCCGATCTTGTCCCCATGGCTGCTCGAGCTTGGGTGAGCTCAGACATGGCTGCTCGAGTTCATCACCATAGCCGCTCAAGCTTCATCAAGCTTGACCATGGCCTGTGGAGCTTCTTCAAGCTGGCGACCATGCACGCCCGAGTTTGGTCGAGCTCAATAATTCCTAAATCAAAATTTCTGCAATCCAGCTTCCACCAGAATGGCTATCAAGAACTTGAGCTCAGTAACCGCACGAGCACCACAACGATACTTTTTAAACAATTGAAGAGACTTGAGTGAAATCATGGACTTCCGAAACACACTTTATCTTAAACAAAAATGTGAAAGTCGAATCATCTATACAAAATCACGCTATTGGCCAGAGATGGGATTCAAATAACAATAGACAAAGCTGTCCAATTCAAAGCAGTTCCTTCACCGAATCCTAATAATTCTATCTTGCTTCGATCCCTAGTCCAATCCCATAATAAGCAAAGGGGTGAGCATGACAACGGCAGGAAGATCTTCCGCAAGAAGCACAACAAAATAAGTAGATTTAGTTTGGGAAAAATCGAATGGAAGCATCCAACAGAGACTATCTACTTAGTTTCTGTAACTTCCAAATGGTACCTTATTTGGAAAAGGAATGGCAATATCATTGCAATGTAAGAGGCTGCAAAAGAAAGCCCACAACTTCTCACTTTGAACCACTCCAAGCTCTAGTAGCCACCTCCTCCCATTCTATACTGAGCTTCAGCTGCAAACTCTTCTTTCATCTTCTCGATTATTTTGCGGATCTCGGGATTATAGAAACGATCTCGGACATACTTTCTCTCTTCTGCTTGTATCTCTTTAATAGCACTTGGGTAAGGATTAGGAGGAGGTCTCTTGCCTTGGAGCTTTGCAATCTGCTTCAGTCGAGCATATGCCTTCTTCTTCGCCTTCTTTTCTAGCCGGTATTCCATCTAAAAATCCACCAGTGAAGCCAGCATTTAAGGATCAATAGCAAGCAAAAGGCAAAATAAAGAAATAAGCAAACAAAGTAAGGAAGAACAAAGAATCTGCAGTGAGGGCAGACAGCAAGTCAACAAGACAGTAACTTACATCTGCTACAGCCATAGCCTCTTCCTCGCTAACTCCACTTTCCTTCAATTCAAGGATTCGTTGACCGAACACACGGGCAGGAGGGGGTTCGAAACCACATATCCTATTCCAAAGGAAGGTCTCGAAGAAGTTAATGCTTTCCCAGAATTATATATGAATAAACCCTGTGCCTCCACAGCAATAAGAACCAACATATAAGCATATGTCAGCACAGTTACACAAATTCTCTCAGTTCCAAAGCCACGCTTCCCCAATTAGTCCATGCAATTTTAAGAGCCTTCTATCACTGTCCCTATTTAGAGCTAAGATAGATATGTTGTACTGAATAGACAATTTATCAAGAAAACCATGCTACTTGTGGAGTAAATTACACGGACGAAGTCATGAACAAGGCTCCTCAAGCTGAGTGGCACAGCATGAAGTTGGGATATCAGGTTAGCTCACTGACAGGCAATTTGTTCCTTCGTAGCTGGAGATATGTGAGCTATCAGATAAGTTGTTGTTATCAGAACCCATACTCTTAAATCATTAACAAGATAAACAAAGTAGTCCAAGTCAATTACAGAGGTCACACAGCAATAGTAGACATACCAACCAAACTTTTCTTTATATATGTCATGATGATGGACAATTTATCCATCAAACCATGCCAGCTGCTGAGTAAATTACATGGAGCGAATCATGAAAAAGGCTCCTCAAGCTCGGTAGCACAACACGAAGCTGCGGTGTCCAGTTAGCTCAATAACAGGCAATATGTGCTACTGAGTGGACTCAAAGCCATAGCAGATACATCATTCAAACCCTATCCTACTGAGTGGACTTGGCTACATAGATGCTCTGATGCCAACGCATCTTGTTATGTCAAGCCAACATTAGGAAAGAAGCAAATTTAAGCTAACACTAGAGCAACTAATTCCATTCCTCAAAATCATTCGGCGAATTTACTTACATCAATACAACTGAAAATGGCCTCTCAGGACTATCTATATAAAAACATGCACGCACAAGAATAGCACATGGAAGCGAAAAAGGATGATCGCAGAATGCAAGGACCTCCATCACAAAGAAAACAGATTTACCATACCGAGGCTCGATACACAATAATACCATTTACCAAGCTAAGGAAAGCAGGCATATAGTACTCAGTCAATTGGCTCTTTCTTAGACATGACCAATGCTACTTTCTTCACTTCCACAAAATAACAAAGATAGGGAAGGAAAAGGAAATACAGTACACCAGCAGCAAATTCAGAAAGAAAAATAAGAGCTATGGAAAAACACATAATTAAGGAAAGAGAATCACTTGATCGCATCCTCATGTTTTGAGTCTGGATATTTCTGGAAAAACTTGTTAACGTAAACATCCTCAGGGAGAGTGATCTTCTTGATTTCATCAGCACGAGGGAAAACTGCCGGCGGTGCTCTGCGTGATGCCATTATCACCAAATAAGTGATGCCATAGGATTTTAGAAGTGTTCAACGAGTACTCAAGAACTCCACTACTAAAAAAACTCATACAATTCTCATGATTACTGCACAAAAAATCAATCGGTAGCGATGATTTTGCAGTGGCCCAAGAATGAGATAGAAGACTGAACAATACAAGTTGGATACTCGTGGTACTGTCACATTGGTAGACTGAGAAAATTAAGGATTCACCAACAAATTCTTTGTCAGTGACTTAACAAACCAGGTTTTGGGAACTTCTTCATATAAATTCATGCAAAATCAATTCACGACAATCAGCAAAGTGGCATAACAGGGATCACAGGTCGACATTGCTCTTCAACTACACTGCCAAAAAAAGAAGACCCCACCTCCCACCAGTGTAACTTATCTCAACCCAAATAAAAAAATTACAGGATCATCAATAGAACAGTAAAGCACATTGAGTTTTAAAACCCTCCCACCGCCCTAATTCAATGAGCGCACATAAATCAACCCCAAGCAACCCAATTCGTGCAGATTGAGACTTCCCATAACAAAAAAATAACTTCTACTCAAGCAATAAGAAGGCCACTACAACACTACGAAAAACACATGGTAAAGGGGAACAAAGAGTAAAGATTGAGTAGGGAGAAAGAGAGAGAGAGACTAACTGTTGCATGGCCTTGAGCCAAACCGGCTCCGCCTTGGCCAAGCCTTTCACGAGCTTTCTGGTTCTGGTGAGCAGATCTCCTTTCATAAACGACATCCTCTCGCCCTTTCGTGCGTCCTTTTGCTACTCAATATAACTGCAATCCGATGGAATGAACCAGCATATGGTGAAGCACTAAGCCGGACAACGATTGCTCCAAAACACTGAATTCGGAACAACAATCAACCAAACCTGACTGGTGGTCTCAATCTGCGACGCCACAGAGAGAGAGAGAGAGAGAGAGAGAGAGAGAGACGCCGCCTACCGGAACTGAGCAACAGCTCGCTGCTGGTAGCGTCGGGGGAGGAGGAAGCGAGAGACGACCGGGTGCTGCAAATGTAAAAACCTCGAATTTTCAATGTTGTTTTTTTATTACCATAGTTCTGATTTAACAAACACATCACATTTTCTTCTCAAAATCTAAAAATTAACATTTATTTTCGAAATCGTAAATATTTACATAAGTTTATATGTCAATAGGTAATTTACTTTAGGGATAAAAGACATCAAGTGCCAGGTTCCTCAATTTTCTTTGTGCAATTTGTGTTTGCGCTATAAATTTTCAAATGTCGAATGGACTTACTTAAATTCATTGTGTTCCTCATTGATCTTGTCGGACTTCTTGGTTTGGAGAATCTAAAATAGTGAGTTGAATTGTAAAAGATAGAAGTCGAACATATGCCCAAACAAGCAGAAAAATGATCAACAATGGAAAAAAAGATGGAGGTTTCCTCGATTGAGAGTTATTTTTGAAAGAGAAATAAAAGAACCAAAGCAAAATGGAAGATGCTAGTTTTAGACAAAGAGAATGGGATTTCGTCGTGCACAAAAATAAAGATGTTGTCATCGAATTGATATTTTAGTGAAGTGATGCCAAATTTAATTTTTAATCGTGCCTTTTAGAACCTCTATAAATTATCTAAACTTCAATTTTCACTCTCACCACTCACAAAAAAGCAAACCCATAAGCAAGTAAAGTGGAAAAAAAAAAGATAACATATTTGAATTCTTCTGGGAAATAAGATTAAATTAGTTTATAGAATGAAGAATATAATTAATAATCTGTAAAAAAAATTATTCTTTTTATCATTATACTGATTAACAAAATTACTATATGAAAAAGAAAAGAGAGAGGAAAAAGGGCTTGTTAGGAAGAGCCTGGTGCAGAGTTAGTTACAGAGTAGATGAATCCCATCGAAGAGCACGGCATCCACCGTCGATGGAGATGGAAAATGGCGGAGAAGATCGCAACAGCGGAACGAGAGATCCGTGAGCAGGAGCTCTGAAAAAAAATGGCGAGGAGCAGAGGGAGGAGGTTCAGATTCCACCGGAGACAGCTCTGCGCCGTCGCCACGTACGTGGCCACCCTCCTCGTCGCCCTCTCCTTCTTCACCTTGATCTACTTATCGAGGAAGGGCTTGGACGAACGTCGGGAGCACGTCGTCTCGTCCGAGGAACATCCATCTGAGCTGGTGCGTCAATCGCTCTTCTACGTAGCAGCGGCAGTCTCTGGATTAGTTGTTTCCGCTCCTGTTTGTTCCGATTTTGAAGGTTTTGGTTGATTCTTACGCGTACGCTGGCTGGATCGTTGCCTAGTGCGGATGGTTTAGGGGTGTTTGGGGTTTGATGATTATGGAGGTGCGATTGTGCTGGGTCAGCTGAGCTGTTTTGCTGGATAGATGTTTGCGTAGTTGTTTTGTTATAGCTTCTCATGGTGGTCCCGGGATCTAGCATTTAGCTACTGGTTGAACATTAGCTCATTTTGAGGTATCTATGGACGGATTATAGCTATTGCTTGAGGCTTAAGGTTCTCTTGACTCTTATTTGGGAAATCCTATTATGCTTGTTCTATTGTTCGTCGGGTAAGAATGAGATCTGAGCATCTATTCTCCTGGCTTAGCTTTTTAGGTCAAAAGGAATACAGTAGAGGCATATAATCAGTGGAATGTTGCTCGTTGTTCTGATTACATAGAGTACGTGCATATGGATAATCTCTCAGTGAGGAGGATGATTTTCTACTTGCAGATTCCAGACCAAGAACTTTGGGATGCTCCTTTCAGTTTCGGTTTGCACACCTGCATCAAGCCCACTGCTAGATACAAAGGTCAGATAAACTGCAGATCCATGTTTTTTTACCGTCTTTCATTATTTTTACCATCTACAAGTTTTCCTGCATGTAACGGTGACTGATGTTTTTCTGCACTTTTCTTGCTTCCGTTTGTTATGGATCTTCTCTCATATGTATTTTGTACTGATGTAAAATGGATCGCACTTTGATACTGATAATTCGTCATGGTAAATATGAACAGTTTTAGAGACATTCGTCATGGTATATATGAACAGTTTTAGAGACTTGCTGAAATATAGAAAGAGAATATTATTGTTAAGCCCCCTTTAAGAAAGAAAACCGACTTGATTGAGTAAATACTAGATTTGAAACACCCTGTTGACTTCATGAACCAGATAAAACTTAAGCTGCAACCCTGTTGATTAGCTGAAATATGAGATTACTTATACTAGGTGGCGTGAGCAATCGAGACACATACATATTTGTGATCACTACTGCCTCAAGGGGTTTGATATCAACCTTGTTTTAAATGTCTACAAGAGGTCTTGCTTTTTCTGGAACATTTTTTTTTCAAATGAAATGCTTGGATGTCTAGTATGTGGCCAAATTCCTCTTTGTGCGCAACTAAAGTAAATCTAGAATCTATACTAGCATAATATTAGTTTAAGTATCTGACGAAGTAATTTTAGGATTTAAAAAACTCGATATGCGTAAAAACTCAAATCATTTTGTATAAAGTCACCTTCGATACTCTGAAATTAAAGAGCTAAGTTTCCATGATTTCCATATAGACACAAATGCTATCATCAAATGCCATCTTAAGGGGATTTTGGAATGCTAGTGATGGTATTCTCCTTTTGTAAGTGCCAGTCTGGTATCTGATACTCTCTCTCTCTCTCTCTCTCTCTCTCTCTCTCAAATTCTTTATCTGCATCTCAGCTATGTCAGGTGCGCAAAAATCAGATCGATATATAACTGTGAGGAGCAATGGAGGATTGAATCAGATGCGGACTGGTGTAAGTTGATCATGTTGTTGTAAATCAGCTCTCTGCTATTGACCAACATTCAAACCTTTGAAATATTGTTGAGAAATTTTGAAGTTGCTTATAAGTCAGGCGTAGTGGCAATTCTTTAGAACTCTAAATTATAAGCTCTTTTAATTCTCCTTACATTGGAAGGAAAGTAAATTGGAGCACACATGATAGCATCTTTAGTGCTTAAGCAGAACCAATTGCACTCTGTGATTTGTTTTCTTCTTCTATATTTGTTCAGTGATAGTTACCCTCATAGTGGTGTTAATCAATTTCGTGCGGTCTTATCCATAATTATGTTCTCCCGGCAGATTGCAGATATGGTGGCTGTGGCACGCATAATGAATGCCACTTTAGTTATTCCTCAACTCGATAGACGATCATTCTGGAAAGACACAAGGTATTCATCGTCACTCCAACATTCTTTTGTAGGTGTGATTTTGTCCTACACAATTATGTATTCTGACATTGCTGTCATATTCACAGTACCTTTTCAGATATCTTTGATGAGATTCATTTTATAGAAGCCTTGAAAGGACATATAAGAATTGCCCAGGAGCTCCCAAAGGAGTTGGAATCGGTTCCTCACGCTCGGAAGCACTTTACTTCTTGGGCTAGCATGGGTTACTATCAAGAGATGGCTCGGTTATGGAATGAGTACCAGGTCTGAATAAGTCATGCTAATTTTTAAAGTGAAATCTACACGATACCCTTGTGTTTTATGAAAATTTGACTTGGGTACGTTGTCAGTAGCTGTTGGACTTAAACGATTAGAATATGCTGGATGTTGTTTGAATTCAATCAGATTGAGATTGCTTATACATGCAACATAGATGCATTTTCTAGTAAAAAACTAAGAATTGAAGTAAATTGAGATCACTGATAGTACAATAGAACTAAAAATTCTTTGCACCTAAGAGCTAAAGAGTCTAACCTAAATGCTTGCTCTGATATTGTTGGAAATGCTTAATTAAGATTATGCTTGCCATAATTTTTGTTGACTAGCACAATTGCCTATGCCATGAATTTCTAGCACAAAGCATAATCGGACACTAACTATTTCTTTATTCAATTTAAGGTTAGAAAACAAAATAGCTTTTCCTCATTCCAAATTTTGGAAGTGAGAATCACTCGTCTAAACACATTCTACACTTTATTGAATAGCTTTAAGGTAAATATTCCTAAGCTCCACCTTTCATAATAGTGTATAAAAAATATGATCTCCTTCTTCAAAATAACAATGACTTTCAAGAGAGTTGACCATCATCATCTCTTTCGATATTGAATTCATGTTTGTACTAATATGCACGAATTTCTACGAGTTGAACTTTCATATAATACATGTGGTTTCGTCACAAGTTTTTGGATTTCTAGGGGTGATACTGTAGTATATATAAACCTGGAGATTGCCAGACCCATTCTTCATTTACTGAAGCGAACTCCCCGAAAGTCTGATTGGAATTCTGTGTTACACAAAGCTCTTTAAGTCTTATCAATTCATCATATCATTGGGTGTGGGGGTTGATGGAGTTTTTGGCAGGTAATTCATGTTGCAAAATCAGATTCTCGACTAGCAAACAATGATCTGCCTCTTGACATCCAGAGATTGAGGTGCCGTGCAATGTATAAAGCTCTTCGCTTCTCTCCCCCAATTGAGATCCTGGCAAAGGTGGGGTTCGGATGTATAATGCGCTTCGTTTCACCTTTTTGTTCATTCATGACAACTAGTTTTTGAACGTCGCGGATGCTGACATGCCAGAGAAAGTGATTATATAGTTTCAGAAGAAACTACTATAGAAATCAGCATATGAGATCAACATATAGGCATTCATCTGGTCAATAATGTGGCTGGATAAGTAGGCCACTAAATAAATATGAGCTGTAAATCCTTTCTATTCCTATGTTTGGTTAATGCATTTAAGAGGTCTCCTACGGGGCTTCCTGTTAAAATAGGTACTGAGCATGCATGACGGTGAAACCACAGAAGCTGATAGAGCGGCTAAGGAGTCGCGAGGGACGATACATTGCTCTTCATCTTAGATATGAGAAAGACATGCTGTCATTTACGGGTTGTACTTACGGCCTGACTGAAGCAGAATCAAAAGAGCTGACTATAATGAGGTGAGGGATCCACAAGCCCTCTAATACATGTCTCTATAGTACAGTCGCATAAACATGAGATGTCAATAGGGTGAATGCCCGTGTTGCTAATGGCTTCCCATCTCATCTATCCTAATAATTGAGTTGTTCCCAGCTTTGCATCTTTATATCCTTATATGCTTCAATTTGTTTGTACAGGGAGAACACTAGTCATTGGAAGGTGAAAAAGATCAATTCCACAGAACAGAGATTAGGAGGGAATTGCCCTTTGACCCCCAAAGAGATGGGGATTTTCCTCCGAGCTCTTGGTTATCCTCCATCGACTATAATCTATATTGCTGCTGGAGAAATTTATGGTGGTAATGCCCGCGTATCCATGCTCTCATCGCGCTTCCCCAATCTTGTTTTCAAGGTTTGTAATGATTATACTACCTTTTCATATTTACAAATTGGTGACCAGTGAACTTATATCTGACCCAAAAAAATAAACAAAATGGTGAAACTTATAACGATCCTTTTATCACATACAAAAGCAAACTGGTTCTGGTTCTATGGCAGGAAACTCTTGCCACGAAGGAAGAATTGGAAGGGTTCACTAACCATGCATCTCAGAGTGCGGCCATTGACTACATTATCTCTGTTGAGAGTGATGTGTTTGTTTCTTCCTATTCTGGTAACATGGCAAGAGCTGTTGAAGGGCATCGAAGGTTCTTAGGCCACCGCAGGACAATCACACCAAACAGGTATAATCCAATCAAGAAGGCAGCTAACTGAGTAGTTGCTTTATGATTCTGTAGCATTTGAACCACAACATAAACAGGTTCAGAATTTATAATGTGCAATGAATATGAAAAATGGCTAATATGGGTGTTGTACATTTTTAATGGAGATCAGGCATGTCTACCGAATTGGTATATTGCAAAGAGTTCACTATTTCTTTTAACTTTCAAGTATTATATCTTGGAATCCTTAGTTTTAAACTCAATTTTGCAGAACTAGTATAATTCTATATATGCACATCATATGCAGGAAAGGAATGGTTGAAGTTTTTGATAAACTGGAATCAGGAGACCTAAGTGAAAGTTCCTCACTATCAGAACTTGTGCGGCAGATGCATGATAACAGGTAGCTTAATGTTATGCAATCAAGTGTCTGATAAGTCCTGTGCTGTGGAGACATATTCCGCGTCCAATAGAACTCAAGTACATTTATTTTGCCTGACATATAAATACTGTGAAACCATCCTATGTAACTGAGTGAAATTTTTGGAAACTTAAAATGACCAATCTCTAAAAGCAATGATCTGCTGGTAAAGAATTACACTCCTTGTTTCAGTGTCCACTGATTATAGGTTGATGGTTAAGCTCGCTGTATGGGTTTTGTGTCCCTTCTTGAAATGCTTTACCATCTTATTGTAAAACAGACAAGGAGCTCCCAGGAAAAGAAGAGGACCCCTGCCAGGACTTAAAGGCAAGGCACGTTCCCGCACTGAGGAATCCTTTTACGAAAATCCTTATCCCGAGTGCATATGTGGTCCAAAGAGGCATTCATAAACGATGTAATGGTAAAAGGTTCTCAGAATGCAAGCAAAAGAATGGCACCATGCAGACCAAAACTGGAGCGAAAGCTTGAATTCCTTTGATGGAGAGTTGCCAGCTTCGCTCTTGTACATCTAAGGTGGGAAAAACGACACTGTCCAGTGTTTCCGTTTTTGGTCAGTGCCCGATTGTTCTTTTCCTAAAGAAAAGGTAAGAAAGGTTCTCTCTCTCTTTTACATCTGCCCATTGTTGGAGAACAGCGACTGCTGAAGGTTTACTCGATATAGCTAGAGGAGGATTCTGGATTTGTAGCCCTAGATTCTGGTGTGCTTTCCTCTTCTATAGGATTTGTACATCCCTCTTTAACAATGTTCTGGATGAACTTGGAGCTTGTACATTGCCGAAAACCGGGCCTCTTCCGTTGTCTAACTATTCTTTGGCATCGTACTGCCAAGATTCTCAGCAACCATCGATGTCTGATTACTTCATATCTGTGCAAGTGCTTGTGCACAAATTATGACGAGCCAAAACTGGAAACTTCATGGCTTGATGAGGTCACAGCTCTCATTAATTCCCCACGCCAAGGAAGCCGCATCTCCCCTGTTGGTTGATGTGACTTCTCTTCCTATTTAAATTACAGCATCTTCATTCTTAGATTAGCAATTCCCCTCCCTCAATTTTTTTCCTTTTAATTACATGTCACTTCTTTCGCTTATTTTGTTCCAAAATTTTTAATTAGTCCCCATTTATATTCGTCCCTTTTTTTAACCCACTTGCTTGCGTAGGTAGGACGTTAACTTTATTCCATTAACTTTCCCTCTTATGGCTTAATTTCCCACATAAAGAAAGGTCCCAATCCCCGTCCTGCTCGGAGGGAGATGCTAAACCGCTAGTGGAAATTCCAAATTTTCATCTTTGAGACTATACTCCTTTTCTTTTTTTCTCTTATTATTTTTTTCTTTTTTAATTGCAGATGAACTGAGCAATAGGATGAATTAAAAGAGTTCTGCATCATGAACTTTGCACCACGAACATAACTTATGCACGATCTAAAAGGTCATGTAGGAAAATGTATAAATAGAATATGAAAAAGGAAGAAAGAAAGAAGAAAATGGCGATAGCTGAAAGATATTGACTTCCTATTTGTATGAGGCTAGACTAGACCTTTGCTTAGCTCTTTCAACCAACTAATTAAACCTTCCATATATGTGTGGAATAGCGAACGAGGAGAGACATGGTATTAAATGAAAAAAAGGGAATCGAGAATAAAGGGAAAATTTAATCTAATTTGGATATTTTACATATAGATATTCTTTATACCCTTCTAAGAAATTTTCCTCAGCTATAAATTAAAGAAATAAGGTTACGAATTCCTAGATGGATAAGGATATATTATGTTCTATACTATTAATGAATATGCATGTTGATAGAGAATTTTAGCTAATTGCAAGTCATGCGGAATTTGCGCCGATCAATATTGTCGAGTTGATCGGACACATTTGTCGATGTCGAGCAATCTTGACAAAGACGATCAGTCTGATCCTTCGAAAGATGAGGTTGGATCATGATCCTTCTTGCTCCTTTTAGGACATGCCATTGGAGTTTGATCATCACAGTGGACCAGCCTCAAATGTTACGTTAGTAAAAAGCGGTGTAAAAGCTCTCGTGTGAACGCGTGTTGCTTCTCACCTTTATTATAATCAGAAAACTTTCAAATCATTACGATAGGGATTGGTATTCCAAAATGAAATTTGGAGAAGTCAGAGATGTTAAAGTTCGAGTAATAGTTTGATTGCCAAATTAAAGAACGAACATGCATTATCTCTGATTGAAATGAGTGGGACAGTTGTCAAGTATCTCTTATTCAAATGAACTCGACCTTCCGCATGGCCCAAGGTCCATTACATCATCCAAGCTCTTCCAACTAATCATATTACGAAAATAATATTCTTATCATATAAAAATAGTTTGCATATTTAATTAGTCTATTAAGAGTGCCACGTGGAGGGGCACGCGGAATCACTAGAAAGTGAAGAAACCGAAGGAAGACCAGAAACCGGCGAAAGCGCCGTGGATTACCACCGCCTAGAGCGGGAGAGCAGGAAATTCAGAAACCGTAGGACGGTCTTCACAGTCCCTGGTTTCTCTCCGCCTCTTTTAGCCAAGCATCCCATACAAGCTTTGTATAAATACCACCGCCGAGCCCGACGCATTTCCTCACATCTGCACAGGAACCGGTTCTTGAGTACAAAGATCAGAGGGAGAGACAAGACAGTTTCAGATTTCGTGGAGCATCACATCACTGAGGTTGAGATGGCGAGCACCGCTGGTCAGGTCATTCGCTGCAAGGGTATGTTTCTTTTTCTTTCCATTATATGTATATATACATGGGAGATCAAATTCGATTCTTGACTTATGCCGAGTCGGGTTTTCTTTCTTGAGTTGATGATCTCTCGGGTCTTTTTTGCTTAACAAGTTCTTGATTTGCATTACTGGGTGTTTGTTGATGCTAGCTCGTTTAGCTGGGAATTGATCTTGCTATTGGAATTGTGAATTTAAAAGCTCCTTCTCTTGACTCGATTCACTCAATGCTTTCTATTTTGATTTGCGATCGCATGACTACTAGCTAATGTGATCTCATCAGAAGGGCAATTTTTTTTTTTTTGTGGGTTCTTTTCCATAGCTAGAGGTCTGTACTTTAAGCGTGGATTTGACTTGCCTAATGGTGTGATTATGTCGAACATGCAATGCAGCTGCCGTGGCGTGGGAAGCTGGAAAGCCCCTTGTGATGGAAGAAGTGGAGGTGGCTCCTCCGCAGGCGATGGAGGTCCGCATCAAGGTCCTCTTCACCTCTCTTTGCCACACCGATGTTTACTTCTGGGAAGCCAAGGTGACTACATTTGCATTTCCCATATGGTTTTGGATATACGTCGTCTAAATTGACTGATCATGACGTATTGTGATGATTGATGGGACTTATGAAATCGAATTGCAGGGACAAACCCCATTGTTTCCCCGCATATTTGGTCACGAAGCATCCGGGTATAGACCTTTATGTGCAAAAGTTCATCCTTTTTTTTTTTTTTTGCGCTGAACTCACATTCGGGTTGATTGTGAATTTTGGCAATATATGTCGGCTGTATCTTGGAATCATGTTCCTTTTTTCTTCCATTTGGCAATCTAGGATTGTGGAAAGTGTCGGTGAAGGTGTCACGGAGCTCCAACCCGGTGATCATGTCCTTCCTGTATTCACCGGAGAATGCAAAGAGTGCCGGCATTGTAAATCCGAGGAGAGCAATATGTGTGACCTGCTCAGGATAAACACGGATCGGGGAGTTATGCTTAATGATAATGCGTCGAGGTTCTCGATTAATGGGAAGCCCGTTTACCATTTTGTTGGCACTTCGACTTTTAGTGAGTACACCGTGGTTCACATCGGCTGTGTTGCCAAGATCAACCCTGCAGCCCCGCTCGACAAAGTCTGTGTTCTCAGCTGCGGCATCTCTACAGGTCAGTCATATGTTTCATAAAATATGTGTTTTTGTATACAAGAATTGTAATTGGCTTTTATCAGCATCGACTGATGTCTTGTTTCCCTTATTGGAAGGTCTTGGCGCCACCTTAAATGTTGCAAAGCCAAAGAAGGGGCAATCGGTCGCCATTTTTGGACTCGGAGCTGTGGGCCTTGCTGTGAGTTTTTTCCCTTTTCATTTATTTCATACAAAAATGGGATGAACTTGTTAAAAGTGCAATTGGAAACGAAGACTTAAAATGTTGGATATTCTGATCCATCAGGCGGCTGAAGGGGCCAGAATGTCGGGAGCTTCAAGGATTATTGGAGTTGATCTGAATCCAAACAGATTCACTGAAGGTAATTTTTCAAATCTCTTGCATCATCGATACGTAAATGAGTTCTTAAGGAGCATCCCCTCTTCAGTCAGCAAAAACATTAGCATCTTGATTTGGTGAAAGAGCACGTTTTGTTTTGCACATGTGATTACACTCTGAAGGCCCTCTCTTTCATTTTGAGCAGCTAAGAATTTTGGAGTCACTGAGTTTGTGAATCCCAAGGACTACAACAAACCTGTTCAAGAGGTGTGATAGCATCATCCCTTCATTATGGCCTTTCTGCGATCTGATTGCTGAACAACACCTGGTCCTTTTAAACTGATGTTTGTTCATTTCGACTCAGGTGATCGCTGAAATGACTAATGGGGGTGTCGATCGAAGTGTTGAGTGCACTGGAAATATCAACGCCATGATCTCTGCATTCGAATGTGTGCATGACGTAAGTACTTGCAGTCAAAGTAGCTAGAAGATCATCATTGTCCATCCGTTTCTCTCTCTGTTAACAGGTTGAGAATTGAATCTGCAGGGATGGGGGGTTGCTGTTCTCGTCGGCGTCCCTAACAAAGATGATGCATTCAAGACTCATCCGATGAATCTCTTGAATGAGAGAACTCTCAAGGGCACCTTCTTTGGTAACTACAAGCCAAGGACTGACCTTCCCTCTGTTGTAGAGAAGTACATGAACAAGGTAAACCCCAACTCATCACGCTTCTTCACGGCACAAGTGCATGTGCTTTCGGACCTTTCAATATGAATCCACATCTCTTAGGCCACATTTCCAATTGGACTTGGCCTCCACCGAAGCACATAACCTGTCATTTACGCATAAATTGCATCCTACTAGGTTCTCCTCAAGTTTGGGTGTGTCAATCTACAAGGCTTTGCATGCATTTTACGCATTCGGTCTCTTCATCTCTCACGCATCCTAATTCATCGACATGTACCGAGTCCTTGACTGAAGTGATGTTCGTATATGAACAGGAACTCGAGCTGGAAAAGTTCATTACGCACGAAGTTCCTTTCTCGGAGATCAACAAGGCCTTCGACTACATGCTTCAAGGCGCTAGCCTTCGCTGCATAATCCGCATGGGCGAGTAGAATCGCCAAGCATGTCGCTTCGCATTGGGAAGGAGACGGAACTTTTGCTTGCATTTTGAGGTTATTATTGCACCGTTGTTGTTATATGCCGACTCCGTGAGGCGGAAGAGTTATGTGATAAATGACTTTTGGCTGCTGTACATGCGTTATTAGTAACTAATGAATAAAATTTGTCCATTCGTTCATTATCTTCATTAGAAACAACATGGAGAGTCGTATGGTTCTCTGTCACAGCATCTCGTCTGCATGATGGGGACAATGAGTACTCATCTTCTAACATCGACGGTATTGGGTTAATCAATTGAAGATTCCATATGATAAACTGAAACCTGTAAAATCTATAGTTCGCGGAGTCCGTGCCTTCAGTGCTACTACAAGACTGGTGGTTCTTTGAGCGGATCCTGCTCCGAAACAGTCGGAAGAGCGGGCAGGAGGCTGCCCGATTCTTGACTGACTTTTGGATAAGAAGAAGGCGAGCTGATCTGCTTTGATCAAGGAAAAAGCCCAGTCAGCCACGAGTTGGTCGCCTGACCTACAGATCGGCCTTCTCTTTTTGAGGCTTCCTCTGCCCACATCTCTATGTGCCTGCTGCACTTCCATATGGAGAAAAATAGGCTTTTCATGTTCCGACCACCATTCGCTTACATCCGAAGATCTATTTGCATGCAGATTTCGACATAGGGGTGATCGGTTTTTCAGGTGGTCCGATTTCCCCTAGAATTGGAAAACCGATAGGATCGATCTCCGGTCTTTAGTACCACAAACTAGATCAAATAAACGGGACGCTTGTAGGGGTGATGGTTTCTGATGGGCCGTGACTTGAATCCAAGGCGGTCATGCTGCACCTAGATAGTCATTCTCTCTCCTCTTCTACTCTTTTACTTTTAGAAATAAAAAATTACCATCCAAAAATCTAAACTATACTCTTTGTAACACATTTATTTAAATCTTTTTTTGCTACACTAGAAAATCTTAACTTGTACTTGTGTGACACACTTAAATTTTCTTTTAGCACCCACTTTGGCTAGTGAGGGCCGCCAAAGGCTGCCAACCATTGGGAGAAGGCCCTGAAGCTCTCACTGACGGTTTATCAAGCCTCGCATCCCTTGCTCAAACCTTGCTAGCGGCTAGTGAGGCCATGGTTGCCTTTGCCCACGGTGGCTCGAGCGAGGTTGGCCTCTCCCAAATTCGAGTAAGACTGCCTTGCCATGTCCTGGCCTCCCCTAGAACTACGCGAGGCCTTTGTGGCTCCAAGTAAGGCTGCCACATTTAGATCTGGCAAGGGCAGCCTTGTCGATGGCTGGCGAGGCCCATGACTACCTTAGCCCATGCTCGATGAGGCTCGAGAGAGGCTATTTGGGCGGGGTTGTCTCGTCCTCTCCCAGTCTAGGTGAGGCCCTTTGCAGTTGCAACTGAGGTAGCCCCACCTAGACTTGGGCAAGGCTAATCTCGATAGCTGCTGACGAAGGCGGCCATGGCCTTGCCAGCTGTCAGCGAGGCTACACTTGCGCAATGGTCAACGAGCTCCAATGGTCTTCCCCGCTTCAGCTCATTGACCAAAGTTGGTACAAAAAAAAAGAATAATAAGAAAATTCTGAGATAAATAAATTACAATGATATAAGTTCAGAGTTTTTTGTATTATGAAAAAGTTTAGAGTAAATGTGTCATAAGGAGATAAGTTTAGAATTTTTGCTGTCAAATAAAAAAGTTTGGAATAAATTTATCACAAAAAGTATAGTTTATGGTTTTTTATGGTATTCTTTCCTAAACTTTTCCCCTTTTTTTCTTTCTCATTTCTGAAAATAAAATATCCATTACAAAGATGAGAAACTTCGGTTCGCGTAGCACTTGTGGATCTCCTTCTCCACTCTTTCACTCTTTCTAGGTATAAAACTTTTGCCCTTTCATTTGACTTTCCCCAATTCCCTTTTTTTTTCCATTCTTTAAGGAAGAAATCTCCATATTAGAGGTGCCAAACTCCAGCTCATGGCACCTGGTTGAGTCGCCTTCTCAGCTTTTTCAACTTGTTACGTTTGAAAATATTATCATTTCAGTAACTTTCCCCAATTTAATAATAAATAATTATATCAAATAAATTAAAAGATTGTTGCCTGATAGTTTTGATGATTTGCGAAAAGTTGATAATTTCTTTTGCTTGGGCTAAATCTAGTTTTTTTTATTACCATAAATATAAGTTTTGACTTTCTGTAGTAATTTTTTTTTCCGGAAGATGCTTCAGTGCTAGTGAAAACAAGTAGCCGCGTGGCATGCAATCAGCCCGTCAAAGCAGCACCGGTCTCGCTTTCAGCCTCCTTATTTAAGGGTAAAAAAAAAAAAACAGAGAAGAAGAAGAAGACAAAACAGAGAAAATAAAAATAGAAAAAAGAGTGAAAAGAGTGAAAAGGATTAGTTGATTTTGGGAAAATTTGGGAATCTTCATTAGTTGGTCGGCCCAATATGCGATATGATCTTGTGAGTCTCGCTTGGTCTATGGATGCTCGAATGTGATGAAACATATTCCGTGTCCAATAGAATTCAAGTAGATTTTTTTTTTTTGCCCGACATATAACTACTGTGAAACCATTATGTAATGAGTGAAATATTTTAGAAACTTATAATGACCAATCTCTATAATAATAATAAAAAGATCTGCTGGTAAATGATTACTTCTTGCTTCGGTGTTCAGTGATTATATGTTGATTTTGTGTCCCTTTCTGAAATGTGCTTTACCATCTTATTATCAAACAGACAAGGAGGTCCCAGGAAAAGAAGAGGGCTGCTGCCAGGACTAGAAGGCAAGCTAGGCACGTTCCCGCACTGAGGAATCCTTTCACGAAAATCATTATCCCAAGAGCATGTGTGGTCCAAAGAGGCATTCATAAACAATGTAATGGTAAATGGTTCTCGGAATGCAAGCAAGAGAGTGGCACCATGCAGACCAAAACTCGAGCGAAAGCTTAAATGCCTTTGATGGAGTTGCCAGCTTTGCTCTCATACATCTAAGGTGGCCGGAAAAATGACATGGGAAAAACGACACTGTCCAGTGTTTCCGTTTTTGTTCAGTGCCCGAGTGTTCTTTTCCTAAAGAAAAGGTGAGAAAGATACTATTTCTCTTTTACATCTGCCCATTGTTGGAGAACAGCGACTGCTGAAGGTTAACTCGATCTAGCTAGAGGAGGATTCTGGATTTGTAGTACTAGATTTTGGTGTGCTTTCCTCTTGTCTAGGATTTGTTCATCCTTCTTTAACAATGTTCCGGATGAATTGGAGCTTGTACATTGCCGAAACCGGGCCTCTTCTGGTGTCTTAACTATTCTTTTGGCATCGTGCTGTCAAGATTCTTTTCTAAATTGCAGATGAGTTGAGCAATAGGATGAATTAAAAGAGTTCTACATCATGAACTTTGTGCCGTGATCCTAACTTACACACGATCTAAAAGGTCACGTAGAAAAATGTATATATAGAATATGAAGAAAAGAAAGAATAAAATGACCATAAATGAAACGGATTGAATTCCTACTTGCACAATATCTCATATCGATCTTGGTTCCTTGACATTAGACTAGACCTATGCTTAGGTCTTTCAATTAATTAATTAGACATTCCATATATGTATGGAATAGTGAACGAGGAGAGATACGGTATGAAATGAACAAAGGAAATCAAAAAGAAGAGAAAAAGATAATCTAGTTTGGATATTTTACACACGGAATTTTTTATATTCTTTTTAGAAATTTTCCACTGCTATAAAGTAAAGTAATATAGCTCGATACCTAGGCTCCGTTCGTTTCATGGAAAATATATCATTTCTGGAAAATATTTTCAAAAATTTTATTTTCCTTGAAAATGATGAGATTTTCAGGTGTTTATTTGTCAAAAGCCGTCGGTTCGCTGGTCTCAAGTAAGGTCCAGGTGAATTGTTAAAAGTCGCGATATTTAAAGGTAAACAAAAAACATGAAAAATGTTTTTCCCTTTCAAAAAAGCGAAAAATATTTTCCCTATTTTTGAAGGTGTTTTCTTTTCTATTAGTGAAAAATATTTTCCTTTGACTATTTTATTTTTCGTGAAACGAACGTTTGGAAAATTCCTAAAAATATTTTTCTTGAAAATTATTTTCTGTAAAACAAACGGAGCCTTAGATGTATAAGGATGTATTACGATTTATACTATTCATCAATATGTGTGGTGACGGAGAATATTAGCTAATTGAAAGTCATAAGAAATTCTTGCCGATTAATGCTACACATCTGTCGATGTCGGGGGCATTCTTCACGGATGTGATCAGTTAATCCTTCGAAAGATAAGGTTTGGATCATGATCCTTTTTACTCCTCTTTTGACTCACGATTGGAGTTTGTAGGCCATTTTTCCAAACACTATTATTTGTTAAAAGTAGTGTGAAAAGCTCTCGTTGGGCGTGTGCCGTTTTCTCACTTCTACCGTAATCAAGAAATCTTCGGATCACCATGATAAGGATTGATACTTCCAAAATGAAATTTGAAGAAGTCAAAGATGTCCAGATTCGAATTATAATTTGGTTGACAAATTAAATGACGAACCAGTCTGATCTCTTATTTGAATGAGCAGATCAGGACAAACTCCCCGACCGACGCACGTCACCAACCCCCGCGCCGACGCCCGTCTGTTAAACCAATAAGAGAGAGAGAGAGAGAGAGAGAGAGAGAGAGAGAGCGTGTGCCTCGGCGTACGTGTGCCTCTGCGTAGATGCGCCGTCCGACGAAAGGTCGACGCCGAATGGATAGAAAGAAAAGTAACCGGAGGAAAACCAAAACCGGCGAAAGAAGTCAGAAACGGGTGGACAGGCGAAAGCAGGGAAATGGGAAACCGGAGGACAGTCTCGCAGCTCTACGCCTCTTGTTCCCAGTTCTCAAGAACGGTGCCGTGCAGAAGTGAGGAGGTGGGTCGGGCGGGGATGCTATTTATACGACTTCCGGGGCACAGATCAGAGAAGCATACAGTTTCAGATTTCATGGCGTACATCACCGAGGGGGAGATGGAGAGCACCGCTGGTCAGGTCATTCGCTGCAAGGGTATGTTATTTTTTTTTGCTTTCCGTACATGTATATAGGAGATCGTTTTCGATTCTTGACTTTTGCTAAGTCTGTCTTCTTTCTTGAGTTGATGATCTGTTGGTCTTTTTGCTTAACAAGTTTCTTGACTTGCGTTGCTGGGTGTTTGTTGTTGCTAGCTCGTTTAGCTGGGAAGTGATCTTGCTATTGGGATTGTGAACTGGAAAGCTCCTTTGCTTGACTTGATTTAGTTAATACTCCCTATTTTCATTTGTGATCGCCTGACTAGCTAATGTGATTTCCCCAGAAGAGCAATTCTTTTTGGGTTCTTTTCCATAGCTAAAGGTCTGTACTTTAAGCGTGGATTTGACTTGCCTCATGGTGTGATTATGTCCTTTATGCGATGCAGCTGCCGTGGCCTGGGAAGCTGGAAAGCCCCTTGTGATGGAAGAAGTGGAGGTGGCTCCTCCGCAGGCGATGGAGGTCCGCATCAAGGTCCTCTCCACCTCTCTTTGCCACCACGATGTTTCCTTCTGGGTAGCCAAGGTGACTATATTTGCATTGTGGATATATGGTTGTGGATATATGTTGGCTAAATTCGCTGATCACGTTGTATTGTGATTATTAATGGGACTTAAAAAATCGAATTGCAGGGACAAACCCCATTGTTTCCCCGCATATTTGGTCACGAAGCATCCGGGTATAGACCTTTATGTGCAAAAGTTCATCTTTTTTTTTTTTTTTTTTGGGTTGAACTCACATTCGGGTCAATTGTGAATTTTGGTAGTATATGTCGGCTGTATCTTGAAATCATGTTCCGTTTTTCTTCCATTTGGCAATCTAGGATTGTGGAAAGTGTCGGTGAAGGTGTCACGGAACTCCAACCCGGTGATCATGTCCTTCCATTATGCACAGGAGAATGCAAGGAGTGCTGTCTCTGTAAATTTGAGGGAAGCAATATGTGTGGCCTGCTCAGTGTAGACGCAAATCGGGGAGTTATGCTTAATGATAATGCGTCGAGGTTCTCAATCGATGGGAAGCCCATTTACCATTTTGTTGGCACTTCGAGTTTTAGTGAGTACACCGTGGTTCACACTGGCTGTATCGCCAAGATCAACCCTGCGGCCCCACTCGACAAAGTCTCTGTTCTCGGCTGCGGCATCTGTACAGGTCAGTCATATGTTCCATGAAATTTGAGTTGTTGTATTCAAGATTCTGAGGCTTTTGTCAGCATTAACTGATGTCCAGTTTCCTTTATTGGAAGGCCTTGGTGCTGCCTTAAATGTCGCGAAGCCAAAGAAGGGGCAATCGGTAGCAATTTTTGGACTCGGGGTTGTGGGCCTTGCCGTGAGTCTCGTCTCTTTTCCTGTCTGTCTTAAAAAAATGGGATGAACTTGTTAAAGTGGATGTGGAAATGAGGACTTAAAATGTCGAATATTCTGATTCATCAGGCGGCTGAAGGGGCCAGAATGTCAGGAGCTTTTAGGATTATTGGAGTTGATCCTAATCCAAACAGATTCGCTGAAGGTAATTGTTCAAATCTCATTGCGTCATTGATACGTAAATGAGCTTGTCAGGAGCATTCCCACTTCAGTCAGCGAAAAGTTAGCACCTTGATTCGCTAAAAGAGCACGTTTTATTTTGCTCATGCGTTTGTACTCTGAAGGCCCTCTCTTTCCTGTGAGCAGCTATGAAATTTGGGGTCACCGAGTTTGTGAATCCCGAGGACTACAACAAACCTGTTCAAGAGGTGTGATACCATCATCCCTTGATCATGGCCTTTCTGCGATCTGATTGCTGTACAACACCTGGACCTTTTGCACTGATGTTTGTTAATTTCGACTCAGGTGATTGCTGAAATGACTAATGGGGGTGTTGATCGAAGTATTGAGTGCACCGGAGGTATTGACGCCATGTTCTCTGCAATCGACTGCGTTCATGATGTAAGTACTTGCAGACAAAGTTGCTAGATCATCTGTTGATCCGTTTCTCTCTCCTTTAAGAGGTTGAAAATTGAATCTGCAGGGATGGGGGGTCGCTGTTCTCGTCAACCCTTATCCGAGTACGGTCTTGGATGGCAGAATTGTCAAGGGCTCTTTCTATGGAAACTACAAGCCAAGGGATCTTTCCTCTGTTGTAGAGAAGTACATGAATAAGGTAAACTTCAACTCATCACGCTTCTTCACGGCACGACTGCCTGCTTTCGGACCTCTTTCAATATGAATCCACATCTCTTAGGCCACATTTCCAATTGGGCTTGGCCTCCACCGATGCACATAACCTGTCATCTACGCATTAATTGCATCTTACTAGGTTCTCCTCAAGTTTGGGTGCGTCTTAATCTACAAAGCTTTGCATGCATTTTACGCATTCGGTCTCTTCATCTCTTACGTGTCTGAATTTATCGACATGTACCGAGTCCTTGACTGAAGTGATGTTCTTATATGAACAGGAACTTGAGCTGGAAAAGTTCATTACGCACGAGGTTCCTTTCTCGGAGATCAACAAGGCCTTTGACTACATGCTTCAAGGTGCTAGCCTTCGCTGTATAATCCGCATGGGCGCCTAGAAACACCGGCACGTCGGCTACGGAACTTTGCTTGCATTTTGAGGTTTACGCGGTGAGGCGGAACAGTGATGTGTGCTGCTGTACAAGCTTTGTCAGTAACTAATAAATAAAATTGTCTCTGCGTTCGTTATTTTCATTAGAAACGCATGGAGAGTAGTATGGTTCTTTGTCACAGCATACCGTCTGCATTGTCTGCATGATGGGGACAATTGAGTACACATCGTCTAACATCGACGGTGTTGGGTTAATCAATTGAAGATTCCATATGGTAAAAGTGAAACCCGTAAAATCTATAGTTCACGGAGTCCGTGCCTTCAGTGCCGTCACAAGACTGGTCGTTCTTGAGCGGATCCCGCTGCGAAACAGTCAGAAGAGGGGGGCACAAGGCCGCCTGATTCTCGACCCGACTTTTGGATAAGAAGAAGGCGAGCTGATCTGCGTTGATCAAGGAAAAAGCCCAGTCGGCCACCAACTAGCAGGTCGCATGACCTATGGATCGGCCTTTCTCTTTTTGAGGCTTCCTCTGCCCACATCTCTATTTGCCCGCTGCAATTCCATAAGGAGAAAGATAAGCTTATCATGTTCCGAACACCATTCGCTGACATCCGCTGGAGCCGCGCATGTATCCTCACACATCCTCCTTAGCACCGGACGGAAGGCCTTCCACTCCCAACCTTGACAGGAAGATCTATGATACAATGAAACAAACTAATGCGTGCAGACTTCGACGGATGGAAAGCAATGAGCTTGGTAACTTCTGAGCTGAATCGGACTAAGTACGGTGCTGGCTCGGATAATGACGGCCCCTCACGTGCCACGGGCCACGTCACCGAATGCATGGGCTCGAAACGTAAAAGCCCGTAAGGTCCATGGCCTGATGGGACGCTTGTAGGGGTGATTGTTTCTGATGGGCCGTGACTTGAATCCAAGAAGGTCATGCTGCACCAGGATAGTCATTTTCTCTCCTCTTTCACTATTTTACTTTTAGAATTTTTATCATTTCCTAAAGATAAAATACCAACAAAAAATCTCATATATACTTTCTGTAACACATTTACTCGAAAAAAAAATAATTTGGGGCACTAGAAATTCCGAACTTGTACTTGTACGACACACTTATTAAATTTTTTTTGTGGTATTAAAAATTATGAACTTGTATCCTTATTACGTTTTATACCATAACATTTTTTGGCACCCACCATCGGAGCTCCCCGACCACTACGTGAGGGCCACAAAGCCCTCATCCACAATCAGCCAAGGCTCATGACCCTTGCCTAGGCCTTGCTGGCAACTGGCAAGGCCATGGCTGCCTTTGCTTATGGTTGATGAGGCCAAGGCAAGGCTACTGAGCTATCGCCCTCTGCGGCCTCAGGTGAGGCTATCTGGGCATGGTTGCCTCGCCCTCGCACATCCTCTCCTAGTCTGGGCGAGGCCTTTCACGACCGTAGGCGAGGTAACCCTACCTAGATTTGGACGAGACCAACCTTGCCAGCTGCCAACAAAGGTTGCCAATGGCCAGCTACTGATGAGGCCTAGACGAGATTGTCATCACCTAATGGCTAGCAAGCTTTAATGCCCTTGGCTGCCTTAGCTGGCTGGCCAAAGTTGGTGCAAAAAAAAAAAAAGATGAATAGAACTTTTTTTAAGGTAAATATATCACAAGTATACAAGTTTGGGGTTTTTAGTGTTGCAAAAAAAAAAAAAAGTAAATGTGTGACAAGTTGACAAATTTAGGATTTATGGTGTAAATTTTTTTTCAAATAAATTTATCACAAAAAGTATATTTTATGATTCTCTGTGGTATTTTCCTTTCCTAAAATTTTCCCGGTTTTTTTTCTCATTTTTGAAATCAAAATCTCCATATTAGAGTTTTTTTTTTGTCGAAAGAAAGATTTCATTCATTTTTCAGAATAATACATGGGAGGTGCACAAAAATCTTTTAAATTTAGCAAATCAACACATAACAAATCATAATCTGTAAAGAACACACTCTTATCCCTCAGGAACAGATTTGCTAATATAAACTTTTGATAGCCAATCACTATACTCAGTGATGAGCACACGTCAAGATCTCTACTTCCACTTGTAATGGTTTGCAGTGTGCGTTTAGGTTCAACGCTCTCATCACCATCACCATACTGGAATAGCAACAATAGGAACACATATCAAGTACAGTCCCAAATATGAATCGGGAGAACAAAACTCCCAAATTTAGATCGAAATCTAAATCATGAGAGAAGAGCGGCCAAATCTTAAAGAGATTGTGGAACCACATCACGATCATCCTCCTCAATAAGGATTGAATTGGACTTCGCAATCACCCAAAATCAGTTGCAGAAATTTATTCAGACAAACAAACTCCCAAAACAGATCGGGAGAGAAAAGAAAAAGCAAAAAGGAAAAATCAAAGGAAACTTCTCCACTATTTCACTCTTTTTAGGTATAAAATTTTTTCCCTTTCATTGACTTTCCCCAATTTTCTCTTTTCCATTTCTTAAGGAAGAAATCTTCATAACAGAGGTGCCAAACTCCAGCTCATGGCACCTGGTTGAGTCCCCTTCTCAGCTCTTTCACTCTGTTACGTTTGAAAATATTGTCCTCTCAGTAACTTCCCCCAATCCAGTAATCAATAATTACATCAAATAAACTAAAAAGATTATTGCCTGATAATTTTGATAATTTGCGAAAATTTGATAATTTTTTTGCTTGCGCTAACTCTATTTTTTTTCTTGGTAAAGGGGCTAACTCTATTTTTTATTACCATAAATATAAATTTTGAATTTCCGTAGTAATTTTTTTCAAAAGATGCTTGAGTGCTAGTGAAAATAGAGAAAATAAGAAGGGTGAAAATGATTAGTTGATTTTGGAAAAAAATTGGAAAATAATAGTGATACAGATTTCGCATTTCAAATTGGATATTTGGAGATGTCGAAATTTCGATCCACGATTTGATTGCCGAATTGAATAACAAATTGGCATATCTCCGAATGAGCAAGTTGGGTCAACCCACCGTGGCATCCCGTGTTCACTACTCTTATTCAAGGTATTGTGACTGTTCATTATATGAAAAATGTCATTCTTTTTACGTATAAAAATTTCAGTTTATCTACTACTTGCGCATACTTCAGGGAACAACTACTTGCAAATTTGGACTTGTCCACCGACTAAATTACTATGAACTCATACTTTCTCATCATAAATTATCGCTACCTTGTCAAACAAATTTTACCATAATATAATATTTGGACATTTATTTATGTCGATGGGACGTAAATCTGTCAAAACGAGTCATAAACTTATTTTTAATCCATATTTAATGGGCTGAGTTGTTATAGAAATCGATTATACTCAGTAAATTGATCATAAATGAGCTAGAAATGGCAAAGCTAAAAAATCAATTGATGTCGAATGATTTTATAACTTAATCAAATTCGACTCGATTCTTTCTCATCCTTACTCGATTTCGTGTTCATTCATCTTATGCGTTCATTGTTATCAAATTTGATTGAATAGGATATATTTTGAGTATGTGTCAGAACGATATGAGTCATTAAATTTATGTAGTCTAGAAAAGATGTTTCGGCCCGACCCAACTTATTCGAGAGGGTCTAGTAAGGCGTCGCGTTGCGGGGTAATAACGGTGTGCCGCCTAACTTTCCAGCGTGCCGTGGGAAATATGATGCGAGAGAGAGAGAGAGAGAGAGAGAGCGCGCGCGCATGTGCCGCGTAATGCAGCCAATGAACGTTGGAGTCGTCCAAATCAAACCCGCAACCGCGAAAGCACCGTGGATTCTTGCCCTCCTTGGAAGAGCGAAAGCTGGAATCAGGAGCTGTCGGAAAGTTTTTCGCAGTCCCTGGTTTCTCTCCTCCTTTTTTCCCGAGTGATACATGGGCAATTTGAACTTCTTCTCTCATAAATTCGGTGAGCTGCGCTTGTATAAATACCCGCGCCGAGCCCGACCCACTTCCTCACACCTGCACGGGAACCGATTCTCGAGGACAAAGATCAGAGAAGCCAACAGTTTTTGATTTCGCGGAGTATCATTACTGCGGTTGAGATGGCGAGCACTGCTGGTCAGGTCATTCGCTGCAAGGGTATGCTTTTTCTACTGGAGATTGTCTTCGATTCTTGACATGGGTGGCGTCGGTTTTCTTTATTGGGGTTGATGGTCTCTCTGTCTTTTTACGTGGCAACTTCTTGACTTGCATTACTGGGTTTATGATTCGTTTCTTTTTCTTGGAGGGCGTATGCTGCGTTAGCTCGTTTAGGTTTAGCTGTGTGGTGATCTTGCTGTGGGGAAAGTGAACTAAAAGCTTACTTTGTTTCATTTGATTTAGCTCATATTTATTATTTCGATCATGACCGCGTAGCTATCTAATGCGATCTCCTAGAAAACAGGGCAAGTTTCCGTTTCGTTCTATTTCTTGTTCATAGTTTGATGACATTTGGCTTTTTGAATTTTGCTGAGTACTGTCAAATAGAATATTGGGTATTAAACTCTTTTCCATAGCTAAAGATCTGTATTATAAGCGTGGATTTTACTTGCCTCGCGGTGTGAATATGTCGAACATGCGATGCAGCTGCGGTGGCATGGGAAGCTGGAAAGCCACTTGTGATGGAAGAAGTGGAGGTGGCTCCTCCACAGGCGATGGAGGTTCGTATCAAGATCCTCTTCACCGCCCTTTGCCACACCGATGTTTTCTTCTGGGAAGCCAAGGTGACTACATTTTGCATTTCTATATGGTTGTGGATATATGTTGGCTAAATTCACTGATCATGATGTATGGTGATGATTAATGGGACTTATAAAATTGCATTGCAGGGACAAACCCCAGTGTTTCCTCGCATACTTGGTCATGAAGCATCAGGGTATGGACCTTTACGTGAAAAAGTTCATCTCCTTTTATTGGCTAACTTATATGTAGATCAATTATGAATATTGGTGATATTTATTGGCTGTTTCGTGAAATCACGTTCCTTTTTTCCTTCCATTTGGCAATCTAGGATTGTGGAAAGTGTCGGTGAAGGTGTCACAGAGCTCCAACCTGGTGATCATGTCCTTCCTGTATTCACTGGAGAATGCAAGGAGTGTCGGCATTGTAAATCCGAGGAGAGCAATATGTGTGACCTGCTCAGGATAAACACGGATCGAGGAGTTATGCTTAATGATAACACATCAAGGTTCTCAATCAATGGGAAGCCGATTTACCATTTTGTTGGCACTTCGACTTTCAGTGAGTACACCGTGGTTCACATTGGTTGTCTTGCCAAGATCAACCCTGCAGCCCCGCTCGACAAAGTCTGTATTCTCAGCTGCGGTATCTCTACAGGTCAGTCACGTGTTTCACAAAATTCATATTATGCATGCTATATTTTCAATTTGCTTTTATCAGCATTAAATGATGTCCTGTTTCCCTTACTGGAAGGTCTTGGTGCCACCTTGAATGTTGCGAAGCCAAAGAAGGGGCAATCGGTAGCCATTTTTGGACTTGGAGCCGTGGGCCTCGCTGTGAGTTTCATTTCTTTTCCTGTCTCTCACACAAAAATCAGATTGACTTGTTTAAGTGCAATTGCAAATGAAGACTTAAAATGTCGAATATTCTGATTCATCAGGCTGCTGAAGGGGCTCGAATGGCAGGGGCTTCGAGGATTATCGGAGTGGATCTGAATCCAAACAGATTTGCTCAAGGTGATTTATATCTCATTGCAATTTTGATACGTGACCAAAGCTCATATGCATCTAAGCATCCCCATTACAGTCGGCTATAAATTAGCATCTTGATTTGGTCTTTAGAAAAAGAGCATGTCATAGTTTGCCTACGTGATTGCACTCTGAAGGTCCTCTCTTTTTCTGTGAGCAGCCAAGAAATTCGGAATCACTGATTTTGTGAATCCCAGCGACCACAAAAAACCTGTTCAAGAGGTTTGATACCATCCTCACTAGATGACACCGTTGCTGTGATCTGTTCACTTTATAATGCCTTGTCCTTTCAAACTGAAACTTACTAACTTCAACTCAGGTGATTGCTGAAATGACCGACGGAGGTGTTGATCGAAGCGTTGAGTGCACTGGAAATATCAATGCCATGATCTCTGCATTTGAATGTGTTCATGATGTAAGTAATTACAGACGTTACTTCTAGAAAGTTGTTAGATCAATAATGAAATGCTCTGTCGATCTGTTTTTCTCATCATTAGCGGGTTGGAAATTGAACCTGCAGGGATGGGGGCTTGCTGTTCTCGTCGGTGTCCCTAAAAAAGATGATGCATTCAAGACCCATCCGGTGAATCTCTTGAATGAAAGAACTCTCAAGGGCACTTTCTTTGGCAACTACAAGCCACGGACTGACCTTCCATCTGTTGTGGAGATGTACATGAATAAGGTATGACGCGGGTTGTCATGCTTCTTCCCAGCACAATTGCTTTCATTCCTTTCAAAATGAATCCACATCTCTTAGGCCACATTTCTAGTAGGGAGCCCTCCATCAGTGCACATAATGTCATTAATATATAACTTGCAGCTTACCAGGTTCTTTTCAGTTTTTAAGTGTTTCTTGATCTACAAAGCTTCACATTGGGTCTCTTTCTCTTACTTGCACCAAATTTATCTACAAGTAAGGAAGTTTTGACTGAAAATGGTTCTCATATATGAGCAGGAACTTGAGCTGGAGAAGTTCATTACGCATGAGGTTCCTTTCTCGGAGATCAATAAGGCGTTTGACTACATGCTTGAAGGCGCTAGCCTTCGGTGTGTAATCCGCATGGGCGCCTAGAATTGCTGAGACCATCTTACTTCGGGAGGAAGAAGAACTTTGCTGGCTTTCGAGGTATTGCTGCGCTGTTGTCATATGCCCGTGTCTCGAGGCGTAAGAGTGATATAACAAATGACCCTTTTGCTGCTGTAAGTGGTTTAATGAATGTTCATCTTTGTAGTCTTGCGATAATGTAAACTTTATATGTATGATTATGAGATGGTATTTTGCATTATCAGCTGCTTCATTTCAAAATAGAACGAGAGCGAAAAGAAATCACAAATCTAATACGTGCGGTTGAGCCAGACCGGACTACCAGCCGTCCCAATCACGGCCCATCATGTGCCACGAATCATATTGCCAAATGCACGCCATCGAAATGTCAAAACCCAATAAGGGCCATCGCCCAAACCTGTGTAGAGGTGATGGTTTCTGACAGGACAAGGTGACAAATTGACTGGAGCAATAAGTGAACTTACTTGCAGAAACTCGAACGGGATCAACACCACGCTCGAGTTTGTGTTCTCGCAAATGTCCCCACATTATCCCAGTGCAGAATCTTCTGCACACTACTAAGAGGACTTTCACAATGACAGCAAACAAGTATGCTTCGTTGTCTTTCTTTCAACTTGGCAACAAGTTGGGGAAGGCGCTTGTCCGAACTCTTGCTGGACTGGGGTTGTACCTACGTGAGGCTTCTTGTCTCTGGTCTCGGACACCAGTAGGTCATAGTAGCTGCTCTGTTCTTCCGGACTTGTGTCCATTCAATCTGAGTCTCCTCATTAAAGGTTGCGAAACAAGACAATTGAGAAACGACCAATTTGCACTGAGCCGAGAGTCGTTCTTTCAACCGTGACCCGTGAACAGATCCTTGGCATGAACCCAAGAGCCAAACCAGTATGGTCGCTGCCCCAACTTGCCATGATCAGTCTTTGCCATGAGCATAGAACAAGGCACCAAAATTGAAAGTTGCACCCCCACCTTTTGATCGAATTGCATAAACATACCCAAATTCACTTTGTTTTTGAACAAAAGGGTGGTGCTCAATTTCGCTAGCCAACCGATAAATATACGACAAACAGCTTGTTTTGGATTAGGTGCATGTGCACGAATTTGATTCTCCCTATGACTAAGTTGAAACAATTTCATATTTGAGCGATTCACCTAAGTTTCAGCTCGCATCTTACCTGATTTATGATATTATCAAGAGTTTTCATCATTATGAATTTTTACCTAATTCAAAGTAGGTTTGCTAACTAATAAAAAGAGTAATGCTCGAGATAATTCAAAATAAATAGATAAACCATACTTCAAAAGGTTTCTTCACCCGAGAACAACACAGGATTAGACTACACTGAAATAAGTATATTAGAGGAGGGACTACGATCACAAAGAAACCGAAGCACAGGGACCAAAATTGAGAATTCGGAAAAGTACACTTCCCAAAGTGTAATTTCTGTAAAGAGCTTTATAAAAGCATGTCAGACCCAAGTCAAAGCCTACGTGCACCTAAAATGGGTCTGCAAATCTCCGCCTCCTCTTTCTTCATCCTCATGCTCGCCCTCGCCCTCGCCCCTCCGGCGAAGCCCGACGCCTCGCTGATCCAGAAGGCGTGCCGGACCACCAAGTACTACGACCTCTGCCTCTCCTCCCTCAAGTCCGACCCCTCCAGCTCCCGCGCCAACCCCAAGGGCCTCGCCTCCATTGCGCTCGCCGCCGCCGTCGCCAACGCCACCTCCACCTCCTCCTTCCTCTCCTCCCTCGTCCTCGGCGGCTCAGGCGGCGGCGGCGGAGGAGATTCCGCCCTGTCCCACCTCCTCCGGGACTGCGCCGGGAAGTACGGCCTCGCCGGCGACGCGCTCCAGGCGTCGGCGAGCGACCTGGCGGCGGAGGCCTACGACTACGCCTACGTGCACGTCATGGCGGCGGAGGACTACCCGAGCGCGTGCCGCAACGCGTTCCGGAGGTCGCCGGGGACGGCCTACCCGCCGGAGCTCGCGCGGCGGGAAGATGGGCTCAAGCGCATCTGCGACGTCGTCCTGGGGATCATCGATTTCCTCGCTAGCGAATAAAATTTTTCAAAAAAGAAAACGTAAAGGAGCCACCTGGCGTTCCTACGTCTCCGTCCTCTCTCTACGTACATGTATTCAAGAATCCGTAGATTTATGTTTGGTGATTCCTCCAAAGGAAATTATACGTATGTGAGTACGACGAAGATCAATTTTTTTTCCTTTTTTTAAAAGTGGCGATTTATAAAGAAAACGACGGGTGAAAATGCGTTTGCGGGTATGAGAAATTCAACCGATCAAAAAGAGTTACTATGGAGCCAAATTGATTGAAAAAGTGAAGAAGACAGTGTTATTTCATCCTTACTTGAGTGGAGAGAGACGTCCAAACTTACCACGGAACGAGTCCTACCGATACAGTCTGGTCTCGTTCGATCCCCCGATTCCACACCTAGTATCAAATAATCGGACTAGTAATAGTTAGTTTCTAGAACCAGTCGAGTAGGATCGAGGTCTCGTTCGATCCCCCAATTCCACACCTAGTATCAAAAGTTGGTTCCTAGAACCGGTCAGGTAGGATCGATCTAGTTTCAACTACTAGAATGCCCCTATTGATTTCCTTCCATATAAGGTATCACATATGCTCTCACAAAGTGACTCCGAGATTGTTTTGGCAATTAACATTGAACATCGAAAGATGTTTATGTTCGAAAACATCAGCACAAAATGATTTCTCATATTCATAACTAAAAAAATTGTTTGGTATGGAATTTATTAAGCAACTACAACATGTCTGTGTATCTTTTATTTATTTAAAAAAGGGGACGACGTTAAAATGAAAGGTAGTCGAGACACTAAACTGAAAGTTAACTGAGTAGTTGGTGATTATCACAGGCCTCTCCTCCTTCATCTCTCAACTTTCTTTCAGCCATCTCTACTCGTGCGAGCTCAATTCACTGAAACATTTAGGTCGGGTGGGATTCTCATAAGACCCACGTAAAGATTAGATAGGGCAAGATGGTTCGATCAGGTACTGATCCAGCTTCCCTTAAGGATCTAAGAAAGATCGACATGCATTGGAGGTCTGCTTGCTCGATATAATGAAAAATTTGGTCCGGGGTGAATCGACTGATGCGTGATAAAACCCACCCATGGATAACCTAACTGGTTAGGGCGAACTTGGACTTCGTTGAGATCTTGGGTTAGATTCCCCATGGAAACGCTTGTGATTTAAGTGGGAGGCTATGGCGGTGGGTTGTTATGCTAGTCTCCTCCGAGAAATAGTTGAGGTGCGCGCAAGCTGACTCGGACACCTCGGTTACCAAAAAAAAAAAAAAGACTGATGCGTTATAAATCTTGGCCTAGCTGAGCAGCTGGCTAGATAGTTTGCACGACATGCATGCTACTCGATACAATTCGAGGAACTCCACCGCGCAGCAGGCTACCGACGAAAGTTCAGAACCTTGTATGGAAAGTAAAAAAGAAGAAGAAAGAAACAGCACCATCAAGTTCCTTGGGCACTCGACGAAGACAACGTCGACATTTTGCAGCAGCCGAAGGCCAAAAGATCATGTTTTCCTTTTCTTTCCTTTTATGATGGCTCGTGACCCGTTTACCCCATCGGCGTTAATAGTTAAAGAAAATAGAGAATTAATTCAATGAAGCATTACTTTTCATTGATACATTGTACATTATATATATATGGAGAAATTATCGCGTATAATGACAATGGAAGTTAAATATAAGATATTTATCTACATAGAAATTGAGTAAAAGACAAATATAAAAAAAAACGATCTTCAAATTGTCAACCCGCGAATATTTCCTTGATTTGTTATCTTCGTGTAGAGTTGTAGAAAATTATAAATGGCAATCATTCTGATTTTTTTGCCTTTTGATCTGTTACTTCCAAAACAGTGTCATCCAAGTGCACCTTCAGCACTGACTGACGGACCACTAGGGATATTGCAACATATGGCCGATGTCAACAGTGTCCCCGATTTGGGTAATAATCAAGAAGAAGAGACGTGTGGGAACTCTTTGCATATTACAGATTATCGTGTAGTCTGCAAATTGCGTTGAGAGAGGTTTCCCCATGATCTGCAGGTCGAGACAGGACCATTTGTCGTCGCGCAAATGGCGTCGTCGCCATCAAGAAGAGGGCCTCCATATAATCGTGGAACATCAAATATCACTTTTATTTTATTAGCAAACGTACATGGCTTATGTTAGTCTGTTTTTGATAATTGAAAGTCTTAACATCCATTACTTTTTGCAAAATTCAAATCACGAAAGTCGAGAAAAATGAAGTATGAAAAGGAAATTTTAGAATCCCCATGAGTGTTGTTTGTGCTCCGATCAACACTTCAATCATGGCTTGACATTACAAACTTACCGTAGCCCCAGTTGACCCGTTTCCACTATTTTCTTTTTGCAGAACAAAAACCACCCAATTCATGCATCAAGAAAGTCCTGATTGAGTATCAGAGGATTCGATGAACGCAAAAGGTAAATATATGGAGATCACTTGAGATGAAAGGCACAGCAGACAAACGAAACCTCCACCTCATCTTTTCACATCCATTCATGTACACGGCCTTATGTATTATTCATCGGATGTAAAAATGTTGTATATTGCAATGGCTCTTGAATAATTAACAACAGGCCCTGTTTAAACTAAAGAGAAACAAGAAAAAAAAAAAAAAGGGTCAAGACGGCGCATCGAAGTTAATGTGGACCTACAGGCACATCGATGAAAACCCGCAAAAACGGCAAATTAATATGAGAGAGAGAGAGAGAGAGAGAGGGGGGGATATTGAATTTGGGTCGTCTTTAAAAGCTACATTGCCAAAGACTGGACAAGCAACGATAAAATGGTTGTATTGCATTGCACAGAACAAGAGAAACGATGCACAAGTTTGTTCCATGTCCTCGACTCATGGCGCCTTCCGAGCCTTTTCCTTTTCCACATATGCCTGCACCGGAACATACAATGCAAAGATGTAAGACAAAAAAAAAAAATCCCTACTCTAACAATGGCATTGCAAACTGTACCCAGTCAGTGCAGCAAAGTAGATATTGCATTTTCTGCATAAAATGTGAGCTGGTAATTTCCTAATTATCCTGCTATGCCTATAAGGAACAACTCAAGCCTCACTTTGCATTGTTGCTCAGCTTACTGAATTCGTTAAGAATCCCTACACTCGAATGACAGAATGAAAATTCTCCATAGCTAACCCTGTTACTAGTGATTGATACAAGGGAAATAAAAAGAAGTTTCCACAATGTGGCATAGGGTGAGATCAGTCCTCCCTTTGAAAAATTTGAGACAGGTCTAGATGGTACTTCATCAAACTCCAGCATCATGAACACAACAGACTACCAACAACAGGTTAATTTGTTCAATGAAATAGACAGGGCAAAAGCCATAGTAATCCAAAAGGTTAACTATGACAACCAGTAATGACATGCCAGCATGTGTTTAATCCAGCAACTAACTCTCTTTAGTTGTGCATGGTGCAAAAAGCGATCATCCGCAAATGAACAGGTTGTCCATTTTGGTCCACATTTCTTTACATATGAAGACCAAAGAACTGAGATAAACCACACTTATACCATCATGACATTTGAAGAAACACAAGGCCACTGAGGAGATTCAGGACCGGACATAAGAGACAGGAGTCATCACATATATGAAAATGCTTAATTCAGACAAGACAACAGCAAAAATGAAAATAAACAACAAAAAAGACAAAAGGAGCTCAACTAAAATAATTGCTACTGTTTAACTCCTCCAGAAGAAATCCATGAAAGCACATAGGTACCATTCACACGTTCCACGTTGATGAAGTAACATTTAAATCTGACATTCCCGCACAAGAAAATCAAATAAATGAAAGAAGATAAGAGTTAAAATAGACAGTATATTTTAACATAAATCAACAAATGGCAGACTACACGTACATATACAACTGAACTGAAGAAGTTTATGAGAGACGACTATAAAAGGGAGAGAGAGATGACCTGTACAAGTTTGGTAAGCTTTGGCTTTGCAAAAGACAGGTAATGGTCAATTTTCTCCTGAGATTGGGGAATATTTGCCCCTTGCATGGTACTGGTGACCTTGTCGACCACTTTCTTGACAATAGTTTTGTAAGCTTCTTTGCCAACTTGGCCCTCCTTCCAAGTTGGCTTCAAAAGCTCCTTCACATATTCCACCAGAGCAAATTTAAAAGCACGTAGACCTTTTGCTTCTTTACTCTTTTTATTCTCACCATCCTTAGTACCCCCTTCCATGTTTTCCAAATGCTCATCCTCCTGTGGATCCTTGCACTTTCCTTTCTTGCTTTGATCACTCACCTTTTCCTTTTCTCCAACCTCCCTCAGCTTCGAGCTATCCTTCACCTTCAAGCTCTCATCTGGCTCCAGTTGACTTGTCTGATGACTTTCATGATTACCTACTGAACCGCTGGCATTGTGTGAGACACTACCATTGGGTACTACAGCAACAGATGGGGGAGGTAAGCTACTAGAAGCCTTTGTAGTCTCATCTGCAACATCTGGTGAATGGACATGCTTCTCGTTGCTGTCAGGTTTCTTAGGTTCAATGCTGTCAGATATCGGATCATAGTGTTTCTGAGATCCAACAGACAAACTTGACAGGAAAGGTGTGGCTTGGTCACCCAGCATTGCCAAACTTTGCATGGAAGTCATATCCATTCCCTGTTGGGAGTTTAAAGCAGCATAAAGTTGTGGAAGCTGTTTCCCAGCTTCCAAAATCTGAGCCAAAGAAGCTGAAAGGTTGTTAAGTTGTCTAAGATGCTCTCCGCTCATCATAGCTGGAACTGGAGGATTTGCAGAGGTTACTTGCAATGTACTTGCATCATTAACAGGAGGGTGATTTGCTGAGTTCCCCTCAGAGAGAGGCTTCATTAGAGAACTTATGATATTTCCAGCCTTCCTGGGGTCACTTGGAAACCCCAACTGATTCTGCCCCACATTTAACATTGGAGGTACAATTGCACACGGTTTATGGTTACTCTGGCCAATATTCTGCTTGTGCAGTGTGTCAGGGTGAATATATGAATCAGTAAGTAAACCCACAGATTTATTGATACTATCGTTATTATTGTATAACAATCCATTTTCCCTGAAGTTGTCCATACGAAGACAAGAATCTTCAATCCCTGGTCGTTTTGTAGCGGAAGACTGGTACATTTGCACTGAAGCATCCAAACTTTGATCTTGCTGATGACTTGCCACCAGGGTTTCCTTATGAATTACAGACGGTGTGCCATAAGTTTCCTTACTCCTATCATCTGTCACCTGATTTGAAGACTGAGGCTGATAATTCCAGTCAGGAGACATGTTAGCGTCACCTATGAATATTTCAGTAGACCTTGGTTCACGCAAGCCCACTTTAACAGATGCTTCCAACTGAGGCAATTGCTTCTGGTCAATACTGAGCGGATTATGTCTAGTTTGGTCATCCCACATTTTGCTCTCTTCACCGGACTTATGCTCCCATCTACTGTTGAGGGACCAATCAACGATCCTTGGATCGGATGGCACCATTCTCCTGTGAGATTCACCCTCACCAACTAGTTCGAGGGACAAGTCTCTCTTTCTCTGGTCATTTTCTCCTGCTGCAGCCACTTCCTTGGGATACACCTTACCAGGAACATCAGAATGAATGTACCTGCATGAAGCCCCCCACCGACAAGTTCCTCTCTGAAAATTGTTACATATCTCAGAAGATCTGTTTCTCTCTGAATACTCCCTAGTACTACCACTTTTCTTGTGCCTACTTTCCCAACTATCATTGTACTGCTGATTACCCTGATGTAAAAACCGGCAATCACTTCCTCTCCTGCACCTACCAACAGCAAACTCCTTGCATAACTGTGATGAAACACCAGTTCGGCTTCTGTTCTTGTCATATATACCTGAGTCCTTCCTAGATCCATGGACTGGGCTCCTGCTCCTACTCGTGCTGGTCCCCCAATTTCTGCTCCTACTCCTGTAATAGATGAAATGGTAAAACAAGACCATTCAAAGTGAAGGAAAAATGTCATAATTCTGCCAGAACCTGATTTCACAAGACTAATCCTGGCAGAAGAAAAACATAAAATTAAAAAAAATAGCAACATTGGTGTAAATCAATATGACATTTATTGGCTGCTAGCAATTATTTTGAGAAAATAAAAGCCAAACCAGTCATTAATTTGAAGAAAGTTCACAAGCTAGGGTTCCAAGTACAGAAACTTACCCAGGTGATCTATCTAACTTATTTTTGGGGGAGCGACTGCGATTCCTCTTCCTCCAATCATCCAGACCAGGAGACATCCTCGTGCTATAACTTCCATCTCGATCCCATGGCACAGGATCCGACTTTCTACCACCATCTGTACTGACAATGCCATCTCTGTGTAAGCTTCTGTTTTCAAGCATGAGCTCCCGTGACGAAAATTCCACATCATGTCTCTTTGGCACATTCTTGTCCTCCGCACTGGACCATCTCTGACCATTTATATGACCAGCATCTACAGATCCTCGCCTTGGCTGTAATCTACTATCATAAATTGGCACATCAGCTCTCCCAGACCAAGCCCTATAATCCATCTTTTTTGGGGAAGTTGGAGGATCTTCTTTCAAATCCCACTTAGAACTGTGTCGTCTCCGCTTTCCACTCATTGTAACTTCTCTTAATCAAGACTCCGTAATCTGAAACCAACAACAAACTTGATGCTTAACTTATTGTCATTTGTGTCCTTGACGTTTCAGAATGAAGCACAATTTCAACTTATGTAAAAATCACGGTGAGGAAAAGAAAACCATCAACAACAACAACAACCGCCACTATGACAACAAGAAAAGCAACATTGTCGCCCCATCATCCCATCTAACCAGAGCAATGACAAGCTGAATATGACAATCCAAAAGAAGTACATGTTTGGGAGAGAGTGCCTTTTATAAAGCCTTCAAGAATAACTTAGTTGCTCACCAATAATTTTGAGGTGAACTGCATTTGGCGAAGAATATTTGGTTGGGTGCATCACTTATTGTTTTGGCCTATCTACCTCACAATCATCTATTGCATTATTCAAGTTCTAGAGATACTAAATATTTTTGAGGGCAATTGTTCATTACTAAGCTATCTATTTAATCAATCAGGTCCTATTCCTCAATCCAAAATACATAGATAGGGCTCCAAGAAAATAGGTAAGTTGATTACTATAGACTGAAATAAATAGTTAATGCCAGGTTCAACGTATGCATGCATCCGAGATTTCATAAGAAGAGAAGGGTATGACAGAGGAGCTCATTCACTCAGTGGTAAGGAGGCGAAAAATTGCCAAAAATGATGTGAAACGCCACATGCAGGGGCAGCAGATAACTCCCTCCACATCATATAAAAAGCAAACAACTTTATTAGATAACAAATTCAGCCGTACTTCTGTTCTAAGTATTAACCTGACGACCCACTAAATTGATAACTAGGGAAAATTGCAAGAGCACCCCATGCATTTTGCAGAAAAAAGCATGTCAACACCCTGTATCGCCAAAACATGCTATCCACAGTCAGCACATGTCAGGATGGATATAGACTAACAGAATAAAGTGCCACGCTTTCGCTGCCCCACCAGTAGACCCCTATTGGGAAACTCTCCGACTAGCTGAATACAAGTCTGAAGTATTCTCAAGGAACCGACTCTCACCTACCTCTTTGCTTACAATACAATATCAAACTCGGGTGTGCAAATTTCAAGCATCAGTTTCCAGTCATCCGGCTGGAAACTAAACAAACGAATCATAAATCTCCATAACCAAAATAGAAATAAAAGACAGTTTGATTCATCAACATAAGTAAAGCACTGAAATTTACATCGCCATTGCCGTTCTATCTTCAGCTACTTCGAACTAAAACCCGCCACAGATTACAAACCCAACACCGCAGATTTCACGCGGGCGAACCTATCGAAAGTAAGCATTTGCGGGGAGAAGAATGCAGCGGAATTACCAAAAAAGGCAGCACGAAATCACGCGATGTCAATGAACCCAGCTCGCGGCGCCGGCCCCTCCACCGGGTCGAGGCCTGGGGAAACGAACGGAGTATGCCTTCGCAGTCGGGAGAGGCCGACTTGCATGTTTCATGCATCAATTCGAGAAAAGCATGACGAGAGGATCTTCGATTGAGGACGAAGGACACTAGCTAGGGTTTTTACATCAGCAATTCGGAGAGGAGAGAGAGAGTGAGATGAACCTTTTCCATTTCGGCGGGGTGAACTCCGAGGCTAGAGGCTAAAGGCACGGGTCGGGTCGGGTCGGGTCTAAGTTGGAGTTCTCTGTGTTTTACTTGACGATTGACGAGATTATCATTCTAAATTCTTTGATCTTTTTGCCAGGTTATTGATCAAGATTGATGTGACAGATGCATGGTTTGCCATATCTAATCGATATGCCACGTCAACGTTCAATTCGTTGTCGTGATAAGAATCTATCCCATTAATATTGAAGAATGTAACGCAATTGATAAATCGTGTTCTTAATCATTCTATAAATTCACAGACCTCATGCTTAATGGAGGGACAAGTGGACATTCTGAACGTTTCTAATCAATCGAGGAGTAAGGTGTCTTTAGGAGGTCTCGAGTAGAAATCTCTCTATCGCCAAGGTGTTCCGATCCCTCAAAAGTCACTGAACTTGTGTGGCACTTGGAGGTTAATTTTGCCCAAGCTCAAGGCTTCTTGAGAGGTAAATAAACGAGTTAGACAATGACTCTTACATGAGAAAACCTGCTCTAGTCAAGGAATTCCTTCACTACCATGGCAGCGGTGAGGTGTCCAGCAGGGCAATCCTCATCCTTGCCCACGGTGTAGTTTGACAATCTTCAGTATTATTCTTTAGGTATAAATACAGAAGAAGTACTAACCTCTATCGAGAGACTGCAGCCTAAAGTCTTAAATAGTGCAATTAAGTTTAAAAACATGTCCAATTAGTTACATAAGTTAACTCGATCCAATTTGAACAATAGAAAATTCCGACTCTGACATTTATCCAGTCTTGTTATATGGCACGTGGCGCCAACATGGTGTGTCGTGAAGTTTTGATAAGAATTGAATAACCCTAAAAGAAAGCATCCCTTTCCTCTTTTTTATTTCTCAATTTCGATATCATGGAGGAAACTGCGATTACTGTTGTGATTAGTATGTTACAAGACACGACTAGCTTTTAATTAAATTAAATCACATATGAATGATGTCGATGACTTTTGAAGAGACACGGTATAATAGAATCCATCCTGTAATTTGTAATTTATCCTCTTTTTTAGGTTTTTATCTCTATCATCCCTTCCTTCCAATCAAACCTCTAAATAGCGAATTGAGAATATGAACATCGTCGATGTACAAGTTCAACTAAGATTGATTACAAATGATACCTTTTTTAGTAACCTATCCGATAATATTAGGAGCAAAAGCCACACAAATTGGTTTGATACCAAATGGAGTAGGGGTGAGTAACTTGGATCGCTTGAACCAAGAACTGCCCAGACCAGTTGGGAACCGGACTGGACCGGAAGTGTTGGTTCGATTCCCAGTTATAGGAGGGCTGGATAAATATTTTTTTTTATATTTCATAAAAAATAAAGACATAAAAAAGTATTAAAAAACTCAATTTAAATTTCTAATATTTTAATCTTTATACAACTTTACCAAAATAATTTCTTTTACAAGTAAAGAAACCAATTTTTTTTTTAAATTTCCAATTCCTATCCGGTCCCATCAAATTTCCTAAGAACCAGACCGGACTAACGGATCTAGTCCGGTCTAATGTAGGACTAGGCGATCTGGTTCTTGGTCCTAGAGATAGGGGATCGGTTATATCGATCTGGTTCTTGATT
Source organism: Melaleuca alternifolia (assembly GCA_019926035.1). Classification (NCBI taxonomy): domain Eukaryota; kingdom Viridiplantae; phylum Streptophyta; class Magnoliopsida; order Myrtales; family Myrtaceae; genus Melaleuca; species Melaleuca alternifolia. The sequence continues at coordinate 536,298 of JAGKPW010000110.1, read as the reverse complement.
CCGGGGAGCAACTAAACTACCCTGAATCATGCTCACCCCTAGGATGGAGGAGGAAACTTTTAAATTGACAAGGTGCAATAGAGAAACAAGAAAAAAAAGGAGTTATAGAATGGAAAACCCTAAATGGAGGTGCAAAAACTACACATCTTTTTCCATCGATTTTCATACTTTTGATATATTTATCTCTGAATTCCTCTTTTAAACTATTTGTTATTCTAAAAGGACCGATCATGTCTCGAGATTTGTCATACATAACAATTTGCATCACAGAAGTAAATTCGTACGAAATTACACAAAAGCACCAACATTTATAAGTATTCAAACATTGGAATGACAAGAAAAATGTTGTTGCGATTCAGATCCATATGATCAAGTGAGAATCGAGTTTACGAACCTCTTAGATCTGGAAGAACCCTTGCCTGATCCATGGTGTTCTCTTTTTCTTCAGGCGGCTAGAGATTTCCTATGGAGACAACTCCTTTTCTCCTCCCTTACTTGCTTGTGATTATAGACACAAACTCAAATTCTGAAGAGCAAAGTAGGATCTGCCTAGGGAGAATGAGAGGATTGGATCGAATCTGGTTGGGCGAAACACAGATATGTTACCCTAATTCTTGCATCATACTTGGTGTGAGCGACGAATCGAGTTTTAAAAGCAGCACTTCACGGCCAAATGGTGCGCATGGAGTGAAAATGTTCACAATTGCGACACGTGGACGGTGCAACGGAATTGAGAATGCATAAAAGGAAAATCGAATCCCTTTTTCCGTAGATAATATAAGAAGAGATTTATTGGAGAGATGGAGTAATGCATGACTACACATACTAGATTAACATTAGATAAGGCATATCCAATTCATTGCCAATTTCGCGGTCAATTCCGAATTTTTGCCTATCTTTTTTATCTAGTTCCACTATCATTGTTGATCTAGAATATATAGTTCATTCCATACTTCTGTCTTTCGATATATAAAAAAAAAAACTTTCCCATGTTATTTACAGACAAACAGATTAACATTAGCTTTCCTTTTGTGTACTCTATGTTCCATTGACTCACTAACGTGTGCCCAATCTTGAATATTCTACTTCATGCACACCTTTTGGCCATAAGGGTGCGCCATTTATTGCTGAGTTTGCCGCTCTCATTGACTATGAAATTGAAATCTTGGCGCAATCTGAACCTAAATCCCTATGAAATCGCCAATTCTAGGTCGGGTCCTGATATTGACCAGTCTTTTTCTGTCTCATAGAAAAGTACCAATTTCAGTCAGTACCCTGTATGACATCCTTAAATTAACTCGGTCAATGTATCATTTGCTTTGGCACGTCTCACATCAGGGCCTTACAATTTTGTTTTTTCGGAGTACAAGCAGGTATTTTTTTTTTTGTCAATAAGTCACCCATTATGATAGCCCTTTCACCCAAGCACACTTGAATTTAGAGTTCCGATGCGAAGGCAGCCGTTATGTCAAAATGTGCTTTCGTGAGTTAACTCTCATGTTCTCATACATAGATATATATTCTAGACATGCTCTTATCCTAACACGCGTGCAATTCGATTTATTCCTACCTCTTTCGCCATATTAGAAATTTGCTAGGAGCCATTCCTTATCCAAGCCTTCTCGCCTCGGCGACCAATCTCCACTCTTGTTGGACCAAGTCATTACAAGTCCACCAGTTTCCGTGTGGTTCATCCCTGATCTACACACCTACTAGAGGAGCTCCTACTCTCATACCATATTATGACATTCTTGGATTAACTCACTCAAGCTATTGTTCGCTTTGGCCTTTCCCATACTGAATCTCACAATTTTGTCCTTTAGCATACGGGTAAGTACTTTCCCAGAGAGTCACCCACACTAGTAGTGCTCTTGCCTAAATTAGCTCAACTTTAGAGTTCCAAAATAAACTTGCCCTTACATCAAAAAGCACTTCATGAATTAATCCCAGTTTTCATGTATATATTATAGGTATGCTCTCCTTCTATTTAGTATGCAATTTTATTCATTCCAACCCTATTCACAATCATAAAAGTCTACTAGGAGCCGCTCCTTGTCCAAGCCTTTCACCTCCACAACCACTCCCCATTGGGGCAATCATAGGTCCAATAACTTCCACTGGATTTGATCCCAAATTCCACACTTATCGAAGGGGATCTTACTCTGATGCCATATTATAATATCAATGGATTAATCGATATATTATTCGCTTTGGCCTGTCTCATATCGAGTCCCACAGTTTTTCCTTTGATATATAGGCAGGTGTTTTTTCAGTAAGTCGCTTATTTTGGTAGCACTCATGTTCAAGCACACTTTCCTTTGGAGGTTTAAAGCAAAACTTGTTATGAAAATGCACGACCGTGAATTAATTCCAATTTTGATACATATGTATCCCAAGTATGCTCCACCCCTTTTTGATGTGCAATTGATTCACTCATGCCTCCTTAATTATCCTAAAAGCATATCGAAGCCACTCATTATGCGAGCCCCCTAGTTCCAATGACCACCATCCCACTTCATTGGATTGAGTCATTACATCTAAATTAGGTCGTTGTCGAGTTTCTATCCAATGATGACCTTAAAGTTATGACATGTCATTTCACGACACATACTTTCAGGGTGCTTGTTGACATGGAATTAAGGTGCCTAAAATGAGGTTGTTTTGACCAAAATGCAAACCTAACTCCCACTCAAACTACATCATTTTAAACTAGGGAGAAAAGTAGGACACCTAAGATACGAGAGCCTTGAGATACGAACTTAGGGTTGAGAGGAGCAAGAAAACTGGTTTAAACAAGAGCGATTGAAGGTAGAATGTCTCCACAAGAGGCAAAAATTCTTTTTTCTCTCTCCCTCTCTTTTCTCTCCGTTATCTTCTTCAACCTTCAACCATGGGGGAGGGTTTGCGACAGTCTCATCTCTCCCCCTCTTTTGTTGATTTTGATTTTGTTTGTTCTTCTTTTTTTTTGTCTTCTCTCTCAATTTAAATATGAAAAAAAATTATGCTCTTGATCTAGTTCTAGAATTAAGAGTTTCAATTCTCTCAATCTAATTTTAGATATGGGAGCTATCCTCTCTCGATCTAGATTTGAGAGTTTAATAAATATACTCTTGAAAATTCGATACCCCTCTACTTTGTCCATGTACATGTGCTCTGCCTTTAGCTTCAATAATAATCAAAGGAGTTTTGACATCGTGATGAATCCCGAAGATTTACTCTTGCACATGTTAGATTTGTATTTGTTCCATCCGTTTTGGTTATCTTTATACAGCGATGGTGCAGAGAAAGCCAAACCTAGGCGTGCACTACCAATTAGCGACTTTGTAGTTATTAGAAAATGAATTCCTATGTGTGCTCATTATTAATGAAGATACAAGATCCAATGGTTGCCTGCCTATTACTTTGCTTGACATGTCCATTCTTGTAGAATGAGCATGTGCTTAATTTTGTTGGCGCTCCATTGATATTCCTCATTTTTTTTTTTGGTTTGGCTTTGCTTTTGAGTATTCTTCCTCTGATTCAATTTGCCTCGTTATGAAATTTAGGTACTTCTTATGTATCCTTTTGAACAATGAATATACTTTTCTTTTGAAAAAAAGGAAGAACGCAGAATGTCTGCTGGAGAAAGCTACAGAAAAAGGTCAAAGGGGCCTAGGACAAATAGCAAACGTGGCCTTAAGGATAAAAAAAAAAAAAAAAAGATGAGTGGGAAGTTCTAAGTAGTCCATTCCTGCCGTATGATAGGCGAGAATATATTGGTTTATTGTATCTTTATTCTTCGATAAATGATAAACTTAGGACTACGTTGTAAAAAGAATCGGTGAGATCAGCTCACGGGCTCAAGGAACAGAGTCGAAGTACAGCACCAAAATGCGTGGCAGGCCGTAAAGGGAAGATGTAGGTGGCCTCGCCTTCCTCGAAACCAGACATATGTCCAGCATTTCCTGGTCCGATGGTTTCTCGACAATGACAAGTAATGATTTTTTTTCCGGGCGGGGCAGCAGACATGGCTCGGGCCATGCCACTTCCTCAACGAGCTTGGTGAATTTAACTCTGGAATCCTTGATTTCGAAGAGGGTACACCGCACGACCCTCGAAACTCAGAAGTGGACTTCCTATCCCCCAAAGTTCAAATTTGACTGGGAAATGAAGGTGGTTCCTGTAAATTCTGCTACCCAGAAGCCATAAATTTGATTTTACCATAAGGGGAAGGAAGAGAGAGAGAGAGAGATTATATGTCTAATTACGTAGCTAAGGTAGATTGTGCTCGCGTTCACGTTTAGATGGTAAAAACCAGTTATCCATACGAAAGCTTCAATTTTTGCTTGTTGATCTCTATATAGAAGGTGCTTCACCGAGCAGACGTTTTGCCTACCTCAGCCAAGCATCATCCTCTTTGCATAAGCTGAGTGCTAATAAACAAAATGAGGTCTTAGAAATTTTCAGGAGACTTTGATGAAGTGTTGACTTTTCTTTGGTCATAAATGTAATGCTCTCTCTCTCTCTCTCTCTCCATTGTAGCTCCAGCATTCATTTTGACGACTACCCACCAAAATCTCTGCCTCTTCTTCATCCCCTTCTCCTCCCATCAGTTTTCGCTGGGACTGACTGACCCGATAGATTCAGCTATGGAACCTTCCGATTCCTCCGGTAGAGGAAAGCAGCCGGCACAGCCGCAGCCGTCGCCACCCAAGAAGGAGCTCCAGCTTCAGGGCCCCCGGCCCTCCCCGCTCCGGGTCTCCCAAGAGTCCCGCGCCATCAGGAAGCCGCCGCGACATCCGCCGCCGCGGGCGGTGGCCTCCTCGGCGGCTCCTCCACCCCACCTGGCGGCGGCGACGGCGGACCGGCGGCAGCCCATGATCATCTTCGACATCTCGCCGAAGGTCATCCACGTCGAGGAGTGGAACTTCATGTCCATGGTCCAGCAGCTCACGGGGTCCTCCTCCGGCGACGTCTCCCCGGCTGCCAGGGTGGCGGCGATAGAGCGGACCAGCCCAAAGGGCAGAGAAAAGGGTTTCACCGGGGTCTCCTCGTCGGCGGAGACTGGCGGGTCGTCGGCGAGGGCCGGTGACGATGACCTGATGGGTATGTTCGGAGAAGTTGAGCTGCGCCAGATTCAGGGGATACTGTCGCCGGCCCCGGCGTCTCTGCCCGCGACATCGGCGGGGTTCTTCTCGCCGGCGACGGACCCGCACGTGTTGCAAGATTTGAGCCCGTTTTGGCACGGGAACTACGGCGGCTACAACAGCCCATCGCCATCGGCCCTGTTCGCGGCTTTCTCTCCCTCGCCGTCTCCTTCGATCGATCTATTCAACTTGTTCTCTAACTTTTGAGCGTGAAGAAAGGTTTCGACTTTTGCAAGTTGCTGCAGTGGGAATCCGCCACGCGCAACCAAGAACCCTTGGAAGGGTTGGTTTGCTTTGACCTTGACTTACTCCACGAAGCCGGATCTGTTTTCTAGAGAGAGAAAGAGCAAGAGGAATCAGCAGAATCAGACAGAATAGGTAAATTCTTGTAGTGGGTATCTTCCCTTTTGTTCATATTTTCATTTCAGTTTTCCTCAATTTGGGTTGGATTGTGATGAATTTTTTGAGTTCATATTTAGGCAAGGAGAAATAGGGTAATGTAGTTTGCTCGATTGATGAAAAGATTAGCGGCTTTCTCATTAGGTTACCATAAAAGCTATACGCTCGTCACAGGATTTTCGATTTGTATCATAGCTATTCTGTATTATTGACAAACTCGAAAGTTCGGTACCGGCGACCCTGCGGCCACCACTGGCAGAAGATGGCATTGGGTGATTCTAAGTGGAGAGGAACAAAGGAAGGTTGTGGCATTCTTGCATTCGGTGACCATCAATTCATAGCCCGGTGGGATGCTATGTTGGGGTTGGGGAGGGGAGGTCTAGTCTCATCGGAACATTTGGCAAATTCTTTTGAAGGGTAAATTTGGAACATGGGAAAGTTTGTGGAATTAGCAATTACGACGATTTGAACGATTGGTTTGTGTATTTCCTCTTTATTGAGTGTGACTGATCTCACGTCTTACATGCCTCTTTATTGGAATAGAGTTGCCCAACTTAAATGGCTGAGGATAATCTTGTGTGTGGAATAGAGGGACTCGTATACATTTCTTTAGGTGCCGTTCAACATCGGCCGACAATCATCCAGTACCTCATCTTGTAAGTCATCTGATCATAACAACACCGGATAATTACATAACCACATGAATCTCAGTGATAGGATTCATCAAGTTCAACAGACCCATTCAGCTGAACTTCGCAGAAGTTCTTGGTGGAGAGATGCGCCGGATCGGCTCTGTCGAAAGGGGGATTGAACTTCCAAATGCCGTGGAGAATAGACAGTAGAAAGCAACCGAGTTTTGCTGAGAGTATCAAATCTTTTCTGCAATAAGATAGTTGCAAATGCAATTGCAAAAACAGAAGGTTCTAGGCTTAAGTCTCCCTGTAGACAGATAATATAAATGTGGGATGTATACGACAGATAATATTTGACTAGAACAAAGTGTATGGAGGTTTAGTAAGTAGAATCCAATTCAAATGAAATTTTTAGTCGCGAATAAAGGAATTATTTACAAATAACACACTTTAAGGAGAAAAACTCTGATAATGCAAAATGCAGCAAGCTTGAGTTGAGGTTGTACTTCCCCTCCCAACCTTCCGCCCATTCCATGATCCGTTTGATGCTCAGAACATCCAATTACTATTTAAGCAACAAAAACTTCTAAAATGCAAAATCTTCAACTTCATCTTGAAAAGCCACAAGCCAGCAGTTTGAATCATCACTCTATGACATACTGACTGGTGTGTTCCACGTCGACCCGATCAGAGTACCCACCCTCTCACCCTTTATTGCCTTTGTAATGTTGCCCGGTTTGGATAGATTAAAGACAACGACTGCAAGGAGCAAGTTAGTTTAAGGGCGATATCACTTTTGCCTTCATTAAGATGCCTCCTATATGACTTTTGAGTAAATCTGATGACTAGAGTATGGACATCTTTACTTACCAGGAATGTTGTTTTCTTGGCATAGCGTAATGGCAGTCATATCCATGACAGAGAGGTCTTTTGAGGTTACCTCATGATAAGTTAATGTATCAAGAAGACGGGCACTTGGGTTGTGCCTAGGATCGTCGTCATATACCCCATCGACATTCGTAGCTTTCAAGACGACCTCTGCATTAACTGCATCAGCAACATGAAAGATAAATTTTAGTCAATGATAATGGGTCTTTCCTGGAAACTCTCCTTCCACAAAATTTTCTGAAAACTACTTCATTGAAATCAAACAGCAGATTGTCTATATAACTGAGATAATTAGAATTTTGTTGCAATAAAGGAACAGTGCAAGGTTCAGAGCCTAAAAGATGATCCCAATTATATCAACTTGTTTTCAGGAGGCATTTCCAAATGACGATACTGAGCCAGTGAGCTAGCCTCACAGCAACAGATCCACAGGATTGTGTTTGCTCCAACTTACTCTCTGCACAGCGAAGGGCTGCTGCAGTGTCTGTTGTGAAAAAGGGGTTTCCAGTTCCAGCTGCAAAAATCACAACCCTCCCTTTCTCCAAATGCCTCACAGCCCTTCGACGTATATATGGCTCTGCAACTTCAGACATCCTAAATGCAGTCTGGACACGGGTGGGAATGCCAATGCTCTCCATTGTCGCTTGAAGAAATATAGCATTCATGACAGTCGCTAACATCCTAAAATGCAAAGTACAAGCATAAACGAACAACCACAGTCACAATAATTATATATCCATAGAAAAGCCATATTCCATGAACTCACAGTTGTGTAGCCCACATGGGGTACACTTCCTTATAGAGTGAAAACAAAGAGAGCAAAAAGGCTATACCCAATATAATCTGCCGATGAACGATCAAGGCCACTACTTCCTGCCCAGGAGGATCCACGAAAGATATTCCCACCGCCAACCACAATTGCAACCTGATGACAAAGAAGATCAAGAAGACCATATGAAGAGAATGAAAGGAAAAGGTTCTGACATGAGTGTTACCACCATTCAATGAACTGTTCTCAACTCCAATTGATTGGATTGCAAATATTTCAGAATGATCTTATAACTACAGTGAATGCTCTTATCAATGTGGAACAAAAAAGCAAGTTGACTCATAGTGAAATGAGTTTGATTGGGCCAAAATGTAATTCACTGGTATTAAAACTAGACAGTGCCGCACTCATTCATCACACCTATATGAAGATTGTCTACTCAAGATTTTCAAGAAAGCAATTCAAGATGGTCCTTTTGGTTCAGGAAAGAAATATACAGATGACAATCAGCATGAGCCTAAATTAGCTTGTCCATGTAGGATGAAGTCCTTTGACAACAAAAGGACTATTGTTATACAGAAACATTCTTCTGTTCTTCTATTCTCTTATTTTTGGACAACAAAAGATCTCTTGTATGCTCATGAGGAAGAACATTAAACAGTACAAGAGGATGAAGCTTAACTCTTTGCAGAAGGCTATTGTTATAAATCGTGCAAGAAGTCATAGACAGGTAACTTTATACCTCAATGCCCAGACGAGTGACAGCTGCGACCTCCCTCGCTATAGACATTGTGACCTACATCAAAACAGGAAGTTTCATGAGATACAAAGAGAGAAGATAAGTGACAGCGCCCAAAATCCTATGTACAATCTTCACCTTTGGATCAATATTTTGAGCATGATCACCAGCAAGTGCTTCTCCACTCACTTTAAGTAACACCCTCTGCCATCTGAATGAGGGTTTAGCCATGTTTGATTCCCTCATTGACACCCCGAAATGACCCAGAGAAGATATTTGAGGTTGCCTGCAAAAACAGCTAGTTAGGCTAAAAGAACATTCAAATAAAAAATTCCAACCCTATTGATCTTGAGAGGTTGGCCACATTAATCTGAAAATTCTAAATGATGTGAGTATGAACGACAACAAAAAATGCATGTATCTTAAATATCCAACTGACAAAATGACATAGGGCAAAGAGAGATTCATCTTACACAATGACATACTGTCATTTTTGCCTAAAAACAGAAGGCCAATCCTGTAGTTGAAAGTCATTTCATTGAATATAACATTACACCGGACTAGCAAAGCTACAAGATTATAAGAACAAGTATATTTCCAGAAATTGAACAATTTCAACATGTAAAAGTACTCAAACTGAGATAATGAACTTAAGGTGTTAAAGGCATTCAATACCTAGAAATATATAGTCGACTTACTGGAAACTCAAAGATATTCATCAACTCTACAATTTAAGATCATACATCTCCCTAGTCCCAAGATTCAGTAAAGCTTTTGGTAAATGAAATTACAAGATGCCATAATAAGGCATGCAACCTTTTCTTTCTCCTTTTTGTCTGTTTAAAGGATAAATAATGTTTCAAGAGAAAGTTGTACAAGAAGCTCCAGAACTATTCAAGACTTCAAGTTTGCCCTCTTCCCCACCACTACTCTGTTTCAACTATTCTTTAGATTGGCAATCAGACCTCGAAGACCATTGAATTGCCACCCCCAAAGCCTGAAGGAATGTGACTCAAGAGAATGAGTTGTTTGCCTTCATTTTCTTGGGTTAAAGAAAAAGCCAAAAGGGTCAGTGAACAAGAGTCATTATGGTATGGAAGAGGGAAGATTACTGCAAGGAACCAACCAATGTCCACTAGATTTGATCGGTGTAAGATTGAGTATCCAACATTCGTAAATCTTAGTTATTGATGAGGGCTCTGTTAGCAAGCTACTCAACTGACTCTAAACTTTAGACAATCAGCATTAAGAGATGCATATCATCGTGGCAGCAGATGAATCCGTAAGACAGCAAAATTTCCAGAACGCTATAGATGAGAGGAGTATCATTGAAGACCTAATCTGTGAGAGAACTTAAGGAATTGAAGGCACGAGAAAATGCAAGCGGTAAATTCAACTCATGGAACTTGAAAATTGAATGGCACAAATTGTAAGCTTTCGGATAATTGGACAGTAACAGGCATAGTGTGCTATTCTACTTCAGTAGCATTACAACCGCTCAACGTTGAAACCAAAGAAAATTCTTTAGCAGGTAGAAACTCATTTTCCAAGAGCAAGCTCTTATCTTTATAATTAAGTCGATAATTAGGAATTACTTTCTTTTTCAAACAAGTTTAAAATCACTTCTTTGAGCGACTTTTACCCCTATATAATGCAGTGCTACAAGGGAGGTCCACATAGGCTCCAAGATGAAGAATAATATGCATATTAAGTTCTTCATCCGCCCACAAAAAAGCACGACAACAAAGAATTCAAAACGCATACGCAGTGACCCATATCATGATGCCCCTCAAAGAACTCACTTGAAATGACAATTACCATCAAAACCAAAGGGTAAGCCAATCACCTTTTACCACTCTCTACAAACGAACACCCATCAAACAACCTTAGCGCAAGATAGCTTGTGGCAACTGAAAACAGGGGAATTCACGCATGTACCTCGAGTTCATATGGTCTGGGTTGGATTCCAACGGAGAACACCGAACCGACAACCGCCGCCAAGAGCTCCGATGACCCGTCACGGAAATCCCGTAAAGGGTTCCCGAAGGACCCCAGCACGGCAAACAGGAAGGCGTCGGAGAAGAAGTAGAAGAAGCGATGGGGTTGAAGGAGACAGAATGAATGAAGGACGCTGAGAATGCCATTCGGCACGCCAACGAACTGGGGAACAGACAGGCGAGACGCCGAAAACTGTAAGGAGCTTCAAGCTTCGACTCTGTTTGCCGCTAAAGAAGATCGTCCCCCCCGTCTTTCTCTCTGCCTCCCTCTCTGTCTCTCCAGTATCCACCAGTAGGAGGAGGTCGGAGTGCGCGCCTGCAGTATGTGCGTCCTTAGGTTAGGTTAGGGAACAAGATGAAACGTGATATTCCCCGGGGAAAATAACAAATATCTTTTATGTGGAAAAACACCCTTTTCTCGCACGTGCTTAAATCATTTTCAGACAAAAAAAAAAGAGTTTTCGTGGTATTATCCAAAATTCCCATTATCGAAAAAAAAAACCCTTGAATATTGGGATTTTACGAAGGAGGAGTTACAAATGATGCTATATAATAAATATATACATATACTTGTAATATATTTAGGACGGTCCATGTTGAGCAAACATAAAAATTTGCGAGATTTTAAAATGGAACAATAAGAGTGGAGTCATAAAAACTTGTCCATCTGATGTGGTTTAAAATTTATTTCGATATCATGGAAGTCTAAAAATTGTCGTCGTCCTTCGAACCGGTCCATTGGTGCACAAAAAACTTCATGTGAGGTTATTTAAATGATGGAATTTGTAGAAGATCGAAATGGTTAAGATAAAAGAAAAAAATTAATATGATAATAGAGCGGGGACGGGATGGACATCAATGTTATTTGTGAGGAAAAAAGATATATAGATAAAAATGTTATCACGTAAAGTTTTGATTTAAGAAAAATTGATGAGTCATTAACGAAAGATTAATTCCAACAATGGTGACAAGTTTGAAGACTTAAATTACCGAAAATAAGGATTCCTAACTCACATAATAGATCAATAAAAATTCTAGGGCTTTCACTATCATTGCCTATTTAAAAAAAATAAATTCATATCAAACAAACCTTGTTGGTAAGTAAACATTGTCTAATGGGCATATTTCCCTAAAAACCTTCAATTTTAATTTTGTCCCAATCCTATCTTTTGTCTCGTAAGAACCCTTCAACTTTAGGTGATATCCTAATTCTATCTTAAACTTTTGCTCTTCCATATTAACTTTAAGTCATGCCACAATTATATCCTTTTTTTCATCTTGTAAAAGATCTCAAATTTAGATCAAGTCCCAATTTTATCCTAAACAACTTTTTTATCTCGTAAAAGAACCCTCATTTTATCCTAAAAAAATTTTATCTCATGAAAAATCACAACTTTAGATTTAATTCCAAATTTACCATAATTTTTTGTGTCTCATAAAATCACCGAGTTTATTTGAATCATAAATATTATCTCCATCAACCTTTTGTCAAAATTGCCCTTAGGGATTTTACTCACTGTTTTCGATATCTTGTGCTTAAAAATACTCGAACTCTTACTCGCGACGCTACCATCTTTTTGTTGTCAATAAGAAATTCTGAATGAATGGTTAATGGAGTAGATTTGAGATCTCAGTAAACATTTTTAGCTTATTATGAGATTGTAAAGTAATATTTGGATTTGAAGGTAAAATCATATCAAGACATCAAGTTTGGGGTTTTAAATAAGACAAAAGAAAATGTATTGTAGAAATGGAACCTAACCTAAAATTGATAGCTTTTTAGGGGACAAAGAATAGTTTATGGTAAAAGTGGGACTGGAACTAAAGTTCGATTTTTTTTTTTGTTTTTGGACAAAAGATAAAATTGGGACATAAATCAAAGTTTGAGGTTTTTGAATGTAATTAGACTTATATAACCCGACATATTACTGACTTTAAATGTATTTCGAGTAAAGGGTTTTGCGACTGTTAATTGAAGTCATAAAGGGCGGTGCATATGTCCGCGATGGTGGCGAGTTTCTCCGATGCTCCACCACTGTTTTTTTTTCCCTTATGCGTTCTTTTGTTATTTTCTGGATTTAAAAAAAAATTAAGCTGGATCTCAGCAAAGTAATTAAATTCTAAAAGACAAAAATGAAAGGTTATTGAGGTTAGCACCCGCATTAGCGAGCTATCAATAAAACCACGCCTTGTAGGAAGCAACCTTTTCATGTAAGCTAGTAAACTTTATCAATTACAAATGTTAAGTCTTATCTTATTAGTAATGAGTATTTTTGTAACATTTTGTGAGCCCGTTTGTTTACATGTAAGCTAAAGCAAAATGTATTTTCTTTTTTTGTGTGTTCTAGTCAATTTTTAAAATATCATTGGAATTTTAGAGAATTATGAAAAATTTTATAAGAACACAAGTGGCGACATACTTCCGAAAATTCCGAGATTTTAATTTTTTTTAAAGAAGAAGTCAAAATGCTTAAATTTTTTCAATATATATATATAGATTCAACAAAAGTTGAAAAAGTGAAAGTCATTTTAGACCGACACTAGTTAGTTTAATCCAATTAATAATTAGTAAATTTTTTGGGTACGTAATATTTTTTGACATAAAAAGGTCAGCATCAAGATACCATCGGGAGTAAATGTTTCTTTTTGGTCAACAAATTTATCTAATCAATAAATTTCTCTAAGCTTTTTGTCTCAGTCTATAATCACATCTCAACACAGCTAGTTCAAATCCAATTTTCATCCACAATTCATTTACTCCTATCTTCATCCATGGCTACCACATTTTCTCTTGCATTCACCTTCTTCTTCCTCCTGATTCCCCTTCTTTACAAGCTACTTCACACACAATCGCAGCACCCACATTCAATCCTCTCCTGCCTTTTTTGTTGGGAATGCAGCATAGCCTTCTTCACAAGCTACTTCAGGAACAACTGCATTGACACCATTCCCCCAACATGTGTAGAATCCTCTGCTTCTGCCAGGGCATACATTTCCTGGCTTTCATTCTGAAATTCCTCATTTTCGTGGCTCGATCGAATAAGGCGTAATTGGTTTCTCATACAAGCTCAACTGTCTTAACGCTAAGTTTGGCCACTTGCACCAAAAGGCAAGCAAGCATCTTGCTGAATACTCGATACTGAAAACACATAGTATCTCTTTCCTGCTGGTGCTGACAAATTCGCTCTACACTGAAAGAATGCTAATTACATGGAATATTACATAACCTCTTTCGACGAGCTTGCAAACCTCATTCTGATGGACAACAGTAGACTAATCGATCATTTGGCCTGGAACCAAGGACTTGGTGAACTCTATCGACTTCAAAAATGTTTTTTGTCCTTCAGATGCAAACTGCAAGTTTCATCCTGAGCTGATCGAATAGAGCTTCTACTGCCTGACCGGCAGTCCATAATTATGGAAAGCTCTAAGTTTACCATCATAGCTTCCCGTCACAATCACAAGTCCCCATGCTTCTGAAAGGGGGAGGTGGTTGCCTTGAGGCTTCCCGAATTCGCAATGTTCTTCCGCGAGTAGAACTTCACTTAGAGGAAGCCTCTCCTCGGGCCACGTCGCTGAGCCCATGCACGACCTGTCGAGTGAGAAGCAATTGCCGAGTGAAAAACGTTCGCGTTCATTGTGATCCGGCACACGAAAGGAGCATTCGCATTTGTGATTTCCTAGGTCCTTTGTTCCTCTATGCGTGCCTGACCATGGCGTTGCAACAGAGACGCCTTCGGATGAAAAATACTCGCAAGAGCGCATGGACTTCGTGCTCTTGGAAGAAGGCACACCAGAGTCATCATAGTTCCACAGGTAAACACGATCTTCTCCAGTAGATACCACGTGATTGCCGCTCGAGGTAAAAGAAGCAGACGTCCGATTTACCGACTTTGGATGCCCTGTTACATTCAGCAAATTATAGCTGTGTTCTTGGTTCATATTCATGTGGACAAAGATGAGACGTGACACCACAAGAATGATAAACCCTGAACTCTTTTGCCCTCAAATTATTCTACTTTTTGCTCAATATGGTATCAAGAATATTAAACAATGGCTCAGATGCAACAGAAAAAAAAAAGAATTTGACTAAACCATGCATTTTTACTAGGCAAAGATGAAAGATGCCTTGATATCAATCTTCAGAATGTGGACAATGGTGAGCAACAATTTCATGAAACCTCAAATGAGAATGAAGTTCAATACCTCTGTATTTGGAGATCATGTCTGTTCCTTCGAAAATATGGAGTCTGCAATCTTCTGACGAGATCATTACTCTTCGAGAATTTTCTTGAGAAAACTGCAATGAAAAACCATTTAAATGTCATTCACGAGCACTGTAAGAAGAACCTTTCGGAAACTCGAGCTTTACTTGTGCCAAACCTGAATGCTCGTGATCTTGTTGCCAAAGGTCCTTTTTTTACCTCGAATGTGGATAACTGCATCTTGCTGAACATGATTGCCTGCAGCCAGGTAAATTGAGTTAAGTACCCACTATCACATTTATAGACTAGCCATACAGTCAAAATATGAGAAGTAAGTCACCTGACATCTCAAAGAAACGGCAAGTGCCTGTGATACTACCAACAACAATTCCCTGCAAAAAGCATTGAAGAAATAGAAGACGAGATGAGCATAATTATTATAATCCTAAAACTTTAGATATGGCTTAGTAGCATGAAGCTATTGATCATACTTTTCCATTAGGCCGGAAACAAACCGCGGTTATTACATCTCGCACATCAGCCCAATCCACAACTCGCCTTTCAGATATCTTCCAAATCCGAGCTTTACCATCTATAGAACCACTTAAGAAGTAGTTCTCGTTGAGAGGGTCAAATTGAATGCACGTCACTGTTTCGGATCAAAAAGGCAAAGAAATAAGATAATGGGAAATTACTGAATAACAATGGAAGGACATCTTGAGCTTAAGAGGACGGAATTTTAATTTTTACCGTAATTACTATGACGGAAGACATTCAGGCTTCTATCACAACCCACTTTCCACAGACGAACGGTATTGTCTTTAGAAGATGAAAGCAGTCTCTGCAACAGCGAAGGTTGAAAGAAAGCTTCCATGAGCCATCAAACCGAGCAAAACATTATCGACATGAAATAATGAGAGGTCATGATTACTTCAGCAATATAGAGAAGGGTCTGCTCTTACTCACATTAGAAGAAGACCAAGCCAACTCCAGAATATCGCTTGTATGACCGCGAAACTCATGCAGTGGTGACTCGCCTATCCAGAAGATCTGATCAGGCATTACAACTGAGGCATGGTTCAACTTCTTCGCTTTGGTGTGCGACGTGTCGTTCTTCACCAGGCTGCAAATTTGATCTTCGCAAGTATCCACATAACTTTGAGAGGCATCTGCTGATGTGACCTGCCATATCCGGACCACGCCATCTGAACCACCAGTTGCCAAGAATTCACCATCTGGACTGAACTTCATCGTCCAGATTATGCCATCATGAGCTTGAATTTCTTGTCCGACGTAGAGTGCAGATAACTCCATCCACCTCTTTTTGTTGCGTCGGCTGTTCAGCTTTCTCAATCTGGGCACTTCAGGACCTGGCTTGAATGCTTCAGGAACAGACTTGTCATGTTCGTTATTCCTCTTCATCCCAAAAAATTTCCACCACCGCTTCATTCTCTTTTTACTTTCAGGAGGCATCTGTTTGCATTTCACAGGTGAATGTGAAAACTCATTAGCCCCCACATCGGCTGATTTGCTCTCCCGTTGTTGATCAAATTCATCAACCGCATAATCTCCTCCATTTTTCAGAATATTAATAAAGCATACAAAATCTTCCTTCGGAGATTCGGTTCCGGACAAAAATGAGCTCGAAACAGCTCCACTGCACACACTTAACCTATCCACATCTATCTCACTTTCATCAGAACACATGACTGGAAAACCGAATTCAGCAAAACCCGTTCCACATAAGAAGGTATGGCGCCTTTCTTTGACACTTTGTGGTTCTTTCAACCAAATGTCGTATGGAAACTCGTTTGGACTCAATTCTACTTCATCTTTAGCCACTTCTGACTCCTCAGGTAACGAAAATTGCTCAGCAGAATCAAAGAACTGATCAATCTCTCCCTCATTATGACCCAGCATGTCTTGCAATTGGCTTACTATTCATATCAAAAGAACCAACTATGATCGCCACCCTCTTCCTCAATGCAATTAAATTTCCCGAGCAGCTCAAATCACTTCATGTACCCTCCGACACCCCAAATTCAAGCACCTGATTTCGCTTGTCAATTCCGAAAAAACCGGGACGCAGCTCTAGCTCCGAAAAAAGACCACCCACTAAACTTTTTATATGTGAGTGCTGAAAAAGATCAGTTCCGATACTCAGCACAAAAAATTAATATAAGCAAGATACTCAGCACAAAAAATTAATATAAGCAACACCCAGATGGCCAAAAGTCTCAGGATTTACAAATCAGAGAGCTCCAAAGGCCTCAAAAGTTGGGATAGCATAAACAAATGGAGCATGAAAAGATATCGTTTACCTCGGTTTCAATGCAAAGAAAAATGTTGACAATTCAACGCGTAATCCACCGACCCCCCCTGAGATTATGGCTCGTAGAAGCCCAATCACAAGGAGAACAAGGATGACACTAGTTGGAATTCAATCACCGCGATGCATTGAACCCAGTTAAAAACTTCAGGGGCAGGGCACTTGGGCAGGGAAGAGAGAATGGCGGAACAAGAAAAGGTGCGTGTATGTGTGTATCATATTGAGTGGCTGCAGAGGAAGGGAGGGGGGGGGGGGGGTGGAGGGAATCAAGAACTGATAAACAAAGTGGCCGTTTAAACAAATCGGACAAGCGGGGAAGTTTCTTTCTCTTGCGACTCCTTAGTTTTCTTCAAAATTTCGAGGAGGGAGTTTGATGAAGAAATCAATGAAGGGGGGGTGCTGTCTTGAGAAGTGTGGTGAGGGCGAAGCGCACGAGCGACAAGAACGGACGGCGCGGCCCGGGAAACAAGAAGCCTGTGTGCTTGTTCCGGAGCAGCCAACAATGCGCAGGGAAAGGCCAAGCGCCAACTACCACTCATACATTCGCCTTTTGCTCTCTCCCCCTGCTGGCCCTTTTGCAGTCCAGCCTCGCCTTTTCTTGTGTGCCTCGGTTAACTCCCAGCAAGCAAGGGCGACTTCACTTTCTGCAGACATTCATTCAGGAAAGAAAGAATGGTTAGAGAAAGAGAGCCCGAGTCGACTGTCGAAACGAGGAAAGCTGAAGACCGCGGGTCTAAACTTAGCTTTTTGAAACTCCTCTTATCGTTTACCTAATTTTGAACTTTATAATTTTATGCAGTTTCTGTCTTTTCTTTTCTTTTTCTTTTCATTTCCTCAAATTTAAGATTTCTAAAATTCTCACAATTCTCTTATATAACACCAAGACTCCCATGATTTTTTTCACATGAGATAAAATTTGTATGATATTTCAATTTGTGTGAAGGAGTAAAGAAGTGTTTTTTTCCCTTTTGCTTAAGTAATGCTTTCTCGATCGCTAATGCATGTCTCTAGGGCACTGGGTTGTCATACTTCATCGGGGAAAGTTTTGATTTTCAATATGTTGATTACATATAACTCGAGAAAGATCATGTGTATTGGAAAAACCGCATAATTTTCATTACTTATTAGTTGACATGTGTATGGAGGACATTCTCGAACAAAACCTTCCTTTTATGATCCACAACGAGAAAGTGAAATCGAGAACCCCTAATTTAAGACGAATTTGAATTGCTTCTTAGCATCGCAACAAATCGTCGTAAAGAAAATCATCGATTGGGATATGAGTCATTCAAATAGGCACACACCCAAGTCATTGTTAATTGTCTCGAAAGACATTAATCATTTGATATTGGCTTTCATTTCAAGAGGGGCCTCGATCTTTCTTTCAAAGCATAAAAAAGTTATTCTTTTTATTAGTAGCTTAGCAATTGAAGAAGGCATCACGAAACTCGCAATTACAAGCGTCACAATAAGTGTTCATCAAATACTTTATAATTATGAGAAAATCACTATAAAATGTAATCTAAGGAAAAAAAAAGTCTCTTTTTTATTTAGTAATTTAACATGCTCATCAAATAATATCATTAAATTATTTAAAATCAGCAATAAAAAAAACACACGTACATATACATAAACCCAAAAATTTCCATAATTCGCATTCAATCGCAACACAACAAAGCACTCCCAAAGCGACACCACAGGACAGCAATGCGAGAAGGAAAAAAGGGGGTTGACTTTCAATTTGCTATCAAGTCGCTAAAGGCGCAATAAATAATTAACCAATTTGGCCAAAATTTAGAAGAAAAAAAGAGTAATTCGAGAAAAGAATAAGGCTGTAAAGCCTGTAATGACAAAGTAGGCATGTTCTTATAGAATGGCCCTATTGTTTTGCAGGTTTCACTTAGGCAAACCGAACCTGACAAATGACTTCCTGTGCTCACCATCTGTTTGTCCTACTTGTCTTGCCTACTACCATTTGATTAATGTTCAGAATCATTATTTTCAGGCATGAAATTATATTGAATTGAAGTACACACAGTTTGCTTATTCAAAAAAACGAAAAATAATAATAATTAAGAGTATATAATGCATCGACTACGACTTTTGGAGTTCAACATGGTGAAATTCATGTTAATGAATGATTTTAGAGCACTTAGTAATTAAATGACTTAACGTCACGAGTTTTACTAGAGCGACAAATAAGGAAATTATATAGTCTATGGTTAGTGTAGCCTATTCTTATTCATGATTCATCTAAAAGTCAAAAAGGTACTCAACATCAAAGTTCTTAAATCGGTAAGGAATAGCGATCATTCTCATAATTAGCTCACCAAGAAACTATCATACAGTCTAACTCTATTTAGCTCATTTAAAAGCTATGCTAGGTACGATGAAAATAGAAAATATAGAGGTTTAAAATCTATATTGCGATTGTCTCTTGCCAATGGGAATTGTCTTGGTGTCGAGGCATCATTAACATGAACCAACCTCTGTATCGACATTATGGCGCCTTCAAAGTGCTTTTAAGACATATATTCACTTTTTCAAGATATTAATTATACATATATCTTATGAATAGTACGATCCATTCAATATGCAATTTTCTCATCTAGTTTCTTAACAAGCTCATGAAAAAAAGATCAAAATTCGATATTATTTGAGAACTAATGCTTTTCATGAAGATAATGATAGGATACTTAATAATGTTTTTTTATTATTTTGGGTAGATTTTACACATTTAAATTGGGAAGCAAGGCCTCCAAAATCCAAAACATGAACATAAAAAAAAAAAAAAAACAAAAGGAGACAAAAGGAGACAAGAAAGGGAAAAAGGGGATGGACCAGAGACAGGCTGTGCTCCAAAGGCCAGCCAGCCACAACAAAACACTCTCAACAAGTCACTGCCAGTGCCAACTCCAAAAGGCCACGACCCACTCTTTATGTTCCAACATTTATTGTTCCTAATTTTATTTTTAGTATGCATTAATTTCTTTAGTGAAAAATTCAAAAATATAATAATAAATTTAGACAGACTTTAGTAATCTCTCTCTGCAAAGTATCTGACCCTTTCAATTGGGGACAGCGATTGCTCCTAAATCCTAGTGACCTACCTCTCTCGCCCCCTACGGCCTGCAACTCTCTCTCTCTCTCTCTCTATCTGTAATTCTCGGGCTTGGGAAATAATTGCAGAGTGTGTCCTTCACCATTGAAGGTGCCCAATTAAGCTCCAACCACATGGTTGGGAATCCATTATGCTCAAATTGGCTTCTTGCGCAATTGAAAATTAAGTGCAATATCTCAGCGTTATAATAAAGAAGAAGAAGAAGAAGCATTGTTCCGCTTGATGTTATGGAATGGAATGAAATGAAGAGAAAAAAAAAGGGTTCATCTCAAATCAGAATTTCCAATTTCTTTATTTGGTAATTTGAGAGAGTTGAATGAATTAGGGTTCTTTTTTTGTTTGGTTTATGAAAGAAATATGGTGGAACAAAACGAATGGTTTATTCTGTAAATCTAGAATATGCTTGCAATTTTTAAAATGATGGCATTATTACAATATGACATAATTTATTAATTACCACTGTTAGTTTTTTATCGAATATATATATATATATATGTGTGTGTATGTATATATAAATATGTATGTATATATTTCTCTTAATTTTTAATTATAAAATTAGATTAATCACATTTAATGATGTTCGACTTAGCATTTTATCAATGATGGCTTTTCATTAGCTAATAATCAAAATCTTTTCTTAAGTTTGTGTTGGTGCAATATTAGAATGGAGTGTGATTCCTTCACACCCGTGAATATCTCCCGCTATAAAGGGAATGCCATTCTCTAATGATTAAGGATAAGGAATGCCCGTTCCATTGAACAAAACACAATGCAAGTTCTAACCTTAGAACAATAAAAGTACACGTGACCTTAAAGAATCAAAATATGCATAAAGATAATCTTATCTAGGCTTATGAATAATAGACAGTATCATTTGTAATTAGATGGGCCATTCTATAGTTATTCAACATCCTTTGTTCGTCGACCAAAAAAAAAAACATCCTTTGTTCGAAAGGATGTCATTTCATAAGAGGTTGACAATAAAATGGAACGTGGTTTTTTTAACAAAAGTCCATGATATCATGAGAGCTATAGGATTGAAATCAAACAGTGTGCGTACGGACAACCTGTACAATTCTTCAATGTTCTTTTCCTTATTAAAATGTCATTTCGAGCAAAAGATTTGATGGTGCGCACGACGCTCGAGCGAACTTACTTTCACGTGGCAACTTGGGCCACGAAGGGTCTGTCCTTTCTTCCCTTGAATAACCAAAGTGGAAGTCGAATTTTATTTGTTTAGACAAATGGAAAAACAAGAAGATAACAAAATACTGCCCCACGCTCTCCTTGCTAAATTAATTTTATTGATTGGCTGAGGATCTGATACGGCAACTAGATTTGGTTAATGCCCGAATCTCCCATTTTAATTTAAAAGATGGGCGTGTGATTTCTGCAAATCATCGAATCTTTGTAATTGATTTTCACCTTATGAGAAGTGGCATTCCAGGCAAATTGCTATTTATCATACTTAGTGGGTACCAAGTTGATGATAGGAAGTCCAACCTCCCTCAGATTATACAGATAGATAGCTAGGTATAAGAGCTAATAATCAAAACCTGGATCTTATAACTTGGCCAACATGATTCTTGATTAATTTAATTTAAAAAAAGCGAGTATGCTAAATATGAATACATGGATATCAACATGGCGATTTTTAAAGACTTTTTTTTGGGTGTTTCGTTTTTCAGTTCTCAAATGATTGCACTCATTCAAGCATTTGCCCACTCCAAAGTCATAGATTTTAAGCGATTCGCTAGATATACGAGAAGATATTCAAGAAAAGGGTCGAGAAAAAATGGTGAAAGCTCAGATAATAACAACCCTTCTCACTGAAGCAAACAAGAACACTAGAGGAAGGAAGAATGGAGCAATTCAGACACTAATCTTAGATATAATAATATCAAAATCTTGCTAACTCAATGATGCTCAGCCAAAAACAAAACCCTAGTTCTGGCCAAAACATGTGATGTGGGTTCTGTTCCACTTCTGTGTGCACCACATCCTCTCAAACGACAGACAAAGAAATCTCCATGAACAAGTGTGGGTCGGTTCTAACTCCCATGGTTGTGAAGAATTCAAGGATAATATTGATAATGTAAATACAAGGGCATAGAAGCAGAAAGACTGACCTTTGCTCGAATATGCAGAATTTGCAGGAGGCTCCAGCACCGTGGACTGTGAACTCTCTCGTCTATATATGAGAGAGAGAGAGAGAGAGAGAGAGAGAGATGTGCCTTTGTCTGAGCCAATGAAGCTGTGAGATTGTAAGAGAGAGAGAGAGATGTGCCTTTGTCTGAGCCAATGAAGCTGTGAGATTGTATATGATTTCATAATATAATTGGGCAAAGCTGAATTAATGAATTCATGGAGCCACCTAAGCAAATGCCAAAAAGCACAGCTTTGGAACCTAATTGTTGGGAGCATATCTCCGCTCGATCTTGCCTCGATTTCTCCTCATTAAAACCCAAAAGTTACTGTCCTTTTATCCTATTTTATACATGCGTATCACTTCTTATTAATATCAATGCCAAGTTGCCTATCTTTAAGGGAAGACTCATTTTTCATTTTTCTCCAATTTCCGAGATCTTGTTGTACTTTTTTTTATCTCTCGGTCCTTTCCTCTTTCGTGCACGCTTGGTTAATTAAGATCACAAAAGCTGGCTAATTTTAGCTAATACGAAGATGGTGAAAGCTAAGCATGCTCGATACGTGTTCTCTTTAGGAGTTGCAATTTGCACTTGCAAAGTGTTTGGACAAAAATTAATTTCTTCTACATATTGATGTCAAAACATGATAAGAATTTGGCTAATCAGAAATTAAAATTGATAGAGGAACAAATCATTATCTCAAATGTGATTATCAATGCTTCTTCAAATCCTAAAACATCCTTTTATATGGTGTTAAAATAAGAAATCTAATTACAATAGGAAACTTTTTTATAATAGGAAACTTAGTAACACTATGAAACCTCATTATAATTAGAAACTAAACTTCAGTTTATTCCAAATATGCTAGTCTTGAGTGCATCATATATGGATATCAATCTTACAGTTTTTAATTTTAGAAGGTTTGGGTTAGCTCGGTGAGGTAATATGGTCTTTTGTGTTTTAGTTTAATAACATAGGGACATTGAACACTTCTTCACTCTCAATGTCTCGTTGACCTATGGTTTCCTATCCTTTGTATACGTAGCTTCGGACACAAAGCATTGCAAATAGAAATCAAATTGCAAATTGCCGAAAATAATAAAGATTAACTTTCGCAATTAGCGGCCTCAACCAAAAAGGGGGGCCACGTAATGATCTCTCATTCGACAAGATCGACTATCATTAAGCTAATTAACCTTCGCCATTCCACGTGGCGCACGCATTGATTCATTTATATCTTGTTTTAGCTTAAAATTCAAACGAAGATGTAGCCACAAAATCGTCATAAATCATGAACATATACGTGCACATCCTTCATTGGCTTACCAAATCTGGGGTTTCGTTAGGGTTTAATATGTATATATAACTCGATCAAAACTCTCTGTGTCCCACTCACATGCTCTCTTGACTTCTTTTTTGGCCAAACTTAGAGGACTTAGACTTTGAACGCTCGTTTCTCCAAGAGCACTCACTCAATCCGCACATTGCATGGTGCGCAAGTGCTTATCTCGTCACTTTTCTAGGGTTTTGGCCCATTGGACAACCAAAGGCACACCCACCCCTCTTTGATCCATTCACTTCCAAAGAATTTCTGCTCAGCTGGCGCTAGAGATTTCCTTGACCCATGTGTCTTACTAGTCTAATCACAGCCTAACCATCTCTTAATTAAAGAATTTAAATCCACGATTTGTTGACCCCTCCTCGAGATGCGACGCTTGTTGGAGAGAGGGATAGTTGTAAACCATGTGATCGTATGACAAAATGTGATTTCCTCGGTCGTTTGCGCAAATCATGGATATCCAACCGGAGAATTATAGATGAATTATTTAAATGGTTGATACGATTTGGAGATGATAAGAAAAGCTGGGTTCGGTAGCTCGATTTATTTACTTTACATCCGCATAATTGAGACGCCATTATTTGATTAAGTATCCCATTTCAAGATCTAATTAGCGAAATTAAATATCTTGTATATAGCAACTAAGTTTACAAGTGCTCATCTCGTCCATCTCAATCTAGAGATAATAAGAGAAGGAAGTTCGATTTTGCAACAAAAGTATCACTAGTCTTGATATACTCCCCAACTACAGCACACATTCGCGATCATTCCACTTTGGTCGAATGATGAGTGACTTGACCTGATTTCGGCAATAAAAGGTTGTGGGAACGCATCCGGATGTTTAGTTAAGAGATAAGAATGCGTCGAACAAGAATCGAACTGCGAAATGTTTAGAAACCAAAGGAGGAAAACGTCCGTGCCTATTTTCTGTCGATGAAGGACTTATTGTGCTCAGTTACCAGGCTCCATCACGAGCAAGCAAATCGAAAGAGACATATCGTACCTTCCATGGAGGGATCACTGATATCGCATCGTAAGCTACGGAAACGAGTGTGTGGCCTCAGATGTGTAGACAACACCGTCTCTCATCCGAGCGTCTCTCTGGAGAGTCAAGACATGACACCACGGAGAGGCCAAGGATAAAGAAAAAGAAAGAAGGTAGGTTGTGTACGTTGTCGGAAAGGTGATGCGATGTTGACTTTCCTGTGGTCTAACATGGCGCCGTCCATTACCTCCCTGCGAATAAAGTTGACATGGGTTCAAACCCACTTCTTGCCATTTCTTCTTTGGCTGCTTTCTCATGTTCGTTCTTTCTCTCGTTTACGAAAGAAGAACTACAGTTCGAGAAAGGTCAAAGACAAGGCAAATCATGCATAAAAGGGCAGGTAGATAAGCCTATATATAAGTGACCCCCAGGATTTCGACTTCAACATGCTATTTTCTTCTCGAGTCTTTAACGAGATCTTCATATTTCCTCGGTTAGTATCTCCAACGACCCAAGTTTCACATGTCCTTCATTCTTCGAAGACCCAAAATGTGGGTCGCTCATCATGTTTTGCAAAAATTTCTAGTACTTGAAAAGGGGAATTGGCCCAGCAAAAAGAATGGGTGGTATAAAGCAAAGCTCATGGTGCTCATAGGGTGCTCTAATCTTCATGGGAATCATGAGGAAGATGACAAGAAGTCGGACGTTAAAAAAGGGGGGAAATACCGGGATGTGGACGGGTCAATTGGAGATGTCTCCATTGAAAGATACGTGCTGTCTCGAGTATAATCTCTAGTCCTCGATTGGCCACGTTGAAGAAGTGGGCGTGGCGCGTATTGGTTCATGTCTTCGCCAATTTAATGATTGCCCCAAGATGGTGTTGGCCCCAATACAATACGATCATGTGAACCATGTACCTTGGAAGTAGTCTATCGATTGCCCTGGTGGTGGTTGACTTAGAAACGAAAGAACAAAGAAAGTGCACATTCATGTGGGCGTTTCTCCCTTGTCATGTCATGGTTTTTGACATATGCAAAGAGCCCGTCCAATCTTGTCAAGGGATAGAACAAAAAAAGTGGCGGAAATACAAGAGGGTTGCATTCACATCGCTTGTTGATCGCGAGTGCACAAGATGATGAAATGAACGTGCACCCAAGTGCTGAAGTAGAGAAATTAGAGAAATTGAAGCCCAAGATGACCATGTATAATGGGTGTAGAGGTTTTATGTAGGAAAACTATCCAAAAAGTTCTAAAATTATCGTGTTTTTGCTAATTTAATTATAAATCAATTGAGCTAGTTAATTTTGACCGGAAATCACTAATGTGAACTTAGCAATGCTGACGTGGCGTGACCAACTCTCATATAGATAATTTTTAACAATATAATAATATATATTTTAAATTTTAAATTTTCTTTTCTTTTCTTTTCCTTCTTCTCTTTCTTTTTTTCAATCCTTTCTTCCTTAAGCCAAATGCCAAGCATCAACAACTAGCCAAAGGCAATATCCAGCCCTGACCTCGCGCAGCAGCAGCGAAGTCAAATCTCGCTAGAGTGGGGGAGGCTCAAACTTGGTCGGAGAGGCTTGCTCTTGGCTGATGAGGTGTGATGCCGAATGACCAATTTGAGGAAGATGGGAAGGGGGAAAAAAGAAAATTATATATATATATATATAAATAAAAGGACTCTTAAAAAAATATTATATTATTATTAAAAATTATTTACATTAGTGTCGACAATCCATAAAATTGATTGGATTAACTCAAATTGGCAGAAGATGAAAATATTTAGGACTCAATTAACAAAATCAAAAGGTTTAGAACTAAATTAGTAAAAATACAGTAAGTTAATAACTTTTTTTTTGGACCTATCCATGGGTAGCCCAACTGGTTAGGGCGAACTCGGGTTTCGTTGAAGTATAGAACCGGGAAGCACCTGTGATTTAAGTGGGGAGCCATGGCGGTAGGTTGCTGTGCTAGTCTCCCCCGAGAAATAGTCGAGGTGCGCGCAAGCTGGTCCGGACATCTCGGTTATCAAAAAAAAATAATAATAACTTTTTGGACATTTTTTCCAGTTACGTGTGCAAACAAGTTGATGTGTTTCTTCAGAAATCTCGACCATGTGGCAAGTCAAAGTTTCTCCTCTTTGCTAGCATGGCATGCATAAGATAGGAGGCACTCAATTTTGCACACTTGGGCGTTGGGTGGTCGCTTGAACAAATAAGATGGTAGACATGAATTATGAAGAGAATTGATTTCATAACACATTCGAAAATGTGTGCTCGTCTCGTCGAGAAAAACCACATGCCAGTGGAGTTGAAGAATTTAGGGTTTATTTGTTTCCACTTTAATTCAAACAAACTACTTAGCTTTTCTCGTTTTCCCATCGCGATTTATTGTATTATCCCAACGAAAGAAATTTTTTTAATGTAAATCTACATGTCGAATCAACGTTCATATGTTGCCAAATTTTAAATGTTTTGAGCTAAAAAACGAGTCGGAGTGCGAATGCCCTAAGATCTAGATCATATTAAAGAATTGCTAGTAAGGAAGACAGTTCGTACAATCCGTCATCATTTACTCGAGTGGTTATCGTGGATATAAGACGATCATTGGTGGCATTATTGTTGCGGACCGAGAAGTTGTGTTGGTAATTCTGCTGGTGAATCAAGCCCAACCCTTTGCTCCCGTGGGGCATTTGGAAAGTTAAGAAGAAAAAGGGGCAGAATTTGAAATGGATCAGTTGTTGTGGACGCATAAGACCAAAGTTTGTGCAGAACAAATTGGCTAGAGAGCGTACATCTTGGTCCTATGGTCCAATTTGTGTACACTTACAGGCCAATCATGGCAAAATTCAAAGAACTGGCTGGGCCTAGCACCTTGAATTTCTAGAGGAGGCCCTGACCCAATAAACTTTCGAATGGATCAGAGAGGATGCGTCCAAAACACGAGCATGGCCCAATAGAGAAGAGATACCATGCCAATCAATCCTGTGTCGGCATAGATCAATGGTTGACAATGGAAATGTTAGATGTGAACTTAGACACTACATCCCAAGGTTACACTATAATCATCTATGGTATTGTATTATCGATGTAACGTGATATCATCCAGGAAATTTTAGAAATTAGGTGAAGAGAGGATCGGATGTGAACTAATACCGGTGTTTTCGAGGTCATATCGGAGGTTTAGACCTCGCAAAAGATGCGGAGCGGAAAATCAGGATAGCGGGCCAAGGCTACGGAATTTGGATGCGGGTGTTTTTTCTTTTGTAGAAATCAAATGGCCTTTCTAGTCGATCTAGTCCGATGATCAAAGCCACCTGTCGAAAGTGAGAACGGAAGAGCTAAGCACGAGCCCAACAAGACGACTTTCCCTATATTCTTGCTAGCATCAAGAACACTAAATTTGTCCGTAGGGAGGAAGAACATGTCTTGCGAATGAATACAACCGTCTCACAAACGCGTCGAAAAAGCAATCACATTGCGAATGAATCGATACCCACATGAAAATTTAAATCGGTCTCCCGATAAATCAGGCACGGGAATGACGCGACCGCCGGCGGGCGCCGACGCGAAACCCTAATCGCCGGCCTAGCTGGACATAACTTTCCCCCTGGAATCCTGCCCACTATTCTTCTGCCCTGGAGTGACGGGCATTGTGCTGCCCTGAGTTGTGTCAAGGTCATAAGCGAAAGCAACCTGCCCAACATCTCCTGTTTCGTTAAAGGATCCAACACAAGAAATATATTCCCGCAATCGATGATGTGATCAGGGGGAGGGGAGAGGCTCCAATCAAATCAGAAATCTGCGAGATTACGACCCGGAAATTACGTTATACTTACATAACGTCTATTCATACCCCGGATGGCGTCATCAAATCGAAAGCAACCAAAGAGAAAGAATATCTCTTTAATTTTAGCCGGTTCCTCTCCTTTCTTTTTCTCTTGTAGGAATTAATGGTTGGCTTTGATGCTTGTTTATCTTGGACCGATTGGACAGCAGTCATCTCCATGAAATTCCTTCGGCCCCCGTCAACTTCAACAATGCTGATGCAATAATTCCATAAAGCTAACTAAGAAAAAAAAGGCTTAATTAATAAACTTACGAGTGAATTTTTCGTTATTTTTCAACGTATGTCGCCTTCTTTTTCTTCTCCCCCTTTTCTTATCCGAGAGAATAATATGGGACGGCCACGGCATTAAATTATGTTTCTTTGTTTATTTCTCAAGCTAGAGAAATTATTCTACTAGTCTAAAGGATTGAAAAGACATGGTTTCTCTAGATTGTGCATCCACCCTACGTTGGAGGCCCCCCCACCTCCTTTATTCGGTCTTTGTGTTCTTCTGACGTGAGAGAATTTTGAACTTTGACATTCCATTTGGAAACTTGAGCTCCAGGAAGTGCATACGTAATATACTCAAGTTAGCAATCGAAATTAGGGTTTTGTCTTCCCAAATTTCATCCCCCTTTGAGTTTTTGACCATCAGCCAATGCGCCCGTTCTTCGTTCTTGTTCTTCGGTCGTGTTGGGTTCGGCATTATCGTAAGACTCTGAGCCTCTAAGGGTTTTCGAGATAAAATTGAGGCATTTGGCTCGGAATTCTCGAAAGGTCACATCTCGGTATAATAGAAAACTCACTAATAATAATACAATTAACTATGAGTTATAACTGTGGAACGTAATTAATTTCAAATCTCGATTTGCGTAATCAAGTTCAAGACCAATTTGAGAGGCATGGTCAAACTTCTTTCCAATAATCAAACTGACATAATCAAATCTTGCTCATGGAAAGAGCAAAGGCCGAACGAAATGATAAAGTCCTTACGATCCCTCTGTACATCAATCTATCGATCCAGAAATGCCGCATCTTATCGTATTTTGCCGTACCTCCAACACAAGAGACATTGCACCTCATACGCTCGAGGAAAATTTCCAATCTACGATCGAGGTACGTTCTTTTATGATGCATCGGCACCGATCTCCGGAGATCGGATTGTCAAGAACTTATAGAAATTCCAATTGACATAAGATTACTTGCCCCAAATTGAAAAAAATAATAATTTACAGTCACTTTTAGTTTATACATATGTGCGTGTACTTTTAATGGAATTTCACGAGAGGATGCGGCATGGACGGCTAGAAGGTGTTGTGGGACCACATTTGACCACCAAAAGGAGTGGTAAATGCTCGTGCCTCCATTGATAACTCCAATGCTTTGCTAAACGCTATGGTCACAAAGCATTCTCCTAGTTCTTCACAAAAGTAAAAGAAAGAATTGAAATGAGGAGGTGGTCGAAGTAATTTGTACCCTTAGATCCAACTTATGCGGAAAGGGGCGGTCCAGCTTCAAAGAATGTTAGAAGTGCTGCTTAATTTTAGGGTTAAATTCCATCTCTCCCCCCCCCCCAAAAAAAAAAACCCTAACTTCAAATTTAATCTCAATTATATCTTGAACTTTTGTTTTCTTTTATCTAAAGAAACATCCAACTTTTACTCTAGCTCCGGATCCGCTCCACCTGCTTGAAAGTTGCCATTAGTTCCTTCGGGGTCGTCGATGTCGTGCTGAATTATTGTTCTGCATATTGATGAAGACGCATATTTGACTGGATGGATGTCGATAATTTTCGGGAAGCTAAAGGCGAGTTTTGGACACCTGAGGAAATTTTGGACCGGAGTGAAAGTTACCGATTATCTTTCTCAAGACGAAAAAAAAAATCAAGGCAAGAGTGAGATTGCAAAATATATATATATATTGGTGCATTTTTAAGTTTTGCTAATAGATATGCAACTTTGACATCTGGTTCAAGTGGTCCGTGGTATGAAAAGATGAGATGGGGGTGTGGCTCTTGCATTCAATTCAAAACCTTCCCAAGGCACATGCTGTAGGGAAATCATAGCTATTAATATAATGATGAAATCCACCGGCTAACTACACGTGCAATGCGACCTCATCCTCGCTCTATCAATCTCGATAATTATTCTCGCCGAGATTTCGAGTCTGAATAAACAAACACGTGAGATCATCACAGCCCAGTAGCAAGTTATGTTGCGACGGACAAGATAGCCGTTCCCACAAAAAAAAAATTCAATTCAAGACCCGAACCATTCGGACCTGTACTCGGAACCATCCGGACTTGTACCCGGCCCCCGTCCGGGAAGTCACGATTTGTATAGACACGGTTTACTATTGGTTGGATTCGCTAATCCATCGCTTTGAAAAGAGATTAAGATGTCAAATCAACCGGGGAGAGGTTCTTTAATTTCTGCATGCGCCCCCCCACTTCACGTCAAGATGGGCCCTGGACAAGTGCGGATCACAGGTTGTGCGAATGGAGCATTTCCGCCTAAAAGATGAAGTCGTGCTTTGCTTTTACCCCAATGCTTGTATCTCCTCCTGTTTAAATATATACGCAGCACGGTCGATGTTGGAGCGGTCAAACACCCCCCCATCTTTTTCAAACTTGCTTTCTTTAAAAAAGACATCGTATTTTAAGATCTTACGAAAGATACATTGATAGATTAAAATAAGTAGTAATGTGACTTGTTGGGGCTGTGATTAGTGGTCCCTTTCCAGTTTCTATTTGCTTCCGGCAATTAAACAAATCTAATCTGTAATGACAGGGAAAGCTGCATCGCAGTCAGCAAAAGTAAACCCCAATTCCGGCTGAATTCCGGCGACCCCTTTCTTTTAAAACTTGTTCTTTTGTCCCCATCTGTATAATGCTTGTCTAATTTGCTTCAAATTTTCAGGCCAAAAGGATCTTCCTTTTTGGCTTTGAATTTGTAATTTTTTTTACAAAGCCTATCTTGGTTTACAAAAAGATCGAACTTGAAAAGATTAGTAGCTCCTTTAAGCACAGTCAATTACTGAATTAATGCCCCAAAATAAGATTAAAATATAAAAAGAGGGGAAAACCCCGCGCATATTTTATATAAAAATTCTAATAATAAACGATTGCTTGAGATGATAAGCATGGGAGAAAAACGGACGAAAGAAATGACATATGACGACATTGATTGTATATTAAATCAAACTGTGTAAACACTAACAATAATTTATCTTATTTTATGAAGAAGGATGATATGTACGAATTATGTCGATATTCCTTCTCATAAAAGAAGCGGCATATTCTTTTTTACCTTTTTAACTTAAAAATTGCATTTTTCTAAATTACCGACATATTTTGAATTTATGAGAAAATAATATATATGGGGGAAAAAAGGCGTAAAAGCCAGTGACCACCGTCGACCCTACATAGGCCTTCGCCACGGTGAAGTTGCCGTCGCTAAGCGACCCTTGTAGATCCTCGTCGTGCAGAGCGTGGCAAGAGCGACGAACTCCGCCATTTCGCTCCATTTCATATAGTGGTTCGTGTAGATTCTAACTTCTCCTTCCGGCACGAAGAACACAAAGAAATTTGTATGGTCCTTATGCTGTGACCATTGCAATTTGAACGTGGACATGAAGCATTTCTTCAAGAGTTTGGCATGTATTAAAGTTGATATTCAAAGAATACAAATCATAGAATACAATCATTTGGCATTTCATCTTGCAAACTGTTTAATGAATCCCAGCACTTTGCGTGGGAGCAGCGGCATGGCGCTAAGTTTTACAATCTTAGAGAGGGAGAGGGAGAGGGAGAGGGAGAGGGAGACTGTCCTTCAAGGTTGATACCCATGAACCGATTCCAGACGACGATGGATCTCAGAGCACTTGCCGAACATTCGCTCGATGAAATCTCGATGACCCATCTTCACAAATTCGAGAATGGTTTCCGGAGGGGACACAGCCCTCCTCCCTCATCACAGGGTTGCTCTGTTCATCCGACTCTTAAATGTCATGGACTCTTCGCCGGGTTGAAGGTGAAGGGTGAGAATTTGGGGAACATCTTGTCGTGGTCTCTGTGAAAACTTGAGCTTGCGATCGCCCCAATTCGATCAAAAGCGAAACAGAGAGAGAGAGAGAGAGAGAGAGAGAGAGAGAGAGAGAAGGAAAGGACATTCTCAAGACTGTAATCCTGCATCAGCTGCTGCTGTTACTGCAGCCCTACCTTCACTGTTATGGTACAGACATGGCGAGCAGCGATTTGGCCGAAAAGCTCTCTACCTTTTTCTTTAAGCCCCAGTCTATGGACAAAATCAAATGAATCTTTGCCTCTTGTATTCACTACCAAAAATTTCCCCTTTTGATTTTTACACGCATTACAGAGTCAATCTCTGTTTCCTCGATCGCACTGTTCATCGTTGGTTTCAATGCTCGATTCCGCTGCGCCAAGATCAGAAGGGCATGATGTGGGTCGTCTTGGTATCGTAGCTAGACAGGCATGGAGGTCCGGAGCTCAACTTACAAGTCTTGAGCAGATCGCCCGCCATCTGCCTCACCGGAGCCGGGCAATTGCTCTGCATCAGCAGCAGCATCTTGGCCACCCCGTTGCTCTCCGCCACCACCTCCCGCGCCCTCTGGTCCCCGAACAAGCAGCACACGCTCCACAGCGTCGCCACCGCGTGCTCCGTCGCCGCCCCCGACACCTTGAAAACCTTCTGCAGCACCGACTCCATGCAGGCCGCGTCGCCGCACAGCGCCGCCCGCCCTTCCTTGACGGAGGACGCCACCTCGAGCAGCTTCAGTGCCTTCTCCGTCACCGGGACAGTGGAGCTCGACGCGGAGAGCAGCTGCGCAAGCCGCCTGATCGATCGAAGCGCCACCAGCCTGGTCTTCGCGCGCTTCGAGACCGATATTTGGATGAGGCACGAGAGGCTCGCTTCGAGCAGGGGGGGATCGGTATCGGGAGCGACCAGGTTCAGCAGTCGGAGGACGAGTAGCTCGCACTCCGCCATCGCGAGCTTTGTTTCTGCGTCAATGGCCGCGGATTCGAGGATTTTGACCGCCGCAACCTTGGAGTCCGATTTTCCCCGTTCGATCACCATGAGAATCGAATCTAAGCGGCGGCGATCGCTTTTGGCCATAGCGCTCGCGAAGCTCTCGCGGTCCTCGAGCTTGCTCGACACCATTCCCAAAACCCTAACCACGAGCTCGAGCGTCCTCACTCTCCTCTCCGACTCGTCTCCGTCGAAGTCCAGCAGCCGCAGCAGCGCGCTCGGGAAACCCTCGATCCGCGCGAGGGAATCGCAGTTCTCCTCCGACTCGCTCGCAAACCGCAGGATCCTCGGCAGCGCCTCCGCCCGCTCGCCGGCGTCTCCCACGGCGACGCTCCTCGCCGCGGCGAGGGCGAGGTCGCGGGAGGGGGGCGAGACCGGGGGCGTCGGCGGGGGCGGTTGCTCGGAGGCGGGGCGGGCGCCGCGGGCGGAGTCGGACCAGATCCGAATGAGCCGCTGGAGGGCGAGGTTGGGGACCAACTCCCGGGTGTGGAGGACCTGCATGGTGGCGGGGCAGGTGTTGTTGCCGCCGTCGAGCCAGCGCTGGATGCTTGCGCGGTCGTAGGTGACGCCAGTGCAGAGGCTGACGGGCGACGTCATGACGTCGAGGGAGATGGGGCACCGGAAGAGGCTGGGGACGGTGATGAAGAGGTCGTCCCGGAGTCGCTGTCTCACCATTTTTTTTCTCCGGCGGAGGGGAAGGAGAAGCTTTCGCCGGCGGAGAGGAAGGAAGGAAGAGAAGGAAGGAAGCCGGAGGAGAAGGAAGGGAATGTGGGGAAGGAATGGAGACCGGGCAAGCTCGGAAGAGCGTGGTGGGTTTAAAGAAGAAGAAGACGTAGAGAGAGAAAATAGTGAGAGTCAAAGCATTGGTGACGTCATCCTCTCTTTGCCTTTGGGATTGGGGAGAACTTGAAAAGATGAAAGCAAAAGGTCGTACTATTGTCATATAAAGAACATAGATTTGGAATTTTCCTTTTTTCACATCCTATCGCAAATACATATCTTGTGAATATTTTAAGTAACTCTAGACTATATTCATTTCATGTAAAATAACTTACGGGAAAATATTTTTCTCATTTTTCATCATTCGTTTTGTAAAAAGTAAAATATTTTTATGGAAAAATAAATTCAAAAGTGAAAAAAATATTTTTTATTTTTTAGAAAGTGAAAAATATTTTTCGTATAAATCGTGCCTCTAGCAATGAGCTCACAGAGCTCAAGGCTTGCTTTAGATTGACAAGTTAATGGCTTATGGTGGTAAGTCGGAAGCTCGTTGGGGCATGATAAAACTTGTGGCTAATGACCAGCAAATGTAAAAAGAAAATTTTAAATTTTAAAATCTTATATTTATAAAAATGTTTCATAAGTACCCGAAGATATTGTCATTTTCCAGAAAAATAACTTCTTGAATTTTTTTCTAAAAATGTTATATATTTTTTTGGAACGAATGGACTCTTAGTAATTATTCGATTTCATGGAGGACTTGCCAGTCGGTCCATGAGGACCCAACCACTCTACTTGTGTCCCGAAGACATGATGTCGACCTAGTCCTTATTCACATTGACAAAAATGCTCGGCCAAAAAGAAGGGGTGCCTTCGTGACCATACACGAATAAGCGGTGTGACGAGCATCATTTGAAACTTCGATGGAGTGAATGTCCAGTTATTTACCGTAAATAAGAAAAAAAATGAATACTAATAAGTGTTGGAATCCGATTAGATTGGCTTTGATTATAGTATTCTTTGGTTAATCTAAATCTCGAGATAAACGTTCTGAAAGTCCTAAGATTTATCATGAAAGTATAATTGAGTTTTAAAATTTTCAACCAAAAAAAAAAAGATTCAATCGATCCACAAAACTTGTCAATTGGGTCAAATCAAATGACTTCACCAGTTCCATCCAAAAAAAATTTCTATCCAACTCGACGGTTTGAGAATATTAACAAAATTTTGGACTCGGTTGGACCGATTTAAAAGGTGCTAGGACCTAATTGTATAAAATTAACAAATTTTATAATTTGATTGGATTTTTTTGAAAATATTAAGACTCAACTGAGTTATAATGGAAAAATAAAATATTAATTTTTTCACTTTATGTGGTAAGTATAAATCAGTGGGCTCTCAAAGTACTATGGGTAAAGAATACAATGCAAAGCACGAACGCGCTCTTTTTTCTTCTTTTTTTTTTTTTTGCCGTCTTCTTGCCTTTTTGCCTGCATTTATGATTCGATTTCCCTTCTCTCTCTCTCTCTCTCTCTCTCTCTCTCTCTCTCACGCACGCACCCACTACCGCTCTCCGGTCTTCGGTCAACGAGAAATGCTTCCCATTCGCTGGCCATTCGGTTAACACAACGCGCCTGCTTCCCCGTGCCGCAGCACAGGAAGGACTCCTGAGTCCGCGCCCCCCGCACGGCTATGATGAGACCGGAGAGCGTTCGGACGGTCGGGATTCAAAGAGAGCAACGCGGTTGGAGAGGGAGCGAAGCAGAGGATTCGGAGGGTGGGGAGGGAATGGGAGAACGTGGGGGCGCGCCTGCTGGGGGGGACCCACAGCAGTAGGCAACGGGGCTCGAAGCCGGGCCCCACCGGCGGGTTCGGTTGGTCGGCCCGACGACCCGCATCAAGAAGTTATTCAAAGGTAACGTTGTAAGGAAACCCGGAAGTGCTTATGGCCTTTTTCTTTTTTCTTTTTTTTTCTTTTTGTCCTTTTCCTCTCTTTTTAATAAATTAAAAATTATCTCATTACATAATTATATGACAATATTAGGGAATAGGATCGTAGATTGATATAATCAATTGAACGTGGACATATAAATGCATATCATTATATATTTTTTTAACTCCTTTTCTTGTAGTGTGGATAATCAAAGTAAATATCATATTATTTCGAGAAAAATTTCAAATAAAGACTCAACGTACTATCGTTTTCTCAAATAAAAACATGAAGTGAATATTGTTTTAGATAAAGATCTAGAGTGGATACGATTATTTCAAATAAAGACCTAAATAAATCAAAAGAGGAAAATGCCCTCTGGTATAATCAAGCTCTTGTTCAGACCTTTATTTGAAACATAATCTACTACATGTCCTTATCTAGAACAATGAGAATATTTCATGCCTTAATTTGAAACATTGTCAACTTTATGTCATCATTTGAGAAAACAATACCATTTTGGATCCTTATTTGAAACTTCCCCCTGTTATTTTTCTCCTAGAAAGGAATGATCGAGGGAATCGAAACTGTATCGTGATCATATTCGTAAGAACAGGTTGCAAGTATGATATTCCAATAACTATGTGTATGAAGATAATGCATGTCAATGTGACGTTTTTATTGAGTAAATCAATTTCTACGGCGGTCCCTACATTATTACCATTAATTGCAATATATATCTAAAAAGGGTGGGGAACTATTCTGACTTTATGCTCCCTCCTTTTTTTCTTTCCACGGTTGAATTTCGAGAAGGCATCGCTTTTCTTTTTTGGTTGGGGTAAGACAAAAGAGGGAGCTTTTTTTTCTTCTTCAATTTATTTATTTATTGGAAGCATTAATTATATTCCGTAAAGTCAGCTTTTTCGGCAATAAAAATATTGATGCAATGTACCTCCAGCTGTCCGAGAGTGCTTTTCCCGGGAAAACTCCAACATCCTATTTTGTATTTTCCTTGGGGAATTTATTTGTTTGTTTTATAAATACCCCAAAAGATACGCTAGACGATTACATAAATACAAAATTTATAATTTTTGAAGTACTATTTTTATCTTATCATGTGTAATCGATTTTAAAATGTAAAAATATTGTTTCACGAGATATACTTAACAAGTGTCGCGAAAATACATATTAATGAGATTTCTGCATTAAAGAATGATCAGCACTGACTCGAGCTTTTAATTGGTGGTGGTGATTTGAATTCGTCTCTCTCTCTCTCTTGCCCTCAATGTTTGTCAGTGGTCACCTTGCGTGATATTGAAAATGCAGACAATTGTTTCCTATATTTTAACGATGCGATCATAATTATTAATTCGTAAATTTAAGAGTAAGTAGGATGTGTACTCACACGTTGATCTAGGGCTTAGGGGTGCTTTCCTTTTTATTTTATTTTTTACTTTGTTACTTTTTAATTCAAGTATGACAAGTTTCAAGTTGACTTTTCATTCAACGCTAAGCAACTTAAATTGCTCAAAACATACTACTATTAATTGGGATGTAGAATAATATTAGTTCGTGCTATTTCTACCTTATAATGTAATATAACCATATATATCTTCTTTCTAATTGTATAGTTACTCTTTTTCACTTTCGATGCAATAAGAAAGCCGCATCATATGTATCTTATGACAATATGATATCTCACTTACTTAACTTAAACCATTTACGATGGTTCATCATGAACACTGAGATAAATGTATTAATCCGTTCACGATCGTATAGCGTATTTTATGCTAAATATTACTCATTTTCACAATCTGACTTTTTATATGACAAATGCAATGCAATAATATGAGTAATACGAGTCATTTTGCACTTTAGGACTAGCTATATATCAAGGGTTTCATAAACGATAAGTTAGGGTCCGTTTATATCAAGGAAAACTGTTTTTGGAATGTTATTTTCCGATTGTTTGGTATTGGATGATAGATAAGTAATCGATCTATGAAAAGTGCTTTTCATGTATTGAAAATAACAAACATAGGTTGGGGGAAAACGTTTTTGGTAAGAAGAAAATTACTTTTTTTCTAAAATTACAAAATAAATGAAAATGAACTATTTTCTAGAAAATGATTCTGATAAAAAAATATTTTTCATTATCATGAATTTTGGTTGAAATAAAACCCACCCTCAAACAAATCTCAATCTATAACATGAAGTTTTTTTTTAAATAAATTACTTTTCAGAAACTTTTAGTGAGGTGACAAACTGGTCTCATCATCAAATAAAACCGTGCTATACAATTATAGCAATTATCACCACCTTCGCGAATCACTGGCGCTGTTACATGTCATTATCAGAGTCATTGTCATTATAAGGCACATGCACACACTCTATGATGTCATGCAATAATTTGAGAGATAGAGGTGAATTAGAAAAAGTACTCCAGCAAAAAACTTTATATATTAGTTTTTAATTACAAATATTTAGAAAAAAAATGTTTTCCTTAGTAAATCCGGAAGTGACTCAAGAGTCGTGATATGATCTCTATAGTATTTCTTTATAAGAAGAATTATTAATTCATCCATAAAATTTTCAATTTTACCAATGTAATTCTTAATTTTTGCATGAAATTCTAATTAGCCATTTTGACTAATTACTGTCGAAAATTGCTAATGGGGTGTCTAGTCATCATCTGCTAGTCATCTTTCATAGCATGTTGACATGAACAATTTATTAATCGCCACACTCACTGGAGGCTTTCGGTGGCAATTGACCGGAAAGATTACCTTGGAATTTCGCGTAAAAGTTTAGGACTATATTGACAAAATTAAAGATTTAGGGCCATATTAACAACCTTGCACTATATTTAAAAAGAATTCGGTAATTATCTTATTTCATTTAGGGCTCTCTTTAAATCATACCTTTGATGGATGTCATTACAAGTTTAGACCCATCATTTGCATGAAAATTATTATGGGTGATATCCGTGCGTGTATTGTAATCCCCTAGTATGATGTATGATGGAAGAAAAACGCGCTTTTTTTTTTAAATAATGAGGAACTTGATCTAAGTAGGGCGATTTCGGATCAATGATCTTGTGAATTGTATTAGTCGTGAGGCAAAGTGTTTGAAATTGAATAACCTAAATATAAGATCGTTTGGCCTTTGGATCATATGCCAAAGTACATGAATTGACATGAAAGATCATGCACTTTAAGGTAAGTTTTTCAATGGACAACATTGGCTAAGAGATAACTCGTGTGAAAATGATATCTCGAGAATCATTTTCCTACTTTCCCAGCATGCGGCATCGCCAGTCGTGCCCGTGTTGTAAAAACCTAAATTTCAAGTCATTTGAGAATTATTTGTACGCTCTCTCGTGATCCATGATTCAATGTCGATGTGTAATAATGGCCTTTCGAAAGCATTACCTATCAATAGGAATGATTCTCTTTTTTTTTTTTTTTACTTTGGTTGAATAAGATTACTTTGAAGCGATCTAATAGAGAATATGAGATAAATGATCCATAAACTTTAACATAATGGATAATATCGTTCTCGAATTTTCAATTTGGTCAATGTGTCACATAAACTATTAATAAATATTCAACGTAATCCCAAACCTATATAAATGTATTCTATATTACCCTTATGTTAACTCAAGTTAATGAAAAATGCTGACCCAACTTCCAATTCATTAACTTCACATAATGGACCCAAAAAAGATGTCCAAGTGGATCATTCACATAAGGTAATTATATGAAATCAGGATACGATGATATATGTCATTGAATTACGATGGACATGTTGACTAATTGTTTTCAAAGTCCAACTCGAGATATAATAATTCACGTCATCAAAACATCTGACATGCCGTTTGAGCATAGGAAAGGATTACGTTGAGTATTTATCAACATTTTTCGAGGATAACTTCGCATATTAAGTCAAAATTTAGGAATCATTTGTGTCGTTTTTCCATTTTATATAATTCTTACGAAAGGCAAATTGTGATAAAAAATACCACATGAGAATTGATAACACCCTTATCTAGGAAAATGAAATTTGCACGCAAAATACAAAGGTCAACATTGTATCTTAACATTGATCCGGATATGCCGCTTCGGGATTTCCTTGCATGTGCACTAGTGCAATGTATTAGGACCCTTTTGAAAACTTTTAATTACAATCGAAAGCCTGTAAATACGGTGCAATTATTGTCGGGTCTCCGGTGATGTCGGGTACCATCAATTGCCCCATGATGACCCCCGGAATTGCGCGCATTCATTCGTTGGCTCAGCCCGTCTTCTACTCCACGAACGAAATACCATTGATTGGTGCGTATCCGTGGGGGATTTGATTGCGCATTATACCGTCGTGCAGGCAATCATGTGAAAATTAATTGAGGATTAAAAAATTCAAATTGGAAGGTTGATTTATTTGTTTATTGATTTTGGTATCAGAGAGAGAGAGAGAAAGAGAGAGAGAGAGAGTATGTATGGGCCTCTTTGTTCTGACACCGATGAGATTTGTTGACTAGCTGGAATTTTGCGGGGAAAATTACATATATTGTATGACGGCTAATTTAGTATTGAATATTTTGACTGTACTTTAGTCTTGAATACTTTGATGATTTATCATTTAATTTTAAACCTTTTGATGATTTCCCATGTAGTATTTTCTATCAATAATCCAAATAATAGAATTATGACTATATTGGTAAATCGATAAATCATCAAAAGGTTTAAGAGTGAGTTGACCATTACAATATGTTTGGCACTTTTTGTCACAACTCTCTCAAAATTGTATGTTATCCTTCCTTGTCCAGACAGAGGCAGAACATATACTTTAGGTTTAATTATTTTGATGAAGTATGAAGCAAGAATATAATATTAGATCTAACAACACCCGGCTTATGTCCAAATAGTGGTTAAGCAATTGGATTAGAGGGGATAAATCCCATGTTTAAATCAAGTGTCGTTTTCAAGTACCTTCTACCGAAAGCAATCTTGAAGTTCATTCCTGACACCTGGTGGATGGAGCTTTAACCAATGCATATGAACGAGTCAATTTGCATCCATCCGTGAGATTAATCGATTTGGAACATTCGGTTACATTTGAAAAGGAGATATAACTGGTCATGCTCCTTGGTGTATGAACTGAGTCTATAACAATAGACTTGACCAGCTCTTTGAGCTTTTGAAAAGGAGAAACCCTTGGGTTTATTCTTCTTTTCTTTTTTTGTCCAGTTGTTGGATATGGATTTGAAGCAACTCCAATTGCTTCTCTCAATGTTACAGAATATTTGGATTTTTCTACTCGATTAATTTGTATCAATGCATGTCAGACACAGACAAACCTAAAAAAGGGGGCAAAAGCGACGAGATTTCTTAAAATGAAAGAAGTTTTGATTTGAACACGTTGATGCCACTCAGCCAACCCAAAAGATGCTAAATGTGTCCTCAAACAACAAATTGATCGTGTGGAAGTAATGCTATAACGAGATGTTAACCTCATTGGGGCACTTCTTTAGCCATAACGCGCCTTAAAACACCCCCAAAAGAACAAGTTGCGTATGTTTCGGTGTTTTGGTTGATTCGACATCGCATTTCCCTCGTTTTCGATGTCTCGAAAACCCAATGTCGCGAAGGTAGTAATCAACAAGAACCCTACTCACGGCTGTTGGTTACATCGACATGATTCTGATGGGGAATGCGATTCATGATCCGCGCAAGACGTATGCACCAATCGCTGGGAATGTCGCTGCGAACTACCTCGGCCCGATGCACTGACCAAAAGTTGACATGAATGATAACAAAAGCAAACATGATGACATCGCACTATGCATCTGCAATAGGGCTGAGTGATTTTCACTCGAGTGGAGATATTTCTTAGATCGGTTTCTGCATTTGTAATCATAGTTTGACGACGCCAATGATGAGCCTCGCACCGAAAGCTTCGTCTAGAGCGACCGGCTGGCGAGCATTTCGCGCCAAAGAGAAGGAGGAGGAGGAGGCAAAAGTAAGTTGGTTCAGCCTATCATGGAAGGAGGGGGAAATTAGGGTTTTTTCCCCGGAGCTTTTTCACTT
The DNA here is from genome assembly GCA_019926035.1 of Melaleuca alternifolia. Lineage (NCBI taxonomy): Eukaryota > Viridiplantae > Streptophyta > Magnoliopsida > Myrtales > Myrtaceae > Melaleuca > Melaleuca alternifolia. The sequence goes on along the minus strand of JAGKPW010000110.1, from coordinate 494,007 downwards.
GGTTCATGATGGTCGCGCTTCGATTGCAGTTCCCACTAGTTTTCGGAATGACCAGCCCTCTCATGATGTCCCGCCTCGTTCATTGAGGAGTGGCTTGTGATCTTTGCTTATCTCTCTTGTTCGTATGTACTCGTTTGTGTGGATAATTCCCCGCTATGTCAGCTGCAGGTAATTTTATGACAGCTTTCGCCAACACTCTCAGATTTCAAGTCGTATTTCGCCCGAGATATGGGATCGGGTTGGTAGAGGTTGGTACTTTATCGACGTGTTTCCTTTTGATAATCCAAGGGACACGAGCATGAAAACCTAATTCATTTGGATGTCCATGAAATACCCTGCAAATCTTATGATTCAGTGAAGCTCGGACCTCTAGCTTGTGCTACTGGCTCTAACCCACAGTACTATGTATGTAATTGGTGGAGTTCGAGCAGGTGACCTCCAAATCCTAAGATGTGAATCTCCCATCTCTCTAACCAACCGCTTTGATCCCGGAAATTTGCTAGACATGATAATTATCTACATGCAGAATGATATAAATAGTCTAAAATTTTTAAATCTAATGTGTAATATCATCTTTAAACTTGTAATCCGTTCAGCATGAACTAATTTTTAATGTTTCAATCTAGTCTTCAAACTTTTAATTTGTTCGGTTTGTCTCTCAATATTCCTTAATAAAGTCAAATACGTCCTTCAGTACTATTCGCAAGTTCTTATAATTATATTATTGTGCGGAGTTTAGTAACCTTTTCATTTTTTTTGGTAACCAATACCCTTTTCATTTTAATCCTTCCTAAATAAAAAAAAATGCTATATTTGTATTGGCTTTTTACCTTTCTGGTCTTCAAGTTTCACCAAAGTTCTATTTAAGTATACTTTAAAGCATAGGGTTATATTGGATCTATGTTCCTTTTATTTTAAAAATAAGTGTTCGGATAGGATATTTGATAACGGCATTAATTCACTTGTGAAATTTCATACTTGTATCAATCTGAATGTTATTCCCAATTTTCTAGATAGATAAAACTTTTAAACTTTTTTTTTCCGTCTTTCGTGTTTCCTTAATAAATTATGTTAAATAAGCAAATTAGAAAATTAAAATAGTGGTCATACCGACCTTACACAACTCTGAACAGAACTATTGTGATATTTATAGAAACCAAAAGGTAAAAGAAGCGACACATTTTTTTGTTGATCTGGGAAATGGATTAAAATGAGAAAAAAAAAGCTTATCTAAAATCCGAGTGACAATTCAATGACTATATTGAATCAATTAATAGTTCGAGATAATATTACATCGGAAAAAAGTGTAAAACTATCCATGTCTTATTTATTCATTTATAGAATTAGTCACTTTGTTCAGGAAATTAGGTTTGGTTTGGTTTGTTTATGTGACAGATTTAGTTTAAGAAACGGACGTAGGCTTGGTGATGGGAACGTACATGATTGCAGCGGAAGGACGACGACGAAAGAGACTGAACCAGTTTTGACTAAAGACGCAGCAGCTTGTCAATTTCGACAGGCAAAAGCCACATTTGGTGGGCATGCTGTGCACCAGACGGTTCTCCTGCCAAGTTCAAAGTCAACCGCACGACATTTTCCTCGTACTTTTGACAAATTTTCAGGTTCGGACCAACCACTTTCTTGACCCATGGAAGCCCCAAATTGGGGGCAATCGAATTTTGTTTTGTTTTAATGGTTAATTAAAACACAAGTTTTAGAGAATTAATGAGATTAACTCACCCTTTATTTAATTTCAGCGACTGAGTTATTGCACTATATTAGGCATATAGGAGACGAATAATACAGATTTACCAGAGTGGCATCGTCGTATGTTAGAAATGCATACGTGGTTGTCGATAACTTTTTGAAGTGAAATCTCGAAAGGCAGGTATCGAATGAGAACTCGGGTATCATGTTGCTAATAGGTCGTAATATTGAGTCCTTGATAATCAATATCAATCCCGAGAGTTAGCTTAGAGTCCTCATTTTTCTTTTTTTCTTTTTGTTGCTGTGGAGTTTTGTTTGCGGTTGTTTTGTATTCGAAGTCCATCAGTTTCATAAATTTCAAACTAGTGTTCTATTTTTAGGCATGTATTTATGAATTATATAAGCATCTTTGCTGTTTTCATGTTTTTGCTTCTAGGATTCATCCTGAAATTCACAGGGTTGTGGAGGTAGGGCATGCTATAATTTGACATTTATAATGAATCTAAGTTGATGGGAATTTCTCCTGAATTCAATTCATCCTTTTATGTGATTGAGGATGCTGACATTTGCATTTATTCTATCCACGGGATTAATTTAATTAATTATGCATTTACTAGCAAAAATGTACGACAGTTTATTGCAAGACCAAGCTGCCATTAAATTGATTCAAAGGTGATTTGACACTTCATTGTTTCTAATAAATTTATTATTCGTCACTTCAATCTTTTTCTAATAAATTCTCGATCTTTTCTATGATTTTTTTTTCTAATTTTGATTGCATTAAGTGCATGCTTATGTATGTGGTTGGAAAAGAAAGAGGGTAAAAGAGAGAAATCCCTTTTGATGGGCCTTATGTAGGCCCAACTAGGCGACAGTAATCCTCCCGTTAGAAGCGCCAATCGGTCTTAAAGGAAGCTAGCCTTCTTCAAGAGGGAGATGAAGCAGGATTTGTGATGTTATTTATGACAAATAAAGACGTATCTCCAGGTAATTACCGCATAGAGTACTCATTTAAAGGCTTGACCCACTTTAATTATATCAGTCATTCATTTCAAATGGTATCAAAGTAATGCATGGACAGAAAATCTAAGGATTTGGTGTAACCTGAGATGATGCACTATATCGTACTCGTACCTGAAGAATTCACAAGCAAAGGAGTCGATACTAATGAAAATATTCGTGTTACAAATGAGTGGTATGAGAGCAACACATCAATTGGAGATTGTGAGAACTTTGCGACATAAGGAACAAAGGGTCATCTTGCTTGATGTGAATTCAAGCTAAGGAGTCGATACTAACGAGAACATCGGTGCTATAGAAGAAGCTTGGCTCATAAGAAGCACTCCTCAAATGACTGCCACTATTTTACTATTCAATTTGGGAGCTTGACCTACATAGATTGGTTTGGGCTATCACACGCAATTATGCAAACAAACACGTCTCTCTCTCTCTCTCTCTGTGGCGCGCGCGCATGCACCTCCATTCTAGCATACCACCAACATAGGAAAATTTCTTGATTGAACCCAGATTCAGCGTACACTGATGGATCACAACAATTATTTAGTGGTTCTACATGGACCTAACAATATATAAATCCGATGTTCTGGGTCTAGGCAAGTATATCTCACCCAGAATGCCCTCCAACTCTCTTACAAAAATAATTAAATAATGAATGTGGTGTTGGTGTGAATTTGCATCTCATCTATTTTGGGTAAGCCAATTGTTGTGAACCCACCACAAGCAACTAATGAGTTGGAGAGTGGCGTGCCACGATACAAACTTTCCAGTTACGCTCTAATACCATATTCAAATGTCCTACCTGGCGGAGTGACAATTTAAATCATTAAGTGGAGTGAGACTACATGAATATAAGGGATATGATAGTAATGTATGTAATTGTAGTATTATAGTTAACAATGTTTTGTAACAATAATCAATGTTGTTTAGTTTAAAGTTTCCCATAAGTGCAGGAGAAAAAAACCCCTAAATGTTGATGAAGCGGATATAATTTCAATATTTTATTGAAACATGCTATAAAAACAATAATTTACATCATTTTATTACCTGATGTGGTTATGTTCATAAACAATATTTTTTCTCTTGAACAGAATTTTGATCAGCTTGATATAGAAAATTATAAACATAAGATTTTCATATTTCACATCAAGCTCTGCACCATTTTTTTCCTACTTAGCAACGTTTAATGTACATTATATTCGAGGGGGTCATGGCGGTGGATTGCTATGCTAGTCTCTCCCGAGAAATAGTCGAGGTGCACGCAAGCTGGCCTGGACACTTCGGTTAGAAAAAAAATGTGCATTATATTCTGTATAAGTTCTTAGGAACTGTTTGCATCTAAAAATTTTCTAAGCTTTTCCATTATACTTTCGTCTCCTGTACATTAGAATGGGGGCCTCCACCCTCGCCACGTGAAATAATGTTTCCTGCAATCAGAGCGGAGGACAGGCTAGGCATTTCAGGAGAGGAACCAGAGCAGGTCGGCTGCTTCAGCTGTCCTGGAAATCCAACGTTCTTGACATCCGATGTTCCTTTTACGAAATGGCCAGTCAAAGGCTGATCCAATCACTGTTTCGAGCTTGTCTTTGCCTCTCACTTTCGTAGGAATATTGTATTGCAGCAGGAGCGCAATCATAATTGCATACAGGAAGAAGATGGGTCCCTACCATGTTTCTCCAGATTTATAGACCTTGGTTTTCTGATCTCATATATTAAAATGTTGTCGGGACACTAGGAGATTTCGTCGATTTTTATGGGAATGTAACTGATCCGGTGATTTCGGTTGTTTCCTAGGTAAGCTAGGGTTTTTTTTTTTTTTGGGGGGGGGGGGGTGTTTAGATTATTTCGTTTCCTATGTATGTTGTTTGAGTGTAAATATTGTTAGAGCGAAACACATTATTCATCTAAGCGACAAATTATTCATTTTCCTCATTTTTCTCTAACTTGATATCGGAGCCAATAACATTGGCCACAATGTTCGGGATAGCTAGAGATACATGCGCTCTTAGTATGTTGTCAAGATGGATACTACTTGAACCAAACTAAAAATGAATGTTGAGGGTGCTCATTTTTTTAACCCGCCAATTAAAAGACTGGTCAGAGGAGGTTTCGTCCAATCAAAAATGGAAAAAGAAGAAGAAGAAAAATACCGTCTATACATGTATTGAAATTACATCACCTAAAACCTAGGTAAGACAGTTTCCTAGAAACTGTTATAAATTGTTGCAATTTTAAGAATGTTGCATCTATGATTTGCTGTAATAATAAGACTGTCGTATGTACAAGAATTTTGCCAAATATCTCATAAAGTTGTATTAATCTTTTCCATGGTTGTAATTGTGGTGAGACCAAATAAACACGCTACCGCTTGACCAAGTTTTTGGAGCTAGTTATCAATACTTTGCCGATACTATAAGTTTCTTGAACTGAACTTTTAAAGTCTTATGATTTAGGATATATGAAAGTGATGTTGATGTAGTCGCTGAAGAGTTACTCGAGTTTTCATGTGAACAAAATTTAAGGCTACGCATGGCAACGTTTCTATTCCAGGGATAGAAATAGTTCTGAAAAGAAATAGTTGTTTTCTATTTCTGTATCCTGTAACAATTTTTGAGCAAAAAAACACGTTTGGTAATTGCACAAAATTTCTATTTCTAAAATAGAAAAAGAACATAAACACGTTTCGTATGAGCCTAAATATTAATAATTTAAATTTTTTCAATAAAATTAAAAATAAGAAAAATGTATAAATTAGAGATTACATAAAATTGACAAGATGAAAATATTATTACATTAATAATACATTTGCTTAGGTTTAATAATTCTAATTGAAGATGAACCTATAACATACATTAATAATACATTTGCTTTGAGAAGGAATCAAAGCAACAAACTTGATTTAGGGCAAAACGACCACGAGCTTCAGTGGCGTGAGTTGAGAAATGGAGCAAAAGAGAAGTTAGGGTTTTCTATTTGGGGAAAAACATAATTTGTTTCCTATTTTTGTTCCCGGGAACAAGAAGTAAGTTTTTTTTTTTTTACTTCTTGTTTCTGTTCCAAAACTATTCCCAGGCTAACCTTTTATTCTGGGAAACAAATAAATAAGTTGGCGTTACCAAACAGATTTTTATTCTTTTTTTTTTGTTTCGGATAATAAAAGAACAAAAATCGGGAGAAATAGAAACATTACCATGCAGGCCCTAAAGGGCCAGATTAAAAGAAAATTTTGAAAATCTTTTTATAAATAGGCTAAATAAGAGCCTAAAGTTGGGTTGTTTTCTTGAAAGATGATTCGGAGCGGCTCTTATTTCAAATGGACGTCCAAACTCGTCAAATTTCCTTGGCCAACTTATTCCGATGGCAACAATCGGTGTAATTTTGTCCTCAGCTCTCTCGAGTAGTCACTACAATGAGTAAAACCTAACTTTAATTTGAGGCTTCTTCAAATTGAGTCAAAACAAAAAATTTCCGACGAAATTGTCCCTTAAGGTTTCCATTGGAATAAGTTGAGCGGCAAAGATTTGACCATCTAGGGAGTTTGGATGCTCATTTGGTATCAAGTCGGTTATTTAGGTCCTTATTTGAGGCACGGTTCACTCTAAGCTAACTTCTCAAGAAAAGGGGTCCAGTTTAAGCACTACTTTGAATATATTCCTAATACTTAATCTTGCAAGAGTTAAAGGGACTTGTAACACCAACCAGCTTGATGCCGTTTCATTGGCCTCGAACAATCGACCATTTCCATGTGTCCCGGTCCATTTTTCTATTTTTGTGGACCAACTTGGTTGTCTCATTTTCTCCCATCTCTTCTTTATTAATGTCGTACTTTGTTGTCCGGATTTCTGCATTGCAACAGTCTCCTCGGGCATTGAATTTGCTATTATTTAAAAAAGTTATGTTAAGTTCATCCTTTACTTCTGATAAAACATCGATATTTCATCTTCGATTTTACGACTTAGCTAAAATAATTGGAAAATTAGTGCAAAATAGTGAGATTGCTAGGGATTTATAGTAGTTTTCTTTTACTTTGTCTTTTAGATAGCTAGACCAAAACACATAAGATCAGTACACAAGATTTGCTAAATCTTCTGGACGTACGTGAGACTCATGAGATCCACGAATCACGTGAAATTTCTTCCCATTGGGAAACCACAAGACCCTTTATCGATCTTTTTCTATGTAAAGGACCTTCAAATTGAACCTCCCATTCCCCAAAAAATAAAATAAGAACAAATAATAGAGTAGTAAATTCAGTGGGGCTGTATGAGAATCCAACCTTTTAGCTATTAAACATTTCTGTGCAAGACTCACCTACCCGGAGAAAAGGCTGAAGTGGAAAGGAATAGAAAAAACATGTGATGGAACAGGCAAGGGCTTCCATGAATCTCCAGCGGCTTTACAGCACACAACCAAAGACTATTGTTGTGAGTCCCCCATTGATGGCGAACGCTGTTTGCTTTGCCATTGCTTCCTTCGTGCTCAGCTTTAGGGGACGGCTGTGGAGACCCCACGGAAAAGTGCGATTCAACTCGGCTCGTGTCTTATCGCTAGTTCGATTCCGGGTGCGCATTCCGAGCACGGGTTCGGGTACTATTTCATCACCAAGGACTGCAAAGCAAGCTTGGCTGCATCTCGAATTGACTGTGCTGTGTTTGCTTCCTTGACGTCGGTGCATGACACATAGGACCATCACCAATCAAAGGTTATATGTACTTTTCAACTTGCGAATCCGATGTCACATGAGGCATCTTTGGCCATTGTGGTATGTCGGATGGGATAACGTAAATCTTGGCCGGCATATCCTAGCCCGGTGTTTTGGTGGGACACGGTGATGAGCAAAGAGATACGTGAAATGTATTTGAGGTTGGCTGAATAAAGTGGACAAGGTTACGTCTATGTTATGGAGAAATTACACAAGATTTTCTCTTGCAAGGCAATGAAGAGAAAACAAATTGGAAGAGGAAGGTTTACCAGACATTCATGTCATTTAGGGTTGTTGAAACTCAAGAAGTATTGTATTTTGATGAGTGGATGAAAAGAGAGGGTATAAGAAAATGAAGTCGAGACTTCTTTTTTATCCTATTGAAATTCAGTATGTGATCATTTTTTCTTTCAAATCGTGACATAATTTTTATAAATTTGGATTTCGAGTTTGAGTTTGCTGATCCAAAACTGATCTTAATGGAAGTCTGGCATGTATGCTTGATGTCGTCTGACTTGGACTTCTATCTCTAAACAAATTTGGTCGAGTCCAAAATTCAGTGGAGTTTGAACTTGGATTGAAAAGAACAAAGTAAAATGAAGGTTTCCAAGGTTGACATGAGAATATATGAAAAAGAATCTTCCTCTGTGTCAGGTTTTGTTTCAGCTGAAGTAAAGTAGGTTGTTCTTCCAATAAATTACGCACAGGTGTCGCTAGAGGAGTGTTAGAGTTTTTTCTCCCTTTCCTGAGAATTTTCTAAATGAAATCTCTGTTAGAAATACGAGTAAAACATATCTGAGTTTGCTTTGAACGTGATATAAGGCTGGAAAATACTTAATTATTGAGAGATTATAACTTTGTAATTTACTGGATTCATAACAAATTTCCTTGCCATTATCTCTTCCATTAAATAAAATTTAAAACTTGGATTGAATTATGTAAATTTCTCATGTACTTTTATGTTCTTGTCTTTTTTAATTCTTATTTTCATTTCCCAAGTTTAACATTACTAAGTTCTAAGATTTGTTAGTTTTTGTGCTATTTCTCAATAAATTGCATATCTTTTAACATATGATGTATGCCGTATATCGAATATCATGAGACTTGTGATATTTCATAGCACTTGATTTGGTAATTGTCCATATCGAAATAGGATATGTACTAGAAACTTAAAAGAAATTCTTTATAAAATCACATTATGCCATATCCTAAAATTTTGTTTGAGAGATTAAATGCAATTGCGTTTGATAATTCGGATCAAGTTTTGGTACGATAATAAAATATCATATTCGATGTTTAGCAACATCCTTTGGATCGGATAAACTCAGATATATCTTGATATACTACTGGATAAGAAATTCGGGTTAGGGGGTGAGATAAATCCAAATTGGATAAAAAAAAATTAACGAAACTTAACAAAAACATTTGGCTTTGCTAGCCATTGTGCAAGACCACCTCTATGACAGTCGATCATTGTCACTTTTCGACCACCATGTAATCATCTTCGCCTTCAATCACCATCATTGACGAGTACCATTTTGCTAATCGCGCTTTAACGACTAAGGGTGTGAAAAGAAGAAGTTATACGTCGCACAATCATCCCATCTAAGAACTCAAAATCATTTCATAAATAAGCCAAATCCTTCGAGGTTGGTGTCCGAAGTAGAGTTGTGTCCATCCTCGTTACTTGCTACCTTAGTGTCGTCCACTAGTGGATCTCTGTCCACCCCATCTTCAGCCCTCACGACCCCAAATCTTTGGCTTCAGTGAAGTGGCACTTGAGCTTTGCGCGCGGCGTCCACCACCCTATTGCCTCCCTTACATCAGTCATTGCTACCTCGTTAACCAAATCGTTGTGGCCGCTACCTCTCCCGGTCGCTCTGTGATGCCCTTGGTGACCCAAGGCTTGTCTTCTGTGGTGTTCAAAGTGCCTCTAAAACGTTGAAGCTAAGTGAGACTACGGTTTGCAGGTAGAGATGGGGGTGGATCTGGCAAAACCAGCGATGAAGGAGACTAACGTAGTTGAGGGAGCTCCGGTCGTGAGATCTAGATATCATGAGAGATTGCGCTAGGTAAGTAAAGTTTTCAAAGATTTCATATCACATCTTGAATTGCACCAAACATCTGATCTGATTTTACATAATTCAGAGGATACTTAGAGGATTACTATTTCTACCTTATTTTGTCCTATCCCAATCCGTATTCGAAAGGTGAAATGCCACATAAAGAATTTAACTTTGATTGGACTGAGTTCAAATTGTATCAGTTCTTTTCTTGCGACATACTAGACAGGCAAAACCAGCATTGATTCTATCATTTCCAAAAGCATCCTTCGCTAGAAGCCAAAAAGTCATTGAACAAGCCAACCGGTTATAAATCAATTAAATATAAATTAGCTACATCACATTACACTGCATTTTAAATATCAACACTGCATTTTAAATATGATATTTCTTTCACCCGACACCTTATACGTGCACCTTAATAATACAAAATTTGGCTAGTTTTGACAAATAATCATGACATACTTTTTAAGCAAGCTCATTAAAGAATTTCTTTTTCTCCAATTACAGTTTATTGATTCCATAAAACACAAGAAAATAAAAGTATATCAAGAAAGGGTTGTGTTAAAGAGTGCCCCAAGGGCATCTATCAAGAATACTTAATTTAGAATAATGCAATTTTCAGAGCACTAGTTGTGCATTTCCGTGACAATCATTGCATAAAAAAATGCACAAGTTTCTTAACCAATTTGTTTGCAAGTTCACACCATGTACTTGCTAACAAAATCTGAAATGATATAGTCTCTCAATCAATCAATCTCGAAGTGTGCTTAAGAAATAGCTAACTAGCAAAGAATTGCTTTTTGTGAATAAACAATGGAGAACTCTTAAAGCTTTATGATGCATTTTGTTTTTTTATAAAATAGTTTTTTAAATGTTATCCTTTGTATCGATCAAAAGATTAAATGAATGAAAAATATCAAAATATCTAAAATACTTTTAATCAAAGAATATAAATATTTATTATTAAAAAATATATTTTAAATTATTTATTTTTTACGAAATAATGAATGGATCATCACGATTTATTTTTCAGGAGTGCAGTGGCTCTTTCAGGGAAGTCATTTAATGGACATCTGAGCTTGGAAGAATTGGAAGATCAGGGGTCAGCCCGAACTAAAAGTGCATTGAATTCTCCATACCAAAGTTAGACCGCAGTTAATGCTCCGAACAATTTTAACGTTTTCCCCTTTGGCTGAATCCGACGTCATTTCATGCCAGAATTTTGCTCAAAAACAAAAGTCAGAATAAAATGTTTTGGCGACAGACATTTATTACTCCTGCTTGGAGGAACAATAGGAAAGGTGCAATCCACAACTTATTGTCGTTTTTTTCTCACATGAAGAAGGACAAAGAACAAGAAGAAGAAGAAGCAGCAAGATGGTCAACAAGAACACGAGGATGAGAGATTTACACACTCATTATATACAAATCTTTGTCCATGTCTCCATATGCTAAAAAAATTAATTTATAAAATTTGGGAGATCTAAGGGAGCATGATGAACATTATTGAGATTGAGCAACACGAATTAATTAATTGATCACATGAATAGTCATTATGATTCCTTTTAATCACATTTCACACCTTCCTTGTGCATATGCTGAGTTTATTAAATGATTTATAATTTGGAACTTTATCACCTAACTTGCACTTTCGCATTTTTGCACCTCGCTCTGCACTGATTGATGCTGCTAAATCAAGGGAAGCCCCATATTATTCGTGTTATGTCAATATTAGCCTTTGAATTCAACTAGAAAACAACATTAAAAAGTTCATGAATGAAATTAATAAAGCCTCGATGATCCAACTCTCTTTTCCAGACAAACATAGACCAGATTGATTAGGGGTCAAATAGAAGGAAATCTATGATTTGACTCCTTAGTTTTCATATTACTTACAAATAAAGTCCACTCATTTGATTTACATATATTTCTAGATAAGGTCTCTCCGCAATTAATCTATTTAGTCTCGACATTTCAATTTTTGAATTACACCTTCATGATGGAGAGGCAAGTAATCTTAATATTGGGTCTCATGATCAAGTGGGAAAAGCTCATTCTCTCACTGAGTCAGTTAATAATAAAGAGATTGTAAGTGAAAAATGATGATTTCCTCTCACATATTGCCAAGAAAGGACATGTGTGAACAATTGAAGAACGGCATTAATAAATCCAATATATTGGACAATTAAAAGAGGAGTATCTGAAAAAGCTCATGTCAGAAAAGAGGGATGGGGTGTGGATTTGAGGTCAGTAGTGTGTCAGAGTGTCTGAATGAGAAGGGGTGAAAAGGACGCAAATTGCTTATTTCACTCTTCTATTCACCTGAATTGACAGTGCATTCCCTTCATTTATTAAGAAAAATGGATTGGATATACACACGAAAAAATGAACAAAAATAAATAAATAAATGTAGAGAGTAAAGCAATGCCCCCAGACTCCCCAGACAAACCCTAAGGAAGAAAGGAGGGCTTTGGCTATAAAGGTGACAAGATAAATTAAATTATTGTTCTAATTATTCTATTATTTATTAACTTTATAAGTGGGCTTGTCTGTCTTTGGCACAGCAGCTTTCCATGTCTTTCTGAATTGGAAGAATGAGAAGAAAGATTCGTCTGGATTTTGATGCGCAACTGGCAAGCAACCCGCCGTTTCTTACTGAAAGAAATATTATATCTAAGGTTCTGTTTGTTTTAGAATGCAATGTGATTGCTTAATTCACATGCCTTGAAAGAAAAACTTCTAGAAAATAAAATTATTAGCATTATTGAAATAGATTTTTTATGCAAAGTCTTTGTCTATTGCATTGAGTGAGCTAGCACGTGGTTCTGCGAGATATATGATTAACATAATTGCAGTAGCTCATAAACCTCGTATTAGGTTGAAGTTAGGTTCGCGTCATCCTGAGAATTGCCTCTCTTATATACACCCGAACAAAAGCTAATCTTGTATGAGGAAATACTCTAGATGTTTGAAATCTTAAGTACAAAATGCAATCGAGTTATTAAACTTTGATATGACGACAAAGTCCTGAACCAAGGGCAACCTAGTACTAGTCACTCTGTTAATGTAATTAATTCCAAATTATTTACTAAAAAATGCAATCCATTCACCAAATTAAAACTGAAAGTACAATTATATGGTTGCCATGTAAACATTTTTCTGATGCTAAGTGGTAAGCGAGCGTTGTTCATCAAAAAAAAGTAAATGCACTTTCTCAAAATGATTTTAGGACATGATTGCATTGACTAAAATCTGTAGGTTTCGATTGCATTTCGTATACAAAATTTAGGACTTTTAATGCACTTTCCGCAAATCCTTTTTAAGTAAAGGGGATCTAAAATTCAATCTGAAGTTTCTAGCTGTTGTTAAGATTGACTTGTGGTACGTAGGTTAGGATTTCTCATACGCCCCTTGCAAAAGTTTACTTTAAATGCATCGTGTTTTCGTGCTATCCCATTTGATGTCGAGATGTGTGAGGATATGAATAGATAATTCTCTTTGACCGACAATACAAAAAAGTCGGTTTATGGGCCTTCCATGAGTGATTTATGAGCCTCGACATAATCAGATTCTTGAGTTGGAAAAAAATTGCCAAAAATGAAAACAAAATGGAAAAAAAAGGAGAAGAATCAAGAAAAGGGAAAACAATGAGAAAACGAAAAGAAAGCACATGCTTGACCAATTGTGTAGCGTAAAGATGTGTGAGTTAACTTTGACAAAATAATTCTGACATAAAAAAAAAACTATATGAAATATGAAAAGAGGTGTAGGAACCAAGTATATGGCATGGGAAAAAAATAACAAGTATGTGGTGTTTATTTGGCAAAATGTAGCGTAAGATGTTGAAAGAATTGGATACTCATGAGTCACGTCTATATCTCTCATGCCTATTTCGCTCCATGGACATTTTCAAAAAGTATTAGCTCGCTGTGATCGTCGCATGCATGCCATGCCCTTGCTTTAAAATCCCGACCCAATTTCCTTATTTAATGCAAAATTACTAGATGGAAATCGAATTTTTTAGTGAAAAAACAATCAATAAGTGGAAATTACCTCTGCCACGACGTTAGCAAGATTAGGTTGAGTGAGTGGTTTGCGTAGTCTCATTTGCACGAAATGTAATGCCCGGAAGAACTCGCATCTATGCATTGAGTTTAAGGTGTCCTTTGCTCAAACGGTGAAGCAAAACGATCCCTCGTTTATTAAGTTTTATTTACCGTAGCAGAATTGCTTGTGTTCTGTTTTAGAGAAATACTTTTGGAGGAAACATGCCTTTTTCTTGGCATGGAAAAGGCACGTGAGATTGATGTGACTCATGGCCATTCAGATTTTTCATACATCATGCTACTTTCTGTGGAAGTGTATCGAGATACTTTTGGTCAGTAGATGGGGTACTTTAAGAAGAAATGATGGTTGATGGGGTATTTTGAAAATACGAGACAAAATGGGTTAGTTGAAAATTTTCCCTCGAATTTCAGATGTTTGGTACGGTGAACCATGATCTATTTCTACCCTCTGGTGCAGGTTATATTGGAAAAAGTATCAAAACAATCATAAATATATTACATTATTATTTATGCAATTCTTAATATTTTAATTGAGCTAATTTACTCATAATTTTTTTGTATTTATGTTAATTCAGTCAATCTGATCAATTTATACCATAAATTGTTAATATGGACGTTAATTGTCCCACGTGACATGGTTGACATTGACATGGACTCTTTCAAAAGTAAATTTTAAATAAATTTTGAATTATTTTTTCCTTTCATTTTCTTTCTTCATATGGTTGGCAAGAGCTACATTTGCTTGAGTGAGGTTCTCCCTCGTCGCCACAATTGAGAGTTGGCTTCACTGAGGGTGAGGGTTGATCTCATCGAATTTGGCGAACCCGACCCTGCCCCAAGCCATGGTGGCCTCGCCAAGCATTGCTAGGCGAGGGCGAGGCCTCGAGAGGCTTAGGCAACGCCCTAGTCAAGCCTCATCCTTGTCCCTGCTCTCGCCTTTGCCTTCACTTAAGCAAAGTCTGACGAGACTACCATGACATAGGTGAGGATTGGGCCTCACCAAATCTAACAAGCTCGACCCTTACCTGAACTAGGTTAGCCTCGTTAGCACTCGCCATTGCGCAAGCAGGTCTTGGCAAGGCCCATTCTCACTTGTGGTAGTGAGGGTGACCCTTGCTCTGATGAGTCCGACTCTCACTGGTCATGTCTTATATCGGCCATCGGTAGAAAGAGAGAGGAAACAAAAAGAAAGAAAAAGAAAGGAAAAAATATTTTTTTTCAAAAGTGTTAAAAATTTTAAAAAAATATTCACGTACGCTAACTATATCACATAGGAAAATAAACATCCACTAGCGGCTTTCGGCCTAAAATGATTGGATAGACTGAATCGATACAAGTGCAAAAAAATTAGGATTAGATTGATATAATAATTTTTATTATTAAATTTATATTAATGCAATACGTTTATGACTTTTTCTTAATACTTTTCCCATATTATATCCATCAAACGTTACACTTTTTAAACTTATATTCTCTCTTTTACATATCCAAAAATACATCTAGTTTTGGAATAGTAGGAGGGACGATGCATAGAAGCGATCATTGTAGGTTAGTGTTTGCACTTACCCCGTAGGAGAAAGCTGTGGCTATAACTTGTTTCACTAGAGATCAACGCATAATAATTAATCTTTAGTTCATTTAACCCCATGATGACCAAATAGTGAAACGTCCATCATTGAAATCTTACCCCTCCTTCAAAAAGTGTTAAAGATGAAATTCAACTTTGATTAGATGCAATTTTAATGTATAACCTAATTTTAATGTAGAGGGCTTTCTTTTGATTAGACTTGAGAGAGAGAGAGAGAGAGAGAGAGAGAGTCCAAATCTTGTGACATATATTATTGGCCTTGTTCTTGCTTCAGTTAATCCCGCTGTAAGGATCAATTTAAAAATTAAAGGGGGACGTGGAAGAGAGCCCTCCTCCTCTCTCCTCTTTTACCCTTTTGCGCTTTGCCCCTTCTTCTATGCCTTCTTTTCATGACGTTTGACACAGTGAGGGAGCGAAAAAGAGAGTACGAAATTGAAGACGCTCTTCTCATCACTTTCGACCAAGCAGAGACCCATTCAAAGAAGCCTTTTCTTCCAAGCCTTCCTGACTTTCTGCTTCCGCCATATTCAGCTGAAGAAGCTTCTGATTTCCTCTCTCCTCTCGTCTCTTCTCTTCTCCTCTCTCTTTCTCGCTCACAAACCCTCACACACACACACACACACACACACACACCCCGAAACACACAAAACCTCAATCTAACGCGCACGCACGCTCATGCTCTAGCTCACCCCCTGTGCATCTGAAACTTCCCATGTTTCCTTCTCTTCACCCCTCACCAATAGCCCCAGGAACCCACAAACCCAAGCGACCGCAATTCCCGCAACAAGCAATGATCTTCTTCCACAGAAGGCCTCCGACGACTCCGACGGCTCCGCGTCTCTGGCTGTTCCTGTTGATGTCCCTCCTCTTCCTCCGGCATTGCCATGGATCGTCAAGAAGCACCAACACTTTCAAGGTGAACGGCGACCACTCCAAGTCCCGGAGCATCGGCCACTTCTCCGGCTACTTGCCGAGAGGCCTTCCAATCCCGGCCTCCGGCCCTTCAAGGAAGCACAACGACATCGGCTTACAAAGCTCAAGATCATCGCCTTGACAGACAAGGAGAGAGAAAGAGATCAATTCTTTTTTTTTTTTAACAGAAGGTGACCCTTTTTTTCTCTTCTTCCTCTTCATTTTCTCCAAGACAAAAAAGGCAAAAATTGCAGAGCTGCTGGTGGGGTACTGTACATGGGGGGGTGGTGGTTGGGTAAACTCAGTGTTTTTCTTTTGGAGGGTTTCCGTGATGATGATGGTGGTGGTATGGCATTAGGTATGCTGTCGATTCCTCCCTTTGTACTGAAGGAGGGAGGAAAAACGATACTGGTTAATCAATTATCACTTGCGTATACACCCTCGTTTCGTGCTTTTGGGCTTCTGAGTCTGCTTCAAACGTAAGAGATTTGGATCATTCAGGAGAGGTTGTCAGAGATCTGATGATTCGAACTTTTGTTCACGCTGCTCACGACTGTTCGTGGGACTACTCGTGTGGGTAAAGCGTAACCCCTAATGCATGCAAAAGTTCTTTGGTTTGTAGTTTGTACCGCAAGTCCTACGCTTCATTTTCATTCTCGTTCTTTTCTGATCTAATTTTGTGTTTCCTTTATTCTTCCAGCAACCTTTGTCATAGAAACCTGAACGGAATTAGCATTACCATTCTCATTTCTTGCCATTTACTTTTAACCCAATAACAAATTCGGAAAAGGAAATGGAGAAATTCCAATTTCAATCCGGACCGTCCCCTAACTTTCATTTCATTTTTGTTCTTTTTCTAAAATATGAAGTTTATGAATCATATCTTCCAATATCTTTTTGATAAGTTGAAGTTTCGTGGACCATTTGTGTTTTTCTTTTTCTGGGCCAACAAGCATTCAATGAAACAACGAGACTACTGGTAAAAAAAAAAACAAAAGAGAGAGAAGACAACCAACGAGATGAATTGTGAGTATCAATATAAGGCTCCAAAGATGTTTGCTAGAGTTATGCGCCGCAGAATGTTGGTGAAACCTTAGACGCCGTCGTTTGTAAAAACCTTAAATTACGACCAGCCATTTCTATTGCACAAGCATTTACTATTAAGTGATCTTCGGTGGAGAATCTTCTTAATTTGTTACTCGAAAGGATTTCTCGATTCGCAAGCTAACTTCGAGATATTAAGAATCAAACTTGGCTCTAATTTAGTGCGAGGCGTATAGTATAATTGCTTTTCCAACTTAGCTAAGTAATTCACTATCTAAGTTAACGTTGATAAAGAGAAAGAAAAAGAAGGTTATTATTACTTGGAAAAAGGAAAAAGATTTACAAAAAAAAAGAAGAGAAAAAGACTCGTCCTTTATGCGTAGTCCTTGACTTGCGCCTGTTTTTCATGAGAAAGAGACTGTCCAATTATTACCCCAAAGATGTCCATGTGTACAGATATAATGTCACGCTATAATACAAAGTTGCGAGCAATTGATGAGGTCACCACTTAATGGCCATAATACAAAGCTGAAATTTCTAAAAAAATAAAATAAGTGATTTCATTATTGGAGGAGTACATAGTATACGGGTATTTGAATATTATCCTATTATTGGGAAATCATCAAGCTTCCATGGTTTTCTAGCACTTATGGTGACACCAAACTAATTTAATTTAAAAAAAAAACTCTTCAGCTAGGATTAAATGCTTGTGCCGCCGAAATTAATGGACGTTGTTGGTAATTTAGGTGTGAGTTGGTAAAATTGCATGCTTAACCTAGTGATCTTACATGTGTACTAAATTAAATACGGTCGGAACCTAACGATAGAGATCTTTCATTCAATTGGTTAGGTGGCTAAGAACATTAGGCATGGATCCCTAGTCTAGAAGGAAAAGTGAAAGTATAGGGAATTGAAATTCATGTTAATTTGTCCTTAAAATAATTATTGCTAGTTTTCATTTAGAGTCAAGGGACTGTTAGATTGTGGGTCATTGCGGAGAAATTTTTCTTATTTCTTCTTAAGTAATCAAAGACTTAATTTAGAAACAAAAGGGGACAAAAGTCAATATTATATAACCCAAAAGTCAATAGAGTATCTTCCTTCTGTGTACCATGTGAGGTCTCTCAATTCTCAAAGAGGCCACCTTGTGGGGAAAAATTCTCCATGTAATTCTTTTATTTGTTTAGTGCCTCATTTTTTTTGGGTCGAAGTTTAGTGCCTCATTGACCAGCAAGACAATGATATTTGTGCTCAACTCCTTCCTTGTTTCATGGCGAAAAGTTTTATATAAGATAATTGAACTGAAAAAAATAATTTGCCCAATTGGCTAAGAGTTAGAAATGCAATGATGACTTTTTGGCATTGGTGGACCACCATTTTCTGAGAAAAATAATAATTAGGAGAGCCGATGGAAATAATACTTTGGATCTGATGAATCATGAGTTTCGAAGCTATGAAACTTTACTTTTGGCACGTTTGTTGCATAAAGATGGTGAATGTATGATGAATATTTTTATAAGCACAAGGTAAAGAGGCAAATTTTATATTTTTTTCCCTTTCTTGGTGGTGATATTCTTGAGTAAACTTACTTGTGATATATATTCACTTTGACTCTCGAACCTTGCGATTTTGTCATTTGACATACGAGTAGATTATCTCTTAAAAGATCACTAAACTTGATAATGCTCTCATATGAACATGCTTATTATTGAAGTTTTAATGTTAAATATTGCCGTTACGTCAAAGCATGTCTCTTATAATATTATTTCAGCTTCTCATATATAATCTAAGAACACTTTTATCGAGTTTTGCGGCCAACTAGGTTAGTTCCTATCCATGGTCCATTCTACAAGTCTGTCAGTAGTAGCATTTTATCTCAAACTCTTGCCTTTGCGATTGGGTCGTTATACGTTAGGCCTTTGATAAGAAGAGTCCTATTTTTTAGTACATTTGTCTGCTTGATAGATAATATAAATGTCGTGAAAATTGGCTTAAAATCTCGCGTATTTTAAAGTCCGATGAACAATTAGAGAATGTCCATTCAAGTGATAATGATAATTAGACTCCCTCTTTTACTTGATGATCAGATGTAATCTCATCCAGGGTAAAAAGCACGGGAGGTCCCATCATCATGCTTTAACTAAATCTCGATTTTCAATCTTTACTTTTTCACATGAAGGAATAGGATTGCAATAGCCATCTCACAAAAAGAATGGGGAGGTTTCTAGCAAATCAATTTCAATTAATGATGACCTTAGTAAAGCAACAAAGAACGAAGGCTAGAAAAGAAAAAAATAGAGAGAGAATGATTTAAATGTCAATTGGCCGACAAGCAAAGATCGATACGACGATCGATCACTGTCAATTAGTCAAAAATTATGTGAAGCCCGTGTAGTTTTGACATCATGACACGAGAAGAAGAAAAGAGAGTCGATTTTACTAACTTGCCAGCCTGCAACTCTCCACTAGAAAACAAAAAAATTAATGAAAAAGTCAGCATGGCACCAGCTAACGAGATTAGCTATGGGGACACACGTTGATGTCACGACAGGTAATAACAGATTTTGGGGTGTTTTTTTTCCCTTCTTCATGTTTCCCATTTTTCATACCTAATTTCCGATTCGTTGCAATTTTTCTAGCCTCAAACGACTTCGGATTGACTGATTCGAATATAATCTAATTCTGGAAATTTGATTGGGAGTTTGATTTTACGTTGTTATGCATGGTGTGGAAGTATTGTTGGGTTTGGGCCTTGTGGCCCTTTGTCCTTATGACCTTTTGGGTTTAGAGTCAGTTGCTTTTTAGCCCAAGTGCCGAGTCTGGTTTTCGGGGCTTCCTATGTGTCTCTGATGTGACTCACTTGTCTATGAATATAATTCTTCTTGATGATTTAGGGCATGGATGCAGAGGCTATCTATAAGTTCACAAATTGGTTAAGTTCGGGCCCTTGGCATGTGCTGGGGAGTCTTGACTTATAGAAGCTTAAATGCGGCCGATAAAATTTGAAAACTGACAATTTGAAAGAACATATAGTTAGAGGAGGATTTGTAACAGTATATAAAGGGCTGATTGGAGAGAAGATGGTTGCCATGGAAGGACTCGATAAATTCTTGGCTGAAGGGGAAAGAGAGTTTCAAACTGAGGTTGTAGTCATAGGTCGCGCCCACCATCGAAACCTAGTCTGCCTCCTTAGGTATTGTGCGGAAGGAACGAATAGGCTTTTGGTGTATAAGTACATGAGCAACGGATCGCTTGCGAACGTACTCTTTAATAGTCCCGAAAGCCGACGCTTTAGGGACGAAAGAATGGAGATAGCACGGGATAGAGCCCGAGGAGTGATATATCTGCATGAAGAGTGCGAGACGCAAATTATGCTCTGCGACATAAAGCCACATAATATACTCATTAACAAGAGGCGTGCCAAGATTTCGGATTTTGGATTTGCAAAGCTGCTAAAATGCAGACCAAACTAGAACTTTCACTGGGATTCGAGGGACAAGAGGTTATGTGGTGCCCGAGTGGCACCGGAACAAGCTCGTGACTGTGGAAGCAGACGTTTACACCTTCGGCATTGTGCTTTTAGAGATCATTTGTCGCCGGAGGAGTGTGGACATGAACTCTCTGGAGAGCGAAGCCATTTTGAAAGAATGGGTTTGTGAATGCTCTTGGAAGGGCGACATGGGGAAATCGGCCGGTGATGAGAAGGTTGAGGAGGAGGAATTGATGGCCTCTATCAAGGTCCCACTCTGATGCATCTCGAATGATCCTACACTTAGTCATTATTGAGGTTGATATCTTGTATTCTGTTATCTAAGAGACATATTGAGTGGTTCCGAAAGGCTCTCTGATAACATGATAGCATGAGGGTCTCGCTCACCGGTGAGCGGGTGGGAGTTCGGGGGGGCCACCTCGGCTGGGGTCGTAGGGGCCAGTGCTCCCAGGCCATTGGAGATATTTTATGTTCAGTCATGCAGAATCTATATGAAGAAGTTTCCTATTTTAGGCTATGTGGGCAATTTTGTAATTTGTACAATATAGGATTTCGCTATATATGTTTAAAGTGAAACATGTCAAAATGGTTTATCAGAAAGGGCAAGGAGAGTTGGTGTATACTTTTCTTTATTATTAGTGAAATATATCTAAGTAAGCAGAAAATTTCCCCTGCTAAACTACGTAAATTCTTGTGTTGTGCGATTTTCATTATTTTCTTGCATTGTTGATAAGATCGAATTCAGATATTTGACACTTCGATGAAAAGGGTACTCTGGATGTTGGAAGTGCCCAAATCCCCATGCCGGCTATTCCTTCATCTTCCATTTGGGCTGACGAAGGTCTGTTGAGTGCTCAACAGATTGATGTATATAATGCTAAGGAATCAAGAACTCCTATCTGAGAGTCCTCGATTTCGAGCAACATATGTACTCATACGTTTTGCCATTAAAATCCGTACACATGATCTCATTTTGCGTATAGCCTTAATTTAGCTACGAACGCCGGTCACTTTCCCATGCTATATGGAGAATCGTTGCAACGTTCCCACTTTATATGGTTGACAGATTGAAGCTGACAACAGGGGTGATGAACAAGGGTTATTGTCTCAAAGCGCATGCTTTGTTCAACTATCGTTTCATTCTCTTCAGTCTTCACAATCTACGTCTTCAGACTTCAGGGCACATGTTGCTTCAGCCATGAAGCGTTGCTTGAACTTTAAAATGAGGATGGCATGGCGATGATCCTCCAGATTCTTCTTGCTCGGGGCTCGTGCCAGCCAGGCCAATTGTCTTTGTAGTGCCTGTACTAGTTATGTAATCAAAGCTCGTTTCAAAAGCAACGAACGGGTGTCGAAACATGGTCCATTTGCTCGAACATCAAAACTTATTAGGGACTCGATAGTTCCTGGGATGAATATTGGAATCTCATACCTTATGAAGTGTTAGGAGGGCGTGTGTGCACAAAAAGGAAAGAGGACACTAAGTGTGGTCACCTCGTCCCCGGACGAGTTTGGGACGAGAAATCTATTTGGCAAATTCTCATTCTCATTCTGTTGTTGGGACGAAAAAATGGCTGGAGATGGGTTTTGAACGAGAAAGGAGAACCAATTTTTTTTTGGTTTTATATTTTTGGGACGAGAATGAACAATACCAATTAATAAGCTAATTTTTTTATATTTTATTTTTATCTTTTGCCGTCGCCACTGGTCATCGGCCACTGTCACCACCCATCGCCGGTCGTCGCCGTCGCCAGTCACCAGTCATCGGCCATCGTTGCCATCCGCCGCCGATTGTTGCCATCGGCCACTGATTACCTGTCACCATCGCCACCGGTCACCGGACTCCGTCACCGCCCGTCGCCGGTTGTCGCCGTTGGCTGCCAATCGCTGGTCACCACCTTTGTCGCTGGTAATTGGCTACCGTTGCCTCCCGCCACCGGTCGTCACCGTCGGCCGCCGTTCATCGACCTTGACCGCCGGTCGCCACTGGTCACCGTCGCCGCCCGCCGCCGGCCACCCCATTTCCTTTATTTTTCTATTCTTGGGATGAGAAATTTTGTGCAATTACCAAACAGATTTCTGTTCTTTTTCTATTCCAAAGACAGAAATTTTGTTCAATTACCAAACATGTTTCTCTTCCCAAAAACTCATCCGAGAACCATTTCTTAAAAAAACTCATTTTAAAAAAAAACTATTTCTGGGACGAGAATGGTTACCAAATGCGCCCTAACGGTATGGTTGAGACTTTTAACAGAGAGGGCCTCTCGTAATCCATCGAGAGCATGATTTTCTGCCGTAGTCAAATGCATTTTTCGGAATGTCTTTATAAAAAGATTTACCACCTCCTTACATAATCCGATCCTTGGAAATCTAAGAAACCTCCGAGAGAGAGAGAGAGAGAGAGAGAGAGAGAGAGAGAGAGAGAGAGAGAGTAGGTTTGATGTTGAATTTTACTGCGGAAATATTCATCTATGATCTCCCGTTGGTGATGGTCCAAAAATATCTCAAGTTTCTTTTTGGACTATATCAAAAAGTTAGAGACTGCAATTCTTGATGGGTAAATGAAACCATCTTAATCACGATACCATCAAATAAATACAATCGATATTTATTATTGGTCTGCCTTCAATTTTAAAAAAACTTCATACATTCATCGTTGCATGAATGACATATATACTTATAGTTAAATTTCTAGCCGAATTCTTCCACGTGTCAATCATCTAGTAGTGTACGTGTAACTTAACTTTTATACCGATGATGGACTCAATAACAATTCATAACTTTATCAGCAAGTGATGAGAAAAGTCAAAGTATTCTAGATAAACCTTCGGAGGAAATTCTGTTAATCATAGCCATATAAACCCGCTAAATAATATTTTGGAAATCTGGACTTTTCTCATGACTGAGAAACACGACTTTACTGTCGTGTCTATGTGACCAGTATAATACACGGCTCACATTTCCTCTAAGCTTAACCCATCTGGTGATAGTAAGACATGGTAGTTAAAAGGAGCTTTCTAATATGAATTTTCTTGGGAAATTAAGAATTTATGAACACTTGTTAGGTGGTTTATGAATTTTATAAATTCAACGATGAGAAAAATCTCATTGTTGAAGAATATATGAGTCAAAGTTGATTAATCTTTGATGCTTTGATGCATTATGACTATTACTATTCCAAAGATATTATTTCTCCCCATTGTTGTTACTACCGAGTTTAAAGAAATTATACATATAGGATATACACTCAAATCACAGAGAAATAAGTTCAGACAGTTACTCAATGTCCCTTTAGAATGTGCTATCAAATTTGGTCTAATAAAGAAGAGAGAAATACACAAGAGAATGTTGTGGAGAAGTGAAAGTTGTTATTGACCAACGGGTGTTATTGGTTTATTGATATATAACTCAAAAACACATCTTTTGAGAGTAAGTACCTTATAGGAACCATCATCATTTGTCATGATCAACGGTCAATTCTCTTTATGTCAATAATAACTTCTTTTCATGTCCAATTCAATTCTTTTCTCTTAATTATATATGAATAACAAACTATATCACCATTTATATGGTCTTGTTTTTCTCCATCCCCAGTAGAAGGAAATTTCCGTCACCATTTAATATGATTGGTGGACTAAAAGTTTTGGTACCAACTGCATATAGACTTGACTAAATATAAATGTGAGCATTATTCACATTTGTAATTCACCAATCGAAAAAAGAATTAGATTCCAGATTTTTTAAATTCCTCAAGGTTGGCCAAGAACAGAACTACAAGGGATTTGAGTTTGACATCGAGCACAATGGATCAATCTCTTTGTTTATCATATAAATTTTCGAAATGGGCCGAGCTTCGTGAAACCTCGTGTGCACTTTTGTCTTTGTACTATCCCTTTCCTCATGAGTTTATTTCCTATTGAATTGGATCCCTTTGGTCAGTTTTCATGAACAAATTTTATTCTGATGACGAAAATAAGTCCATTTTTGAGCGATCAAATCTCGAGACCTTGAAATACACCATTGATTATACGAACTCGAGAAATCCAGATGAACAGCTCAAACACGAGAGAACCCATGGTAAAATGAGGAACCAAACTTAAAGCTGTGAATCATGGACCGGTCTCTGTGAAGGTCTTGACTAAGGCTTGTGCTGCAAAATTGCTTATCGGCGTATTTAAAAAGCCAATGTTTCATTCATTTGCAAAAACAGCACATACAAGGGCGATTAAGGTGGCAGCGGCGGCTTGAGATGTCATGCTAGAACCGAGGTTTCGTCGAAGCCGGCCGCCTTGCGGAGTAGGAAATGTCGAAGATATGTAGGAATCTTCAAAAGGAATCCAGCAAAGCAAGCCTACACTGCATAATAACTTGAGAAAATGATAATTAAGTCCGGATTGAAGAATTCCTGTACCAGTCAAGCAACATAAAATATCTAGTACCCCTGAAGAACCCTTGACGTTTTTTTATGTCGGAGAAGCAGTTGATGATATGTCGCAATCAGTCCCGTCACGTCTGACTTTGACTTTGGTACCCTAATCTTAATTATTGAGAAAGAGATTGGTGGCCGGCCGATGCTCGACTCGTTCCTAGATGATCCTAGTTTCGCATTTTCACTGACATTACTCTAGCAATTCGCAGTAGTCAAACAAAAGCAAAACATCAAATGAGCCATTCGCAATAAGACAACGTCTGAATTGGGAATTAATTTTTCGAGGAAGGCCATGATCTCGCCTAATTTGTCTTTTTTGGATTATTAGGCGCTTAAAAAAAATTGCACCCCATGACTAGGTTCAATGCCGTGGTGGTGTGGGGAGTTCTTCTCTAAGCAACCAGTTAAGAAAACAACAATCGAACCTTGGATTGAAGGATTACTCTACTATGTTAAAAAAATCGGATCACTTAACCTGCTTTTGTTCTCAACCATCCGATCTTAGATTGGACGGTTGAGGTCAAAAAGCACTTCTTTAAAAAAAAAAGAAAGTAAAAAGCCTCCTCCATTTAATGGGGGCCGTCCGATCTCATATTGGACGGCCCCCAAAAGCAAGTCAGGTGATTCAATTTCTATGTTAAAACGACGTAGAGAGAACTGTAATGACGACACGTGTTCCTGAAAAGCACATTCACAATTATTTCAACCGATCAAGATCATGCTGACTTTGCCTTACTTATCCCAACCATGGTCGCTGAGAAAGGGACTGGTGCTAACTGGTACTAATTAACCCTGAATGATTTCAAGAAGATCAAGCATTACATGTTCTGTCATCAGATTGAGCAATTCAGAGTCTCCATCTTCTCAGCATGGCATCCATCATATGTTTTCTGTTTCTTTTGGCTTCTGCTTCTCTTGCAAAAGCTCAGCAAGAAACAAGATCAAACATAACACAAGGTTCTTCCCTAAGTCCAACCGGTAATTCCTCTTCTTGGCTCTCACCTTCAGGACTCTATGCCTTTGGGTTCTACCCTCAAGGCGAGGGCTACGCGGTTGGAGTTTTCCTGGCTGGGATCCCGCAGAGAACCGTCATCTGGACTGCAAACCGGGACGATCCGCCCGTCTCTGCTGGTGCCACCTTGCTCTTCACCAACGATAGTCGCCTCACACTGCGATCCTCACAAGGTCAAGAAACTAATATTACTTCGGCTGCTCCGTCGGCCTATTTGGCTTCTATGCTTGATTCGGGCAATTTCGTGCTTTACGATCCTAAGGGAAGTGTGTTATGGGAGAGCTTTGACTACCCGACAGATACCCTTTTGCCGACCCAGCGCCTCTTGGCAGGCCAACAGATAATCTCTAGTATCTCGGCAATGAACCACTCGACTGGGCTATTTCGTCTCAAGATGCAACATGATGGTAATCTGATTCAGTATCCGGTGAACACTCCGGATACTGCTCCGTATTCTTATTACACATCTTGGACGGGCAAAGCGGGAGACAATGTCTCGCTCAACTTTGATGTTGATGGTCATTTGTTCTTGCTCAACGTCACGGGCTACGTCATATTTAATATGACACCCGGAGGATTACCGACGAAGAGCGCGATTTATATCTTTAGGATTGACTCTGACGGCTTGATGAGATTATATTCGTATGATTTGAACCAAAAGGGGAATTGGTCGGTCTTATGGTCATCTACGAAAGACGAATGTGATCCAAAGGGTTTATGCGGCCTAAACGGCGTTTGTGTCAGTAACGACCAACAAGCTCACTGCCAATGTCTTCCCGGATTCAGTTCTGTTGATCCAGGAAATTGGGCAGCAGGCTGCAAGAGGAATTTCACTGCCGAGACTTGCGAGACAGGAGATGCAAGTGCGAGTTACACCATCCAAGCTGTTGATAATACCCTTTGCGAAGATGATTCGTACTCGGTCATCTTGTCAACAGATAAAGATGGGTGCAAACAGGCCTGTCTGGAGGACTGCAGTTGTGAGGCTGCCCTCTACAATAGTGGGAATTGCAGGAAACAAAGGCTTCCATTGAGGTATGGAAGAATATTGAAAACTGATCCGACCAGCGTTCTGATCAAGGTAGGCATCGCGAAACCCGTTAACGGTAAACAAAACAAGAAAGGGATAACCCGAATGGATTTGCTATATGTTAGCGTTTCACTCCTCGCTTTTGGATTCTTTATGATGGTTATATCTCTAGTTATAATATGCAAATTCAATATGTGGACGTACCAAAGGATCCGCAAGAATATAGAGGTTGGTTTAGCGAAAGATCTAGCACCTCGACTGTTCACCTATGCAGAACTTGAGTTAGTTACCGACGGTTTCAAGGAACAGATAGGTAGAGGAGCCTTTGGAACAGTTTATAAAGGGGAGATTGGAGAGAAGATGGTTGCTGTCAAAAGACTCGATAAATTCTTGGCTGAAGGGGAAAGAGAGTTTCAGACTGAGGTTGAAGTCATCGGTCGAACCCATCATCGGAATCTAGTCCGCCTCCTCGGTTATTGTCTAGAAGGTATGAATAGGCTTTTGGTGTACGAGTACATGAGCAATGGATCGCTTGCGAGCGTACTCTTCGATAGTTCCGAAAGCCAACCCTTTTGGGCAGAAAGAATGGAGATAGCACGGGATATAGCCCGAGGAGTGCTATATCTGCACGAAGAGTGCGAGACACAAATTATCCATTGCGACATAAAGCCACAGAACATACTCATGGACAACAACCGTGCCAAGATTTCGGATTTTGGACTTGCAAAGCTGCTAAATGCAGACCAAACCAAAACTTTCACTGGGATCCGTGGGACGAGAGGTTATGTGGCGCCCGAGTGGCACCAGAACAAGCCCGTGACGGTGAAAGCAGATGTTTACAGCTTTGGGGTTGTGCTCTTGGAGATCATCTGTTGCCGGAGGAGAATAGATTTGGACTTACCGGAGATTGAAGCCATCTTGGAAGAATGGGTTTGTGAATGTTTTTGGAATGGCGAGATCGGGAAATTGGCTGGTGACGAGAAGGTTGATGAGGATGAATTGAAGGCCGCTATCAAGGTTGCACTTTGGTGCATCTCCGATGACCCGACTCTCCGTCCTACGATGAAGAGAGTTCTGTGGATGTTGGAAGGAAGTGCCCAAGTCCCGATGCCTCCTATTCCTCCATCTTCCATCTGTACCGATAGTAGTTTTGTTTGAATGCTTAACAGATTGATGTATTAATGCTGGGGAATCAAGAACTTGTATCTGAAAGTCCATCAGGGTTTCGACTACTATATGTACACCTTAATGTTTGTTCGTCAAATAAAGTACGCATGATCTTCATTTGTGTGTATAGTATAAATTGATCACTTTGCTAGAGAATTTATAGACAGAATGAAACCGACTACAGCAGTGGTGAACAACGCTTATTGTCGCAGAGTGCATGCTTCATTCAACTTATCATTCCATTATCTTCAGTCTTCACAATTTATATCTCCAGACTTCAGAGTTCTTGTTGCTCCAGCCGTGCATGCTTTGTTCGTATTTGAAGATGAGTATGGGATGGCGATGGTTTTCCATATTCTTTTTAATCGAGGCTCGTGAGTAGGCCAAATGTCTTCATACTAATATTTAGTATTAACGTCATCAAAGTCTGTATACAAATCCCAACTGGGTGTTTGAACATGCTCCATTCGTTCCAACATCAAAACTAATGGTTTCAGCATCTTACACGTCTCTTTTCCATTGTTCCCGATCATATCTTGGATACTTGATTGTAAAACAGGCAAAAGTTTGGACACTTGCGGAGTCATTACCTCATAAAATGATCTGCAGGACAGCTGGTGGTGATGTAGAAAGGTTGAAAGTAATGAAAATAATTACTAAGACCAATCTGCAATGGTTGTTCTTCTTTGTCAGTAAGCAGAACGGGTTTGTCGAGAATAATACTAAGCAGTCCGAGTCAATTAAGACAGATTAAAGAACGGCACGGAAAGAGCGATTCTGACAAGGTAAATAGACGGACCTTGACTTGTATGGATGCACTTACTTGGCAGATCTCGCTCCGGCTAAGTTCCATTTCACAATCTGCATGTCTATTCACTTGCCGTGATATGCTGGTTGCTGACCGAGTCCACTTGACCAACAGACGGAAAAAAGTTTGAAATTACGGCAGCAAATACTCATATATAGATGGTTTGAAATCTCCACCGTTTACAGACCAAAATAATAGAAAAAGGATTGATGTTTGTTAAATCGCCATGAATTCTTCAGCGGGGTATTTCATGGAGCAGAGAAGCAACACACCCTGTGCAATAAAGATGATTGCATTGGATAGCATGATGGTTGTGCAAACATTTTGGCGATAAGAGTTTGCACAGGAGATGGGCAGTTCTGCAAATGACCTTTGTATCAGTTTTATCAGCGTGCTTTCTTCTGTTCCAATCAAATTGCCTGTTCCATGCGGCAATTCTACTTGTCAAACTCGTTACCATCAAAATCATCAAGTGTCTGCAAATGCCCGTGCAATGAATGCTTAGATAGCGAAAACCTAATCACCTGAAACACAACTGCATACACAGACTGTACTCGACGGCAAGTCCAGGGACGGGTTGCCCCTCACATCCAGGATTGACTCGCCAATAGCCTGAGAATTTGCTTCAATCTTCGTCACAACTTGTTCAATGCCATGTTCAAAGGCAACACACGTGCTTTGAAAACTCAAAACAGGCTGAACGCCCCAACAGGTGGGACTGGGAACTAGCAAGTAGCAATAAGTCTCGGCTCTTTTTTTTTTTTTTTGGGTCATCTTCTCGTTAAAAGCATTTTATTATAAATCCATTGAAACCGTATCTGAACCAGTTTAACCAAAGCTGGCGAATAGGTGACAAGTCAGTGACGAGGGGTGTTGAGGGTTGAACTTCCTACCGACCTTGAGGATTTTAGCTCAGATCGCGTAAATGCCATTTGAGTAGTTTCTTTCTCTTTTTGGCCAGTACGCTGTGTAAGTGGTTCAGGGTAAAATTGTCTAGAAAGTTCTAAACCTATTGCATTTTTGCCAATTCAATCCTAAACCTTTTGATTTGGCCAATTCAGTCATAAACCTTTTGGAACTTTGCCATTTTAGTCATTCCGGCGACTTTATCTCGGAAAATGCCTACGTGGATGTCCGTGCAGTACCTCTATCTTACATGGCCGGACCGGTTAGTCACCGGCAAAACGACGTTCGTTTCATGCTTTGACATCACTCTCTTCTTGCATCAAATTGAACACTTGCCCAACTCCTCAAGAACCCTAGCTCAAAATCGCTCAAATTGGCACCCCTGAATCGACAAATCGCTAAAATTCTTTGGTTCTTTTGTTGGCACTAAAGTCTCTCAAATGATTTCGCTCAAAATCCCTCAAATTGGCACCCCAATCTCAAACGACAAGGTGTGCGCTGGGAGACTTTAATGCCAACGAAAGAACCAAGGAATTTTAGTGATCGATTCGGGGTTGCCGATTTAAGTGATTTGGAGCTAGGGTTTTTGAGGAGTTGGGTGAGTGTTCAATTTGGTGCAAGAAAAGGGCAATTTTAAAGCATGAAACAAATGTTGTTTTGGTATCTAGCGACCACATCAACACCGCTGACCAATCGGTTTGACCATGTAAGATAGTGGTGCCGATGTAGGCATTTTCCAAGATAAAATCATCGGAATGATTTAAATGATAAAGTTTCAAAAGGTTTAGGACTGAATTGGTCAAATACTAAAAGGTTTATGACTGAATTGACCAAATAAAAAAAGGTTTAGGACTGATTTGACAAAAATGCAATATATTTAGGACTTTTTGGACAATTATCCCAGTGGTTTAGCGAGAAAGACGTTTTGATGTGACAGTGTATTGAAGAAGGACACACTGCTTCATCCAGATGCTTGGTTATATGGTTAGATAGAGATGCAAGAATCCCCAAGAGACACCAGATCTTGTCCTGAGTCTGAGACTTTGTCAAGCAAAAAGGTTAAGTTAAAGAGACTGATCTTGCGGCTTGTTCTGAAGTAAAAAGATGGAATGATCAAGAAAGTGCAAGTTCGATAGCTAAACATCGATGGGGATATGTTGGACGCTGAGAAGGGAGCAACTAGTCGAGGCTACTAGCTCCGAATCTAGGGCTTCGAAAAGATTTTGTGAACTCCGATGCCCAAGCTGCAATGTCTATGTTTCAATCTACCGGACCACCTGATTTCGTCCTCTCGAGCCTATCGTTTGGGGTATCATAGACATCTATTGTGAGGTATTAAAGGTACTTTTATGGGACCCCAAATTACGACGTCTATGGTTGTGTCCAAATCTCTCAAGCAGTAGTGCCAGGGAAAGGAACCTTAAGCTATATATTGGTGATTAGATTTTCCTCCATGAAAAAACCAAATCAACATCAAAAGCTAATTAAGGATATTGATATAAACGAATTCCTTTTTAAAAAAAATATTATTATAGTATTTTGGGCTCCAACAAGACCTTAAGGAGAATTGACATATTGGCCTACTAGATGGTTGACACCTCACCTTTCTTTACTATGGCCTTTTTAATTCTCTCTTTTCCATCTTGAACAATGATAAAGAGAAAAAGCTCAAATTTTTTTATTTAATAATGCTCAACATATATATAGACACACATACATTAGAGATCGAAAATATAATAGGAAACAAAATAAATCTCAAGCTATTACTTTACTCTGCACTCCCCCTCAAGCTGGAGCATATATAATAATCATGCTGAGCTTGTTACAAATATATTATATCATCCAATTCCCTAAAGGTTTTGTAAAAGCCGCGTTTTGGACCCGGTTCGCATTTACGGCCTCGGGGAAATTTTCGGGAAATTTTATAATTTCCTTTAAATTTCGCGGCAATTGTGAAAGGCTCTTGAATTGTTGAAATTGGTTGTTGAAAATTTTAATTGGGCCCAAAATGTCAAAATCTTATCATTGGGAAATTTTAAGAAATTTTAGAAAAATTTCCCAAATTTTTATGAATTTTTAAAGTAAATTTCCAATTTTCGGAAATTAAATTATTATTATTTTATTAAATTTCCGAACCGGCCAGCAAACCGACCGGTCCAACCGCGTGAACCGGAAGGTCCGACCCGGTCGGACCGGACTACACGCGCGAGGCACGCGCTCGCGGCTCTCCCTTCTCTCCTCTCTCTCTCCCCTCTACGACATTCTGCCGAGCAGTTGGTGTGTACGCAACCGCGAGGCCACGGGTCGGCCCAACGGCCGACTAGCCGCTGCCACCACCTGCCTCCTGACCTGAAAGGATCGCCGAAGTGGTCGGTAGCCAATGGGAGGCTGCTGCGTGGCGTCAGCGAGCTGATTTTTAGCTCGCCCTCAACCACCCTACTCGGTTAAACCGAGCTTCCACTCCACTTTAGACCCACGCCATTTCCAGTCCAGACCTCTTCTGCCCTCACCGTTGGTGCCATTGGAGAGCCTGCAACGTCCTCTGTTCAGCACCACCCACTGCCGCCTTAGGTTTGGCCGGAGCTGTCGCTGGCAGCCCTCGAAAGAGGGCTTCACGGTTTGGTTTTTCTAGGTTTTCCAGAGAAACCCGCGACCTTCAAACGGTGAGATCTCTCAACCTCGAGCACTTAGGCTCAAACCGACCCCACCAATCGACTCCTAAGGGTCTCTAAACCTCGATTTTGACTCTTGTTGGGTTCCATTTGGTCTAGGTTCGCGAGAGATCAGCTGGGTTTGAGACGAGCTCAAACCCTAGCTCACCGGAGCTCCAATCCGTCGCCGACGCCATTACAGCCATTGCCGCCGCTCGCCGTGGGTGTCTTTTGACTCGCAACCACCTCGTGGGTGAGTCTAGCTGCTCCTTTTTCCTCGATTTGGTCTGGAATCCTCGGATTTCAGCTCGAGAACCCTAACCCCTATTTTGGAAACCCTAGAATCCGAGCCAACGGCTTCATGACCGAATTTCTCTCAGCTCCGACCACCCCAGCTCACGGCACCACCACTGTTCGACGCGTCGGAGGAATAGCTTTCAGATCCGACCGGTCTCAAGCTTCAATTTGGCCGGTGGAGGAGAACGGCGGTCAAACCCGACGTGCCCCGACGACTTGACTCGGGACCCAAAAAGACGAACCGGGTCTGTGACTCGCCGGAGAAGACAACCGTCGCCGTCGACGGAGCAGTCGACGTCGCCGGAGACTAGTCAACGGGCTAAGCCATCAGCCCAGCAACCCGGTCTAGCAAGTCGGCCCAGCGCCTCGACCTGGGACTAGCCCAGGCCAGGCAGCTCGGCCTAGGGAGCCAGACCCAGCCGCGAGGCCCAGCCCAGGCGGCCCGAGAGAGAAAGAAAAGAAAAGAAAAGAAAGGAAAGAAAAGAAAGGAAAGAAAAGAAAAAAAAAGGAAAAAAAAAGGGAGAAAAGGAAGAAAAGAAAAGAAAAGAAAAGGAAAGGCGGGCGAAAAAAAAGAAAAAAAAGAGTTATTTTCTTTTGGCCGTCAGCAAGTGTCTGGTTCAGTAGAGTGGAAGCCAAGAGACTCACAAGTGAGTGGACTCTAAACCTTTATTAGGCGCATTTACTGCTTTACTAGAAATTGGGTAAAATTGGCTAGAATGGCTAAAATTGTTAGGATTCCCAGAAATTGGGATTGATTGATTGTTTGCTTGATTGATTGACTAATTGACTGATTATTTGGCCGCATAGAATGGATGGATCGACTGGTGATAGCCTAGTGGTGACGTTCCTCGCTGAATGTGAGAGGCACCTTAGTACTATAGTTGGCGAGTGGTGGTGCCGAGGGTACAAGCACTTGAGAAAGTTGAAAAAGTTCAACTTGGGCGTGGCCGTGGATTAAGCACCTTGAGATGGTAATGGTGTCGGTCTCGTAATTCATATTATTTTTGGGAGTTACTTAATTAAATTAGCAAATTAAATTAGCCTTGCAATTTATTTATTAAATTCGATTATAAGATTATTAGTCTTGCAATTTATTTATTAAATTCAATTATTAGATTATTAGCCTTGTAATTTATTTATTGAATTCGATTATTAGATTATTAGTCTTGCAATTTATTTATTAAATTCGACTTTTAGATTATTAGCCTTGCAATTTATTTATTAAATTCGATTATTAGATTATTAGTCGTGTGGTTTAATCCGATCAATTACTCTTGGCGACCATGAGATGGGGAGTCTTCCGGATTAGACTAGTCGCAAGTACTATGTGCAGTATGATAGGATCTTGGGATGTGAGATGTTAAAGTTGGTTCCCTAGCTAGGATAGTTGGACATACTGTTTAGAGACTGAGAGTTGGGAGGGATGTCCTAAGAACCCTAGGGTAGGGGTGTTCCTAATCTAGGGTTAGGGTTTGTTCATTGGGATACCAAGTATCTCACTCCACCACCCTTACCATCCCAGGACCCTACTATGGACCCGGAGCAGGAACTCTCCGACTTGGAGGACCAGTTAGAGGAGGAGAACCCTCAGGAGGAGGAGCCGTTGGAGGAGGAGCCGTTGGAGGAGGAGCCCATCGAGGAAGAGGACTGGGATCAACAGGAGCTGGAGGTGGAACCTCTGGAGGAGGAGGACCCGGAGGAGGACTCGGAGCTGGAGCCTCCCTTTAGTTCAGACAAGGAGGCAGAAGACCTGGAGGAAGAGATATGAATGGTCCCTGACCAACCTATCGATAGAGGGTGTGTGATTAACCAGAGGGTGAAGGAGTCCGGGATGGTCATAGAGTCTCAGAGCCAGACCGAGTGGATTTGGAGCATCCCGAAGCAGACCTGGTTTCCACACCAGCATGTAGTGGAGTACATGGGGTTCCCAGAGACCAAGATGGAGTACCTGTCGGAGCAGTGCGAAGCACCTTGGGGAGGCTACGAGTCTGGTTACGATGATCCCGACGGGGGAGATGACTCAGAAGATGGGACTGTTATCGACCCGAAGCCTCTTAGCGTACGTGAGTGGTTAAAATCGGTTAGTGCACCGTAGGCTAGTCCACCCCTTTTACCCTTCCCCGCGACTTTTGATTGTACAGCTGAGCGGAGGCTTGAACCTTAGGACTTTTGATATTTCCCTCATGGTCTGATCTCTTTTGTATTTTGGAATGATGTGGACTCGTTATGAAGTTGTTTGTAATGAAGTAATTTAAGGTTTCTATCTTAGTTGTTCTTAATTTCTGTGATTGAGTATTGGAGTCGGAATTGCGGCGGGAGTTGAAGTGAAATTGGATCTTGAAGGTATGCCTACGTCTCCGAAGAATCGGGGCGTGACAGCTTGGTATCAGAGCAAGGTTGTAACCTAGGAAAGGTTAACCTTCTTTTGGAGTGATAAGGAGTAGTTGAGCTAGCAAGAACAACTAGATAGGACCCAATGAGTTAAGGTTAAGTCTGATCATGAGGACAAGGATGCAAGACTGAGATTAGCTCAAGACCCCCACTTGACCTCTAGGATTGGTGTCATCTGTTTAGCCGCGTAGGCACGACGTGGGACGTGCTTAGCAAGGCCGAGCACTTGACTAGAGACCATAGGGTTGAGTCTATGTTTAACCGCATTGGCACGGTATGGGACGTGTGCAGCAAGGCTGAGCATGAGACGAGTGACTTAAGAGTCTAGTTTAGCTGAGTTGGCATGGTCTATAACGTGTATAGCAAAGCCGAACTAGGACTTGTGGTTTCGACAGGCAAGCAGTCGACTTCTCAGAGTGATGAGACTGTACCTCGGTTGACACACGGCTGGGTTGTCACGCAATTCGTGACCATGACCTTCCTAAGAGAAAGGATTCAGGCTGTGTCTCCGTCATTATGGTGAAGGTGCGTGGTACCAAGAGAGGTAGCCACTTGTGCACAGTAGTCGATGACCTGACGAGGTCCCGACTGTAGACCCGCGGGGTCGAGCGTGTTGTACCTTTGGTTGACGAGTTGCGTCTGTTGGTCGGAAATGACACCCTTGTAGTAGTGTACTTAGATACCGTGTTTTCCTTTTCTAATAAGGGTGTCCCTTTAATTCAAAAACGACTGTACTACTGTAGATCATGCATTACTATGAATGCTAGCTGAAATCCTCCAAGAGTGACGAGAGCGTCGTAATGCTGATTACAGGAAGGCTAAATGGCCAGACTTGGGAGACCTCCACGGAGGAGGGCGACGATTGGTCGCTTTGGGGTTAGAGAAGCTGATGCCCAAGGAGATCCCCGTGTCGAGGGACTTGTAAGGTCTCTCGAAGACCTACGAGAGGAGGTCCGACAACAAGCAAGGAACTGGGAGGCCGCTATAGCAGCTGCAGTAAATGCCGCCATAACTGCGATGAGAAATGAAAATGCTGCTGGAGCCTAGGGACCCGCCAGGGGAGGCGAGGAAGGAGAAGTGGAAGTCCCGACTCCTGTCCCTGTAGCAGGAGGTGTAAATGGGGAAAGGAGGAAGCAAAGACGGGTCGGGCAGTTCCTGAAACTGAAACCCTAGCTTTCACGGGAATGGGAGACCCTGAAGGAGCTACTAAATGGCTGCTGAAGTTGGAGAAGATCTTCGAGGTGATGGAATGCACCGACGAGGATTGGGTGACATTGGCAGTGTACCAATTGCAGGGTAATGAGAATCACTGGTGGAGAGCTACTAGAGGCATCGTCTTCCCTGAAGGCATGGTACCAACTTGGGAGGCTTTTGTGGAGGCCTGCAACGAGCAGTACTTTCCAGAGTTTGCTAGGGATGCAAAGTTGGCTGAATTTCAGAGGCTACGCCAGAACAACATGTCGGTAGTAGAATATGAGGTGAAGTATGCTGCCCTAGCAAAGTATGGAAAGAGATTGATAGAAGACCTTGTGGATAGGGCAAAAAGATTCCGGGAAGGGCTGAAACCCGAGATCAAAACGCAGCTAGCACCCTTCAATCTGCAAGATTATAAGGAGGTGTACACTAAAGCTCAGATGGTGGAGAAGGACATCAACGAGAGGACAGCCGCATCTGGGTCGCGGTTCTTCACCAATAGGAGCAACAATTTTCGGCAAGGAAAGAAACTAGTGTCAGGGTCAAAGAAGCCCTTTTCAGTCAATCGGAATGGCAGAGTCAAGAAACCCCCTTTCCGACTGGAGAGTTGGTGCCGTTAGTGTAGGAAATTCCACAAAGTAGGACCCTGCCCCATGAGGAATGAGGGATGCTTCGGTTGTGGCCAGCTGGGCCACATGGTTCGAGATTGCCCCTAACGCGCGTTCAGGACGCAACCACAGCAGCAAGTTGGGCAACTGGCGGGAATGGTGCCTCCCCTCTTATTGGATCGACCCTCAGCTCATGGGAGAGTCTACGCAGTAACACGAAATGAAGCTCATAACTCAGGAGGAGTTATAACAGGTACCATCTCCCTGCACCGCTGTCTCGCTTATGCTTTATTTGATACGGGAGCTACCTACTCGTTTATTGCCGAACGATTTGTGGAGTTGGTAGGGTTAGCTGTGGAACCCTTAGCCGTAGTCCTTGATGTTTCAACCCCGATGCATGTTCATATGTTGTCCACTAATGGGTGTAAAGGGTGTGAAATAGTGATTAGCGGGGAGAAGGGGTTGATTGATCTGGCTGTGTTAGACATATATGATTACGATGTGATAATTGGCATGGATTGGTTAACCAAGCAAGAGGCTACGGTAGACTGCTCTAGGAAAGTGATAAGGTTCTGTCCATCCGAGGACTCGAGTTACGAGTTCGTTGGGAGTCACGGGGGACCATCGACCATAGTTGTCTCCTTCTTGGAAGCAACTCTGTTGTTGGAGGATGATTGTCCAGGTTACCTTGCAAGTGTTGTGGACACGACGGTCGAAGGATCGGAGTTACAAGAGATTGCTGTAGTGCGAGAGTTTCCCGACGTGTTTCCAGAAGAATTACCTAGATTACCTCCGGAGAGGGAAGTCGAGTTCGCCATTGAAGTACCCCCTGGGACGGAGCCCATTTCAAAGGCACCCTACCGAATGTCACTCTTAGAGTTGAAAGAGTTAAAGGTGCAAATGCAAGAGTTGCTGGATAAAGGATTCATCCGCCCTAGTGCTTCGCCATGGGGTGCGCCAGTACTTTTTGTAAAGAAAAAGGACAGATCCTTAAGGTTGTGTATCGACTACAAATAGCTGAACAAGGTGACGGTCAAGAACAGACACCCGTTATCCAGAATTGATGACTTATTCGACCAGTTGCAAGGAGCTAAAGTTTTCTCGAAGATCGATCTAAGGACTGGATATCATCAATTAAGGATAAAAAAGAGGATATTCCGAAGAGCGCTTTCCGAACTCGGTACGGTCATTACGAGTTCACGGTAATGCCGTTCGGGCTGACCAACGCCCCGGCAGCCTTCATGGACCTAATGAACAGAGTTTTTAGGGAATATCTGGACCGATTAATCATAGTGTTCATTGATGACATATTGATCTACTCGAAAAGCCCCGTGAAGCATGAGCAGCACCTAAGGATCGTACTGTCTGTACTACGTGGACACTCACTCTACGCGAAGTTTAGTAAGTGTGAGTTTTGGCTAGACCGCGTAGCATTTTTGGGTCATGTAGTATCGGGAGAAGGAATTTTCGTGGACCCTACGAAGATCGAAGCAGTGATGGATTGGCCAAGACCCACCACGATGACGGAGGTTCGTAGTTTTCTGGGTCTGGCCGGATACTACCGACGGTTCGTGGAGAAGTTTTCAAGTATATCGTTACCATTGACTAGCTTGCTGAAAAAGGAGACGAGGTTCGATTGGACTGATAAGTGTGAACGGAGCTTCTAAAGACTGAAGGAGAAACTGACCATCGCACCGGTTCTGACCATCCCATCAGGACCGGGTGGGTACGAAGTCTATAGCGACGCGTCTTATCAAGGTTTAGGATGCGTGCTAATGCAGCATGGATGAGTAGTAGCCTATGCATAAAGGCAATTGAAGTCACATGAACAGAACTATCTGACGCACGATCTGGAGTTGGCGGCAGTAATCTTTGCGCTTAAGATCTGGAGACATTACTTGTGTGGAGAAAAGTTTCCGATTTACACAGATCACCAGAGCCTCAAGTATCTATTCTCTCAAAAGGAGTTGAACATGAGACAGCGTAGATGGATGGAGCAACTAAAGGATTATGATTGTGAGATTCTGTACCATCCGGGTAAGGCAAACCGCGTGGCGGATGCTCTCAGCCGCAAGTCCTCTCTAGCCTCCTTAATGGTCAAGGAATGGCGACTACTAGAGAAGATGAGGAACTCGGAGTTTAAGTTTGAGGTTGGACACCTGACTTGCTTGTTGGCTACGTTACGGATTGAGCCTCAGATTCAAATTAGGATTAAGGAATTACAACCCACAGACCCTTTCCTTCGGGAAGTCCTACAGTCAGAGGAAGAACAGAGGAAACCTGAGTTCCAGGTTTCAGAGGGTGGAGTTTTGAAATTTCAAGGAAGACTCTGTGTGCCCGACAACCAAGAGCTCAAGGAGGAAATCTTGTCGGAAGCACACCGAAGTAACTATAGTGTCCATCCAGGGAGCACGAAGATGTATCAGAACTTAAGACCTCACTATTGGTGGAACGGGATGAAAACTGACGTAGCAAAATTCGTAGCCAAGTGCTTGACCTGCCAGCAAGTCAAGGCGCATCACTGCAAGCCGGGAGGTCTCATAAATCCTCTAGAGATTCCGGAGTGGAAGTGGGAACACATCACGATGGACTTTGTGACTGGGTTACCAAGGAGCCAGTGGGGTCATGATATGATTTGGGTTATAGTGGACAGGCTAACCAAGTCAGCCTACTTCCTGGCGGTACGCAAGAACCTTCCCGTTGATCGATTGGCAGAGTTATATGTGGCTCAAAAAGTCAGACTCCACGGAATACCTGTAACTATCACCTCAGATCGCAATCCCTGATTCACTGCACCATTTTGGAAAAGTCTACAAGGAGCGTTGGGTACCAGGCTGCAATACAGCACCGCTTTTCACCCTTAGACTGATGGACAATCTGAGCGGACTATTCAAACCCTTGAGGACATGCTGAGGGCATGTGTTTTGGACTTCAAGGGAGGTTGGGAGGACCAACTACCTCTAGTCGAGTTTGCGTATAACAATAGCTTCCAACAGAGCATTAGGATGGCCCCTTTTGAAGCACTGTATGGACGAGCCTGTAGGACTCCTGTCTGTTGGGATGAGGTAGGAGAACGAAAGGTTTTGGGGCTCGAATTGGTGCAGCAATCACAGGATGCAGTGAAATTGATCAGGCAAAGGCTAAAGACGGCCCAAAGTCGTCAAAAGAGTTACGCAGACCGAAGACGCGGACCATTGGAGTTTTAAGAAGGAGACCATGTCTTCCTAAAAGTATCACCCACAAGAGGGACATCTCGTTTCGGCGAAAAAGGAAAATCGAGCCCCAGATATGTGGGACCCTTCGAGATTTTGGAGAAAATAGGAGTTACAGCTTACCGTTTGGCCTTACCGCTAAACCTGGAGCAGATTCACAATGTCTTCCATGTGTCGATGCTGAGGAAGTACGAACTAGACCCATTGCACATGTTAAGCCATGAAGACCTTGAACTGGACGACCATGTTTTCGTATGTAGAAAGACCAGTAAGGATCGAAGACCGAAAGGAGCGGACGCTCAAGAACAAGGTTACTCCGCTGGTCAAAGTCATCTGGCAGCACCACGATGCAGAAAGCGCCACTTGGGAAAGCGAAGAGACCATGAAGCACCAGTACCCCCACCTGTTCGAGAGTTAGAAGTAGGAAATTTCGGGGACGAAATTTCTTAAGGAGGGTAGGTTGTAAAAGCCGCGTTTTGGACCCGGTTTGCATTTACGGCCTCGGGGAAATTTTCGGGAAATTTTATAATTTCCTTTAAATTTTGCGGCAATTGTGAAAGGCTCTTGAATTATTGAAATTGGTTGTTGAAAAATTTTAATTGGGCCCAAAATGTCAAAATCTTATCATTGGGAAATTTTAAGAAATTTTATAAAATTTTCCCAAAATTTTATGAATTTTTAAAGCAATTTTCCAATTTTCAGAAATTAAAATATTATTATTTTATTAAATTTCCGAACTGGCCAGCGAACCGACCGGTCCAACCGCGTGAACCGGACGGTCCGACCTGCTCGGACCGGACTGCATGCGCGAGGCACGCGCGCGCGGCTTTCCCTTCTCTCCTCTCTCTCTCCCCTCTGCGACATTTTGCCGAGCAGTTGGTGTGCACGCAACCGCGAGGCCACGCGTCGGCCCAACGGCCGACCAGCCGCTGCCACCACCTGACTCCTGACCTGAGAGGACTGCCGGAGTGGTCAGCAGCCAATGGGAGGCTGCCGCGTGGCATCGGCGAGCTGATTTTCAGCTTGCTCTCAACCACCCCACTCGGTTAAACCGAGCTTCCACTCCACTTTAGGCCCACGCCATTTTCAGTTCAGACCTCTTCTGCCCTCACCGTTAGTGCCATTGGAGAGCCTGCAACGCCCTCTGTTCAGCACCACCCACTGCCTCCTTCGGTTTGGCCGGAGCTGTAGCCGGCAGCCCCCAAAAGAGGGCTTCACGGTTTGGTTTTTCTGGGGTTTCTAGAGAAACTCGCGACCTTCAAACAACGAGATCTCTCAACCTCGAGCACTTGGGCTCAAACTGACCCCACCCATCGACTCCTAAGGGTCTCTAAACCTCGATTTTGACTCTTGTTGGGTTCCATTTGGTATAGGTTTGCGAGAGATCAGCTAGGTTTGAGACAAGCTCAAACCCTAGCTCACCGGAGCTCCAATCCGTCGCCGACGCCATTACAGCCCTCGCCGCCGCTCGCCGTGGCTGTCTTTTGACTTGCAACCACCTCGTGGGTGAGTCTAGCTGCTCCTTTTTCCTCGATTTGGTCTGGAATCATCGGATTTCAGCTCGAGAACCCTAACTCCTCTTTTGAAAACCCTAGAATCCGAGCTACCGGCTTCGTGACCGGATTTCTCTTAGCTCCGACCACCCCTGCTCACGGCACCACCACCGTTTGACGCGCCGGAGGAACAGCTTTTAGATCCAACTAGTCAAGCTTCGATTTGGCCGATGGACGGAGAACGGCGGCTAAACCCGACGTGCCCCGACGACCCGACTCGCGACCCGAAAAGACGATCTGGGTCTGTGACTCGCCGGAGAAGACGACCGTTGCCGTTGCCGTCGCCGGAGCAGTCGCCGTCGCCGGAGACTAGTCAACGGGCTAAGCCGTTGGCCCAGCAACCCGGTCCAGCAACCCGGCGTATCGACCCGACCCGGGACTAGCCCAGGCTAGACAGCTCGGCCCAGGGAGCTAGACCCAGCCGCGAGGCCCAGCAGCCGGCCCGGCCCAGCCCTGGCGGCTCGAGAGAGAAAGAAAAGAAAGAAAAGAAAGAAAAGAAAAAAAAGGAAAAAAAAGGGAGAAAAGGAAGAAAAGAAAAGAAAAGGAAAGGAAAGGCGGGCGAAAAAAAAAAGAAAAAAAAAGAGTTATTTTCTCTTGGCCGTCAGCAGGTGTCTGGTTCAGCAGAGTGGAAGCCAAGAGACTCACAAGTGAGTGAGCTCTAAACTTTTATTAGGCGCATTCACTACTTTAGTAGAAATTGAGTATAATTGGCTAGAATGGCTAAAATTGTTAGGATTCCTAGAAATTGGGATTGATTGATTGATTGACTAATTGACTGATTGTTTGGCCGCATAAAATGGATGGATCGACCGGTGATAGCCTAGTGGTGACGTTCCTCGCTGAATGCGAGAGACACCTTAGTACTATAGTTGGCGAGTGGTGGTGCCGAGGGCACAAGCCCTTGAGAAAGTTGAAAAAGTTCAACTTGGGCGTGGCCGTGGATTAAGCACCTTGAGATGGTGACAGTGTCGGTCTCGCACTTCATATTATTTTTGGGAGTTACTTAATTAAATTAGCAAATTTAATTAGCCTTGCAATTTATTTATTAAGTTCGATTATTAGATTATTAGTCTTGCAATTTATTTATTAAATTCGATTTTTAGATTATTAGCCTTGCAATTTATTTATTAAATTCGACTATTAGATTATTCGTCGTGTGGTTTAATCCGATCAATTACTCTTGGTGACCATAAGATGGGGAGTCTTTCGGATTAGACTAGTCGCGAGTACTATGCGCAGTATGATAGGATCTTGGGATGTGAGATGTTAAAGTCGGTTCCCTAGCTAGGATAGTCGGACATACTGTTTAGAGACTAAGAGATGGGAGGGACGTCCTAAGGACCCTAGGGTAGGGGTGTTCCTAATCTAGGGTTAGGGTTCGTTCACTGGGATACCAAGTATCTCACTCCTCCACCCTCACCATCCCAGGACCCTACTATGGACCCGGAGCAGGAACTCTCCGACTTGGATGACCAGTTAGAGGAAGAGAACCCTAAGGAGGAGGAGCCGTTGGAGGAGGAGCCATTAGAGGAGGAGCTCATCGAGGAAGAGGACTGGGATTAGCAGGAGCTGGAGCTGGAACCTCTGGAGGAGGAGGACCCGGAGGAGGACTCGGAGCCGGAGCCTCCCTTTAGTTCAGACGAGGAGGCAGAAGACCTGGAGGAAGAGATAGGAATGGTCCCTGACCAACCTATCGATAGAGGGTGTGTGATTAATCAGAGGGTGAAGGAGTCCGGGATGGTCATAGAGTCTCAGAGCCAGACTGAGTGGATTTGGAGCATCCCGAAGCAGACCTGGTTTCCACACCAGCATATAGTGGAGTACATGGGGTTCCTAGAGACCAAGATGGAGTACCTGTCGAAGCGGTGCGAAGCACCTTGGGAAGGCTACGAGTCTGGTTATGATGATCCCAACGGGGAAGATGACTTAGAAGATGGGACTGTTATCGACCCGAAGCCTCTTAGCGTACGCGAGTGGTTAAAATCGGTTAGTGCACCGTAGGCTAGTCCACCCTTTTTACCCTTCCCCGCGACTTTTGATTGTACAACTGAGCGGAGGCTTGAACCCTAGGACTTTTGATATTTCCCTCCTGGTCTGATCTCTTTTGTATTTTGGAATGATGTGGACCCGTTATGAAGTTGTTTGTAATGACTTAATTTAAGGTTTCTATCTTAGTTTTTCTTAATTTCTGTGATTGAGTATTGGAGTTGGAATTACGGCGTGAGTTGAAGTGAAATTGGATCCTGAAGGTATGGCTATGTCTCCGAAGAATTGGGGTGTGACAAGTTTAGTAAGGATGTCTACGAGTTCTTCGTTGGTGGGAAGGATCAATCCACTTTGCAACTTCTCTCGAATGAAGTGACTGTTGCGCCAAGATCCCGAGCACGTGACGTTC
The DNA here is from genome assembly GCA_019926035.1 of Melaleuca alternifolia. Taxonomy (NCBI): domain Eukaryota; kingdom Viridiplantae; phylum Streptophyta; class Magnoliopsida; order Myrtales; family Myrtaceae; genus Melaleuca; species Melaleuca alternifolia. The sequence continues at coordinate 449,761 of JAGKPW010000110.1, read as the reverse complement.
CTTGATTTTCTTCTTCCCTTTGGCTAATGTGCAGCGACATCCCAAGTAGGTTGCTAGCCTTCTGTACTACGGAGGCGCGAATCTCCTGTCCTCCTCAAGACTCACCTCCAAACCTCCTCCTTCAACCCGGTACCTAAAAAATGGTTAAAACAACTGTCGAGATATAAATATCTTAGTGAGTCTACCCCCCATGCCATAGCTCGGAATGCTATTGTATTAGGGTCCCTACTACCATTCTTACTGCTACCATAGTCATTGTCCAGCCCTTAATTGACTCAACTCCATAGCCCTAACTCCTCCAAAGATTTCATTTTTCCATCACATAGTCAATCTAGAGTCTCTTTCTATGCTAACTAGATCCACCTATGAGTAAATCAGTTCGCGACCGACACTTGGCCCAAAACCATTGAACCTGTCAATTAAATTCACTACAATAATAATAAAATTAATTAAAGCATACATAAATTGCAATTAAAGTAAATAAGACTGTCCTCGACCAATCTAAGGCCTTAACTAATATGTAATTGAAGTAAATAAGGTTGTCCACAACCAACATGAGACCCTAAGTAATTTTCTTAGCTTAAAGCCGAATTTAACGATATACCAGGGTCATTGACTACACTGGTTCATTCAATCCATCACGCCGACTTGTCATAGTCTTGTCAATACCGTATCGGGTTCCATCGACTTCCACAATTAATTAGAGCCCATTGGCCTCCAAGGCAAACCGGGGTCAACGACCACCGGTCACCTCATGAGATCAAGATAGCTCATCGTGGTCTAGTCGACACCCATCGGGTTTCGTCAACTTTCCAAATTGATTAGGGCTCCCCAATATAATATTAAATGGAAATAATATTCAATTAACCCCCTAATTGGCCTTAATTGCCAATTTAAGCCTTCCAAGTACCCAATTAGTCTAAAAAATTTATACTAAACGGGACTAATTGAGGGATAGGAGATCCACTCATTTCAAATTTTGCCAAAAAGGCGACTGGTGACGATGGCCCGCAGCGGTCCGCGACGACATGATCCTTGAACTTCGGAGGCGATTTGGGTTCAGACGGCTTGGCGAACTTCGATTTGACACCACAGATGGGTGGTCCAGCTCTGGGAGATCGTGGTAGCAACTTCGGCGAACTTTTGGCGAAACTTCGGCGAGCTTCCCAGGGGCAGCCTTGGCTATGGGAGGTCGGCCAAGCCCATGGGTGAAGCAGTAGGGGTTGCCGATGAACCAATCAACTTCGGGGAGGCCCAAACAGCCCCCCGAAGCGCAAATAGTGCTGGTCGGAGCCATTTTCCGGCGATCGGATGGTGGTCGGGGACATTCCTAGGTAGTCCTGGGTGATCCCCTTATGGGTGGCCATGGGTGGTAGTAGAATGGCCTAATTGAAGCTAAGACCTTGCGACCAGCAAACCTAGAAATCGGGTCAAGAGCGGCTGTCAAGTCGCGGCTCGATTCTCCCTCCCTAGACCAAATAGACGGTGGCGACCGACTGGGCTTTGATGAGGAGACTCCCAAGAGTCAATTGGTGGTGGTGATGGCGAATGGGTCTTATTGGAGGAGGCGTGATGGCCGGACGAAGCTCCAGCAGCGAGATTTGGGGCCGAGAAGGGGGTTTTGCTTGAAATGGCGATTCTTGAACAAATCAATCACAACCAAGGCAACCACTAAGCTAAATGAGAGCCTAGGAACCCATTGGAAGCAACGGTGTGGCCTTTAGATTGAAGGATTAACCAAACGACGAGGAGGAAGTTAGTTGCAATTGCTGGAAAAATAGGGGAAAATTGATTCATGAGGGATTCTTTTGGGGGCTCCCGACGGTTATAAGAGCGAAGACAAAGGCAGTGGCTGGTCGGAACGGAAAGAAGGCGTGACAAGGAAGACAACGGTACCAATGGCGCGCCAAACGGAGTTCGGAGCTGAAAGTTATCGTCATCCAAAGGGGAGGGGTCGCATGGGTCCAAAAATAGGGGGCTTGGCCTTAGAGAGAGGGAAAATGTCACACTAGTAATGGGTGGTGGCCAACCAGTGGCCGTGGCGTCCCCCGATGGGACGCTTGAGGTGGTTGGTAGGCTGAGTTGGCAGCTAGTCAGTGGTGTGGCCCTTCCTTGCGTGTGCATGCCATGTGTTTGGCAAAATGCCAAAATGAAGAAGAAAGCCAAGTAGCTCGCTGGCTTCGCGTGAGCTACTGACTGTTGATCGGTCAATCGAAATAAATAATAAAATTAAATCATTAAAATTAAATAAAAATCATTAAAAATCACCAATAATTTCCCAAAAATTATAAAACCTTCCTTTGTAACATCCTCGATTTAGGGTCCTAATTAATAAAATGATTAAGGTGTCAAGACATAAATAGTGAAGCGGGGTAATTAGCCCGCTAAAGCCTATGGTGAGGACAATTAGGGATCGACATGCCTGATCGTCTAGAGCACTCAGCCTTGAGCAATTACTCGACCATAAGGATCGAGTAAGAAGGTCTTGTACTAGCACAAATTGTTACATAACAACTCAAAGAAGAGTTCAGTGGATAATTATTGCCAATTCATGAGTGGCGATAATTAATGTTGAACCAACTTTGAGATTATCTGTACAATTATGTGGTTAGACAGACATCTCGTCGATTACATGACAACCGAGAATACTCTAAGGATCGGTGAGGCTCAACGCGGGACTTGCGAGGTGACACCTTATTGATCATCATTGAGAAATGACTATTTGAGGTCACCAAAAGGCGACACTTAATCACAAAGTTATTAGATTAATTTTGGGCACTAAATTGAGAGAGATGGGCTCTAACCCCAATTAAGGAATTAGAGGTGGGCTAACCTAGGAATGCAAGGTTTGACCCAAGAAAGGTGGACCACGAAGCTTGGCCCAAGGTGGGCCAAGGCCATTTGGCCAAGGGAAGACCGAGTAGGGAAATAAAGAGAAAGAGAAAGAGAAAGAGAGAATAATGGGATTTGGTGGTGTCTTGACAATTATTGGAGTCAAAGAAAGAAAATCTAGAGTGGCTTTGACCTAAGGAATTATTAATTCAAAAGGTACTAGAGTAGGATGATTTAAGATGACATAAGGCTAGATTGTAGTACCTAATATCTACTTGGAGAAGACCACATGTGGGGAGGAAGAAGATAGAGTGACCGGCGGCAATTAAGGAGAAAAAGGGAAGAAAAGAAAAATAAAACAAGTCAATATGAAGGCTATCTTGAGATTAGAATTAGGCATGTGGCCTAGAGAGCTTAGGGTGATGTAATCTTGATGATGTAATGTGCCTAGTGGTAGGATGAAGTCATCCTAAGAAGCTATTATAAGAATAGGTAATTAAGAGTCTAATTCTAGTATAATCATGAGAATTAGAAATAGTCATGTGAGCTATTGGGTATAGGATGATGTAAGCTTGGTGATGTAAGGTGCCTAGATGTAGGTTGATGTCATCCTAGAAGGCTATTAGAAGAATAGGCAATTAAGAGTCTAATTATAGTGTCATCATGAGAATTAGATATAGCCATGTGAGCTATTAGACATAGGGTGATGTAATATTGATGATGTAATGCACCTAGATGTAGGATGAAATCATTCTAGAGAGCTATTAGATGCATAAGCATTTAAGAAGCTAGTAGGCACATGGGCTACCATTTAAATATTGCTATATAGGCTTAGTACCTAGTAGATAGAATAGTCTTATTAATAGTCACATGGGCTAAAGAAATAAAGGAAAGAGTATTTAATGTTGAATAGTATACCTAAGCTAGTGACCATAGGCCATTAATGCATTAAATGTCCTATAAGCTTGCTCCCTAAGTTTCTCTTATAGGCTTGCTCTCCAAGTTTCTCCTCTAGCTTGGGCCTCAACCTTTCTTGCCTATAAATAGAGAGCATCTCACTTCATTTGAACACACACCACAACCAAGAACACACAAGCCTCTTCCACCTTCTTCTGGATATTCGTAGCTCACCAAACCCAGCCACTGTTCTACCTTCAAACACCCACCAGCAGCCAATTGCTTCACCAAAACACTCTACCACCCTCTTATATACTTCCATACCATCCCTCTTGCAAAATTTCAGCTCCAATGGAGCTCTGGTTCCTCCCGAACCAACTCTGGAAGTTATAGACTCCTGGACCGAAATACTGTATCGTCGACCGTTTTGTTTGGCCCTGGTTGACCAAACAAACGACCTCCGAATTGAGTGAAATCAGTATCATTCTCTTCGTAACATCCATATCTTTCCAACGCCATCAACCACGCTCCGAAACATTGAGTATTCGCCACTGTAGAGCCCCGGGAGTCCATCCATATGGTTACCGAGCTGGACGACGGGCTGCTGTTCGCCTACTCCGATTAGCTCCTGCTTCTTTTTCTTCGACTCTTCTTTCTGCTTTTCAGTAACACCTGTCTGTAAGTGGATTTTCTAACCCTTGGGTAGGGTGTGACGTTATGTAGTTAACTTGTGAAGTGATTTTCTAAATTTATTCTCCACTTTGATCTTACTAGTCTTTCAGAAAATGTTTCTGTTCTTGTTATGATTTTTAGTCTGTTTCTTGAAGTTCAAAAATTTATCTTTTGGCGAAGTGATATCTTATTTTAGCTCTTAAATTTATCATTGAGCTTTGGTCTTCCCAGTCTTGTTTAAAAAGATTGTTGTTTTGACCTCAAAGTTGCATCTTACTTCTTGAGTCAAAATTCCTTTCTTTTGCAAAATGATGTCTTTATTTTCAAGAGCAAGGTGAAAGAAATTATTTTCAAAATGGATGATCTCTTTTGCAAAGAAAAGTGCTGGTTATAATCTCAAAGATAAAATGAAAGAAATGATCTTTGGGAATGGGTGATTGTGTGTGATGCATGTTATAAGACAAGACACGCCACTCGACCGAGGTCGTGTTGGCGATGATGAACCCGGAAGAATTCCGGAGGATGATCCTCCCTGTCGGATGGACTTCGGGGGAGAAGTGCTCTGCGGGGTGTGCTCAGCTTTTGAGTCGGATGGTCCGTACTAGATGGGGCTAGTGCGTTGCTTGGGCTGCGGTCTAAAAGGCCAGATCATTATGGAACCGATAGCCGAGGAGGGCCAAAAAATTATAAAAGATAAATGCATGCAATGACGTGTGGAGTCTTTGTTGATTTTTGGGATTCATGGGTGATTTTTGGAAGTCTTGGATATGTGATATTTTCAAAGAAATGGCAAGGTTTTTGGAAATGATTTGTTAACTCTTAAATTTTGGTTTTCAAACATTTGCTTGTTGATTGCGTGGCCATTTCCTAGGCGAGGTTTAGAATTGTAGTATGATATCAGAGCAGTTGCCTCGTGCAAAGTATGTGATTGATTTGTGCGCCTAGTTGGTGTTTCCAGTAGGAACTATCCAGTGCGAAAAAGAAGAAACTTTCTAGTATGAGTGATTCTCCAATTGTTCTCAATGCTTCCATTTCCCTTTCTCCATTGCCTTCATCCTCGTCTCTTTCTGAGTTTCGAATTTCCAATGCATCCAAAATTGATTTCCTCTATGAAGTTATCCAGATGGAGGAAACCAAAATCTCTGAAACTCATCTTCCTTTCGTGAATCCTTATTCTGCTTTCGCCAAACCATCCATCTCATTTTCTCCTATCCGTTCCATTAAACAACTCATCCGTCATACTTTGGCTCAGATTAAAGAATATGTCCAGTCCTCAAAATTCGACTAGCACCCTATTCCTGCTATTGATCAGGAATATTTTGTTACTCTTCAGATACCTCCTGAATTTCCGCGCCAATGGACTCAACAGGGTTATACCCATATCCATTATGGTGCAGTCCGTTTAGCTTTTACTTTCCATGGCAGAAAAGGCCTTCCTGTAGTTGCATGTATGGCTCTTTTGGATACGTGGTTCTTAGAATACCAGCATGCTTGTATAGGGACAGTTCAAACTACTCTAAATACTGGGAAAGTCTTTGTAACCCTTTATCCAAATTTTAACGTAGCTCTTTCTGATAATCAGTTGCTTTCTTTTTTTGAAAGTTTAACTCCAATTCACAGGAGCATCCCAGACTTCTGACTCAGTTGCAGCCACACTTCATTACCAAATGGTCTACCGAGTTCAGAATCATGCTATTGATCTAAACTTCCATGGCAACAAAGATGCTTTGTTTATCTCTCTTGCAAATGACCAAGCCTCATGCATCCATGTTCCTCGCCAAATCCCGAAAGAAAAGTTAGCCAAGCTTCTACCAAAAATTTAGATAACAAACTATGAGCAGCTTCACCAAAGTAACAAACCTGTTCATTTCACAGATTCCGAATTTCTTCGAAAAAAAGACGGCATGGTCCAAATAAAGTTCACCAAGGGAAAAGAAGAAGCCTCTTCTTCTATTTTCCTAACTCTTTTCATGATCGAGCCTTGTGTTCTAGATCCAGTTCCTGAAGAACCTGATCCAAAGAAGCTCGTTGAGTTTTTTAAATCAGATGGACATCCACTCCACCATTATAAAGATCCCTCCGGTCATTGCTTTTGGGATCCACGCAACTCTCCTGATGAAGTTGATCCTACAACGAAGCCTCGTCGGAAGCCTAAAAGGAAAGATCCTTTTTTCCAGAAGTATCTTGACAAAGACCCTCATATTGGTCCACTTGGTGACGAAAAGGGGTACTAGTTTCTGGTTTCTTATGCCTCTTCTTCATCCATACCCTAACCACACACTGAACCATTTACACGACCAACACTTCCACCTTCCAAAAAACCTTCCAAACTAGTTGTTTTACCTTTTTACAAGCCGATTCAAAAATGGGTAAAAAAACATTCATACCCATTGGTACTCCCTATTGCTTGTTCTGCTGAAGCCATAAAAGGCCAATCTATTACTGAGTCCCTTCCTAGTATCTGCATGTTTAAACCAAGTCCTGAAGATTTTCCTCCTCTAGATACTAGAGGAAACACTCGACTCAAATTCCCCGAGTCACAGGAATTTATAGATATAAACCACAGATACCATCACATGCCCAAAATTGTCACACCCATTGAAATGGATGAGTATGGAAAACCAAGAAAAACTGTTGCAGCTGAAGCAGTTTTGAACTGGCAAACTGAAGCTCTTTTGACCCAAAATGAAGCTTTCAAGACCATCGATACTAAGATCGATAGTGTCCATCATGATCTTACACTTCATTGTTGACACCTAATTTTTGCCTAATTTTTGAGATAATGGTTACTAATTAGAAACTAGGAGTTTATTTTATTTATTATTATAAAAATGGGGAGAAGAGGTTAAGAGCCGGGCCAAGCGAGCCCCGCTCGCGCCCCCACATCCACGCGAGCAAGGCTCGCACGAGAGAGAGATGAAGAGAGCCCATCTCTCATCCGCGGGCCCAGCCCGCGAGTGCTTCACTCCGACTTCCCCCTACGCGGTCAACGCGCGGGAGATTTGAAGACTTATGCTCCTAGAAATTCTAAGGGGGAGCAGGGGGATTCATCAAAATGACATCTGCGCAAAGAAAGAAGAAAAAAGAAGCAAAAGCAGAAACGTGAAAAGTAGAAAGAGATAGAGACAAAAAGGGGGAGGCTACGGGGATTTCAAGAAAAGAAAAAGGAAATGGAAGCAGAGAGATAGAAAAGGGAAAGAGCAGAAAGCAAATAAAAAGGAGGGGACAACAGACACGCAAGAGGGGGGGGGCTCGGGGCCGCGACCTCCCGGAATTCCGAGGCTACCTCTCACAGCTCGTCATCACCACCTCACGCCATTGCTGCTCCTCGGCCTCGCGCGCACAACCACCCCTCAGCTCACGCCTCTCTCTCCGTCAGCGAAAACCTCAAGATCGCAACTCCCAGCCACCTTCTCCCAGCTCCGCGGCTCGTCCTCGCTGCAACTTCCCTCCAGCTTGATCTCACGGCCGCCTTCCTCTGGCTCGCCCTCGCCGTGACCTCCTTCCAGCTCGGTCGCCGCCGTCTCCCCCAGCTCGCGGAGTTCAAGCCCACGCCTTCTCTCAGCTCGCCGCCTACTCCATCGCCCTCACAATCTCACAAGTAAGCGTCGCTTGGAACTTCTTTGATTGGAGAATGCCATGTGCGAATGTCTATTGTTGGATTTTATGACTTCTGAGTTTGCTGTGATGATTGTACAAGTTTGTATGTCTCGTGTGTTTGTCGTTGGCATGGTGCAGGTTTAGTCTTAAGTCAGCTTTACCTCTAAATTTGCTGTTCATGATTGAACTTCATGTGTTTGATAGAATGTCTAAACAAAATCCAAATATATTTCCTTGTTTGAGCTTAGCTAAAGAGTTCAGTTGGTTGCTTAAGTTTCGTTAAGTAGGAATGATAATGCCATCGGTTTTTTTTTTTGCCTTCCGTGGTGCAAGTTTGTTTTCTGGCTGATGTTGATCTCGGCGTGAATGAAGATGGGCAAATGAATATGTTTGTCCCTTCATGTTGTCGTTTCATTATTTATTTGGGCTGCGAAATTAAAAGCAAGATGGGCTAAAAATTGGGTTGGGCTTAAAGGAAGAGATTAAATAGAAATTTAGAATAAATGGGCCAAATTCGAAATAAATGAGATGGGCTGAAATAAAACAGGGTGAGGAAAAAGGTTTGGGCCGGATTTGTTAAAAAAAATCATTTCTAAAAAAAAGGTAAACCCAACCCATTCTTAAATACCCGGACCATCAAGGTCCAGGTCGTTTCGGGCCGGGTTCTTTTAACTCGGTCCAAAACCCTTTTAATGAATTAAACATAATATAATAAATCCGAAAATTCAGAAAAATAATAAAATAAATTAGAAAATAAAAAATAGAAAAATTTAGGAAAATAATAAAAGAAATTAGAAAACAGAAAATATATAATAGAAAATTTAGAAAACAGAAAATATATAATATAAAATTAGGAAATAGGGAATAGATAATAAAAAAATTCAGAAAATATTATAAAAATTAAATAATAGAAAATTAGGAAATTAGAAAATTATAGAAAAACATAAAAAATCAGAAAATCATTAAAAAAATCAAAGAAAATCAGAAAACATTAGAAAATCATTAGAAAGTCCTAAAATCATTAAAAAAACCATAAACAAAATCAGAAAATGATTAAAAAATCAATAAAAATTATATAAAATTATAAAATGAAACCAATTGAATAGGCTCTTAGAGCTTGACGTCAAAACATTAGTGGACTAGCCTTTTAGATGAGGTAACCATGCATGTAAACATGTAGGTTAACCAATCAATCAATCAATTTTAGGTACCGAAAGGGCGTTAGCTAAATAGTTAACGTAATCAAGTCCCCGTACCCTAGGAATCTCTGGTTGCGTAGTACGTGAAGCATTTCTCCCAATGCTTTCACTTGGTTTCTAGCCAACCTTAATAGGCTAGTGGCGGCTCCTTTTAAATAAAAAAAACATTTTAGACTATAAGAGAATTCTTAAAATGAAAACGCCAAATGTCACGCGGGGTATAGATTTGGGAGAATCCGAGCTCGAGATTGTGGAATCAAAGAGCAAGTACCCCTAAACCTATCTTTCTCCCCCTAAAGGGCGGAATTTAGGTCGCGACATTCATCATGATGCCACTCAAAAGATGCTTTGTGATTTTAAGACAAAGCTTCCCGACCTTGAACAAGGAAGACACCTATCTTCCTATTTAGAGGATCCAAGGCCAGAAATGGAGAAACTCAAATGCCAAATAGCCCTTCTCCAAGAAGGAAGTACTTTTCCTGTCCTTCCAAAGTCAAACTTTCCCTTTGATTTTTCTACTCGAGAAGCCTATGAACATCACAGCCACAAAACCCTTTTCCATCACCATTTTCTATGTGTTATGAACCCAATCGATTTGATCCCATTAGACTTAGAAATATCATCCATGATATGGAAAAACGCAGCAAAGAAAAGGGCAAAGCAAAATTAGGAGCATCCTCCGAAAATGGTAAGGATAATTCAGCTCCTTCCTTATCCAAACAAATGATGATTTCAAATCATTTGAAGTCATTTTTAAAAAATTTGACCACAGAAACTTCCGTTTTCTCTTTCTCCATTCCATCTGTTCCTCCTACTCCTGTAATAGCCGCCTTTAATTCTCCTCTAGATAGTGTTGAATCCGAAAAAGATTTCACTCTCGACGAATCTTCATCATCCTCTTCTTCCAGCCATTCTAGCTTTGCTCCTCTTCTCATGGCTGATCCTTTTGAGCCAATGCATGAAGAAACCCTTACAGAAGCTGAAGTTGTGTATCCTGATGATCCAACCCTTTCATTTTCTGTTAGCTCTAGATCAAAATTTTTTACTCTTGATGACATTCCATATGTCAAATGGCCTGACAGACTCCAAGAGTTTCATGCATAGCTGATTACTCAGAAGCTCACTAGGGATAGTAATTATGACATCCTCCTGGAATTTGTTTCCAAATTCACCGGAAGCCTTAAAAACTAGTGGCAAACAATTCCTAAAGCAGATCAAGTTAAGTTCCTAGTATCAACAAATTTCAAAGACAACATCTATGCCATTCATTTGTTTTTCTGCGGAAATCCTGCAGATATTCTAGAACTCCAACAGCGAGAATTCTTTGAAAGAAAATGTTGTTCCCTTTGGCGAAAAGACTTGAATCGCCACTTTCAGGAAATGTTCAAGTTCTTTTATGCTTTAGGTGGAGATTCAAACCTGAAGCAAAGTCTTTTTGAACTCCATACTGAAAGAGCTTAACCAGTTGGTTGAGAAATCTCTTCTCAACAAAAAGATCAAAATTATAGATGTTAGTATTGGCCAATTTCAGCAAAAAATCCACATGAGCCTTGATGACTTGTGTTCTAGGAAAAATGCTTTTCAAGAATTTCTTCGGGAAAGCTGTCACCTAGGTAAAGTTTGTTCCAAGAATTATTTGAAGATCAAGTGCATTGGTGGAAAAGATTGTGACTACAAAGACTGCCGATGGTCCAAAAAGAAGAAGCATATTAAGAAATATCGTCCTCATGATGATAAGCTCCAATTCCGACGCTTCAACAAAAGGAGATTCCTTTGAAGAAGAAGACACAAAAAATCTCCTTCTGGACCTTCTGGACAGAAAAAATTCAAACGTTGCTTCATTTGCAACAAAAATGGACATTTTGCCAAAAACTGTCCACAGGCAAAACGGAACAATATCAACATCGTCCAGCAAGTTGAACAGCAAACTGGTGTTTCCCTCGAGGATGATGACCTTGAATCATTATTCTCTGTTGAAGAAAATCTTTCAGATGAGACCCTTTGTCTCATTCCATACTATCTTTCATCTAGTGACAGTGAAGGTGAGTAAGACTTTTTCCATTTCGCTTCTCAAATCCTAGCTCAAGATTCATGCCATCTTCCTCTATATTTTCCTGTCAAAATCCTCATATCTAAATATTCTAAACTAATGTCTGTGATAGCCATGATTGACATTGGAGTTCATGCTTCTCTCTTAGACCCAAAAATCCTTCTAGATAAATATTGGACACCCTATGTTCGATATTTCACCTCAGCGTCTGGAGACACTTTTTCAGCCAGTGTTCGTTCAAAACTCATTTCCATCCAGTTTTTTCCCCGATGTTCTACCACCACGAAAATTCTTGGATGTCTTGCTCCAAATAAAGACCTCATCATAGGTTGGGATATTTTATCCAAACTTCTCAAACTCAAAATCATTAACGGTAAAGGTCTCAAGTTCAAAGATACCTTCCAAGAATTCATAAGCATCCAAAGGTTCTTTTCCATTCAAATGAGTATATCGATCTCATCATGCAAAATCTTTTGAACTCATGTGCGAACAAACACTCCAAATTCTTTCAAAAATGCCAACACTCTCTGTGGCAAAATTCTCATTTCTTTGTTTGCCTTCCATTCAAGAAAAATGAGGATATCAACCTGACAAAAGCTAGTCATTCGGGTATGAATCCTGACTATCTTGCTCTTGCCCAAAAGGAATGCCTTGAGCTTTTACAGCGATGACTCATTGAGTCTTCTGATTCTCAGTGGGCTTGTGAAGCCTTTTATGTAAACAAGCGTGCAGAGCAAACACGTGAAAAATTGTGTCTGGTAATTAATTACCAACCCCTCAATATTTTCCTTAAAAATGACAAATTTCCCTTGCCTTCTAAAAACTCCCTCTTTTCTAGCCTGACCAAAGCCAAAATCTATTCCAAATTTGACCTCAAAGCAAGGTTTTGGCAACTTGAAATCCATCCTGATGACAGATCCAAAATTGGATTCTGTATTTCGAACCAGCATTACCAGTGGAAAGTCCTCCCTTTTGGAATTAAAACAGCCTAATCTCTTTTCCAAAAAACCATGTGCCAAATTTTTAGCCCAATCATGGATAGCACTGCTATCTACATTGATGACATTTTGCTCTATAGTCCTGACGAGCAATCACAAGGTGAACTCCTCCAGAAGTTTGTGCAAATTGTTCAAAAGTATGGCATCATGCTTTCACAAAAGAAAATGGTCATTGCCCAGACAAAAATTGAATTTCTTGGCATACATCTTGACCAAGGAATGTATCAGCCTAGTCCACATATTGCGAAAGAATTGCTCAAGTTTCCAGAAAAGGAACTCAGCGTGAAGCAGATTCAAACATTTCTCCGAATAATTAATTATCTCCGAGATTTTGTTCCCAACATTGCCAAGTTCCTAATTCCTCTGCAGAAAATGCTGAAAAAAGATGCTCCTCCTTGGGGCAAAGAACAAACAGAAGCAGTTGCAAAGCTTAAAGAGCTTATGCAAGACCGTCTTCCTCTCCAAATCCCTTCTGCGGGAAAGAGAATTATTCAAACAGATGCCAGTGATGAATATTGGGCAGTAATTCTCTTTGAAGAAACTGATGGTAAGCGACATATCTGTGCTTACAAGAGTGGTAAGTTCTCTCCATCCGAACTTCATTATCAATCCACTTTCAAAGAAATATTGGCTGTTAGTATGGAATTAAGAAATTCGAGTTCCATCTTATTGGCCGTCATTTCTTAGTTGAATTGGACATGGCTTCTTTTTCTCAAATGATGAAATTTAAATAGAAGCAAGTCCTATACCCACAACTCCTAAGGTGGGCAGAATGGTTTTCGAAATACTCTTTTGAAACCAAACACATTGCAGGAAAAAAAATGTCATTGCAGATTTTCTTTCCAGACCCAAAGCTACCATGGAGATTAATATGTATGTGAAGAAAAACCCTCGGTCAGATACATACAAGACTCAGAACATGCCTCAGAATTGGCCTGGTCTCGATTATCCTTCTGAAATTCAAGCTGCTATCCAAGAAAATCAGTTAGCAGAGAAACCTCAAGATTTTCTCTGGTCTTGTGAATACAGCATATTTGCCAACCATGGAGGTTTACTTCTGAAATCCAATGGACTCCATCCTGAATATCCGTTCATTCATCATTTTACTTGGAATCCAAATGAAGATTTTCCAGAAGATCTAAAATGGTTATTTTGATATTTGTTTAATTCTTATACCATAGCCATTCAATTTCCCACTAAACAAATACTTCAAGCCCTTGTTCAAACTCTTCGGGCACAGGATCACCATCGCCACCGGTTTAAACAGTTGTTTTCACTTATCACTTGGTTTTTACCTCTTAGTGCATGGCGTGCACTCTTCCGAACTGAGAACCAAAATATCTGTCCAGAACCTGAGAGACATACTGTCATCCGTTTTCATCGACCATGGACATTCATACTTCCCTCCGAAAATCATTCTAAGTACCCAACACCTGTAGGTACGAGCTCGTACAAGCCTCAACAACACTTGCAAAAACATAGTGTGTACAAAACCTTCCCAAGATGTATCTCATCAGATCCCCAGTCTTATAGGGAACTCCAACGGATCCTTTGTCAAGCAAATCAAGTCATACCTCCAGAAGCATGGCCTTCGCATTCAGACAATGTTTCATGGGATTTTATCTCTCCCAGAGAATCCATCTAGGAAGCTATGGCTATTTATCGACTTGAACATCCAGAAGATTTTTCAGCCTCCTCTTCCAATACTCAACAGGAGTATCATCCCTCATATTTTCAAGACTCTCAGGACCCATGGGCTGAATATGGTCCATTATCTGATCCTTTCAATGCCAGCTCCACACGTGAGCCTTATCTTCTTGAATCAGAAATCGAAGCACTCATTCGAGATTTCAAAAGACAGAAAGATGGCCCAATCTCTTTCTATGGCGAAACTTCAACGCAAGTGCAAGAAGATGACCTCTCGTTATCTCAGATCAGTACGGATTTGCAAGCCTATAGAAATCCTGACAATTGGCCCCAGCCGACAATTCCAGAAGCAACAATTCCAGAAACGACAAATCCGGAAGCGACAAATTTTCCAGATGATGATCCACTGCGAGATACTCCAGTGTATCATTCTTTTTGGGAGTATGTTGTGAGAATAGCCACTAGAGATCATGATGCAATAGGTAGGACGAGAGATGAAGAAGACTTGCCATATTAACATTTTCAGGATCGTATCATGGTTAGCCTGTGATTCATTTTGGTGTGCCATCGAGATGATCATCGAAGTAGGAGCAATTGATGGTGAATGTCTCCTTGCTCCCTTTTGTTGAAGATGTTAGGTTAGAAGAGTTAGGGATAACCAACCCCCCATCTTAGTCAACTCGTGATTAAATGTGCTTCTGGCACGTCTTGTTGTAACCACGTTACTTGTTGTTAGAGATTATGTTCGATAGATGCTTGTTATGTTGATAATTGTGGTTTGTATTGATATGTAAATGATATATGAAGTAGATCTTTATATCACATGTTGCTTAGTTTGCCTAATTAACTACCAAGTATTGTATGGGGATTGCTTCCGCTTGATGATAAAGTCGACAATGGGTCCTGGGATAATATTGTAGCAAGTGATAAATGAATTAATGGCCATGTGGGGATTTGTCACGTGCCCAACGGATCGGGGCGTGATAAATTCGGTTGTGGCGAGCCCTTGAGCTTAATTAAAATAATTAAGTTTGTTTTATCTATTAATTGGTGTTCGGGGCGTCACTAGACCTCATTTTCAAGGTTTTTGGGGCTAAAACATAAATAACTAAATTTCGGGGGACAAAAACGCAATTTCTGAAAATCCAAAATCGACCGAAACGAAATTGCACAATTTAATCCGGAGAACTCCTTGGGCCAACGGGCCACTAACTTAACTCATAAATTCGCGCAATTAAGCCTTTAAAAGGGATCGGAAGCAGGCTGTTACAATGACAATAAGTTTTGTTCTTTCATAAAACACGGATTGAAAGAGATGCATTGCAACTTTATTATCACACCGTAGAATCATAGGAACCGAGGCTTTAAAACCTAGCTCAACCAATAATTGCCGAATCCACTAATTTTCATATTATTCGTGCCATGGCTCTATACACTGACTAGCACTAGAGCGAGCGGCAACATTCTGTTTCTTACTTTTCCATCCTCCAACCAAAGTATAATAACTAATGGTTAATCTTCAACCATCTGGAGATCTTGCCCAATCAGTATCAGAGAATCCTTCAACTTTGCTATGACCATGGTTTTGATAAATAATTTCTTTCCCTGAAGCCTTTTTTAAGTACCTCAAAATCCGAATGACTACATTCCTGTATGAGAAAGAAAATAGAAACTGGTTTACCACACTAACAGGAAATGCAATGTCTGGTCGAGTAACTATGAGATAATTCAGCTTATCCACCAATCTTTTATATCTCTTGGGATTATCAATAATTTCTTCTCTTTCAGCAACTAGTTTAACCCATTGTTTCGTAAGTGAATCAAGAGATCATATTTATTTCAATGAGCAAATCTAAAACATATTTTCATTGTGACAAAACAATACATTTTTGTGATTGTGCCACCTCAATTTCTAGGAAATACTTCAAATTTCCTAAATGTTGGAAATAGACTTTTAGTTCAAATATACCAACCAAGTCATATCCGGTGATAATAATATCATCAACATACACAATCAATAATATTTTACCTCCCCTTGATTTTTTATATATATAAAACATGGAGTGATCATTTTCACATCTAAATAGTCCAAAAAAGTACAACCTCAGAAAATCTCCCAAACCATGCTCGTGGGAATTATTTTAAACCATACAAAGATTTTTTGAATTTGCAAACCAATCTCCTAGACTCCCCTTGAGCTGCAAACCTTGGAGATTGCTTCGTATAAACTTATATGCAAGAAAGAATTTGTGACATCAAGTGGAAACAAGGGCCAATCATATGTTGTAGCAAGAGAGATCAAAATATGAACAAAAGTAAGTTTAGTAACAAGAGAAAAATGTCCAAATAATCAACTCCATACACAAACATATCCTCTTTCAACAAGTCTTGCTTTTAAACGAGCAATAGAACCATTAGGATTAACTTTCACGGCATATACCCATTGGCAACCAATAATAGTTTTCCCTAAAGGAAGAGGTACCAAGTCACAAATTTGATTAATCTACGGAGCCTTTAATTCTTCTTTCATTGATGTCTTCTAGCCAGAGCATTGTAATGCCTTAGTTATTGACTTAGGGATAAGATATTGTTCAACAATAGATAAAAGGATCGGAAAGAAGGAGACATAGAAGAGTATGAGACAAAGTTGGCAATGAAATGTTGAGTACAAGTACGTAAACCTTTGCGATGAGCAATATGAAGATCAAGACTAGGCACAAAAAGAGGGTCCACTTTTGGTGGATCTAGAAGGGAAGATGACGTAGTGGTAGTAGGAAGAATGGGGGGAGTAACAGTTAGTGAGGATGTCGTGTATAAACCTGGAGAGGACGTGGCTCCTTCGAAGATGGTAGAACATCTGAAGCAATTTGTTGATTTATGGTCGAACATATGTCTTCATCCAATTCAAACACATTTATTGGAACATTATGATAAGATGTCGATTAAAAAAATGAAAATTCAACAGTAATAAAATATTTTCTTAGTGATAGAGAATAAGTATGATATTCCTTTTGAGTACGGAAATAACCCAAAAATATATACTTGATGACCTTGAGATCAAGTTTTGATACTCCAGGTTGATAATCACTAATAAAACTATTACAAAAGACAAAACAATGATTCATTTGGAAATAAAGTAGAGAATGAAATACCACCGTGTAGAACAGAAGAAGACATCGATTAATGAGATAACATGCAGTCAGGACAGCATCAAACCAAAAGATTTTAGGCACCTTTATCTCAAACAACATGGATCTAGTAGCTTCCAATAAATTTTTATTCTTCCTTTCAACACCACCATTTTGTTGTGGTGTATTAAGACATGAAGATTCATGAATTATACCATGTTGAGCCATAAAATTGGAAAAAGATGTAGAAAAGTACTCTTATAACGTTGACTTTAACATGCACACCAAATTGAGTATGAATTTGAGGTATTAATGCACGAAATATAGAAAATAATTTTGAACGATTTTCATTAAATATAACCAATTGACTCAATTATAGTTATTAACAAAAGTAACAAAGTATTTAAAACCTAAATTGGAAACCACATAACATGGACCTTAAACATATGAATGAATTAACATAAAAGGAGACACTCCTCGTTTAATTACTCAAGATGAGTAACTAGTACGATGTAATTTGCCAAATTGACATGATTTACACTCTGAACTAAAAAGGGACTGAAAACGAGAATTTTTTTTTTGTAAGGTAAGTACTTGTATTGATCTTCTAACCAAGCAATATGTACAAGGCATCAGTTCTCGGTTCCACAAAACTTACACTTATCATTTGGTAACGTAAGTGTAAGGGAACCGAGGTGTAACTATCGACACAAGATAGGCCTAAGTATCAGGCCTAAACAATGGCCATCGAAGGCCGAAAAATGAAAGACAAGTCCTACTCAAAAAGTAAAATTTCAAGAGAAAATGGCGGCATCAATACCCCAATTCTGTTGTATCCTCCTATTTCTGGGAGAGTCCAATACGTGCTGGAATGTCCTTGCTTTATCCTTGACCATTCTAGTCAGCTTCAGCTTGATGGCAGGAATGAAAATAGCAGTATTGCGGAACAATGCGTCATTCCGCGACTTCCAAATAATATGGCATAATGCTCCCAATGCAAATCTGGCTATGCATTGATAAAAGCTCTTACCAGAAATATGTTGAGTTGCCCATACAGTCATCTCAGCCCATGAAGAACTCCTCCAGGATAGGGTACAATTCCCCGCCCAAAAAGAAAGTAGTCGTGATGTGACAGAACATCCAAAATATAGGTGATCCAAAGAATCTGGTCTAATGTTGCAGAATACACAATTAGAATACTCTATTCTACCATAGGATAGTAGAAGCACCTGGGTAGGTAGTCGTTTTTTCATCATAATCCACAAGTGAAATTGATGCCGGGGAGTAATCATCTTGTTCCAGACAAACGAAAACCATGGGACCGCTTGACCAGAAGGCCGTAAAGCTCGCCATGCCGAAGCCACGGTGAACGTACTAGAAGGGTCACCCGTCCAAAGAAAGGAGTCCGACTCACTACTTAGTATGGGAAGGATATCTCCCAATCCTCCAATCTGTGAAGAAGAATACAAGGCTGACCCAGGTTTTCGAAGAGATCCTCCACCTTGGCATCCCTAGAAAATCCCAATCTGTATATATCTCTATTAGAAAACGACGAGGCCAGGGGGCCCCTAGTATGCCAGTGATCAAACCATAGCGAAATAGATTTACCGTCGCCAACATGCCAACGGAATAGGTGTCGATACTCCTTCCCAAGCTGCAGGATTTTCCTCCACGTCCATGAACAAGAAGTTGGGAATTTGGCCACCCAGAATATCTGTCCATGCAGAAAAGTAGAATGTATCCATTTACACCATAAGGATTCCTTATCCGTAAACAGGTTCCAAATGTGCTTCAGCATGGCTGCTTTGTTGCTTTCTCGAAGTCTCCGAATTCCTAGACCTCCTTCCTCTTTAAGGAGGCAAACATCTGTCCAGGATACCTTGGCACCACCTGATCCTAATCCCGGGCCTTTCCATAGAAATTGCCGGCATATTCGCTCAATCTTGTCTATAACAGAGCTAGGCAATATAAATAGACTCGACCAGTAGACCTGGATGGCATGAAGAACTGATCTGACTAATTGCAGCCTTCCGGCAAAGGATAGGAATCGCTGTGTCCAGCCTTGGGCTCTCTTCGTGATTCTGTCAACTATGGATACACAATCTGCTTTTCCCAGTCGTTTGGACACAATTAGGACTCCCAAGTAGCGAAAAGGTAAAAAGCTAATCCTGAAACCAAGCAAGTCAATAATAGATGCCCTTAGTTCCTCTCCTCCACCCGAAAGGAATACCTCACTCTTATCATAGTTTGGTTCTAAGCCTGACCACTCCGCGAATCTAGATAATGCCGTCTTCATAAATGTAATAGAAACCTCATTTGCTTCACTGAATAATAGAACATCATTAGCGAAGAACAAATGGGTCAACTTTGTAGATCTGCATCTCCAATAATACTTGAAACCCAGCTAAGATGTTTGGCTATCGATGATGCCTGAGAAGACCTCCATGATCAGAGTGAAAAGATACGGCGAGATTGGATCCCCCTGCCTCAAGCCTCTGGTACTAGCAAAGAAGCCGTGTAATTCCCCATTGATAGATATAGAGAACTTTGGTGTGCGCACGCAGGCCATGATCAATATAATAATATGAGCTGGAAAACCAAATGCATATAACATAGCTTCCAGAAAGTCCCAATCGACGGTGTCATACGCCTTCCTGAAGTCCACCTTCATTGCACACTTAGGTAGATATGGCACATGATGAAAATTACAGAAAAGCTCCTGTGCTAGCATGATATTATCGCTGATACGTCTCCCTTTAACAAAGGCATTCTGTGATGTACCGATGATCGAAGGAAGGACTGAAGCCACCCGATTAGCAATTAGCTTAGTGATGCATTTATATACCGTGTTACAACATGCAATGGGACGGTAGTCATTTACTGACGATGCATTAGGAATTTTAGGTATCAATGCTATAATAGTGGTATTCAGTTGCCGAAGCATATTTCCAGACTCTAGAAAATCCTTGATCGCTGAAATTACCGAAGGGCCTACTAGCTCCCAAGACCTCTTAAAAAACTCCGCAGTAAACCCATTTGGGCCCGGTGCTTTCCCCGAAGCTAATGAAAACATGGTATTACGAATCTCTAAGTCGATAAAAGGCTTAGATAGGTCTCGTACCTGGTCCTCATTCAGTGTGTGCTTGAGGATTGCCCGAATATCCTGGATCGGAGGAGCTACTCGCCCAGACGGAGAAGAGAAAAGATCCTCATAGTATGAAACAAAGACTCTCTTTACTTCTATTGGGGAAGAAGCCATATAACCTGCATTATCCACCACCGAGATGATTCTATTCTGAAGTTGTCTATTCTTCACCGACTGATGGAAAAACTTTGTGTTCATATCACCCTCCTTCAGCCATCGTATCCTCGACTTTTGCCTGTAAAATGCCTCCTCTTGCAAGCGGAGACTAGAGAAAGCCTTCATAGCATCTGTCTCCTCCTTTGCTAACCGAACATTAGTTGGGTCTTGCAATAAGGAGTCCTGAATCACTGATAAACTCTGTCTGGCCAGTCTTGTCCGATCCGAGATATTCGAGAAAGTGTCTCGATTAAAATGTAGCATGCGTAGCTTAGAACAAAGTTGAAACATAGGTGTACCATCAATACAGTAGTTCCAAACTCGATCAACAATCGCCATAAATTCCGGGTGTGACATCCAGAAGTTAAAAAATTTAAAAGGTCGTCGAGCCTGGCCAGAAGGCATAATACGCACAGTCATCGGAGAGTGATCAGATATACCCGGTGTAAGGAAACTGGCCTCTGAAAATGAGAATGAAGTGCTCCAGCAAGTGTTAACTAGGACTCTGTCAATTTTCCTCTGCTTACGATTCGCTCCTTGGGATGTAGCCCATGTATATCTACACCCGGTATATCTCAAGTCATCCAATTCAGCCTCTAGCAAACAATTATGCAAATCATCAAATGCTGGGATCCAGGACTCAGACCCTCCCAACCTATTCGATGTATATCAAATAGCATTGAAATCCCCAGCCACCAACCAAGGCATATCAATATTCAATCTACCCCTCTGTATAAGATCCGTCCATAAAGGCCGCCTCGAAACAAAAGAGTGCATTGCATATACAATAGATAGGGCAAAAGACGTATTTGATGCAATCTCACTAATCTGACCATGCATGGCTTGTTCAGATTTGACAATGACTTGATAGGTCACTATCCTCGGGTCCCAACCAACCCAAATCCTCCCTTGTTGGGAGAACTCATAATTAGCACACCATACCCATCCTTGGATGAGATTTGTAGAGAGCTCCACAAAAGAAGTTTCAGAAGCCCTAGTCTCCAGAACACCAATACAACAAAGGTTGTTACTTCTGACTAAGTGCCGCACTTCGGCCTGCTTAAGTGTTGTACCTATCCCTCTAATAGTCCAAACTCCTATATTCATATGTACAAAATATAAAAGATAGGTAGGATGTTACCGGTGTTTGGCTTGCCGGCCCTTCCTACTCGGATTGACTCTAGGAGTCGGTCTTGGAGGAGAAAGTTGGTTAGGCCGTTGTGAAGCCTCATCACCTGTCGCCTCATCCGACTGGCCATCATCATCTGGGGAGGATCCGCCTGTCTTATCAGCCGAGAAGGCTGCCGGATCTGAAGGATGAAGAATATCACCACTAGGGGAGGATATCTCACCCTGAGTGGCCATTAGAGTAGAAAAGACACCAACAAGGGAGGATGTCTCACCCTGATTGGTGATAAATGGTGTAGCACCCTCTAGGGTGGTGAACTTCTTCGAAGACTTCTTTTTCTTCTTCTGGGACTTGGCATGCTGCCAAGCCTCCCCCTTATCTCTATCGTCTCCAACATTAGCCACATCCAAATCATCGAAGAAGACCTCTAGCTGGACGTGAGTCGAGGTCAAAGGGGATGTCACGGGTGGAGATCGCTCTGCACCAGGTGAGTGCCGTACCAGGGGTGACAAACCATCGCCATTGGGAATCGCTGGTTCAATGCTGGTGTGTGCTAGAGGCAGGTCCTCGATGGGTGCAATGGGATCCTTACATTTATGGCCAAAAGTGCCACAAATGTTACAAACAGTAGGCTTCCACTCGTACTCCACCTTAATGGGATAGAGATTGTCATCCATGCGGAGTGGAATAGAGGTCTTGAGCGGCTTCTTAGCACTCACCTCTATGCATACCCGAATAAATGAAAGCCTCTTGGCTTTCTCAGTTTGGCTATCCACATATAGTGGCTTGCCAACCTTACTTGCAATGGTACTTATGCTCAATGGTGACCAAAGTGCATACGGAACATTCCACAATTTCACCCAAATAGGGAGGGTATCATGCCTGCATTTCTTGAGTTCCAAGTGCGAATCCCATTGTTGTAGAATGAGTGGAGATTTTGCCACAACTATATGGCCACCATCAATGATTTTCCTCCTAAAGTCGGCATTCGGAATGTGGAAAAAGTAGAAACCTTCCTCATTTGCTCTAACTTCACTCAAATGAGCGCCCCATGTCTTCTTTAGAATAGCCTCCGTGAGCTTAAAAGGAATTCTCTTCCCCATATAGTATCCAACTAGACATTCCTTCCATTTTGGTTCACAAGCTTCCAACATCTCCTTAGTGACAACCAACTCAGAATCATCATCAGTCAGTGAAGGGAAGTGAGTAAGAGAGTACCCATTAGTGATGCCCCTTGCCACACTCGCCCAAGACCGATTCGGCTCTCCTCTTGGACCACCACCAACTATATTCGGTCCTCCATTAGTCTCATTAGAAGTACCCGGACCAGCCACTAAATTCGAACCAGTCACCACCCGACCTCGGCTTTTGGATCTAGAACCTTGTTGAAACCCCATAGTGCTTGGGCGCCATTGGTCATTACGCCGGGCAATATTCGGTATCGTTGGACGAGTCAGAGTAAGGAACTCTTCAAAATTCAGCCGGTAGGATTGGTCCATAGGAGCTTTACCACGAGTCAGGCTACGCCCCCTAGAAGGTTTGGAAAAACCCGTTTCAACGGCAGCATCCATTTCAACTCCATGCTGATTATCAGTACCAACCGAAGGCTGTTTATCATGTTCCCCGTTCTCCATCACCACATCAACTAAAATCACAACAACAGCCAACCAACTAGCAAAACAGCTATAGAACCTCAATCTCAGAGATCACAAGCAAACTCCGCAGCTTTGGATGCTCAAAACACCGGAAAAATAGATGCCATATCACCGAGTTTGCAGATTCTGACAACCAGATAGCCAAAACCGCAAGAGTACCAATAACCAAGCTTCTATGGCACCCGAAAAACAGCCAGACGGACCACCAAATCAGCCCATCCCTCAGCAAAATCGAAGCAAACAAGAACCAATTACACCAAACCAGCAACCCCTCAGTAAGTTCGAAGCAAAGAAAACACACCAAACCAGCCACCCCTCACCAAAAAACAGCTAGAGCAGAACCATCGGCTGGCAAACAAGAACCAAATACCCCAAACCAGCAATCCCTCAGCAAATTCGAAGCAAAGACACTCACCAAACCAGCCACCCTTCACAAAAAAAAAAACAGGCACCCCTGAAATTCGTACTCAACAAAAACCCAGAAAAAGAGTTAGAGAACAAACCAGGGGCTGATTTTTGGATATGTTGTAAGGCAAGTGGAGCTTAGTTCCTCCACAAAAAAACAGCTCAAACCGATGGTTGGAACTCCCAAAATCGACCACGAAACAGCCCGCCTTCAACCCAGAAAACACAAAGGGAATCTGCAATTTAGTGAGTTGATTCTGGCTGGATGAAGAAGAATCAGAGAAATTCCTTTTATGGGGATGTACACCATTGGAAGACTAAGGCTTCCTCTAAATTTCATCCCATTCCGATAACCGGAGGACAAGAAATCGAAGACATCTCCAATGGAACAGCAGAAAACGCACTCCAGTAGAGACCCTACACCAAAAAGGCCATAACTTTTTGTAGGGACTGAAAACGAGAATTTAATTGCTGAAGATTGTGTAAAGAAGGATGGCCAAGATGATAATAGATCTAACATAAGGATGTGACACTAGAGCGAGCAATAGAAGGAGCGTCCTCAAGCATAGATAGTTCCCTTACTTCACGTCCTCTACCAATTGTCTTCTCTGTAGCTAGATCCTGAAAGATGCAAGAATCAAGAAAAAAATGTTATTGAACACTACAATTTTTTGGTTAATTTGCTAACAGACATGAGGTTAAACAGAAATTATAGAAGATAGAGCAATGAGGACAATGGCAATGAAGAAGCAGCACGAACTGTGCCAACTCCCTTAACTTGTGTAGATGATCCATTAGCTAAAGTGACAACGGACGAAGATGGAGTAAACGAAGAAAATATACTTGAAAGACTTAACATATGATCATAAGCCTCTGAATCAATGATTGAATGACAAGAAGTAGTTGAAAGGCATGCATTAGCATTACTTGTATGTATCAAAGTAGCAATGGGAGAAGCAAGTTGTAAAACATGATATTGGTTGTATAGAGTCCTCTTCAGACATAACCACTATATTTCCTTCGGTAGACCGTTGAAAAGATTTAGTACCAGACACAATATTTGCAAACTTTGTTGCCCTGGTATTTCATGTAACTTGTAGCAAAACTTTTGAATGTGACCAAGTTTACCATAATAATGGCAGGTTTGTGTGGTCCCTGAGTTATCAGTAGACATGTAGGATTGTCCATAAATATACAATTGGCCTGAAATCCTCCATGTTCCTATACCTCAGCCTCCTCCTTGACCACTGCATGTAATATATCTTCCACCATTCCTATTATCGCCACCAACTCGAGATCGGGAGACGAGCTAAACTATCTACCGTAGATGTGATGTCTTGATAAGACTCACAAGATACTTGAAAAACCCGAGCAAATGTATTAGTGAGTGATGCAATTATTTCTTAAGATGCATTTGTTGAATATTGACTGAAATATGAAGAACATTTGACTTCTCATACATTCTTGTAAAATTAGCAAAGTATTGCATAATAAAACGCTATTTCATTTCAGATCGATAAAACTCATGTTATAGTTCATAAATCTGTGATAGATTATTTTGACTAGAATATAATACATCCAAAAACTCTCACAGTTCTTTGACTGTATCAATATGAATTACCATATCAACTATTTGACTCTCCATAGAATTTAGCATCTGACCAAGAATACATGTATCGGTAACATCCCAAGTTGCATCATCTTTGGGAGTAGGCTCAGTTAAGTGTCTATGTTGATTCCTCCTTGTCACTGATGAAAGTTAACAGTACCCTCAAGGTTTTTTGTCAATAATTTGATCAAATGAACAAGAAATCACCTCGGTCGTTACATTACTATTCTCAAAATCACCCCCAATTTTACTCGTCAAAGGATCATCCATTCTTCAACAATAATAAAACAACTACCACAATATTTTCCCTTCAAACAATTCAAAGTCTCACGTAAAACCACAAAATCTCATCCCAAAATTTCAATCAATCAATTGGTGAACTCATCAACTTGTGCAATCCCAGTCAACACCAAAGAACATATTTCATGAATCATCACTACTCGTAACTTGCACAGCAAAAAAAATTCTAATCCATGTACTATTGCATTATTATTACCGCACAGCAAAATAACACAAATCAAGTAAGCCCCAGACCCGGAATGCCAATCGAAGTACCAAACGAAACACAAAACAAAACTCAAGTCTTTTGGAGTGCCCCACACGAGCTAAAGAATCAGAGATTGACGCCTTAGGAGGTTGCCCATTCTTAGTCCAGCCTAGGTCGACAATTTAGAAGGTTTTCTGGAGGTTCGCCGATTGGGGTGGACGTTGTAGGGGAGTCAACGCTGAAGGGAATCGACGACAGTGAAGTGGTTGGCGCCGAAGAGAATTGACGTCAAAGGTCGACGTTGAGGGTTGATGTCGAAGGATGCCCCCAGATCTGGTGTCAATGTGCGTTGATGCGACAGAAGACTATCATGACCAATGCCACCGCTCGTGGTAGATGCCGAAAACGGTGTTGAGGTGGCGGCGGCTGTTAATTTTTCAGCAGCTAGGGTTTTTTCATTTTTTTTATTTTGCTGGCTCGATAAAGGGAAAAAAGTTCAAATTATTTTATTCAGTAATGCTCAACATATATATACATCAAAGATTGAAAATACAATAGGAAACAAAATAAATCTCAAAATATTACTTTTCTCTTTATTCTTCTAACAAACAATAATATGTGGATGCCATTCCACCTCTTATAACATTTTTTAAATTTTAAAAATATAATCTGTTGTCAATCAATATTGAAATGACCACCATTCATGGGAAGTCTGAAACCACCTGAACATATTGCTTATTTTCCTTCTATCATTTTACATTGATCATCAAATATACAATCCAATAATCTAGTAATACAGACATATTGTCTTTTGCATTGTTATCCATGAGTTTCATCTTATTTGGATGTAATTAGATAGAAAGAAGTACAAGACAAGAAAGATTACGAAATCATCTTGAATAAATCTAGAAATTATTATTTCAAATCAATCTAGCTATATTAGCTTCATGGAGTGATCAGACGGAGTAGATATTCTATAGAGCTTCCCTAATTTCTCTATCTCAATAATAATTGGATTTAATTTCTCTCCGTAATATGACATCACAAATTTAATGTTTTAGCTCGGATAATATCATATGATTTTTTTCCAAAAAAAAACAAATATCTGTTATGCACTTCAATCGAAAGATTGTTGTTTCTCTCCTGTGCATAGCACAGGCCTTATGAAGAATTATATAAATTGATATTGACATTATATTACCTTTACAGCATGTGATGAAATAGCAGATTTGGCCACAAAAGACTCCAATTCTCCAAACCATCTGTACTACAGTGATTGTGCAGAAGCCATTGCATGCTGAGGATCCACTAATCCTGAAATTGGAGATCACACCAGATGCATGAGCGATACAGTTGATGGAGCTACAATAAGAGAAAATACGACACATTTAGACAAAATACTTCATGGATGGAACTGGAAACAGTTGCCAATAAATTATGATGATGATCCAAGTCCTCTAAACTGAAGCATATTGATGGAAAGCTGAATAATGGAAGAGGATGTTTTCTTGTAGTTAGTTTAGAAGGTTTTCAAGATACTCACCTCCGACAGGGGACATCACCATGATTGAAAATTTGTAGTACTTCCACTGAAACACAGCTTTTAGTTTTTACATAATCGATCCTTTTCTCCTCAAAAATCCATGCCAGTAAAACTCTTTAAAGGATAGACGGTTCACTGCAATGATGCATATTGAAGAATTAATTCCACTACTCTTCTCAAATGAAGCTGAGACAAGGCATATACTAAACCTGGATTAACAGACAGCAGCCTGGAACACATGTCAATGCAGTCAGGATGCAATTCAGGAAGCACAAGGTGAGAAAATGGAAGACTTTTAGATGAGTTGATGTTCTGCAGAAGCTGCAGAGAAGAGAAACAAAAAAACTAAGGGAACTTGTATCACTGGGTTCAATAAGTTTAAACAAGCTGTTGCTTGAGGAGATAATCCTACCTGAACGTTAGTCCGCCCACAAAATGGTGGGCAACCATTGAGAAGCTCAAAAAGAATGGCACCGATGCTCCACATATCCACCTGCAGCAGATCACTCAGCCTAAATTCTTTCTTCTCGTTTGTTTCCTTTTCTTTTTCCGTTATTTTGTGTACATCCTACTGGTCTAGGCGGAGACCACCATTGCCACCCCAACCAAAGCCAGGAAATTGATCCTTGGCCAAGACCTTTGGAAATGCAAATCTCATTTTGATTATGAATAGAAAATTGCGTACCTTTTCATCATACTTTTGGAATAGAAGAACTTCTGGGGCCATGTATAATGGAGACCCACATACAGTATCAGCAGAGCAACCGGATTGTAAGGTTCTGTTCCAAGGACACCGGAAAAAAACAAAATCCCAGAATTTCACCTCAAACATGAAAGCAATTGCGAAATTGAATTCCATAATATGTCCAATACATTTGCATATACCTTGAGAGACCAAAATCAGCTACCTTGAGCACTTTATCCTCTTCAGAACCAGATAACAAGATGTTCTGCTGGCACGGTGATGAAAAAGGAAGAGCAGAGATAAGCTCATTTGAAGTTTAAACAAAGACACATCTGCAACTTAAACTCTCAAAAATTGCATTTAGAGAAAAAGACGTAGTTGTGTCTGAAGTTATTGATTAGAAGCAGAGTGCCAGATACACTGCTTCACATGCTAACTAACTGAAAAAGGGGAAAAAGCATACACAACCAGCAAAATCACCAGAAATCAGTCATAAGATATTTCAATGCATCACTTGATTACTGAATTCTCCCTCTGAGAAGCAGTCTTCACAAAACAAGGGTATCCATATGCATATAAGCAAAAATCAAACTAAGTAAACACAATCGAGAACGAGGCATTTAGCTTCATCTGATTATTTGCGTAATTTTCCATCAACACTCAAAATGTTGAAATGTTTATAAGGTAAGGGCAACTAAAAATAACCAGTCTGGGAAAGTACCCTTGGAAGGGATCATTGTTGGGTATATCTAATTAGTGAGCCTAACAATTCACTTTAGTGAAGCCAGTCTCGACAGCCATTAGATAGGATATCTTGTGTAGAAGAAATCTTCTGAGACTCAAGGAAATTTTGATAAAGAAGGCCTCAGCAATGTAAAACTTCAATGCTAGGCATATATATGAAAGTGCATGACCCACCTATTTGCAAAGGAAAATAATCTCATACCTGTGGTTTCAGGTCCCGATGAACTATATGGTAGGAGTGCAGAATTTCCAAGGCAGCTCCTACATGTTTTCCGAGTAAGCAAAGTCAGTAAGGAATTCGAAGAAAGCAACACCTCCACAATATACGAATGAATCTGAGGCAATACCTAGCTGCAGCACGAATCTTCTAGCAGTTTCTTCCCGAACTGGCCCATGTAGTCGTACATAAGATGCTAAATCTCCACCAGCACAAAACTCCAAAACCATGTATATGCAACCATTGGCCTGATGAGGAAAAACAAACCAAATTTCAAGCCCATGTGAAATCACCACCATAAATGACTGCATATACAAGTTTCATCTACTACACCAATAGAACATACATTACGGAGTCCCACCCTAAATCGGAATGTGGAGCATATACAGCTGCAGTTCAGAACGCAAAAACTACATCTTTGACCCGCAGTTACTGCATTGAAGATGATAACGAGTGGGCTCAAAGTTTTAATTAACTCTCTCACAGCAGCTCTTAATTCCGACAAAACTAACTAAGACAGAGCAATCGAAATCACACGACCGTACACACGACCATGACCCCCCAGTTCAAAAGAACCGAGCATCTCCCTAGAGACCGAAGTAATCAACCTGGAACACACTAAGAAGGCGAATGATGTTGGGGTGATCGACGGAGGACAGGAAATTGAGCTCGCAGTCCAAGCAGCTCCTCAGATGCCGATTAAGCTTCGAGAGGTCGACCTGCTTCACCGCCACCACCTCGCCGGTGGCTCCGTGCGCCGCCTTCCACACCGTCGAGAAAGACCCTTCACCGAGCTTCGACGACAGGACGTAGCCGCCCACCGCGATCGCGTCGGGGAGATTCACGGTCGCCGCTTCAGGTTCCATCGATGTCCGAGAGAAGCGCTCGATTGTTTGGATAAAGATGACATTTTTATTCCTTGACTTTCTTTCCCGGGCGTAGATTTTCTAATAACTAATTACACGTGGCCGCTCTGAGTAACACGAGAAAAGAGAGAAAATAGTTAAATGGGTTCTTTTTTTTTTAACTTAATTTAAATATCTTATAAATATACACATTTGAACCTTTTCTTAAATTTAAAATATATGTAATTTTCATAATATTGAAATATTAACCTACTTATATATATTTTATCAAGAAAAAGAAATATGCTATAAACTTTTGTCGAGACTTGACGAACATGCTCGAGATTGTGCAATTTAGGTGAAACGCACAGATCAATGACTCACCAGGTGAAATATTTTATGTTTTTGTGTGTACAATGGTTAGACGATACCAATTTGATGGGATTGATCACTTTCGAGATGCGTCAATTTTTGGTCTAGATACAAGAATTGACTCTACGAATCTTGATGTTAAATTTTAGAATCGAGAATCAATTCCCAATTGATTTTTAGTTATACTCGAGAGTCAAGCCCACCATTTTTTTGTGTAAAAGAACTCAAATTCTTGTAATAAAGTATAAAAGTTGCATCATTTACTACAAAACATATTTCCATCGAGTGACTATACCATCATCTATTCATGATGAAGATTATTGTTCAATTGTAGATATTGTAACAGCAAATTCCCCTTAAAAGAGGCTTGAAAATTGGATTCCAAACAGAATCGATGGTATCGACCCTGAAACAATTGGTGCAGGCCAGTTTGGTTTATTTCTTGAGTTGAATTGGACTAGATACTCACTCTATTAGAATTGTTGACGGTTGGTCTAAGATCAACATGAACTTGCTGCCTTTTGATAAATCACTAGAGATGTGAAATCCTACTTATGAGAAGAAGAGAGGACCCAAGATTGAATCACTAAACCTAATCAAGAAGCACATCACAATGTACAAGCTCCTCACTAATAGGCCAGAGATAACTTGCAGATGAGCAGGACAGGCTCCCGAGCGGGACAGCGTCTCTCAAACAGCTCTTGGAATTGGAGCCCAAATGGAAGCTGTTGTCAATGGCCTAGATTTCCAGCACAGAGCCAACCTAAACTTCTCATATTGCACTCGGTACTCCCCACTGAAGACGCTCACCAAGTACTTGGCTTGAGCCACATTGCTTGAGCTCAGAGGCACAGGCCTGAACCCCTTCAGGCAAAGCCCATCTCTCCACAGCTTCCTCTCCAACTCCTCGCAAGGAAACTGCCTCACGCTGTCCAAAATCCTCTTCCCCAACACCTCTTGCTCTATCACTTTGAGGCACATCTCATACCCACCTGTGAAGCTGCTCACAGTCACGAGTGAGTCAGAGAGAGCCATGTAGTGATGGAGTGCCTCGCAGAAGAACTCCACAAAGGACAAGGAAGATGAGGCCTTGGCAAAATTTAGCAGCTCTTCTTCCACCAGGACAACAATCTTTGGTGACAATGTTTTCATGCCTCCCAAGAATGTCTTCACCATTGAGAGGCTCTTGCTAGGCATGTGCAGTTGGTTGATCATGCAGTTTGCTATCACCGTGCGACCCTCTTGGTGGATAGTCCAGAAGTCCTCTTCTTCTTGGATTAGGAGCTGATCGAATGTAAATCTCAGGTTGATCGAGTCTGCAAACTCCTTGAGCCTCCTTCCGGTCTGTCGAATTGAAGCTTCGGTTTCCGGGTACGTCATGATCGCGGTGATCCGCAGTGAGGCGTCACTGCGTGTTGCAAGGTCGACCATCAAGGGCGGCCATTGGATCCCCTCCATGATGTCGAAGTCAATGACATGGACATCCTGGTCTGCCAGGGTCGCCTCAAGGATGGCTTGGTTGGCTGTGAAGTGTGCGAACTTGATGTATGGGGAGAGCTCTTGAATCATCTGAATGGCGGAGATGGTGTTTGGCCCCCTAGAGGAAGTCCGAGGCGGCACTTCGAGAGGACTGACGATGCTTTTCCAGTGAAGGCCTTGAGCGAAAAACAAGGCCAATCTGTTAAATGGGTTGTTCCCATTTTCTTGATTGAATAGATTATTATTTAGTTTGGAGATGATTGCAGAAACCAGAGGCCAGTTCTGTGATTCGACGGCTTCAGCTCCCATCAGTAAAAGATCAGTCAGGCTGCTTTCTTCCATCAACTCTTCTTGGATTATCCTCAACATCGAATGTTCTTCACCCAAAAAATCTTTCACATTCGCTTCTTCTTGCCCTTGAAAAAAATGGTCAGAAAGCGGGTCAACTTCCATGACGCCGGTTTCGAGAACTTCCATGGAGTCTTGTGCCTCCGGCGATGATGCAATCGCTTTGTGGAAGTCCAGTAGCTGGGTTATTTCCAACTCAATCTGGAGCAGTCTTTCTGGGTTGAAGTTGGAGGGCGAGTCCGGTTGCAGAGGAAATGAGTTTGCTGGACAGGATCCGTAGAAGTTTTCGATTGAGACAAGTTCATCAGAGAGTAGGTTGATTGGTTTGCGTTCCATGATAACGAAACAAGTACAGACTACAAACAGATCAAGTTATCAGGAGAAACTGAACTATTCTTGGCCTGATTGAGTATAGAGACCACATATATATATATAGATCCCAGCTTTGAGTGTCTCATTGGTGATGAGCACCTGCCTCGGATGAGTGCCATAAGGGCAGTACTAAATGTCCAATACGAGAACTCATGCATCTGGAAACAGACAAAACACATATTCGGCAAGACAAACATATTAAATGATTCAGCACTTTATCAGCGTTCAAGTGGGCCTAATCAGTCTTAGATTGATGACCTCCTTAATATGTTAACTGTTCAGTAGCCATCACATGGACAGGGAAGCTCTCTTGTCCACCACCCTTTCCGAAGAGTAAGGGGGACTCGGTTCCGGAACTCTTGGCACGACCCGTGTATCCGAGAACCGGGGGTGCCGGGGAACCTCAAAATTGACTTTTAAATTGGTATCTAGATCGGTAAGGATTGTTCTTTTACCATCGAAGCATCTTCCCATAGCTTGCATTCTATCGTCCATGCAAAGATGCCGTTCTAGATAGAAATATTCCATCTCAAGCATGATAATGCATGTTTCCTAGACACCCAATTCGATGATTAATAGCTATAACAAGTACCGGCGGATTGGGCAAGCCTAATTTAATTGAGACCGACATGATCCAAAGATAACCGTCTCACTAATCAATTAGGAACAAATGTAATCAAGATTTTCATAGCGTCACAGGAACAAATTGGTGTAATGATGACTAAGCTTCCTAGTACAAAGTTACGAAAACTAAGTGAAAACAAAAGCTGTTTTGTGCAGCACATTTGATCATTTTGTTGCTTTGAAGAGTGAAAAGTTGGTCCTATACTTGCATGCATTTGCACCGATTAGATGCTTAAGATAGATTCGATCCCTATACCAGCAAGTGCTGATATTTCATATTTAATTCAAGCAGGCTGGTTCTAACTTGTCTCAGCCAGTTGATGTGATTATAGGGGTTATTTTATGGACTCAGGGTTTACTTACGTAAAACGTAGTTCCCGCTTCCACATCATAGAAAAAAGCCAAATGCTTGAGTTCAACCTACCGCCTCTACAATAGATGATCCTGGCTCTCGTACTAAGAGATGAGTTGGGAATTTGCTGAAAATAAACTAAAGAGAAAAGAGGGAAAAAGGCACTACAAATTCCATACCTTTCATTCGGCACTTACTTGAGTGGCATAATTTAAAAAAAAACATTCATTTTAGTTTTATAACTTTTTAATTAATCACTTATCATGAACGTGTGTTAAAAGCTGTGACACTCAAGCGATATACAGGATTCAAGTGAACATCGTATGAAAATAAAGGCATTCAAGTGATCAATTGAAAAGGTGTGGCTCTGAAATAAACACTCAAACGAAAGTTATGAAAATCGTGTCCTTGTCCCAACAAGAAATGATAGGCCGAACACATAAAGCTCTTCACATGAATTCATCAAAGCATCCTTGGAGCATCTGCTTAGTAATCAAGCCCAACTTTGATTCTTGCCAATCTAAATTCAAGTGATTCCAGCAAGGCCGTGTTGTAATATTCTTGTAGGTGGAGACCCCGTTGGTTAGTCGGTGGTTACTCCAAATTAATACATTAACTTTCTAAAAGAGGACACTTGATTGGCCTTTGCCACAAAGCCAAGAGAAGCATCCGGACACATAGCATAACACGTGGATGACTTTACTTAGCTCGGGCAAAGTCCAATTTGTCGAGTTTTAAAGTTCAAACTCAGACATTCTAGTTTATTTATGTTATGTTATGGATTTCCAAAGGACAGTGGAACTAAAGATATCTCGAGGATATCCCTTATTCCAACGGATTTGTTTAATTTACGATATGGTAAAGAGGAAGAAGGATGCCTCAGCTAGCTCTTCTTTTTGCTTTTGAATTTGCTTTTCTTTTTTCATTCTCTGCTTGGTCTTCATGAAATGGTTTGTGGCATCTTCTACAACCAAATGAGAAGGAAAAAAACAAAAATTTCGACGTACCAAATTAAACGTGGCTGCAGTGTCATTTCACCAAACTTTCGACATTATGTTCACAACACCTATAATTGTCTCTTTGCGTCACATTGTTGCACCTTCTTGGATTAGAGACAAAAACAATAAGATACCAAAGCTATACACCAGCCTAGATGAATTATTCGTGGCTCCACGTTCTTGCCTGGAGTTTGGCCCGAGACCGGAGAGTGAGATAGGTTCAAGAGACGTTTGAGCGTGGTCAGGGTGAAGTGGAAGAGGGGACTGACAACTCAGGCTAAAGGTCGGGGTTCCGGTCGGCACCCGGCCACCTACCTAGAAAGGCAAACACGTATTGTACGTGCTCTAGGTGCCCGCGTGACAAATTGGTTTAGGTAAACACGAGATGTAAAGCTTACTCTTAACCTATTTTGTTAAGTTAACCCATTCGATTAATCCAGAAAAGTGTTGAGATTTTCTCTCTTTACAAAAGAAAACACCTTAAGGTGACAATTTTATGGGTGAGTCATCATTAGCAAGCAGCGCACAGCCAAGGAGTGGCAGGGCTGCCTGCTGTCCCCACAAAGCTTGCCAGGTTCCCAGAAAATGCCAATAGCTATTGCTTTTTTCAATGCAGCAGCCAACTTTTGTTGTAATTATGGTTAATGGATCAATGTATCGTCCAAAACGAGATACGTCGCTTCCGTTCATGTATCTCATTCCGTTCACGTATCTCATTAATTTATGTATTTTGAAGTTCATATATCTCTTGGATTCACGTATCTGATTTATCATAGAATCTCTTTAGTTCATGTATCTTCTCAGTTCATGTATTTGATTAATGGTTGTATTTATTAGATTCATGAACTCTATCCTTTCATGTATCTTCTTGGTTCATGTATTTGATTAATGGCTATATTTATTAGATTCATGAACCATTTCTCTTCTAAATCTCTATAAATAGAGAGTTCTCATTCTTCTTCCATTCACTTGTAACTCACATCACTCCTCTCCTCAAGTTCTCTCCAAGTGTGCTGGTTTCAAGAATTATTCGATATAGTCCTATTTGCAAAGTGCTATTCCAAACGGATTTGAGGTGTTGTATCTTGGGAGGCGAAGTTCATGAAGCTACTTAGCACAATAAGCAGGAATTAATCGTCTTAAGGAGATTCGGTTCGCCATACCTCACCTCCTTGTGTATTATTATTTTTCATCTCTCTTGTTTTCTTTCTAATTGAAACAAACAGTGTAATGTATTTTCTCCCGATACATGTTACTTTTTCTATTCTTGCCTAACAAGCTTAAGACGATTAATTTACTATTTGTTCTTTTTTTCAAAAGTCGAGATGGTTAATAACACTCAAGCACCTATCAACGTTCATGATATTGCTAGTGACACTCCTATGGTCGTTTCGACTAGTGAGGTTCTGACCTCATTGCCTAGTATTGGGGCAGCTAATGCTACGAGCCTTCGGGCTGACACCAATTTTGGTGGTATGGGTACAAGTCGCTTGACTAATATACCTGGTACTGGTTTTCATAATAGTACATGCCAAATGACATTTGGTTTAGTTTCTAGAGGAATGGTTCAACAGGCATTGATTAGTTTAATGGTACCTATTCCAGTAACACCAAATGAGAAACTGGAGAAATTCGCCGATGTGGGCTTCAAGTAGGGGCAAAGGAAGATGGTCTCTTATCTGACCACACTAAATATGGTCAAATATTTAGCAGAGGTGTGCCCGATAATTAGTCCAGATGAATAAGATGTCACAATGCTCGGGGCGTTGGAGGCTTGGAAGCACGGGGACTTCCTATGCCGGAACTATATCCTTAACTATTTGGTAAATTCCGTATATAGCATTTATTGTAATGCTAAAACTGCCAAACAGTTGTGGGAATCATTGGAAAAGAAATACAAAACCGAGGATGCTGGCACCAAGAAATTTGTGGTTGCCAAATTTTTGGATTTTAAAATGATAGATTCTAAGTCTGTCATAAATTAGGTTCAAGAATTGCAGGTTATCTTGAACGTTATCTTTGCTGAGGGAATGATACTGAGTGAATCATTCCAAGTAGCAGCGATAGTTGAGAAACTGCCTCCGGGTTGGTTAGGCTTCAAGAATTATTTGAAGCACAAATGGAAAGAGATGAGTCTTGAAGACCTCATTATGCGCCTCAAAATCGAGGAGGACAATAGGAGGAATGCAAATCCTTCTATGGAGCCAAAGGCCAATAGTGTCGAATATTCCTATAAGAAGGGGAGGTCGCCCTTTTAAGAAAAAGGCAAGCAAAATGAAATGTTCCAGAAATTTCAAGGAATGTGTTTTATTTGCAATAAGTTTGGCCATTGAGCTAAGGATTGCAAGAAGCGACCAAATAAAGGCAAGAACGGTGGTGCAATCAAATAGTTGAATCTGACAAAGCGAGCGGATGAAGAAAGATTGAGTGCTGTGGTGGTGTCAGAAATATGTTTAGTGTCAAATAACACCGATTGGTGGTTGGACACGGGTGCCACAAATCACATTTGTGTGAATAAACACTCGTTCTCGTCCTACGAGAAGATTGAAGATGAAATGATCTATATGGCTAACTACACACCAGTAGCAATTGCCAGGAAAGGAAAGGTGATTATGAAATTCACCTCTGGCAAGGAAGTCATCTTGCAAAATGTGCTACATATACCTGAGATCTGGAAGAATCTCGTTTCTGGCCCCATACTTGTCAAGAAGGGTTTCAAAATTGTACTTGAATCTGGCAAGTTTGTAATTTCCAAGGGGGGAATGTATGTGGGGAAGGGCTACTTGTATAATGACTTATTCAAAGTCAATGTAGCTATCATTGATGAAAACTCAAAATTCTTGTACCCAAAGACTATAAATAAAGAAAATTCTCTGTCTCCTTATCTATGACATGGTAGATTAGGACATGTAAACTATGGTACAATGAAAAAGATAGAAAACTTGGGGCTAATTCCAAAATTTGAGTTGGATGCCAGTTACAAGTATGAGATTTGTGTTAAGGCTAAGTTAGCTAAGAAATCTTTCAAATCGGTTGAAAGAAACAGTGAACCTCTATAATTAATCCACAGTGATATTTGTGATTTGAAATTTGTGGAAAGTAGAGGTGGAAAGAAATACTTCATCACCTTTCTAGATTATTGTACTCGATTTTGCTATGTTTATCTGTTAACTAGCAAAGATGATGCCATGAACATGTTTATCAAGTATAAAAATGAGGTTGAGATCAACTTGTTAAACGAATTAAAGTGCTTAGGTCTGACAGAGGAGGACAATATAGTTCTTCCAATTTAAAAGAGCTGTGTGCTAGTCTGGGAATAATTCTCCAAACGACTGCACTTTATATTCCACAAAAAAACGGAATTGTTGAATGGAAGAACAAAACTCTAAAAGAGATGTCTAATGCCATGCTTTTAAGTTCGGGATTACGTCAGAACTTGTGAGGGGAGGCAGTTCTAATTGCGAATTATATACTTAATAAAGTACCCCACAAGAAGACGGGTAAGACACCATATGAGTTATGGAATGGAAGGTTGACATCTTACAACTTCCTAAAAGTGTGGGGGTGCCTTGCCAAGATGGCAATTTCTCCTCCTAAACAAACTCTGTTGGGACCTAAAATGGTGGATTGCATATTCATCGGTTATGCTCAAAATAGAAGTGCATACAGATTTTTGGTTTATAAATACGAAAATGTAGAAGTCCACACCAATACGATCCTAGAATCAAGGGATGGTAAGTTCTTTGAGGATATATTTCTTGTGAAAAGAATTCAAGATGAACATTCTCAGAAGAGATATAGAATATCAGAATCTGAGAACAAAGAAATTGAGGTCGAAGAAGCTGAACTTCGACGAAGCAAGAGGTCATAAACCGAAAAATCTTTCGGACCTGATTTTTTAACATACATGTTAGAAATGGAGCCTCAAACTTTTCAAGAGGCAATGTCAACTCGAGATGCTCCTTATTGGAAGGAAGCTGTTGATAGTGAAATTGATTATATCCTAAGTAATCACACTTGGGAATTGGTTGATATTCCATCAGGAAATAAACCAATTGGATGTAAATGAATCTTTAAAAGAAAGTTAAAAGCTGATGGTTCCATAGATAAGTACAAAACACGACGTGTTGCCAAAGGGTTTAGACAAATAGAAGGTCTAAACTACTTTGATACTTATTCACCTGTAACAATAATAACATCTATTAGGATGTTGATTGCTATAGCTTCACTATATAATTTGCAGATACGTCAAATGGATGTAAAAATTCCATTCCTAAATGGTGATCTCAAGAGGAGATTTATATGGAACAACCTGAAGGGTTCAAGATTAAAGGACAAGAACACAATGTGTGTAAGCTTGTTAAATCATTGTATGGACTTAAACAAGCTCCTAAACAATGGTATGAGAAGTTTGACCGGGTAATGATTCAAAGTGGATTTAGAATCAATAAGTGTGACAAATGTGTGTACTTTAAATCCACTTCAGTTGAATGTGTACTTGTTTGTCTCTATGTCGATGACTTGTTGATTTTTGGAGATAACGCTGAAGTTATCAAAATCACCAAGGATATTCTCATGAAAAATTTTGAGATGAAAGATTTAGGTGATGCGGATGTTATATTCGGCATCAAAATTCTAAGGAATTATGATGGCTTAGGTATAACATAATCTCATTACATTGAAAATGTAATTGAGAGGTTTAAAGGATTCGACATTAAAGATGCGATAATCCTTTTCTTCCACACCTAATTTTAAGAAAGAATACTGGAAACAGTATTCGACAACTGAAGTACTCTCAAATAATCGGCAGCATCATGTATATCATGAATTGCACAAGACTAGATATTGCGCACTCAGTGGGAAAATTGAGCCGATATACAAGTAATCATGGTCATAAGCATTGGAATGCGCTTTTGAGAGTATTTGGTTATTTACAAAAGACCAATATGGCAATTATCCAGTTGTTTGAGATGGCTATAATGATGCCAACTGAATTTCAGATTTCAATGAATCAAAATCGACTAACGGACATGTGTTCACGTTAGGAGGTGGCACAATATCATGGAAATCCTCAAAACAAACTCTAATAGCACGCTCTACAATGGAATAAGAGTTTATTGCTTTAGACAAAGCTGCTAAAGAAGTAGAATGTCTTCAAAATTTTCTAGAGGATGTTCCAATGGGCCAAAACTTGTGCCTGCAATATGCATTCACTGTGACAATCAAGCAGCGATTGCAAGGAGGCATAATATGATCTATAATGGTAAGTCTAGACACATTCGTCGTAAACATAATACTGTGAGACAGTTGCAATGGAATAATTTATTTAGACTTTGTAAAGTCAAAAGAAAATATTGCGAATCTGTTGACAAAATGTTTGTCGAGAGAGCAATTAAACTGTGTATCGAGGGGAATGGGGTTAAAAGCCTTAATACAATAAAGAGATTTCAGGGCGGAAACCTAACCTATGCGATTGGAGATCCCATGGACTAGGTTCAATGGGACAACACAAATTCTGGAAACTCTAACCCCAAGGTGAGCACTGTCTCCCATTCCTAGGATGCAACAGTGCTTCCTACAACGTTTTTAGGGTATGCTATGCGTTTAATGATTTATATATCTTGGATTTCCATATCCAAGTGAAA
Source organism: Melaleuca alternifolia (assembly GCA_019926035.1). NCBI lineage: Eukaryota > Viridiplantae > Streptophyta > Magnoliopsida > Myrtales > Myrtaceae > Melaleuca > Melaleuca alternifolia. The sequence goes on along the minus strand of JAGKPW010000110.1, from coordinate 409,928 downwards.
TATGGTAGGATACTTTTAATAGGAATGCACCTATATGTGTGGAGCTGGCCGACTCTGTGAAAATCTTTTAAGGTGGGATTTTCTATAAGCAAGTATGAGTCCTGAGAGGTTCATGGCCGAAATAATGAATGCAACCGAGAACCAATCTTGATTCAGAGGTACTCTGTGTGAGGTCTATTGTATGGACTTACACTAACAATTGGCGGTTCAAGGCTATGTCCACCGGCTGGTTAAGTATGTCTGATAGGCTTTCACTAAAGAAGGTTCGAAGCAAAAGCTATCTATCTTGATGTCGTGTATTTCCACAGGCACACTTGGATTTCCTCTAGTCAACCAAATGTGGGGGATTGTTGTGATTATGGTTAATGGATCAATGTATCGTGCAAAACGAGATACGTCGATTCCATTCACGTATCTCATTAATTGATGTATTTTGAAATTTATGTATCTCTTGGATTCACGTATCTGATTTATCATAGAATCTTTGAGTTCATGTATCTTCTCAGTTCATGTATTTGATTAATGGTTGTATTTATTATATTCATGAACTCTATCCGTTCATGTATCTTCTTGATTCATATATTTGATTAATAGTTGTATTTATTAGATTTATGAACCATTTCTCTTCTAAATCTCTATAAATAGAGAGAGTTCTCATTCTTCTTTCATTCACTTGTAACTCACATCACTCATCTCCTCAAGTTCTCTCCAAGTGTGCTGGTTTCAAGAAGTGTTCGACAGAATCCTGTTTGCAAAGTGCTATTCCAAACGGGTTCGAGGTGTTGTATCTTGGGAGGCGAAGTTCGTGAAGCTGCTTATCACCGTGGGCATGAACTAATCGTCTTAAGGAAATTCGGTTCGCCGTACTTCACCTCCTTGTGTATTATTGTTTTTCATCTTTCTTGTTTTCTTTCTGATTGAAACAAACGGTGTAACGTATTTTCTCCCGATATGTGTTACTTTTTCTATTCTTGCCCAACAACTTTGGCAAGTGCTAGGCCCCGACGCGGCCACCATCCAGACTTGCTAAAATAATGTTTTCAGAGCTTATTCCAGAAGAGAAGCTTGAGAGAGAGGGAATCGTACAGAGTTTTGATAGCCATCGTACAATAGAGTTGAGAGCATTAGAATACTCTTCTTTCTAATTGATTCTTGTGAATTTGGTGTATTTAGGACTAGCGGGAACAGTTTCAAGCGGTGGCGCATTGAGATATGCGCAAACTGTTGAAGAAACGGGGTTAGGGTTTAGCGTTGGAGGGAGATTATAAATTTCTCAAAGTAAAAAGCGAAAGAAAGGCTGAGATTTCGGAAAAGGGTAGGAGTCTTCTTCCGCTGAATTTAAGAGACAATGTCTTGGTTGAAGTGGCGTACGAAACTAGTGCAGCTGCTGTTTGGGCGAAACTTGAAGCGCTGTATGGGTCGAGATCCCTTTCGGAAGAATCTTTTCCTGATTCAACTTCTCTTCACTTTCAAAAAGAGAACGTCAGTAGAGGATAACATGAATGAGTTCAACAAAAGTCGTCGTTTTTTCTTTTTTTGCAATGGCTGGCTATGATGCCTTTTTGTTCTTTGCAGTTCTTACGAGCGCTTTTGTGATTCTTTTACGAGAGGAAGCGACTCTATATCCGTCGAGGAAGTGATGCCACAAGAAATTTCAGGGCAACGATCAGAGAAGCGGCGCTGAGGGTCTGATGATCAGAGGTAGGTGCTCAGAGAGGGCTTTAAGTAAAAGATGCGACTCCATAACGAAGTCTAGACCGAGTAGGATTGAGTTCATCTGTGACCCATATTTCTGCATAAGAGATGACACGTTAGGATTGGACGTGATTGTGAAGAAGTTTCTTGTGGCGGAGAATTCTGTAGACATGTGAATCGAGTTTTAACCGTGGCACAAGCTTGAGCTTAGCTTAGGCTTGATTTACCCTCTGAGGTGGTTGAGTACCCATCGGGGCATTGGGAGAGTTAACTTGAATGATGAGCATTATGGCTTAGTTGTAATCATTGAGCTAAGGATTGTTAAATTTAAAGCTCAAAGTTCTTGCCAAATTTGGAGTTTGGATTGAACCTAGAGAACGAAATAGTTCCAAGACGTGTTTGGACGTGTTTTGGAAGCAGAAGAACAATGGATCAATGAGTCCAAATTCTTCGTCCGGCCGATACCACTAGGCCATGGGTCGGATGCCTAGCCACCTGTCTAGTGAGGTAAACACTTACTGTATGTGTTCCGAGTGATTCGGCACAAATCCACCTATGGAAACATAAGATTTAAAGCCTATTTTGTTAAGTTACACGTCTGTGAACCATCAAAGTAAGTTTTATTCGATAGAATTGACGATAACACTTTTTGGGTTGCTTGGGTATAATGCAAAGGCTGAGAAATACTTGAGCTATTAAGCGATTGAATATTGTATTTCTCTGAATTCATAATGGACTGTTTTAGGCTTGGCTCTCTTTGTCAAGTAGGAATTGAACAGTCGGATCTAATCACATGAATTCCTGGTATCCTTATTATCCCTTGCTAATTTCTCTGATGATTTCATCTTCTCAAGTTTGATATGGAATTGCAAGATCCATTAGCTTGTGCATTATTTTGCAAGCAAATTATACGGAAAAAAGATTGCATGGTGCGACTTTGCTTGGTGCCGTCAGTCTAATATCGTCGGAGGTCTGTCCCAGCTAATGGAGGTTAAAAATATACAAACACACAGAGAAACTAGAGTTAGAATCTCTTCAAAGGGATTGATTCTTGAAAATGTCAAAGATAAATGTTAGAGATATTAAAATTGATTCACAAACTATTACCAAACATTAATGTCAACAGTGATTTATTTCCTGTAGAACATGAACGTCATCGGTGACTTAATTCATCTAGAACATCAATACCCACATCATCTGATGATTTAAAATGTTCGAGTCTTAAACCTAATTCTCCTGGCCGCAACTGGTAAGCTATAAAACATTTTCAACTTCATATACTAATATTCACAGTTTTTGGAGTAAACGGTAATGCATACAATTATGGTTGGTATCCAACAAATTATTTCAAGTTTGTACCACTTTCACCCCTATGCCGGTTTTCTTTGTGCCCAATTAATGTTCAGATATATGGCATATTTTCTGCCGTACTTCGGCGAATTAAATTTTTGAAGTACACAGTCATACGCATGACTTAGTGCAACGACAGAGAAGTAGCCAAGCAACATAAGATGAGAAATTCTTTTTCTAAGATGAGAAATTCTTTTTCTAAGTTCCAAAATGAAAAATGGCTCGAATGCCTCTTAGTATATCAGATAAACCTAATATGAGATATTGTTCCCCTTTTGGACTCTTCCGGTTGACCAATAAGTTTAAGTTGCTCGCAGGATATTTGCCATTTATCTTACCTCCATTATGTTGTGCATTAGGGCATCGAACAAGCACCGTGCGTAAAAGTTTTGACAATAGGTAAAGATAAAGATAAATTTTAAACGATTGGGGAAAACAATGAGGCTAAAATAATTCACGAGTGGACCTCACCTTTCGATATAAAACAGGCTTTATCATCAACAGCTTAGGGAGCTAAGCATGATGACATGCATGACTGCATTTCTTTTGACAAACTTGCTATTGTGTCTTATTGAATGCTGATGTCCCATCATTGGCCTATGTTCGGATGTCTGATTCCTTACTGTAAAATATAAGTTCCCTTCCAATTGCAAGTAGAATATCTCTTACTTAACTCATAAACGCCAATTCCCGACTAATTAAGAAGTGTGAGGAATCATATTTTTTTTTCAAGATGATTGTCGTCTCGTTCATTGTATTTGACTATGAACAAATTGAACTAGCATCCAACGAGGTTCATTTATTTTATCTTAGAAACATCCAGAAACCAACTCATCGTTTTTTCCCATTATGTTGTCGACTTCAAGATAACTGCTCACAAGCGGACTTAGGTGGTCTGTGAGACAGAGTGCAGTTATAACCCTCAAATCATGGGTCAATAAGGCCACCTATTGAGAAAAAAAGAAAAGAAAGGGTTACCCCAACGATGCAAGCTTTAATCTTCCTTACTATAATCATCGAGGCTAGTTGTGCTAAGTTGACATGGAAATTTAGACTACATAGTGTTTTTTCGAATTTTTATTGGGTTCTATCAACTCAATGTTTGCAACACAAGTTTGGAAATATATATTGGTGATACACTGGGAGAATTCTTTTATTTATTTATTGATACGAGTTAGAGATATGAACATCATCCATGTTTATTTTCGACTAAGTTTGCATGCGGATAATGCCTGAATATATTAATAACCAATCAATCAAGTGGCTATTTGAAGGAATTTTCCTCATGCCAGAAACGGAAGACAACATGTTCCTCGTTATTTTCTTAGTTTGACACCAGCCAAGCTCGTTGCATTGCTATGTATGAATTAGTCGAGCTGCTTACGAATTTAGTTAAGGTCCAAGAGTGCAAGTGATAGGCCAAAAATTTTAAAAAACAAAATTCAATTTCAACACACTGACTGTGCATGACACGAGAGAAATGGTAAATTTGGAAATATTAAAGTTTGTTATTTGCATTTTTCAAAAAGAAAAATATTAGATCATTCGTTTGTAAAATCGAATATGTTCTTCGTTGATTGGTGGTGAGATCCATGTGCTTGACTAAGAAGAGAGGTTAAAATGGATGACGTCCTTCCATGGAGAAAAAAAAGATTAACTCCCTCGAGACTTGTCATTTCTATGAAAACAACACCATCATTGACTCCCAGATGATTATCAAATTCGTATCCTCCTTGTCCAATCCAAACCCGCCGCAAAACTTCTCAATCAATCATGAGTTAACGCTTGCGACATCCAATGCAGCAGCAACAGTTACTGGTTTCACATCAGCGGCCAAACCTGATGGGATCACTCACCAATAGCAATCTGCTCTGGGAGGTGAAGAGATGCCAGTCGCTGCTAATCACTAAAAGAAATGGGGTTTGGCCTTTGAAATCAGTGACTGCCGTTGAGAATCACCATAGAAGATTCCGGTTATTGACAAAAGTTGTGGAAGTTTCCATCCGTCGGCTTCATGGGCGTGCATAGATTCCCTCGTGAACCTGCGTTTAGGAAAAAACAAAGTGAAGAAGGGTTCCTCTGTTCCACCTGACTTGCCAAACTCAGCACTTACGTAAATCCTGCTCACCATCTCTTGCTTTCGGTCAGCAGTGACGATTCATATTATGGGTGAGCACATGTTTAAGGTAAATCCCAAAATTGGACCAGACCAGATCGATCCTACTTGACCAGCTAATTTGGTTTCAAGATCTACAAAGTAAATTCTAAGTTTTAAAAACTAAGAACCGGTCCTGATTTGGTAGGTTGTAGGCTTTAGGTCTAGAACCTTCTCATCCTAGAATTACCCACCCTAACTGGCAAATCTTTCACACTCGTCCAACAAAAATACTTGCACTTTCGGGATGACACTTATTTGTTCTACAATACAAAAAGTCAGAATCACTTCCCTGACCAAATGGAGAGCTTGGTAACTTCTGGCGGCGTCCAATCTATCTCCAACTTGGTTAATTTCAACATATCGAGCGAACTTTTCGGTGACATGTATTGTTTAACGTCCACCTCCTTCAAAGAATTCAATTTTTTTCAGCCGTCAATGGCTCTCAACGCTTTCTGATAACGTAGTTGAAGATGTCATTGTTGTTATGACTTTTCTTTTGCTTGACTAAGGGATGAGTTAAACACTTCCCAATTGCTTTATATTTATATTTGTTTTTGTACCTTATTTCTCGAATTTTTGTTGCTAAAATATTTTACCGTAATTGCTATTTATCTCAGTTTTAAATAAAGGGATGTTTTACTAAAATGTTTCCTTTCAAGGAATAAAAAAAATGAGACAAAAAAAGTAATTGGCTGGTTATCGGGATCCTAAAACCGACAATGTCTCCATAGTGGGTTTCAGGTTAAGTTCTGGGGTTCATATGGTGGGTTTTAGGTTTAAAAAACGGGGTATCGTCCCAACAAGATAGGTTCTATATTCTAGGTTTATAACCTACTCACCATGAATTCTCTTCCTCCTAATCCGTATCATGAGATTATGACCCCAATATAGCATGTATTTCTCAACAAAATCTCAAAATTTGACATTGTTCAATGTGAGTAATGCAAAACCAACATGAATTTATGTATTTTTTAGTTAGCTGTTGGAAAAGCTCTTATGATTATGTTGATGTAATTTGACAATAACATAAAATGGCACGAGCGTGATTGCATGATACAAATTGCTAACCTTACTTGCGTAGAATAATTACTTAGATTATGACTCCGTTTGTTTTGTGGAAAATAAATGATTTGAAAAAAAAAATTCAAAAAAAAATGATCACTTATATCACTTACAAAAAATGACTAAATGAAAGATATTTTCACCGTTTACAAAATATATTTAGATATAAATTGTTAACGACAATGAATATATTTTTTGTTCATTCATTTTTGTATGTGATATAAATAATCATTTTAAGAAATATTTTTCAAAATTATTATTATTTTTTTTTGCAAAACAAACGAAGCCTATAATCATGTTCATCTTCCTAAGTTAATGTCTCCACCGCAGACGTTGCACTTCTCTTATGGCCATCCTAAGTATGGATCGAAGCAAGATGAGTTTAGGATGGCAGACCTCCTCCCAAATGTGTCTTGTTGATTTTCTAGTTATTCCCCCAATCCACCCTTAATCTGTTATGGGTTTTGACGTCAAATTTCAAACCATGCTCACTAAAAAGTATGATTCTCATCGGATACACGCAATCTGTCATAGTACCTATTTTAAGTAAATATTAATTATCTCATGTGTGATACAATAAACCACATCAAATTTGTAACCATTTATTGAATCTCGTATATTTGAAATCTATAGGATGAAAACATGCATAAGTAAAATGTAATACCGACAATATATAAGATTAATAATCACGAAAAAGCTAGAATCTGACAATCTTAAAATGAGCCTCTACGATTTCACTTTTTACATTCTAAGACTTGTTTCCGCCTTTAAAATGTGTCCCCCATCTTTTTGGATGTGGATATCGTGGGCCGGTATCAATTTCTAGTAACTTCTTTGGTATGCATGCTAGCCGCATTCTGCTTCCATCACGCGTCTGGTTATGAATTATGATATCCATCACTCTTATACTTAGAGAGAGAGAGAGAGAGAGAGAGAGAGAGAGAGAGAGAGAGAGAGAGAGAGAGAGAGAGAGTTAACTGAAAAAATAATTGTTCCCAAATTATGCCCCAACGCGATTGGCATAATTTCCATAACAACGTATGACTATGCAGCCGATATGTTGCTTGATATGCGTGATGCCTCACGATGTCTCTCTCAAATGGTTATTACTTAATTTGATCATTTTTAGGTGCCAACACATGCCCTCAGCATTCCATTGTATGAAAAATGTAATTGACTCGTGCAACTGAATGATTTCGGCCCTCTTAGGATATTTTTTTATCCTAAAGGGCCTTAAGGTATTAAATAGAAGAACTACGGCGACGCGTCGGCCCAAAACGAAGCACTTTATCAACCAAATCTTCCAAAGTCAAATCGATCACTTCCTGCATTTGGTTCTTGTTCTTCTTTCTCCTGTTTTGACTCCGTTTCGAGATTGATCTTTCTATAAACTAAGATTTTGAGTAGGCTCAGTCGACTCTCTTTCCTTTATACTCTCCGCCATGCCAGTCTTCTAGGTTGGTCCAGACTCAGTTTTTCCTTTTCCACAATATTTCCCCTCTAGTGCCACCAGTATTCTAGCTTGGTGCCCTTCTCTATTGAGATATACATGTAAGTTGTGTTGAAAAAAAGTTCCACATAGGACTATTGGTATATAGTGAAGTATTTAATATATCATCGTTTTCCTATTATTTATTAACTTAATTTTTTGAGTAAATGTATATTTAATTGAATAAATTGCCGAGCTCGAACTTGAGTTTCCTTTTAGCCCCTAGATGAAAGTATTGGTGCTCTTAGTATGTATTAATGTTTGGTGACCATCTCAAGGAAAGAATCCCATGACAAATAGGCAAATTTCATGGTTCAATTTGATAAAAGAGACCTAGGATTAAGGTGCACGTTATAATGTAGCAGTGCATTTTTAGTGGCAGTATTAATTATTCAGTCTAGAGAAAGACACCGGGATGAGGGTAGCATTGTTGTCATTGTGGTCCTTACAAGCCAATAAAGTGGAAAGTCAATGTTGAGATTGTTAGTACAAAAGGATAGATGAATTAAGGAGGAGCAAGCCTGACACTAAAACCTCACATGCTGAAGGGAGATTATTGAAATGCATATGTAATTTGTTTGAGAAAAAAAAAGTCTCAAATCAAAGAATTGATGAGATCAGAAATAATCAATATATATAGTTGGCCCATGACCTATTGACTTAAGCTAATAAGTAAAGATGGGTTAATAGGATGTGCTGATGAGGTCGAGCTTAGGTTTCCTCTTATCTACTAGGGTGAATGGATCAGGCTTCTACTTGGTACTCCTGATATTCTCATCATCACGCACTTTGGCTTTTTGCTTTGCTTCTAGGTTACAGTCCAACCTACTTGCACTTAAAAGGGATCGATCTACTCCTTGGACCTAACCAAAATATATTTTCCAATAGGTGGATCAACATGTATCCTAACTATCTTGGAAGGAACATCTAGATTTTATTTATAACTGGATTTGTTTGTTTTACGAAAAATAATAATTTGAAAAATATTTTCTTGAAAAACAATCGCTGGTCAATTATTTTAAATAATACGACCGATTATTTTTAAACTTATTTACTTTTCGCAAAAGATATCAAATGTGCCTCCTTCATCGCAAGGTACTTCGCGGGACGGGAATTGGATAATACCTCTTCGAAAAGACACTACCGGAGCGCCCGTTACAGTAGTTCGTACTTGGGCGATGCCGATCCTTCCTAGTCTGGTGACTTGCGTGAGGATGCCAACCTCCATTCTGGGCTAAGATCTAGCCATGGAAATCAAGCATCAACCTCCAACTTTGAATTGGTCAAGTCTCGTCTCTTTGAATGTATTGCAATCGGAGTCCAAATGCGCATTTTATCGTTCTCGATTAGAGTCGAGCCTTCGAGACTAGTACGTGCTTCGTCACTCTCCATGAGAAAGCTCGTTCCGTCCAAAGAAAGTCCCGTCACCACAGGCTTAACAAAGCGTGTGCTATCATGAGAGAGTTCGAACTCGCAATCTCATACTTGGGATACACTTATATCACTGGACTGCCATCGATGGATGGAATCTTAGCACCGTAAAAATTTATTTTGTTGTTCTATCGCTTATTTTCCTTTTTCTAAGTTGAAGTTTTGATGACAGGTGACCGGACGCCTTTAATCCTCACCCGCTCCCTCTTTCCCTCTCTTTTTCTTTCGTTAAAGCATGCAGAAGTCTATTGGCCAATAAATTAAGAAATGAAAAGAGCATGCAAAGCCTGCTACGCAAAACCTTTACACTGGATTAGTATCCTTTAAGTTGACGAGATGTCCAATAATTGCAATGGCAGAATTCATAGTTCGGTCGAGAGAAATATCCTAGGATAAAGGTAGCGTTGTTGCTGTTGCGGTTCTTACAAGCCAATGAAGGGAAAGTCAAAGTTGAGATTGTTGGTATAGAAAGATACTTGGAGCAAACCTAACACTAAAACTCAAATGTCAAGTAGAGATTATGGAGACACGTGTGTAACTTATGTTAGAGAGAAAAAATTGAATCAAGGAATTGAAGCTGAATTAAGGAGGAGTAAACCTAACACTAAAACTCACATGTTAAGGAGAGATTATGGGAATACATGTGTAACTTTTATTAGAACAAAGCTTCAAATCAAGAAATTGACGAGGTATGAAATAATCAATGTTTATAGTTGTCCTATAACTTATTGACTTAAGCTAATAAGTGAAGATAGGTCCATTGGATGTGCTGGCAAGCTCAGATTTCGACTTTTTCTTGGCGTTCTACTTAAGTGAGTGTATCGAATTTCTACCTAGCACTCCCGTTATTCTCATCATAGCGCTCTTTGACTTTACCTTTTGCTTCTAGATCACGGACCAACCTACCTTGCACTTAAAAAGATCGATCTACTTCTTGGACCTAGCCAAGAAAACTTTTTCCAATAGGTAGATCAAAAGGTATATCTTAACCAATCTTGGATGGAACATTAATATCTTATTTACAATCGATTCCATTTGTTTTATGAAAAGCCAATAATTTGAAGAAAAAAAATCCTAAAAATGATCACCGACCAATGTATATATCAATCCAATGGCTCTTTGAAAAGACACTCTCGAAAAGCCCGCTATGGTTGGTCGTATTTGGGCGATGCCAATCCCTCCTAGTCTTGTGACGTGGGTGAGGATGCCAACCTCCATTCTGGGCTAAGATCTCGCTATGGAAATCAAGCGTCAACCTCCAACTTTGATTTGCCCACATATCGTCTTCTTGAATACAATGCAATCCGAGTCAAAATGCGCATTCCATCGTTCTCGACTACAGTCGACCCTTTGAGCCTAGTACGTTCTTCTTCGCTCTCCATTAGAAAGGTCACTCCGTCCTGAGAAAATTCCATCACCACGGCCTTATAGAAGTTCACGTGCCGCTACCATGAGAGAGTTCAAACTCGCGATCTCGCGTTTGGGAATACGCTCGTATCACTGGACCGCCATTGATGGATGGTATCTTGGACTCTTTCTTTGCTAACGAAGAAATGGTTTTTGGGTCTAAACAAGAATTGGAAGACGTACCATTTTGGACAAGTGTCGCAGTTTTTCTTTCCAAGGGGGTCCATGATTCAAGTTCAATTGGGGGCTTTAATTGGACCTTATTACTCTGATGTGGATGAAGACCTCTAGCAAATTCATTTATTTCGCGAAAAATGATTCGGAAATTTTTTCTCAAAACCAATCGCTAATTATATGATTTCAAAATAATTAATTAATAAAAATATTTATATTATCAATAACAATTTATATCTAAACATTTATGTGAATGATGAAAAAAGCCGTTTATTCATTTATCTAAGCAACCAATCGCTTATTTTTATTTTTCAAATTATTCATGTTTCATAATAAAAAATGACTCTTACCTGAAAAAGACACTATTTTAAAAAATAATTAGAAAGAGATTTTTTTCATGGTTTTTTTTTTTGGGGGGGGGGGGATATTTGAATTTTGAGATGCTCGAAATTGGTAGCTGGGCCTTAGCTTTGGGCCATGGAGATATAGAAGCTTACAAATTGCCATCCGTGTATCTTCAAGAATAACTAAAAGCAGAGAACCAAAATCCATCGAATCCAACACTATATTTTAGATTAAAACATGCGATCTCGTTTTAATTATGATTTGGAAAAAAAATCGCACCTATTAGCATTGCTCCATTTCCTATTTATGTTTTCTCTTGAAATCAGGCATTTTAACATTTTTCATAAATTGTCACGACTACATCAGAAATGAAAAAGGAAAAAAAAGAAAAGACTAATCCTTTTACAAAATTAGGGCAAGTTCTATAGGATCCATGACGTTTTGTTCATCAGTCCTAAGCATTTAACTTAGTCGATGAAATCCTAAATCATGTGAAAAGTGCGGAATCAAGTCATCATCCAATAATTGTAGACAATGGTTGCGAGACAAACGTACTGTTTCAATTTTCCACATATACATAATCATGCATCTGTCGATCATTGCACGGGGAACCTGATTTTGGGTCTCCAGAACACAACCCTTCGCTCCAAGACCAAACACTAAACGGGAGTGACCATGCTCATGTTGATGTAAAGGATGTGAAAGACTTCGTGACTCCCTGCCCTAGTAGACAGCTAGGGTTTATTGTTTTCTTTTTTTTCAACTTTCACGTAACGATAACAAGTGACCACTCACCTTTTCTCCTTTTTCCTCCCTTTTTGTGAAAGCCTGCAAAAGTCTATGGGCCAATAAGTAAAGAAAATAAAAAGAGCATGCAAAGCCTGCTATGCAAAATCTTCACGCTGGATTAGTGTCCTTTAAGTTGAGGAGATGTCTAATAATTGCATGCTTTCCACGAATATGTGAAAGAGTGAATGGGAAAAGCGGCTAAGCCACCCAGAAACAAAAGATAAAGGAAAAAAGTCGTTGCTGAAGATCCTTAGCACCCGCGAGATTAAGGAGGTATTTTATAACTTAGAAATTTGTCTATCTAGTCAAATGTCTGCTTGACTAATTCTCTCTCTTTTTCTAATAAGATTAATTGAGTTGACAAAAGGGTTGTTATTAATGTGCCCAGAATACTTTCGAAAAGGTAGAATAAGTATAAGGGCGGCTTACTCATCCTAACAACATAAGAGAATAGTCTGTGAAGTATGTTTGATATCTTATCACTAACTATCCGAGAATGAGCGTCATATGCTTCATCAACAAGTCGATTAATTAAGAGGACAGTGGCCATGATATATATGATCTACTGCATCCAAATTAAACATTTATCCATTGATTCAACTTTTCAAATTAAGTTACTCTATTGTATATCGTATCCTTGTTTGTAGAAACAGTAGCGATGGATCTTGTATGAGTGTATATATATTGACACACTTAGGCTATTTAATCGTATGTTATTTACTTGTTTATGTAGTGAGTGCATAAGCGTAGGAGATTAAATATGTAAAGGGACATTTTTGCCATAAGAATGTGCTAAGGATGTGCTTCGGAAGCAAGCATTACCTGCATGTACCATTATTGTAGTAAAGCTTATTTTCCCTGCCAAACTTCAAATTGTTTCCTCAAGCTTAATAAGAGAGTAAACATTAGGAGAAATGACCGAATATTAATTTGTTCGGTGTTGGCCTTATTCGAATACTAAGATCTAGACCCATTGAAGTATGTGTCAAAACTTAAGAAATAGCCAGTCAAATGAATAATTTCAAGGGTGTTGATTTTATTTTTAGCAGCGTCTTACAGAGCATTGAATTTCTTGGAAGCATATGAAAATTTCCCATTTAAACACCTAACAGGAAAAAAAAAAACAGTGTTCTAAGCGAAATCAATGTCTCCTATACCTACGAGTCTTTTGAAGCAGAATGCATTGGGCGTAGCAGAGAAACTAGCTCAAGAGTGTCACCAAAAAACTTCTCAAGGCTCTCTCGACTTTTATTCCCTCCCTGTAGCTGAGTTTCTCCTTATTGGCGGGTGTCGCTTTCACAGATGAAAATGCCATCGCATGGTGATCATAATCTTCCTCGCGACTGATTTAACAAGTGCACAAACAGCTGACCCAGTTAAGCAACAACACGTGCTTCACATTAAATTTGACAAAATCTCCAGACAAATGGATCGATATCTCTCCTTCTGGTGGTCCCCTTGTTAGCAACAAGACGGATTTTCCTTGGTGAATTCCAGCCCACCGCTAGACATGCATCCAAGTAGTGCTACTTCGATAGTAATTAACAAATTGACCATTTCTTTTCTTAAATTAATAAAAACAGCATGTCTCCAAGCTTACCCTCACTTTGATTTCCTTAGATAAATAAAAGAAGTTCATTATTTTTATCGAACAAGTACCCCCCACTTGGTGTCCTGACTGTACTCAGCAACTTTTTGGCATAGTCAATCATATCCATTCTGCCACTTAAATTATTGTTTTAATCAACTATTTTTTTTACTAAGTGCAAGGATTAACGGCAAGAAAGCACATACCGACTCAAATCAACCCTTTTATAACAACAACTTGACATTGATTATTACTGGCCATGATGTCTCTTTTACTCTCATAATAATCCAATATATTTTTGTGGCTGTGAAAGAGAGCCGCATCGAAGGTGCAACGGGTGCAATCTTTATGAATCTCAGATTGCAAATCAAGCAAGATGCGCAGGAATTGGATTGATATATCATGGCTGGTCAAGTGTTTCCTAACACACAAAAGAGAGGGGGACCATTGGATCCTCGGATCTAATCTCGATTGATTTGTTTGGTTCCAACTCCAGATCCTGCATCTTACGAACGAATCGAATAAATTTGGAGTTTGGATAAAGATGAGATTTAAATTAATGGGATAATTAAAAAGCACGATGGAAGAAGAGATACGGGCAGCTATAGGCTTACAGGTAGAGACTTGGAACTTCATGTAAAGTGAAAAGCTCGTGGCTTCCAGTTGAGTGGCTAATGAGGACATTGACTTTCTTAATTAGAATTGGGCTATCTCCAAACCCACTTTTAGAGCCACTTGCTTTCGTTAGTTTCTGATTCCGCGTGGTCCAAAAGAATAAGATAAAAAATCGAACTATGAACGTTGTGCCGACCTAGATTGCTTGCTTTTCAGGTCCAAAAGGTTTAATAATCAAAGGAAGACAACTTGTGCAGAGATGCGGGGAGGAGTCTACCTTACATGTAAATTACGCTTGCGGATCACCGGAACTCAGCTCGATTGTCTGTACTTCAGTTCGAGTCTAGTTTGTGTAGTTCGAGCAACGCAGGAGCTCGCTTAACACATTTCATTTATAGGCACTACTGTAATCGAGCTTCAAAGTCCGAATAGAGCTTAGGTGTAGGGAAAGCCACATTTACATAAAAAGCATATAAATCTCATCGTAAACAATGTTGGATATTTCGACATCATTTCTAACTTGCAAGTCGGATTAAGAGTGGTACATGAAATTGGACAAATAGCAGTGGACTCACATGCAAAATGGGTAAAACCTACCTTTCATACTGTATTTGAAATACCAATAAAAAAACATTACATTGATATGGAGATGAAGATCACATGTATATAAAAGGTATGTACATTCTATTGTGAAGCGACATGAATATGTTAGCTAAATATTCAAATGGGCTATTATCACTTGTGATTCATAACTAGAGAGGATTTCAGTTGGGTTTCCAAATATTTGGGGATCATTTGCTTGATTAATCAGAAAAAAAGACCCCCAAATTATCAAGAACCCAGCTAGGAGAAAATCTCCATGTAACGCTTATAGTATCTAGCTATATCGACCAATCCATTTAGTATTAGCTAGCATTGGCAAAAGTTTCGGAACAAGTGATGATAATAAATGATAGGATATTGATCAAAATTAGATCTAAGATCAGATTGATGACATGATATCATCTTGTTACACACCGTGTCTAGTTTCATGAAAAGAGGTCTCTCTTTTGTAAAAGTAGATATCCATATGAGCTTGCACTTTCTATGATGAATTTCTGACTCTGCTTGATGTAGAAAGGAGTGTCCTAGTTGTTTTATAAAAACTAATCAACTTGCTAGTCCTAAATTGATCTCCTAGGCAATGATCTTCATCCGAATGAATAGCAGTCCCGGATGTTTCCGAATCCACGGCTTCCCACCAACTTGTGAATTTCTCATGACTTCTTCTATAATACCTAAAAAAAAAAGAACGCAATCTCTTTGCATAAGTATATGTGCGTAACATTTTGCAAGACCCATGCAAATTATTCTTGCATAGGCTAAATTTTGACCTAATATTAAAGTATGAAAATATATATAATAGAAGTGATGAAAAAGAGTCTAAAAAGATTTGAACTTATGCGTAAGGTTTGATCTCTAATTATGTTAAAAATAAATGAGATCTTGATATTTACTTTTATTGCACAAATACGATTAATCATTTACTGTTGCCGCTCTCTTGATTCTTCTTAGTACTTAGGGTATACAAATTATAAAGGAGAGCTAACTCATCCCTTTAGGTGGCATGAGTCGCTTATCTAAAAAAAACTAGAAAAAATAAAAAAGTTAAGAATCATATGATGCTATAATGCGTTCTCTTTCCCGTCGTGAAGACTGTAGAGAGCATAAGTACTTTTGAGGCACAATCTGACCAAAAGTTCGCTTACAACATAGCCCAAACATATAACTCCATCATTACTAGGCTACCAGCTCGTTGACTAAAGAATCGCTAGTTTTTCATGTCGAAGGGTGCGCAGATTATAATGCAATTCCAAGGGAGGCGGGATACTTGCCCTACGTCTTGGATACAAGAGGTGCATTTGATAATCATTCTCATTCTCAGTTTTTCGTTCCCGTACGAGTTTGGGACGAGAAACCTGTTTGGCAAATTCGCATTCTCATTCTGTTCCCGAGATGAAAAAATGGCCGGGGATGGGTTTAGGACGAGAAATGAGAACTAAAAAATTTTTGGTTTTCTATTTTTAAGACGAGAATGAACAGTACTAATAAATAAGCTAATTTTTTTTTTATATTTTGTTCTTATTTCTTGCTGCCGCCGCTGCTGGTCACCAGCCATCGTGGCCAGCCGCCAGTCGCTAGCCAGCGGCGGCCGGCGACCGATAAATTTTGTGCAATTATCACACGCGTTTATGTTCTTTTTCTATTCTAAAGATAGAAATTTTATTCAATTACCAAATACGTTTTTCTTCCCAAAAACTCATCTAAGAATTATTTCTCAAAAAAATTCATTCTAAAAAAAATTATTTCTGGGACGAGAATGGTTACCAAACGTTTCCTAAATATATATTGTGAGAACTTACAACCTCTTCTAAATAGTTTGTTGAAATCACCTTGAAACATGTCGGTTGCAGAGTCGTGAATACATTTTAAAGATAAATTAATATGGGCTCACCCCTCAGAAGACTCTGACAATATATATCATTGTCAAAAGTTTAAAAATTGTCCCCCACACATTATGGCTCCCGAAAAGCAAATTTGAACCCCCCCCCCCCCCTCTGGCACTTTCCCCTATATATACTCCATTCTTGAATCCAGATTCCTATCTCTCTCTCAATCCACACTCTCTTGTCTCCTTGTTTTTCACGAAAACGAATGCCTTTTCCTGATTCTTCTTCCTCCGATTCTCTCTTCCAAGACTTGTACTTCTCAAGAAGACTGCTCCTACATGGCCCCCTTCCCCATACACCAAGCATGGCAACTCCGCCATCATATGTAAGTAGCACCCGTGAAGACCTTTTCAATCCTGGTGACAATAGCTTTGACTCCAATGTTGTGATGGTCCTCTCAGTCCTATTATGTGCAGTAATTTGCGCTCTAGGGTTGAATTCCATCTTTAGATGTGCACTAAGGTGCTCCAGTTTGGTGTCCTCGGACACGAATGGCCATAATTCATCATCTAGGCTAGCCAATACCGGGGTGAAGAGGGAGGCCTTGAAGACCTTTCCGATCGTGAAGTACTCAGCCGAATTAAAGTTGCCTGGGCTAAACGCCGAGTGCATAATCTGCCTCTCTGAATTCGCCACCAACGACCGGGTCCGGATACTGCCGAAGTGCCAGCATGGGTTCCACGTCCAGTGCATCGACAAGTGGCTCAACTCGCACTCCTCATGCCCGACCTGCAGGCGCTGCCTGATCGAGACATGCCAGAAGATCGTGGGTCACAGTAACGCTCGGGCTAGCACTTCAGTACCATCGCCGTCTTCCCCTGCTCAGGCTATCCAAATTAGCCTCGCGCCACAAGAGCCAGAAGGACCCGTGCGCAATTGTCACGGGTTTAGCTAGCTAGGTGAGCTCAGAGTAGTTGATCTATCTTGTCAGGAAAATCGTAGTTGGAGTTGAACATCGCATTCCACGGCCTGTTAGCCAAAATGGTGGGTCCCAAAACCAACAAGTGAAATAGCACTAAAGATATGTGTGCTTGTGTTCCTCAAAGTGCTACTTTTAGATTTAGCTCAGGAATTAAAAAAGACTAATCCTTGTACAAATTCAGGGCGTGTGCCATAGGAGTCCTAGACGTTCTGATCATCAGTCCTAAGCATTATATTGTAAATGAAATGCTAAACCATTTCCAATCGTTATTGATAGTTGGTTGCTAGTTCAGTCATAACGTTTAGATTTTCCATATGCACGATCTTGCATTCTCTCTATCATTGAATGAAGAACTTGATTTGGGTTCTCTAGAAGACCCCTTCACGCCAAGATAAGACACTTAACAGGAGTGAACATGCTCATGTAAATGCAGTCGGTCTTCTTTCCAAATAAGGTGAAGGATGTATAAGAATTCGTGATTTTCTTTCCCAGTTGACAGCTAGAGTTTATATTTTCCTTTTCTCAGCCTTAAGTTTTGATAACAAGCAAGCCTTCGCCTTTTGCTCCTTTTTTCTTCCCTTTTATTAAAGTATACAAAAGTCTATTGGCCCACAAGATTAAAAATATAAAGAGCATGCAAAGTCTGCTACGAAAAATCTTCGCACTGGAATAGTGTCCTTTAAGTTGAGGAGGTGTCTTAACAATGCTTTACATGAATATGTGAATTGGAAAGGTGGTTTACGGAGAAAAAAAGCATTTCTAAAAATGCTTGGCACCCACGAGATTAGTGAGATATTTTATAACTCGCGATTCACCTATCTAGTCAAATATTTGTTTCACTAACTCTCTTTTTCTTTTTGGGATAAGCTTCTTTGTGTTGACAAAAAGTTTGTAAATAAAGTGGCCAGAATCCATTGGTTTATCTAGAATAAGTGTAAGGATGGCATATAAACAACGTACTCATCCTAAGGATATAGAATATAGTCCAGCAAGCATGTTTGGTATCTTATCAATAACTATACCAAAATAAGAATCATATACCATGTCAACAAGTTGATTAATCACAAGATGGCGGGCACGACACACTAGTTTGTTTTCAGTAATCATATGCGATCTACTGCATGCAAATTAAACATGTAACCGCTCATTAAAATCTTCAAATTAAGTTCGGTCTGTCGCATTTCAGTAGCGGCAGCTATGCTTGAACTCGTGTGGGTTTAAGAATATTGAGGTGGTTAAGTTATTTGATCTTGCTTCTAGGTCATTACGACTATGATATTCAATTTCTAATGAGACCTTTGGCCGTGAGGGCGCACTATGGATGTGCTTTGGAAACAAATGTCGCCTGCACGCACCCATAATAATAGGAAATCCAATTTTGCTCACCATTTCTACAATTGTTACCTCAAAGTTAATAGGAGAGTAAATGTAGTGAGAGAGTGACCAAATTTTAAATCTATGTTGTAGAAGCCGTATTTGATGTACCGTGACCTAGATCGAGTGAAGCTCGGGCCAAAACCTAGGAAATAACCAACCAAACAAACCACGTTAAAGGTAATTACAATTCCTGTTGCATCTCCTATCAGAGGTAAACGATCAGAATATATAATAATCTTGTCTCATAAAAACGATGAAATATCCTATAGGAATATGGATGAATTGATATGAATCAACGGAGGTTGTGAATGGTCTTTTGATGATTTTGGATAAAAACATAAATGATGAAAAATTTAAAAGTACAACAATGAGAACAATCTTTGCCAGTGATGTAAAATGGACTAAAGTAAAAAAAAAAAATGCAGAAGGACGTTGAGTTCTTTGATTGAGTTGGGGGTTCCATTGCAATGAGTGAATTTGAGGTACTTGTTATCCTCAGGACAATTGTCATTTAAATTCTAAACTTTTTACAACTTTATCGATTCAATTCTAAACCTTTTTTTTTCCAAATAAGTCCTAAACCTTTTACAACTTTGTCGATTGAGTCCTTCCAACGGATTTTGGCCGAAAAATGCCTACGTGACGACGACGTGGCGCGATCGGCCGTTGCCGGCGACAACGTGACGACAAACTTTTACCCCAACTTTTTTCTTTTTTTTTATAAAAAAATACTTGGCCGGCGAGGGCTGGGCGAAGCCGGCGTTGTCCAGATCTAGGCAAGGGCTGCCCCACCCCCAAGCACTGTTCATCGTCTCCCAGCACTATCCCTAATCTCCTCCTATTCACCTACTTCGTTCTCCCTCTCTCTAAGCCAAATCCGCTGCAGACTCGCGCGCATTTCCTAATTCCTCGCAAAATTTCTTGGTCTTTACATGTTCCCCAGGTTTCAAGTTTCTTGATTTCTTCGAGTTTATGGTTTCTTTTTTTCTTTGGGTTTCAAGATTCTGGCTGCGAAGTGTGCTAGGTTTTGTGGGAGACGATGAACCCCCTTTTCTTTTTCTGCTAAGCAATGTGAGGAGATTTTCGAGGTTTTCATTCTCTAATGGTGGCTTCCATCTCTGAGAGCATCAACAGACCACCCTCGACCCAGACATCAGCAGCGACGCCGAGACCTCTGCATTATGCTTATGAGAAGCACAATGCCAGAAGACCCAGATCAAAGCACGTCCCTTCCAGATATCTCTCTCCCTCTCCTTCAACATCTACCTCCACCACTATCACAACGACCACCACTGCAACTACAGCGACTTCGTCCTCATCGTCTTTATGGGGGCTCGTATGAAGGGGGAAGGAGAAAGACGATGAACAGTGCCGGGAGAAAATGAATTTTTAGCCAAAACGACATCATCCTCGTCACGTCGTCACCGGTGAGGTCCAGTTGCGCCACGTCGTCGCCAAGTAGGCATTTTCCGGCCAAAATCCGTCGAAAAGACTTAATCGGCAAAATTTATGACTTATTTGATAAAAAAAAAGGTTTATGACTAAATCGGCAAAGTTACAAAATGTTTAGACTTAAATGGCAATTGTCCATGTTATCCTCTACAGATGGTTACATACAACGGTTACTAAATTTAAATAAAGAAATAAGTTCTTGATCTTATGACGATTACAAAAAGTTACATGATCTCATATTATTTAGCAACAGTTATTTTACTGTTAATAACTTTATTGATAAACTTCCTAAGTCTTGATGAAGGTTCCTGTTAATTACTTTCACATTGTTTGTTGGCTATTGTTCTCTTCATTTAAGATAATTTGTTTTCATCTAACTCTACCCTCATCAACTAAGCTCATCATTTATCGATCATAACAAAAAACTCATCATTTTTGAGTGTCAATAACTCAATTCTTATAAATTAATTATGAAGAGCCATCAGTCATTTGGCAAATTTAATTTTTCCCTACCGAATGGCTCCTAAATAGTTTTCTTCAGAACAACGCAATTAATAGTATCATGGCTCCATCAATGACGCCACTTGCAATATCTTTTATTTACTAAATCTTCTTTACTTGGCCTTTACTTAATTTAATTAGGTCATCTTCCAAAAGTAAGTCAAAGATTTCGTTTGATTTGATAATAACGAGCAACTAAACTTGAATGTTTAACCCTAGCCATTGTCTTTTTTTTTAAATCCTTTTTGGTAGGCTTCAAGGATCCACTAATATAAGGCTTCTCGAGAGCCATTTTGCCATAGTTATTTCAATATTTTAATCTAGGCCAGATTCAAATTCTTAACTAAAAAATTTCCATTGAAGCAACATTTACTGTAAAGTATTCATTTTGGATTTTCTCTCTTTCTTGTAACAATTGCTTATATTGAAACTCTCATTGCCTATTAAAATTAATCACCAAAGTCTTGACTTTTAAATTTTTCTCTAAAATTGAATTTCAATCCATTGAAGGTCAAATTTGTAAACTCCTTTTTATAAGGATGAAATCAGGCAACTATTTTTGGCCTTCTTACATCGAGCAATAACCCGATTGATAAACTCATTATTGTATTGGTAAAGTCTAGCAAAATCAACAAATGATATCTCAAGTATCATTCTATAGAATTGAAAATGGAATTGCCTATCCATCTCAGCCCAATTATTAATGGAATTGAGTGGTAGTTGAGCATATCAAGTGAAATCAATTTTTGACAAAGCCAAGGGATAAAACCTAAGCCTTAAAAACTCTTTCGTCCATACTTCTCTACAGTGGGCTATAATTTGACTAATACGTTCAATGGTGGATTGTTCATCTTTGCCTATAACATGGCAATTTTAGAGATTTTAAGCCTCTTGGAAAAATGCCAATTATAGACCCATTCAAGGTGTGGTTTCCAGTAAACAGGTATGATGTCACCCCTCTTTAATTGTATTTGTTGTCTAACTTACTTTGATAAATTGCGATTAGTTCAATTATGGATGTAGTCTACCATCTCCCCCCCCCCTCAAGGAGGTGATGCTGGTCTTGTAGGATTATGTATATTAGCTTTAATTGGTACGGTATAACACTTAGCCTTATATTTTTTACATTTGGCATTAGTCCCTTTTATCAACTCTTTTGATTCACAAAATTGTTGGTTCCATTTTGATTATTTTGACCAACATTAATTTGATTATGTTTATTAGTTTGCCTTTGCTTAGAAGACTCGGGCATTATATTTCTTATAGGGAATTGACTCTCTGACCAAAGTTATTAACATCAATAAATAGAAAGAGACGAGGAACATACCCTGTTACCTCTAGATTTGCTTGGAATGGTAGTGATTGATTGGATGATCCTAGTCTAGACAGAGCATCATTCACAACATTGATTATCATTGGTTTGATCACATCTGAGATGTGAATTACAATAGAGTCAGCCATGTCATTCTATTGTTTTTCAAGCAATCTTCTAATGGTTGACACCATATTGAAATTTGGAGAAACGTCCCTTAATTGTTGTTCAGTAAAATGCCTTGAAAGATCAACTCATTCGCGTCAATGTCCCTCTAAGCTCTCGTGTGGATGAAGAATCGGAATATGCAGCAACTTCATTAACAGTTTATGGCGTTGGATTGTTGTTGTCGATAGCATTGTAAAACTCTCATCGATTTCTAGTTCTGGCCATCATGGCTTCCTAAAGTCAGCAAAACCCATTGCACTATGTGTGCCAAAAAGATAATACACAAAAATTATCAAATATCCTTCAAGAATATGAATGGAGCGATATGAATTGACAAAGGTTGCCCATGTTATTTGTTGATTTCGGACAAAAAAAGATAATGATAAGGAATTTTAAAGTATGGTACTATGAATAATCATTGCCAGTTGTAAAATATAAGAAAGTAAAGATGAAAGATAAATTTGCAGAAAAACTTTACAGAAGAAGGTTGAGTTCTTTGATTGATTAGGGGATCCTTTATAATGAACATACTTGGGATATTTAGAACCTCTACAGACAATTACACACGATTATTATAGTTAAATATTGTCAAGCCCCGCTCCCGAGCATGCGGCAGTCCTCGATAAACTCTTATCTCAATCAATAAAATGCGACGTCCAAGATTCGTCGCCAATCCTCAACATAATCAGAGGCAATTGCATGTGGAAGTGAATAATCATCCCTGACAACACCTGGATATCAAGGAACTGTACATATCATATCACCAGCCAGTGTTTCATATACATACCCTTAGGAGCAACATAGCCCATATATGTACAAGCCAAAAGGATGGGTTAGGAGGGTGTAACTACCTCACTATACTCAATCAGGGCTGGTTTCTAAAAGTATCAGTCTGATAAGAGGTATCCTAAGGGTCTACAACCAGGAGGGTCCTCCCTCCACATGTCAAGGTTCCACAACTTATACCCTCCCCATGGGTCTTCATGGTAATCTTGCTCTCATACCAAAGGGCCTCCCTTCTCAGGGAGTATCATTGGTGAGGCACCCAACACCAAAGGTCATAATCAAACTCCCAAATGATCTTCTCATGCCTCTCAAAAGAGTATTCATAGTTGGATACGATGGTGTCAATCATCCAGCCGCCATCTGTAAGTTTCTCCGCTCACACGTGCCTACCAACGATACCATGCTCTATTAATTATAATCTAGGCATCAATTACAAGGCATACACGCTTGCCATCTATAGTAGACCTCCCACAGCCAACCCATCACGTTACTTGGCAATTAACTAACGTGATTAGCCAACCCATCATGTTGCTTGACATCCGAGAGTCACAACTGGCCAACCCATCATGTTGCGTCAGGTTGCTTGGCCGCTAAGTGTGACTGACCTAACGGTACCAGTACATACATCCAACTCGACTACCTCTATGAGCTACTACCTAGCAGTCAATCGATTGACGACCGATACTTGGCCCCAAGCCATACCATCCATCACATCAATAACATACATGCTCCAATCAAAAAAAAGGTGGTCCACGACCAGTTTGATCCAATCGATTCAAACAACTAACAAGCCGCAATCCATTTAAGGCGGGTCAATGCTATAAGCAACGCAGGCTAACCAGTCAGTAAATCTACCCAAGCAACGGTCAATGCCTTATTAGGAGCAATCGACCCACTTAGCCAATCGTAACTTATTGGCCACCTAATTGGTCCAAGTTGCACACAATACACATTATACTATTCTCGGTCGTGCTCAGCCAATTGCCATTTACCAATCTAATGGCACAACCAAGCTATTATTTCTACTAAAGCAGTAAACAATCCTAATCTAATATTAGGATGCAAACTCACTTGTTGTTCCGTGTGACCTAGGCACGTCAACGATGACAACTCGTGGCGAGCTCGCAACGTCGCGAAACTCGTGCAACGAAAGCACGAACCACCTCAGCATGGCGCAACGGCAACACAGCTCCAGTGAGGCTCCGACGGTGGTTTTTGGCCGCAGTGAGGTGGTCGGTCGACTAGATGTAGTAACGGAGGCTGGTGGTCGGTGAAAGGGCTCGGATCAATAGTCGGAAGCCCAAAATAATGGCTGGATAGGGTTGCTTCGGCATTAGGACGACGGCTGGACGATGCAGAGTGGCGCCTGGTGACGTGGGTCGAAGGCAAGGGACAACACGATGTGATGGGGACAGCATTAGCAAGGCGTTGAGCCAAGTCAACGACAAGTAGGGCTCGCAAGCATAAACTAACGGAAAAACAGGGTAGGGCGACAATGGCTGGAATAGGCGTGGACGAGGCGAGACGCGGCTTAGGCGAAGCTCAAGCAACGACATCATCTTCATGTGAAGCGACAGAGACAATGGCATGAGGCGGAGGCGGCTGAAGACGCTCGGGCAATCGCCAAACCCAAAAGGCAGGGCAAAATAAGGGAGGGCGCATCATGCAGCTTAGGGCGGCTTTGACGGAGGAAGGATGGCGACAGGGAGGTCGGAGGAAGGAGCGGCAGTGACGGATGGCAGCCGAGCGAGCGCAAGTAACAGGCAGAACCAAAACAAGGGCAGGGGACGTCGTGCAAGGAAAAAGGGCAAAAAGGGGCGGCTAGCAGTGACTGGCAACCGACTGGGAGACCGGAGATAGGATGGCTAGCCGGCGAGCCTGTCGCCTATGGGCCCCCCCCCCCCCCCCCCCCCCCCCTCTCAAGCAACACTTATTCGACGAAATGCTGTAGATATATATATAGTTGATCGATCAGCGTTGACTCAGGCAACAAAAAGGGCTCAAAATTACCAAAATGCCCTTGGGTTGGTATTCAAATTTATGGAGTTAAATTGCAAATACCTAAAAGTTTGGGGACCTTTTTGCAATTAATGAAAGTTCAGGAGCCGCCCAAAACAAAATTTCACAGTATAGTCCGAAGGACTCTCACTGTCGACGATCCACTAATCAAACCTGAAATTTTACACATTAAACCTCAAAAATGGCAAAAACAAGCCGTTACAAATATATAAATAACTTATTAAGCCTACCATCGATTGTAGGAAGTTGCACGATCTCATACTATCTAACAACAATTATCTAGAATAAGTTATAAAAATCCTAAAGGAAATAAGTATGACCATCAAGTAGTTATGTTTTTGTTTTGATTATTCGTTGTCTATGACATTATCGATCAATTTCTTAAATCTCAATGAAAGCCCTCATTGATAACTTTCACATCTTACGTTGTTGATTGTTTAATTCATTGATAAAATTTAGTTTCACTGAACTCTCCTCTCATCAACGGTCACTTTGTCAATAATAACCAAAATCGACAAGTCTAATTCCAATATCTTGATTTCGAATGGCAATGCATCATGGTCCCATATAGATACCATTTGCTAATACACGACCAATTAATGTTTGAACGCAAATTCTTTTCGGCATCATCTCATTTCGAGGACTCACAGCTCGGATGGTTCCACAATCTGTTCTGCGTACAACAATGTGTTGTACTACTTCAACAAGTCTGCACGTAAGATATCCAACATCTGATGTTCGTACAACAGTATCCACAACTCTTTTGCGAGCTCCGTAGCAAGAAATGATATATTATGTTAAAGATAGGCCTTCGCGTAAATTGCTTTGAATGGGTAAATCAATCATTTGTCCTTGAGGATCTGACATTAATCCTCTCATACCTACTAATTGTTGTACTTGAGATGCATTTCCTTTGGCTCTCGAAAAAGACATTATATGGACTGGATTAAAGGGGTCTATCATCCTAAAATTAGGATTCATTTCTTATTGCAAATATTCACTTGTAACATACCATACCTCAATGGATTGGCGTAGTTTTTCTACTGCATGTACATTCCCATAATGATGGTGTTTTTTCAAAATCAAACTTTATTGTTCGGCATCTTGTACTAGCCATCCCTTAGAAGGTATTGTTAAAAGATCATCAATCCCTAATAGCAGTGGCTTGCTGGAAACCCTGAGTCTTTACTTGATCCAGAATGTGTGATGTATATGCCATTCTAAAGTGATCTATTAATCTGCTAATAATGACAGTTCCATCTATTACTTTATTGTGAAAGATCAGATTGACTCGTTCTTCCATAAGTACCTCCATATTCTGCTAATTGGGATTTGACGATGAGTTTGAGTCAATGATTGGAAAACTGCCTTTTCTCGATCTTAATTCACATAGAAATTCAGGAAATAGGGTCCTAGTTGAACCAAAGAGACCCGAATTCGCACTAGTGTCATAGAATTACTTAATTTAGATACCATAAAATTAGGTACCAAATGAGTAGGCTCGACAAAACCCTTGTATAGTTTCTTCGATTTCTCAAAAAAAAAAGAAATTTGACCAACAGTTGTTCGAATGTACCAGCAAATAATTTCGTTTTTTACACTTTTACTATTAGATAGTGCCCATAAATTTCATGATAGGTACCCAAAAATTCATAGTGAATCTCGATAGGAACTTCTGTTGAAGCAATAACGTGTTGATCTAGACGCCATTGAAGCCACAAAGGACTTTCTGTCGATAAGCTCCAATTGCATCATAGGAATTACAAAAAAAAAGGGTTCTTTTTTTTCTATACTCAGTTATTATCATAAGTTCTTTCATTTTGATAGTTTATGCAATTTCATGGATTATACCTATTTGTACAAATACCTCGGTGATTCCTACTCGTTAATACATATAGACCAATAAGCATATCTTGGGTTGGTACGGAAATGGGATCCCCAATAATTAGAGACAAGAGATTCATATGAGAAAACATAAGTAAATGAGCCTTCGCTTGAGCCTCCAAAAATAAAGGTACATGAACAGTCATTTGATCCCCCATCAAAGTCTGCATTGAATCCCTTACGAACTAATGGATGTAAACAAATGGCACGTCCTTCCACTAAAATGGGTTGAAATGCCCGTATGCCTAATCTATGCAGAGTAGACGCTCTATTCAGCAATAAGGGATGCCCCTACATAACTACTTGCAGTATTTCCCATACAATGGGCTCCTTTTCCCGAATTTTACTCTTAGCTACTCTGATGTTCGAAACAAGATGTTGTCGAATTAGTCCACGAATTACAAATATCTGGAAAAGCTCTATTGCGATTTCCCGAGGCAATCCATGTCAAGGTAATGGAAGTAAGGGTCCTATGACAATGAAAGAACAACCCAAATAATCGACCCGTTTGCCAAGTAGAGTCTCACGAAATCTTCCCTCTTTACCCTCAATTACATCTTAATTCGAAATGAATCAAATCTCTCCAAGTAGGATTCGAACCTACAACCAATCAGTTAATAGCCAACCACTCTACCACTGAGCTACTGAGGAACAACGAGAGATTAGATCTCATAGAGTTCAATTCCCGTTCTTTAAAAATGTTCATTTTTGGTGCCGATATATTCTCAAATGAAATATACTAACTTTCTCAACGGCTTATTAGAGAGGATTGAAATGCCAATACGTAATTGTAATTAGCCAGTTTGAAACCGCAACAAGAAAAACGTGTTTAGAGACAAATCAATCGTCTCCAAAAAAAAAATCGTCTCCTATTTCTACAAGTCTTCTGAAGCAGCATGTACATGCTAATGAGACAAACCCTGGCTCGAGAGTTTCCCCAAAACCTTCCCGAGGCTCTCAATTGTCGTTCCCTTTCTTTGGTTGGATTTTTCCTCATTAGCTGGTGTCACTTTCCCTGATGAAGATGCCACTGATCGGGATCACGAATCTTCCTCTTGACCGATTGATAAGTGCATAAAAAGCTGACCCAGTCAAGCAATAACACGTGGGCTTCACATTAGATTTATCAAAATCTCCAAACAAATGGATCGATATCTCTCCCTTTCGTGGTCCCCTTGTTAGCAACAAGATGGATGTTTCCTAGTGATTTCCAGCCCACAAGAAGATATGCATCCGAGTAGTGCTACTTCTGTAGAAGTTAACAAATTAACTTTTTATTTTATTTTCAATTAATAAAAATAGCACGGCTTTAAGCTTAGATTAAAAAAAAAGACTTCATAATATATATTATACAAGTATTTCCCACATGCTTTAGTGACTGTACGCAGCAACTTTTTCTCATAATCAATCATATCTATTTCTGGCACTTTAGCTTTTCCGTGTTAATAGACTATTTTGTGTTTGCATGCAGGACTTAAATGCTTGAATTAGCGGCGAGAAAGCATTAATCAACTCAAATCAACCCTTTAACAACTCCAATTTGACTTAAATAATTACTAGCCAAGACATCTCTTTTTTTTCTTCTCTCAAAATAATCCAAGAGATTTTGTCATGCGATAGAGAGCCGCCCAGAGATAGTAGCAGGTACTGTCGTTATAATCTCACGTTGCAAATCAAGCAAGTTGTGCATGGGTTGGATTTGGGACCATATAATTAATCGGATCTACTCGCGATCTATTTGTTTGGATTGCGCACCGAATCCTACATCGCACAAACAAATCGAATAAATATAAAATGTAAATTAATGGGACAGCTACAAGCATGATGGGAGAAGAGATGCAGGCAGCTACAGCGAGAGATTTGCAAGATCATGGTTACCAGTTGAGCGCCTAAAGAGGACATTGAAGAAATTAACTTTAGAGCCATATTCTTTGGTGAGTTTCTGATTCAGAGTGGTCCAGAAAGGGAAATCTCTGATAAAAAGAAAAGAGCAAAAAAAAAAAAAAAACAAAAGATCGACCTACAACGTTGTACTGGCGGAGGTGGCTGGAACTTTGGGTCCAAATGGTTTAATAATCAAAGTAAGAGAACTTATGTAGAGATGCGAGAAGGAGTCAACATCACATGAAAACTACACTTGTACATCACCTGACCTCAGCTTGATTGTTTGGTTTTTTTTTGTTCCAAGTCTAGTTTGAGTAGTTGGGCTAGGGAATCGAGTTAATGTAGGGGTTTGCTTCACTCCTTCCATTTATAGGCACTTTGCTAATCATGTTTTAAAATCCAAACTCGGCATGAGGCTTGATGAAAAATATGTCTATAAAGAGCACATAAATTTTATTATCAAAAGATGTGAGATCTTTCAACTCTTCCTCTCATGTGTAAGCTAGATATAGAGTAGTATGCGTAATTTGACTGACGGTGGTGGACACATACTCGAAAATGGTGAAATATGCCTCCGATGCCATGTTAGATAGTACAACCCAAAAGCTTAAACTGATAGGCTGAATGAGATCACACACGCATATATATAAACCCCATTGTCAAGCGACGTTGATCTTCCAGTTAAATATGCACATGAAATATCATTATATGCAATTGGTAACCAAAGACGATTTCGAGTTGGTTTCCAAATGTTTAGGGATGGTCTTTGTTTAACTAATCAGAATAAAGAGTCCAAAAGTATCAAGAAAACTAATGCGAACTAGAAGAATAATTCGATGTAACGCTTGTAATATCTACTTGCATCTAGTACAATCAACCAACTTATTTAGTATTAGATAGCATTAGCTAAAGCTTCGGAACAAGCGATGGCAATGAATGATACAATATCAATCGAAATTAGACCTAAGATTGGCTCGGTGACATCATATCAGTATGCCATGTGCAGTGTTTTGCTTTACATAAAGAGAAAAATGTGTCAGAATTCCTAAAACATATTGTATTAGTGCTAGTTAAGTCTTAAACTTTTTAAAAGTGTTAATTTGGCATAAATCTTTTGGCTTGGTGCCAATTTATTCTTTCCAACTAATTTTGATCGAATATTGTTGACTTGGATATCAGTTGACCTACGAGTACCAGCATGAATGATTTTTAGTACTATTTTTTTTTATTTTGTATGTTTATCTTGTTCTCTCTCCTTTCTTCTTACTTTTTCAGGTGATCGGCCACTGCCCACAAGCAATGTTCTGATGGCAAAAGGAAGAAACAAATGAAAAAATAAGAATAATAAAATAAGAAATAAAATTTTATTAAAATTTTTCAACGTCAATGCCGACGATGCCACGTAGGTCGGTTAGTGTCTACGTCAGTAATATTCGGCTAATTGAAAGCACTAAATTTGCAGTAAAATTAAACAATTAGAACTAAATTGGCACTTTTAAAAAATTTATGACTAACTTGACAAAAATATAATAGATTTATAACTTTTTTGACACTTTTCTCCACATAAAAGAGATAGCTTCTTTTCAAAAGTGTTAAAGATACGAGCTTTGCACTTTTTATCATGAATCTCCGACTCTGCTTGAGGTAGAAAGGAGTATCCTAGTTGGGATATAAAAAATTATCAACTTGCTAGTCCTACATTGATTTCCTAGGCAATATTCATCTTTATCCGAATGGATAACAATCTCGAATGTGTCTGAATCCACTACTTCCCATCAACTCGTGAAATTTTCAGTGGATTTCCTTTATGAGGAAAATAAAACGTGATCTCTTTGCATCAGCATACGTGTACCCTTACCCTGATTGCAAGACAATTATGGTCTTGTTATTTACTATAATTCCAAGGTTTTGGTTAATTATTTAAATGCTTTAAGAGGGGTTTCACCCTCTCTGTAAAGTCTTAATTAGTACCCACGAATGCAATCAATTCACCTAATCTATAATCTGATTCCCAATGTACAATTATAATCTAGGAGTGATGAAATTTACATCCATGATATCATGTTTGGTTTGCGTATTAGCTTAGCAAGGATTAATCTATCGAAGCCTAAGTATATGATAATGAAGTCATTTTAATATGCTAACATGGCCAATCACAGCATAAAAACTTGGTCGTCAACACTATTAGGCCGTACATATGTTGACTTGTTAGAATAATCTTCGGAGCACAAAAATTCATTTGGCAGATGATGCGGAAAAATTGGATGTTTAAAAATGTTTAGTTTTCTTCGACTGCCATAATTTAAGATAGGTAACACCATTTTGTAGGATTTGCAATATATCAGAGTATATATTGACAATATAGTGTAAATACCAACAATTACTAGCTCGATAATTAGAGAAATAACTAGTTACTAATATCGAAGGGTATGCAGGTTTTCCATGCAGTTCTAAGGGGGCAAGATATATGCCCTACCTTGTGGATACTAGATCTACATTGTAAGAACTCGTGATTTTTTAAATAGGTTTTTACATGTGTATTAAATAGATCTTCATCTCGCTTTCGAGCATAATCTTTAGAAATTGTAATCTATCTTATAAGTTCTTGAGACAACCTTCAAACTCGTCAATTCCAAGATAGTCAATACTTTTGAAGGAAAATTAATTACATAAAAGTTTGTCAAGCTTTTGTCAATTACTGTATATAGGACTCTGTTCTCACTCGGATGTGTATTGAACAAATCCTCATCTCATGTTTGAGCATGTGTGCAAAAATACCAAAAAAAAAATTATAAACCTATAGTAGAGATGTCGCTCAGTTCTAAACATTTCAATTTGATCTATTTAATCTCAAATTTTTTATAATTTATTAATATATTCACTTTAATCAATTTTTTAAGAAAATTAAAACATAAATATTAGTCGTTTTATGTGACATAGCCAGAACTAGTGATACAATTTTTTTTTTCAAAAGTTCTAAATTTTTTTGTGTTTTTCCTTATTTTCATTATGGCAGGCAAGGGTCACTGGGGGTTCAAGCCTTACCAGAGGCTGCGAGCGCTTTTCAAACCTAACCAACCTCGCTCATGGCCTATGAGCTTTGCCAGCCATTGCCAAGGCTTAGTGATTGGCAGAGAAATATGGGAAAAAAGTAGAAAGAAAAAATTAATTAATTAATTAATTACAAAAATCATCCAGTTAATGTCGATCATGCCAAGTAGGATGCCTGGCATCCAAGACAATGATTTCTAGTCAAAATTGGCCTAAAGAACTACATTAATGAATCATCAAAAGGCTATTAAATTGACACAAATGAAAGATTTAGAACTAAATTAGCCACCATATAATAGGCTTAGGACTTTTTGCACCATTTTATTTAATCATGTGAGACTAGGTCAACTTCTCCACAGTTGATATAGTTGCGCATCAGCAACCCAAAAACATGATCTATTAACGAACATGACGTTGGCACGTTTCATTCCCCAAGGGATTTGAATCACTCTAATAGGGTTTCATTGTCGATTGCTCCATGACATCTTCCTAAGTATATTGTCTTCACAGCCATATCGAACTATGATGGTAATCCTCAACTTGACAACTACGATGATGACTTATGAGATTTCCTCGTGAAGAGATTTTCATCAAACTTCGAAAAATATCTTGGGTCTATCCAATTGGCCATCAACTCTAGAACTATTTATTATAATGTTTAGGTACCGAATCAATAGGATGGGAAAATCTTAATATGAGCACGAAAACCGATTTATGAATTATATGTACAAAGTGATATGATAAATCATTAACGATATATTTTTAAAAAATAGATCGATATTCAAATATCTCATAGGGACGAGTCGTGTTATTTCATAAATAAGTTTTATAAACCATTCTTTATATTCCTCCGAATTCAAATGGTCAATTGTTAGTTAGGCAAAGAGATGCATCCTCAGGAAGTAGTGCCGAAGAAATTCTTGGCCAAACGACAAGGGGGAGGATTGGCATAAGCATATTCTTGCCTTTTTTCTTATTATTATTTCTCAATGCCACCAAAGTATAAAGATATTGATAATAAGTAAACAAATATAAAAACGGTGCTCTTTTAGCTAGAGTGAGAAGGTTCCTGCCCCCTTCTTCAGGCACTGGGTCCCTGTCGGCACTTGAACCGGTTTGATTTGAAAAGCCCCATTACAATGCCTCGAAAGATGAAAAGTGGAGGATCCAAATAGATGAAGATCGATCCCACATCAAAATGATTAAGAAAGAAAAAAACCTGGTGCGGCCTAAACCACCGGAATGTTCTCAAGATATATATTATGGTCAAAAATTAAATAATTGTCCAAACATATTATGGATCCCAAGCAGCAAATCCCAAACCTTCCCCCTTTCACACTTTCCCCTATATATACTCCGCTCTTGCACCCAAGACCAAGGAATCAAATCCATTCTCGCCCTCAACCCAAAAGCTCAAATCAATCCACCCTCTTGTTGTTTTCTCTTCATCTTTCGAAACAAGAGATGATCCCGTCTACTTCCTCCTCCCAAGGCTCTCTCTTTCAAGACTTGTACTTCTCGAGGAGATTTCTCCTGCGTGGTCCTCTTCACGAAGCGCCAAACATGGCTACTCCACCATCGTATGTTAGTAGCCACCATGAAGAACCTTATTCTCCTAACGACAGCAGCTTTGACTCCAATGTTGTGATGGTCCTCTCAGTCCTGTTGTGTGCCCTAATTTGCTCTCTAGGGTTGAATTCCATCATTAGGTGTGCCCTGAGGTGCTCCAGTTTGGTGTCCTCGGAGACCAGTGGCCATAGCGCATCAGCTAGGCTAGCCAACACTGGGGTGAAGAGGAAGGCCTTGAAGACCTTCCCAGTCGTGAACTACTCACCGGAGTTGAAACTGCCCGGGCTGGACGCCGAGTGCATAATCTGCCTCTCCGAATTCGCCGCCAACGACCGGGTCCGGATCCTGCCCAAGTGCCACCATGGTTTCCACGTCCGGTGCATCGACAAGTGGCTCAACTCACACTCCTCGTGCCCGACCTGCAGACACTGCCTGATTGAAACGTGCCAGAAGATCGTGGGCTGCAGCAATGCTCAGGCTACCACTTCAGCACGCTCGCCATCGCCGCCCGCTCCGGCCATCCAGATTACCCTTGCGCCACTAGAGCCAGAAGGGCCAGTGCGCAATTACCGCGGGGTTAGCTAGCTAGGTACGCTCGTATTAGTTGATATCTCTTGTTAGAAGTGATAGTTGGAGTTGGACATTGAGGTTTAGAGGTGGTTAGCCAAAATGGTGGGTCACAAAACCCAACAAGGGATATACCAGACAAGATAAGTGCGTGTTCATCGAAGTGCTACTTTTAGATTTTCATGTACAGGAGTTTGAGATTATGCTTTCTTTTGCTTGTTCCTCTTGATGTTTAAGAGCATATAAGAGATTCTGCTTGAAACAACCAAGCTCCATTTTTCTCTCCGCAATCTTGCCTTTATTCAAGCTTCATTTTTTTTTCCTTCTGAAACTATAATTGACTGAGGGAGGCAAGTCATGGAAAAAGCAAGTCAAAGTGGCTAGTAAAGGACTCTGAGAAGGAAAGTCACTTGGAGACTTGCCAGGCCAATTAAATTGGGCAACCGCTGGTGCTTTGAACTCCACCCTATAATAAAGGTAAGAGCAAAGACAATTACTGAATTATTTATAATTAAGATGGGCATGTGTAAGTATATATAGACGTAAAGGGGTGCATTCCCACTTCCATAGTTGAAGGCCCCATGCCCCATTTCGCAAAAGTCTAATGCCAACATAGCAAGCCATAACAATAATAATTCCATAATTATAAAAGCAGGAGTTTATTATAGAAAATATAAGTAACTCGCATATCAATTTCAAATGTTGAGCAGTCATGGTTATGGTAATCTTATAAGTAATTTCTCTCTCCATATTATTTAAATAAGATGAGAAAGAGAGTGATTCATACGAGAAACCCTGATGTTCTTGTATTTTCAAGAAAAAAAATTGTCCCCACTTAGCTACCAGAGAGAGAAAAAACATAAGCTGATTCTGAGGATCCGTTTATTTGAAGGATAGTTGTTTCCAAGAAATCATTTCCTAACTTTCAGGTGTTTAGATAACTGAAAGCTAACTGATTTACGAAAAATGTTCTCCATGGACCAAAAACAATAAGCCTAGATTGGGAGAAAATAACTCTACTTTATGGTGAAAAAGAAATCACTTTTCCTAAACCAACAAATGAAAAATAATCATTTTCCGTAAAATTGATTTCCACTGAAAATAATTTCTTTATCATGAAATTTTTGGTGAAATAAATACACATTGAAAAACATCTTTCGTAGATCAATAAGTTTTCTATCAATAAATTTCTCTAAATTTGTTTTCTTTCAAACAAGCGGATCCTGACTCTCTCCTTTTTTTTTTTTTTTTGCTAAAGTAAGTGAAACGAAATTCAATACAAAACGGACGCATTAAAAGATAAAACCCCAATGCCAGAGGATGTGAAACTCAAAGGCAAAAGAACAAAAATTGAGAGAGAGAGAGAGAGAGACGGATGTTGATGTTATATTCCCATTATTTGTCAGAGATGGAGGAAGGAAAATGGAAGTCGAGGATGAAACCACTACGTGCTATCAAATCAAGACGTAAAGTGCACTAATAAAAGGTGGATCCGTGGAACATAGTACTTTATGTTAGCACTGTATCATGGCGGCCCTAAATTCCACGATGATATTACATCGTATCACCGCACCCACTAAATTGGATTTGTGGGTCATCGGATGAATATTTCATTGCCGTGGTACCATTGTTTGGTCGAATTTAGCGTGATGGTAAGGGAATGTCCGTAAACCACTGACTGTGGCAAAGTCATAATACGAGGATGAGAAAGGTCCGCTAGCTTAATCACCGAGTGTAGTGGCCTAAAGCGAATGGTGCGCATGGTAACTTTCCAATTTCTCCAAATTTCTATTTTTTTGTTCTTTGGAACAAAAAAAAAAGAACAGAAATCTATTTGGTAATACCGACTTGTTTTTTTATTCCCGAGAATAGAAAGTTGTTCTCTAGAATAGAAACAATAAGCAAAAAAAAATTTACTTCTTGTTCTCGAGAATAATTTTAGAAATAAGCTATTTTTCTTTTTTCTTTTTTTTTATTTTTATCTCTTGCAACTGTTAGTTGCCGTTCGCCCCCGATCACCGGCCGCCGCCTCCGCCCGCCGCCTTTCTTGAGCATTAAAAAAAATAAAATAAAAAAATTAAGAATCGTACCAAAAGCATTTCTATTCTTTTTTTATTTCAAGAGTAGAAATTTTGTGTAATTACCAAACGCCTTTTTAATTCAGAAATTGTTCCAGAGAATAGAAGTGGAAAAAAAATTTCTGAAAAAAAAAACTCTTTCCCGAAAGAGAAGTGTTACCATGCGCACCCCATAAGTTCGAAGATTGCCATACGTCGATCTTTGACAGAGTTGAGCCTTGGACATTGGCCGGCTCGTGGAAAGACTTGCGATTTGGCTTGCTGGCGGAGCGAAACGGCGTAGTTTGCATACTTTTATATGAACTAGTCTGATCGCAGGTTCCGATATTACATATGATGTGTGACAATTGATGCACACACAATTTGCAACAAATGCTCCACTAATCTCGTAGAAAGCGTTTTATGTTGGATTTCTACTCAAGATAACCTCTCCGAGTCAACAAATAGGAAAGTAATTTTCTTAAAAGTATCTTATCCGAGCATAAATCAATTGTATTTGACCGAATCGAGGAGACGAGCTTAATCAGATTCATTAAAATTAACCTAATTAATGGGCCGAATAGAGCCTCCAAGCCTGCCCATGAATAAAGGAAATTAATTAAGTTTTCATATAAAATTAAAATGTAAGTATATTTTTTTACGCAAAACGTAAGTATATTGAAAGTCATAAAACTTATCACGGACATAAAGTTGAGTCTTAAAACTTTCAAAAGTGCAATCAAATTTTAAAAACTTGTCAATTGACGCGATGAAGTCATTCCATTGATTTTTCTCTAATTTAGCTAATGAAAAATGCTGACATTACTTTTTTATTATTTTCTCTCTCTTGCATGACACTAACATGGCTAAAATATAAAGGATAAAGCCAAAACAACGTCGCTTTAGTCCAAATATGACTATTCGATCTACATATTATTTAACTTAGATTAAAAACAAACGAAAATTTATAATTAAAAAAAGAGTGCAAAACTAGCGAGAGCCTGACGCCACGCCATTGTCGGAAA
The DNA here is from genome assembly GCA_019926035.1 of Melaleuca alternifolia. Taxonomy (NCBI): domain Eukaryota; kingdom Viridiplantae; phylum Streptophyta; class Magnoliopsida; order Myrtales; family Myrtaceae; genus Melaleuca; species Melaleuca alternifolia. Next base: position 372,762 of record JAGKPW010000110.1, on the reverse strand, counting down.
AGACCAACGATGATCCGGCAAGGGCTAGCAAGGGTCACAAGGCCCTGGCCAGTGGCGGGCGATCCTTTCCAACCATTGATGAGGGCCGCCACTAGCAAGGTGCTCCACCTCCTAAACCCTAAAATTTATTGTGCCTAGATCGACCCAAGAAGAAAACTGCTTATCTGAAGTTGTGTAAATCGCCTCTGGGGGTTAGGCCTAATGGGCCACCCAGTCCATGAGCAAATTATATGCGGAACTTCATATATTTCTTTTACTGCTGAACCAGGGGAAAAGACAGAGAATATTATTTATAAAAAATTATTTTTTTTCCACAAACAGTCAATATTGATTAATTTCATTTCGATTAGCCTCATAAAGTGTTCAAACATAAATAAGAAGTTATGTAATCACGAAAATGCAGTTATCTTTGACAAACGAAGCCAATGTAGATTCTAACTTTATCATATTTCCCAGATGTAAGAACGCTAATTATTTTCTTAAAATAATCAATGATCAAGTTTCACCCCTGCTGAGGAAATTTTGTAGATCTTCCCTGATTGGATGAGACTATTTATAGGTCATGGAACCTGTGAGGCCTGCACAGGCTGTCCTAAACCATTGAGGTCGAAAGACAGCAAACTGATCAATTTTGGTGAAGAGAAAATACATTTCCAACAGGAAATTGCATATAGTGCAATCGACCGCCGTCGAAAGTTAATGCGGCATTAATTAACCTCTAACATCACATGCAAGTCAGCACCAAATTTAGGTCAAATCTATACAAACATATGATTGCCCTCCACTACAAAAAAAACAAGGATTTAGCCACGAAAATTAGCGACGAAACATTATTTGTCGCTAATTTCCGACGAAAAAACTAATCCGTCGCAAATTAGTCACGAATTATCTTTCGTCGCAAAGTAGCGATGGCATTTGCGACGAAACACAAATCCGTCGCTAATATGCGACGGAAAACAATTTCGTCGCAAATTAGCGACTAAATTAGTGACGAAAAGAAAAAACCGTTGCTAATTTGCGACGAATTTTGCAACGAAAAAAAATCCGTCGCTAATTTGCGATGAAAAAAAATTCGCCTCTAATTTGCGACAAAAAAAAATTCGTCGCTAATTTGCAACGAAATTTGCAACGAATTTTTCTCTATCACAAAATTTAGGGACGGAATTTTTTTTTCCGTAGCAAATTAGCGACGGAATGAAAAATCCGTCGCTAATTTGCGAAGAATTTTGCAACGAAGACTTACCAGGAAATTTTGCGACGCAATTTAGCAACAAATTTTGTGACGGAAAAAAATTCGTGGCTAATAGCGACGCATTTTGTGACGAAAATTTATCCGTCACTAAATTTAGTGACGGAAATTTTTTTTCTGTAGCAAATTAGCGACGGAAACAAAAATCCATCGCTAATTTGCGACAAATTTTGCGACGAATTTTTTTCGTCACAAAATTTAGCGACGAAATTTTTTTCGTAGCAAATTAGTGATGAATAGAAAAATCTGTTTCTAATTTGCGACAAATTTTGAGACGAATTGTTTTCTGTTACAAAACTTAGCGATGAAAATTTTCTTCCATCGCAAATAAGCGACGAAAAGAAAAAGTCGTCGCTAACTTGCGACGGGTTTTGCAACGAATTTTTATCGATCACAAATTTTTTGCGATGGAACCTTTTTTCCGTCTCAAATTCCGTTGCTAATTTACGACTAGCTTTGGGATAAATTTTTTGCCATCACAAAATCAATAGATAATTTGCGACTACTTTTGCGACGAATTTTTTTTCATCACAAAAAAAATCAATTGTCTCAATCGTGACATTATTACTAATATTTTGCCAAAACACTGCAGTTTGATTAGGGAAGTTCCTCTCCCTGGAAATCCCTCAAAATTATTTGCTTGCTATGAATAAATCCTTCTATTTTTTTCATTTTTTTTATTTTGTCCTATTCTGTAAATAAACTACTTTAAATCCGATGCTAGGCAATACCCAGACTTGCACATTCATGCAACGTGAAATCCTACATATAGGCACAGACCCAAAAAATAACTTATATTCAGGCATTATATGGATGTCATTCATTTTTCATAAGTTTTAGTAGTCCCATCATTTTCTGCTGGTGCCCAACCATTTTCGTAGTTTCATCACATTCTTTCCTTTTTAAAAACCATCCACGTTCATATGCCTTCCTTAGTGATGGATGCAAGTTCACAAGTATATTCCAATTGTTTAGTAATAACATCAAGTACTAAAATTAACTGGATCTAATTCTTGAAAATATAAAAAAGTATTATAGCTGCTTGGGCAATTTTAGCATCTAACTTCACAAGGCAAAAAAACATTAAGTTCGTGAATCTCTGTTTTTTCTCAAATAAAATAAAAAATAATGAAAAAGGATTATGAAGTATCATTGTGACAACAAATAGGCCTAGCTTTTTTTTTCCCTAATGATGCCCATTTTTAAAATTTTTATATGCTTTCCTTTGAAAACGATGCCTAAATATGTAAATCTTGGGGGCCATGTTTACATCAGATAAGTCATATCTCTAAATCTAAATAAAAATGCTGAAAATTTCTCCAAATGTTATTTATTTCGTTTGAAGATGAGTGATTTAAAAAAATTATTTTAATTAAATTTCAAATGTTACCATCAATTTGAGTTATATCACAATAAGTGAAAGATCAAGTTGAACCAATTGATATAAAGCTAATCACTCAATTAGCAAAAGGGGAAGGACAATTAAGAGGCACAAAGTTCCATTCGGACTAAATAAAGTAGATAGCTCTATCCCGAGCGAAGTTCCAGTAGAGTTTTTGAAAAAAAAAAGATAAGAGATTTAATATTTAAAGACATCACCTCTGAAGAAGATCATAATATTATATGAAATCTCAAAGAAAATTTAGCAATAGAAAGAAAAATTCATCACTAATTTGCAACGAATTTGTTTTCGTCACAAAAGTTAGCGACGAATTTTTTTTTTACCATCGCAAAATTTGCGACGGCAGAACATTTCCGTCGCTGACTAGCGACGGAAATGTACTGCCGTTGCTAATTACCTTAATTTTCCCCCTCTCTCGCTCAATTTTTCCCTCTCTGCTCAATTTTCCCTCTCTCTCGCTCAATTTTCCCATTTCCCTCTCCTCGCTCCTCCCTCCGCTCGAGCTCTCTCCTCTCTCCTCCTCCCGCTCGAGCTCTCTCTTCGCGCTCGAATTTTCCCTCTCTCTCCTCGCTCCTCCCTCCGCTCGAGCGCGACGAAACCCTAGATCTGAGGAGCTACTGATCGTCGGCGACGGACCTCGATACCCCCTCCCTCTGCTCGCCGTGGGTCGCCCTCGTTCTCCATCACCAGTAACGATCCTGCCCTCGGGATCCTCTCTTTCCGTTCTATCTTCAGTTTGATTGAATACTACATTTGGTTAAGTAATGTATGATAAAAAAAAATTTATATGATGCACTGTAGGCTAGCAGTGAGCATTATGTTTGTTTTGCTGTACCTGAGAAGGAAGTCAAGGCGGTTGCTGAGGCTCTACAGTCCAGATTTCGTCAGGCTCTTGATGCTGGGCGTCTCTCAAAGGTGATTCCATCTTTCGTAATCGGGATTCATCTGGTGTCTTGATGCTTATTTGGTTATGGTCACTTGGAGGGGATATCTTATGCACTTATTATTAGTTTGTATAAAATAGAGAGCTGCCTGCATTTGCACGTGCAAACAGAGGAAAAATCACCTCATTGTTGCTGAGTGTCACAGACTCACTATAGAGAAAGCTGTGCGGCATACCAGAAATAATGTTGCATGATGGAAGTTCTTGACCTACAGTCTTTAGCCTTTATGCTTTCTTTTGCTAGGACCTGCAGTCTTTATGCTTATTTTCGCTGTCATTACTGTCTCCCTGATTCTTTATTGTTGAGGCTGCCTTCTAAGGCTCATCAGTAAGATGATTTGTCAGCTTTCTCCCTGTCTTGAGATCTTAGTCGCGTTGCTGTTAGTTGTTTCCTGTTATTTGATGACGATTGGCTTGATTGTGTATATATTACTCACGATGATGGCATGAGGCTTGTGATGTAAGCTGCAGATTATAATATGTCTAGCTTGACAAAAGGAGAAAGCTCAAAAGGTTTGCTCTACTTGTGTTACATTTTCATCAGGGGTTATGCAGGAAACATATGGTCACCGGAGGCCGTTGCATGATTCGTCTTGGATTGTGGGAAAATGGGAAAGCTTGTGCTGTGATAATCGAAGCTATAGTGTCCATTGGTTTCTTCTGTCGCCCGGAGTATCGGGCTCTGACATTCTGGTGTGTTTGGAAGAACTTTTGCTTTTAACTTTTATCTATACTGTTAATCTTAGCATTTGCAATGTGTCTTTTGTTTTTTGTTTTATGTGTCTTTTGTTCAATATCCAATGCTCCAAAAATTTAGAACATATAGAATTTTGCATTCATAGTCATTTATAGCATAATAACTCTCGTTTTGGTGACAAAGTCAAGAATTACCTTTTGATTTCTAATGTTGAAACAAAACAATGTTAATTGTCAGGATGGATTCTTCAAGGGAGGCTTATTTTTTTTCCCTAAGGACGAGTGGTTTTGCACATCTGGTCCTAGGAGCATACATGCTCATCTTTGCAACCTTTCTTTGTGTACCTTTTAGCGAGAGTTGCATTCTCTCTCTTGTAGTAGCTCTCTCTCTCTCACATGCTAATTGCTGTATAACCTATGTTCAATAAGGTGCTGGAAATGTGTTATTTATGTACTGATTCATGGTTAAATCTTTCTGTCACTCTGGCAAGACCTCTCTGTTACAGGTCAGTGCTCATCCTGCCAGCTCTCATTCAACTTTCATTGCTTGCATGGTCTTTTTTAACGTAAAAGTTGCATTCCACTCATGAATGTTTGATCTCGTATTCTCGGTCATTGGATTGGATAACTATTGATATAGCTTCCCAAGTGCCCTGGTCATTTTCTTGTCAGAGCATGTGAAAAGATGTCACAAAGCTCTTTTTGTTCCCTTTACTTATCCAATTTTGATTTACTTGTTCACTTAGGTGCAGCAGATGGGCCTCATTTCAAACATGGTGATAATAATTAGTTGCATATGGGTCATGTGAAATATGATCTTGACTGCAATAGTGTTAGGCTTAGAACAGATCTCTTCGCTGATCTCTGTTCCTTTTCCCTTGTCATCCGTCAAAGATAGGTGTTTCGTGTGCACAAAGAGACATCTTGAATTATAGGAAGCATCTCATTTGCTAGGAACAACATAATAATGGTGGCTTTGAGTCTCTTTTATCAATTGATAATTTCAAATTTGATTTTCTAGAATGAAACTGTAAGGATCTGAATCTATAAGTGCTTTCTCTATTTTGAATAATACAGATTGCGGGAGTCACGACCCTGATCTCAAGCAAGAGATGGAGAATCCGTTTGTTGACTTTCTAGCAGAGGAGTTGAAACTGCAAGAAACCGTGGCTGAAGAGCACCTTCGCCATATGAACATCACCTTTGCCGAGGCAAAAAGAGTGGCTTCCCAGTATCAAAGGGAAGCAGAGAAGTGCAACTCTGCCCCAGAAATCTGTGAGGAGGTGCGGAGGCATTGTTGATAAAGGAAAGAAAGGTGACATTGATGTGAGAGAAATGAGCTCGCCAAATGGGCTGGGAAAGGAAATAGAGACCAAGGTTAAGTTTTGCTTCATTTCGCCTCAATTGTACAACACGCATCATCAACACATGCAGTTAAGCGTAAGTGTCCAGGATTGTCACTTTCCTCCTTCCACTATTATCCAACTTGAGGGCCCTATGCTGTAGAAGGGGGAGAAAAAAGAAGCTTAACGTCTATCCCTTTACATAGAATGTATATGTTTATTTTTATATGACTACAATGTCGAAAACAAAGTGAATGATTTTATCAGTTATGTTTCCCCTTTGACGGGTGAATCTGATTCATAATATTATTCTTGTGGATAATGTTGATGAATGTGTTTCTTTTTCATATCATTATAATATTTTTATGTTATTTAGTGCATAAGAATTAATTTTAGAAATAAATTTTCATGTAAATTAATTTTATTATTAAAACCGCCCCTAAATAATATTCGTTGTAGATTTCATTGCTAAAAAATTAATAAAAATTTGATGATAAATTTGTTCCTGAACAATGTTCGTAATAAAAATCAAAAAAATTTGTGGCAAATTAGTGACAAATTTTGATACAAATTATGGTTCAAAAAGACGAAAATCGAGGTAAATTAGTGACAAATTTTGTCACGAATTAAAATTAGTCACGCATTTTGCTACGAATTTTGTCACGAATTTAGCCACGAATTTTGCGACGAAAATTTAGCGATGATTTTGTGCGACGAAAATTAGCTACGGAAAAAACCGTAGCTAAATTAGCAACAAATTTTGCGACGAATTTTGTGACGAAATGTATCTGTAGCTAATTAGCGACGGAAAATGAAATTTTCCGTCGCTAAATTTTGTGACGGATTTTGCGACGAAGTTTGTGACAAAATGTATCTGTAGCTAATTAGCGACGAAAAATGAAATTTTCCGTCGCTAAATTTTGTGACGGATTTTGCGACGAAAAAAAATCTGTCGCTAACTTTTGCGACGCCGTATCAGCGATAAAAAAAAATTTGTCACAAAAACGTTTAGCGACGAATTTTGCTAATTTTTCCGTCGCAAAATTTGTGGCTAAATCGTTGTTTTTTTGTAGTGCTCGAGGTTGATACAAACAAGTAGAATTCTGAGATAGCAAGATATTGATCTTAAGGAAGAACTTCTATTGCATTCTCTGCCCTTCTTTCTTCGAACTAGAATGTCGTGCTCGTCTAATTCAATGTCATGAGTTTTGTTCAACAAAAAAAAAAGTGTAATGAGTTCTTTAAAATGGAAAAAAAATTCCATAATTCTTCCAACTAAGTATTTCCTCAGAATGTTTTAGCATCTTCACTCAATAGTATGATGATATTGTTGACAGTAGATGAAATTTTGCTGAAATAATACATGCCAGATGACCAAGCAATCTCTTTTCTCGTGAGTTATCTTATTTATACAGGCTCTCTACATCTCATAATTAGGTCGTCCAAGTATTTCTGGTTGTATTTTCCTCACACTTTCCTCTCCTTCAACTTATAATTTCTGCCTCATGCAACGTCATGAGCTTCATTCAAACAAAAAAGGATGATGAGTTTTAATATTACAAATTCTTATGGGAAATTTTACATTTTCCGTAATCCTTTCTACTAAGGACGCGTCTCGTAGCCATTCTCGTCCCAGAAACAATTTTTTTAGAATGAGTTTTTTTGAGAAATGGTTCTCGGATGAGTTTTTGGGAAGAGAAACGTGTTTGGTAATTGAACAAAATTTATGTCTTTGGAATAGAAAAAGAACAGAAATCCGTTTGGTAATTGTACAAAATTTCCCGTCCCAATACTAGAAAAATAACAGAAATGCGGTGTCCGGCGATCGGCGGCTACCGGTGACGGCGACCTACGATGGCGGCAACCAGCACTGGTGGCGGTGGTGACCGGCAACCTACGATGGCGCTGACCGGCAACCGACGACGGTGGGGGCCGATGACCGGCGGCCAACGACGACAACCAGCAACCGGCGGCGATGGTGGTCGATGACCGGCGGCTGCGGTGGCCACCAGCGATTGGCGGCCGATGGCGACGACCAGCGGCAATGGCCACCAGCAATCGACGGCCGATGGCGACGACCGGCGGCGAGCGGCGACTGTGGTCAATGACCGGCGGTGGCAATGGCCACCAGCCATCGGCGGCAGATGGCGACGACTGGCGGCGGGCGGCGGCAGCAAGAGATAATAATAAAATATAAAAAAAAAATTTAACTTATTAATTAGTACTTTACATTCTTGTCCTAGAAATTGAGAATCAAAAGATTTTTTGTTCTCATTTCTCGTTCCAAATCCATCCCCAGCCAGTTTTTCATCCTAGGAACAAAATGAGAATGAGAATTTGCCAAACAGATTTCTTACCGCTGTCGCTAAATCTTTCCGTTGAAGAATCGGATGAAAGAAAGACTGCCAAAGGAAGGCTAAACTCAAGCTTTCAAGCTGCCCTTATTCCATTCCTTCAACATCTGCAGAGCTAACCCCTGATCGTTCCAAACTCGTCCGAGGACGAGAAACTGAGAATGAGAATGGTTATCAAACGCACCTTAAGTATTTCCTTAGAAAGATTTTACGTAAATAGGACATTATAAAGATTATGTTGATCGCATATAAAGTTATAGCTCAATCTTTGTGCTGTAACTGCTTATTAGCACTACCACTCAAGAAAACCTTTTACCTGCCAACTGTCCCGTAAGCTAATCGCCAAAACCAGAAAGATCTCCATAAAAGGTGCAAAGTATCAGACCTGCAAACGATAAAAATTATCATCATCGGCCATCACAATAAATCATCAGCAGCTAGGCAACATGCTCGTCTCAATGATCACCTCGTTATAGATTATTTGACTCCTATATAAATTTCCAAGTTCAGACAAGATGCCTGTTGCATCTTCATCTGCTCATAATAGACGTGCACAACGCAACGCAAAGGTAAAAAGCTCCTAATTATCATAACGATGAACCCCTCCCCCGCCCCATATAACTAGCGAGTCAACATCTCAAATCTATCCAGGGCAATATACTGACATAGCTTTGCCATCCATCAGTACCTTCTAGGGTAACGGTCCATGAAGTAATGCACACAGCAACGAGACCAGCAGCGACACAAACAAGAGAGAAGACAGCGGGAGCAACGCAGTCTTTAAGCATGGTCTTTCTTGTTGCTCCAACAACCCAAGGATTCTTATTCAACCAAGACCGGCTCGTTAATCTGACGGCAAATAAGGAGGGCTAACTTGGAAGAGATAAGAAGAACAATAGTTTTTAGTGATATAGTAATGCCACTACTCATTCGATATGGCAGCACTCATTCAAGCCGTGAAAGAATCGATAGAAGCCATGAAACTTGTAGCAACCTGTAATTCCTTAGCACCTACTGCATGAGCAATTGAAAACCAAACAGACAGCCGCATGTTGAACTCCAAACACGTGCAAATAGATAAAGAAGCACGTGATGAAGAGCTTTTTCTTATCTTTTTATGATGGAGATGTTTTAGCCTTCGATGGTGTGCATATTTAGAATGTATAACTATCTAGATTGTCACTTCTTCCACTCAAAAGTTACAATATAGACAGTAGTCCATAATAAGCTTGTTTTCCAGACCGTCCATGATAACTTCGGTTAGTCTTGAGTTTATTTTCATTCAAAAGTGAAAGGGAAGAGCCTAAAGCCGAAGGCAAAAGCTTCAATTGCCTCGTATTACTTTACCCTTTTGACTGGCTTTCAGAATCTTGTATCTCGTAGTATCAATCTATAAGCAAGAACAAATCCTCCAATTACCCAGAGGTTTAGTAAAGTTGTATGCAAGTTGTTATGGTTCGAATGTGGCTGGGAAGGATCATCCCACTTTGGATCTTCTCTCCAATAAAATGCAATCAATTTCAATGTATTTTGTTCTTTCATGAAACATAGGATTGGAAGTGATATGTACTGCAGCCTTATTATCACATCATAGAGTCATAGGAATTGAAGCTTTAAAACCTATTCAGCCAATAACTATCGAATCCACACTAATTCACTGACATTGCTCTATATTCTGACTTAGCGCTAGAGCAGGCAACAACATTCTATTTCTTACTCTTCCATGACACAAGATTTCCTCCAACTAAGGTACAATAGCCAATAGTTGATCTCATATCATCTGAAAACCCTGCCCAATCAGTATCAGAGAATCCTTCAACTTGGTTATAACCATGATTTTGATAAACAATTCCTTTTCCCGGAGTCTTCTTCAAGTGTCTCAAAATTCGAATGACTACATCCCAATGAGACATACGAGGAAAAGACGAAAACTGACTTACCACACTAATGGGAAATATAATGTCTTATTGAGTAATTGTAAGATAACTTAGCTTACCTACCAGTCTTCTATATCTCTCAGGATTAACAAGAATCTATCCTCCTTCAGCAACTAATTTAATTCCTTACTCCATGGGTGAATCAAAAGGTTTTGATCCGACCATATCTGTTTCGATAAATAAATCACATAACAACACCTTTTTGTGGTTGTGCCACTTTAACTCCTAGGAAATTTCAGCTTTCCTATGTCCTTAATTTGAAATTGTTGTTAAAGATACACCTTTAACTCAGTTATATCAACCAAGTCATCTCATGTGATGATAATATCATCAACATACACAATCAAGAACAATTTTCCTCTTCTTGACTATTTATAAAAGAAGAAGTGATCATTTTCACATGTAGACAATCCAAAAGAAAGTACAACTTTAGAGAATCTTCCAAACCATACTCTTGGAGATTGCTTCAAGCCGTATAAAGATTTTTTTTTTTAATCTACACACGAGTCCACCAGACTCCCCCTGAGCAATAAACCCTGAAGGTTACTCCATATAAACTTTCTCATGAATAGTACCATGAAAAAAAAAGCATTCTTTACATCAAGTTGAAATAAAGGTCATTTATAAGTTGCAGGAAGAGATATCAAAACACGAACAGAAGCAAGCTTGGCAACAGGAGAAAAAATGTCCCAATAATCAATCCCATAGACTTGAGCATAACCTTTGACAACAAGTATTGCTTTTAAATGAGCAAAAGAATCATCGGGATTGACTTTCACAACATATACCCATCGACAGCCAATAATAGCTTTGCCTGAAGAAAGAGGTACCAAGTATCAAGTTTGATTAATCTAAAGTTATATCTTTTATTTGATGATGCTCGATACAAGTACATCAATAACCATAGACATAATAGGAAATTAAGAATTTTAAAGATCACATTTCTCTTATTAATTCTAACAAAAGGATTAACGAGGAAGAAGAAGAAGAAGAAAGGCAATTTTTCTTTTTTCCTTCAAGGCAAATGATAATTATTGGTCTCTTTCTTTTGGCAAAATGATGATCAGATTGGAGAACTTATCTTTAGATCTAAGGAAAGCCAAAATGAATAGAAAATGAACTTTGCTCATTTGTGTGATCCCTTTTTTCTACTTATTTTGATTTTTCTAACAGGTGATTGCTTGCTCAAATCCAATGATGATACTGGATATCGACTTATAATTGGCTCTTAGTGTTCGTTGTCAAATTGGATAGATAATCCCCCATGTTTTTTTTTTAATTTGATATACTTTTCCACATAGTCTTGCATTCCACTAACAAGATTATTACTTTTAAGTTAAAAACGGTATCTCATGCAAAATAAATTATATTCTTTAAATCTAAACTTATGCTTATCACTATCAACTTTGACATAAAAAAATTATTCTTTGATATATTGCGAATTATTAGTCATTATAGACTCTGAATTAATTAGTTTCATTTTCTAAAAGGTTTATTACGTATTGGTCGTTAATAAAGAATGCACTTGAACAAAAGCCATAAAAGAGCTCTAATGTATCACCTCAATCTTCTACTTTTTTTCCAAAGAAATAATATTACTAAAGATAAAGAACCAAATAAGTTGAAAATGCGAAGTCCAAGCTCAGTTATATGAAGTACTTACTAACATTTCTTTTTATGCTTAGGTTAAAAGAAAAAATAAAATGTGACATGCTTCCCACGAGTTGCAGTTTCAAAGACTAATTTGAGAATAGCATGGCGGAGAACCTGGTCCTGATGATTCCAAAGACCATATGCGAGGTTGGGGTCATAACTTTTGTATTGGTATCTATGATTGTGTTGAATGGTTACGGGAGGGAACCCTCAATGTAGCCCAAAGGATCACACCCTATAAGCAAGGACGTGAATTGGGCTTATCATGAAGTGTACTTCAATGGCGAGAGCTTGATGGGGAGCTGGATGGCTACTTTGATGGAGATTAACGTCGGGCTCTTCGCACTAGTGGAGGCAGAAGGTAAGACACTCGGATGATGCTTTCAACTATGATGGCATTGTTACTCTTGTTACTCATTTGAGTATTTTGGAGGCTCTGATACCATACACCTACAATGAATTGCAAATGAAGAAGGATAAGTTTCACAAGTTGTTGTACAACATATATATATATATATATATATATATAGAGAGAGAGAGAGAGAGAGAGAGAGAGAGAGAGAGAGAGGAATGAGTGTTTGCTTACATAATCAAAAACAAATAAAATATAATAAAAAAATAAATTAACAAAATATATGCGGTTAAGAATTTAAAAATTATAATTTGACTTTGAATTGGGAATTCAATCTCTGTATGAAGAACTTCGTACCTTAAGAAGGTTAGATTTTTGCATGTTTCCAGTCTACAAAGCATCGATAAAGTGAGAAGATTAGAGTCAGAACTGTCAACTAGCACATGCCATAACCTAAGTGCATGGAATTTTTAATTTCTATAATTCTACTTTTGACTCCAAGAAATGAGTCGTGTTCTACAACTAATTAATCAAAACTTTAATGATCGTGTAAGACCACAAAGAGTGAGCCACATTCTTCTTAGCTTGCAGTGATGGCATGTCTTGTACTTTAAGGACCTCTCCAACATTTTGGGAGGAAAAAACAGCAACATATAAAAATTAAAGCAACTCAAGTTGTAAACTTTCGATGAAAAGAAAATCTAATGATAAAAGTATGTTGACACTTCGGTTTTTGCTAATAGGTCCAATAAGGTTAAAGTCAAGATTTGATATTCTTGATCGCTGTAGGGCCTGTTTCTCAGCCAAGAAGAACCATTATGCATCATTAGAGTCCTATTTGTATATAGTGACTAAAAGCATTCCATTTATCTGCATTTGGGTATAGTTTTCCAAATAAATCAAATGTTGATTTTTTTGTAAAACGTGAAAACTCAACTCTTGGTCAGCATTTCATAAAATATATGACAATCATAAAGAGACATCAATTTTATCCTTACATGCATAGTTAAGCTTTCAATTTTCAATTTTTCATAAATACAATCAAATGTTGACTTTTTCCAGATATTTGATTTATGCATTTTTTTTATAATTCAAGTTTTCAAGCCAATTTTAAGATTTGAGTTTGATGGGTGAGTCAAATTTATATTTAAGGCTATGGCTGAATTTTCACAATAAGGTCAAATAATGCCTTTTAAATCCAATTATGTTGAATAAATTCAATATACTATCAATTTACAGCCAAATGGAATAATTCAAAAAATTGAGCACAAAACGACTAATCAGGATTAACAACATGAAGCTGAGTCAACCCATTTAACCCGACCCTAATTGGGCCTAGTAAATGAGATGGCCAACTTTATTAGAAGAGAAACATGACAATTGGGAAGTCTCAGGTAAACCCAGTTTGACCCAGTCAAATTAATATGATCAAGATTGGCCCACGTCAACCGAAGTGACCAAGAAAAGTTAAGCCCATTCAACTCATACACCACATGGGCGGCCCTCTCTCTATGTTATCACAAAATCATCATTTTCTCTCAATTACCAAAATTGTTTGAGTCAATTTCTATCAATTTTAATTTAAACTTAATATTACATGATCATCTATACTTACTATGGTTTTGTTTTTGGGGTTAAAGTTTAGAGTTTTAGGCTTCATTCGTTTTCACAAAAAAATGTAACATTTTTAGAATACACAATATGTTTGGATGTTCGTTAGAACCTTAGGGAATATTATAAAAAAATCAATTTTTTTTTGTTTTACATTGGCTAGTCGTTAGCAACAAACTTCACCAGGCCCCAACAAGCTCTCGACTTGCCATCATAAGTCACAAACTTGCCAATCCAAGGCAAGCCTCGAGCTCGCCTCTAAAGGCTGTGAGCTTGCTCCTAGAGACCGCCAGCTTGCTGCCAGGGGCCGTCGGCTCACCAGCTTCTGATAGGGGTGTGCAACCGGACCGGGTAAACCCGGTTCCCTGTTTGGCCCACCCTGAAAACAGGGTCGGGAACAGGGTCCAATGCAAACAGGGTCGGGTACAGGGAAAGCGTTTTTTCAACCGGTTATAACAGGGTCGGGTATAGGGTTTTTTTCTGGAACCTAACTGAAGAAATTTTAATAAACTTCATTTAGTTTCTATTTTTGTAAGTAAATACGGAGCCTTAAATCATAATTTTTTTCATGTATTTATCTTGATGATTTAAGTTGATTTTTCTTATATATCCTTTTTAGACTTTGTTCTAGATTTTGTACCACAGAAATTGGCTATCTAATTTTTACGAGCTGTCAAGGTTATGTTGATCAATTTATCTTTTAATGTGATGATAATGCCGCATTTTAGACAATGAAAAGTTTGTGTAGTATTTGCTCATTTTATTGCAATTAGTTCATGTTAGTGTTCATTTATATATGTAATGTTATGATTTTTGCTTAGACAAATACTTGTTGCTTGCTTTGGCGGTTTGTGGCAAACTTCCAATCGCGTGCCATATGTGTCATAGATTATGGATGCATTTGAAGTAAAAAATGTGAACTTCGTGGTGAAATATTGTACAATTTTTTGTGATGCATGATCACCCGTGTGCTTTGACATTGAAACAAAACAGTTTCTTTGGCTTCTTTAGGGCAAAAGGACATATCGCTTTAGTCTCAACTTCCCTTCCCTATATAGCAATCATATCTCTATTCATAGATTATGGACTTTGAATTTATTATTTCATTTTCTAAATGGTTCATTATGAATCAATCTTTAATGAAATACTTTTCATATTCCAAATATTTTGAAATATTTCAAAGCACTTGATCTTTCATGTAACTTCTCTTTTTTCTTGTGGAAGTAATTTAGGGTTATTTGTTTTGTGAAAAAAAAAACATTAAAAGTGATCACTTGTGTAAGAACGAAAAATATTTTCAATAATAAATATTATTTTAAGATAAGTGTACTCAAAATCTTAAAAATAGTCATGAAAGTACAGTTGAGTTTTAAATCTTACAAAAATTACAATCAAGTTCCAAATCTTGTCAAATTAGTGTAATTAAGTTCATCATTTGTGTCCAACATGACAAATGGAAAATGCTAATATGATGATGTTCTTGCTATTTACTCTTTCTTATATGGCGATGAAATGGTGAAAACAACAAAGTTTTAGTCAAAATCTAAACTCATCGCCCCATTTCCAATCCTCCCCCTTTTTTATATTTAGCTTACTTTTAAAATTTTATTTGAATAAAATTTGTATAAAAATTCAGCCTTTGATAAAAAAAAAACCTTATTTTAAGCTTTTGTTTCATGCTTTAGCTACATCATCAACGTATGGTAGAAAGAAAATATTTTTAAAAAAATCATGTCAGTATTTTTCGTTAACCAAATTAGAAAAAGTTATCGATATGATTTAAACATATCAATCTGAAATTTTTTTGTATTTAATTACACTGTTTTAAAAAATTTAAAACTTAATCGTACGTCTGTGATAAATTTTAGAGTTTCGTAACGTATTCATCTCTATCTTATTTTGTTAACTAATTATTTCATTTAACATAATTAATTTTTTTTTAAATCGTTTATTTTTCGAGAGAAATGAACCTTCGATATTTTTCTCAAGAAGTCATTGTCCAACTATCATTCTCGGTCTCTCCGACTAATCAATCCCGACGTCAGACCAAGAACAGGCGGCTAGGACGACTACTGTCGTTAGACGCAAGTCGGCCTGATTTGATAAACTTCGATAAGTTCATCGTTTCTGATTCTTCTTCCTTGTCTCCGAATTTCAGGGTATGTTTCTTTCTCTTTGTTTTCCATTTCCGGGGAAATTTGTTTGGACCCGATTGGTATCTCACTTCGGTCTTGTTTTCGGAGCGGATGGCGTTGAATCGGGCTCGGCGAGATCCACATTGGATCTGGGCATTGCTTGATTTCTCTGTTGGAGTTGATGGCGTAGAATTTCATTGATGTTGCCCCAGCCATATTAGGGTTCATGTATTTGTTCTTTGATTTCTTGGGCAGCTTCTTGTTTTGGTATTGGCATCGCGAGATTGAGACTTATGCAAATTTGCTTTGCATCATGACCCTTTTATTGCTGTCGAATGGGTAATTAGAAACGGAAGACAGTGATGGTCCTGTCTTTAGCCTTGACTTGAGATGGCAATTCTGGGCTTCCCTGGTTTTCCTCTTCTTGTTTTTCCCGGGAAAATTTGATGTTCCCAGCTTGGATGCTTTTTGTAGCTTGCAGATGGCTTGTTTGTCTATGAAAGGAAGCTCTTTACCACTTTGTGAAGATGTCTTTTGCATGTGAGTGAAGAACACAAAAGTTTAGATTGTGTCTTCAATAGACTAAAAAGAACTGGTTGATTGCTAAACAATGCTACTTTCTATCGTTCTAGTGGAAGATGAAGTTGTCTCCATCATTGTGCTTATCATTTCGGGCACAGAAAACCTAATTCTTGATCAACTGCGACAATTTCATCTTGTGACTCATTGAATTTGAGGGAAGTCTGCTTGAGTGTGAATGTCACAGAAGCTCTTCCTTGAACCAAAAGTAAGAAAACACATCGATTCCTGCACAGGAATCTTTTGCATAAAAAATCTGCTTGACTACTGGCCTCCTTGCATAATGATTTGGGTTAGTAAGTGCAGTATTCTCACCCTAATATGCCCTGATTCAAGAACCTGGGATCTAACTAGTTTGGTGAATTGCAATTAGGCATTTGACTTTACAGTTTACGACTTCTATCAAGTCTATTTCTGGACCGAGGATGATGACTTTGTTGGCTGTTTTAGTTGGTGTCTGGTACTATTCTTTTGCCCAATGAACTTTCGCTTGCACAGCTGATATATGAGCCAATATTAGTCGAGCTTTCAACATATTCAATCCTTTGAAGGGACTTCCGTGTTACACTTGTGAGAACAAAACATTGTTTTCCATGCACTTAGCGTCATCACAGTATCCAATCATGGCAAGGGATGCTAATTATGATCCTTTACTTAAATTAGATCGGATTAGGACATGTCAATACTTCTATAGAAGCTCCATAATATAGTTGACTAGTTGTATGTCTTGGGTACAAACCGTTTATTCTTCATCTGGAATTTTACCTAAGTCATTAGAGTTATACTGAAATGTGGCTTTAGTCTATATTGATTACACTAATGTGTTGCCATAATCATGCTGGTGAATGGTGCCGGTCTGATTTCCTAGAAAATAAAAGAGTGGAATTTTTTTTTAAAAAGGGGCTGTTTTTGGCAGAATTTAAGATGAACAGGAAGATGGGTGGGCGGGCCTACAAAGAGCCGATGCTAACGCGGATGGTGACTTCTGTGTTCAAGTTTGTGCGGGTTGCAGAGTTTGAGATATTGTTCTTCCTATTCTTCTTCATTGCCTTCCTCATCTTCAAGGACCTGGTAAGCCCTCCTTCATTTGCAACTGTCTCATTTCCCCATGAACCTGCAGTAATCTTGAAGTTGTGGAACTGCATGAATCATGGAGACATTTTACGTCCCGAAGTCAATTTGTGACTACTATTCAACTTGGGAGTCCTCATGATCATGTGTACAGATAGAAGGAAAATGATGCATCTATTTGAATCAGTTTTAGCTCCAGTTTGAAATAATTTATCAGGCAGTTTAGCAGTGAATATTACCTTCCTCGCTATATTTGTGCAAAACTTGTTATCCTCTGAAAGCATGTCATCTGATATTGACGTTACTTCACATAGATCATCAGAACTAAGGATTAGGCATTGTACTGACCACGCTTGGATTAATTCGTTTGCAGACATCTCGACCTGAATACAACCAAATCCTCGTAAAGAAGCCTGGTGGGATCGATTTGTGGCCTAACTAAGTCAAACAAAATGTTGCCCTTATTTCTTTTTTGGTCTTCTTTTCCCAATTGCGGTTAAATCTTGCTATGTATAATGAACTTGAGACTGGGAAGATTGGGGAGATGTAGATTTGTCAGAAATCACCAGAAACTATTCTTTAACCGTGATATCACCCTTGGATGCTGGGATTACAGAGTCTTTATCTGATTTATTTTTGATACGTCGTTTATGGAGCTCCATCATATCTGAACATTATGAGATGCAACACCCGACAATAGATGTGCACTGGAACTACTTCCACCATTTCCAGATTTAATCTCTGTGGATGATTTCACTTCTCCTTCATATCATTTCATTTGTACAATTAGCTCAACGTTTCACACTTTCTGCATCTCTCTCTCTCTCTCTCTCTCTCTCTCTCTCTCATTTTGATTTGTACACCTAGCTAAAACAGCAAATATCTCAGATATTTTTGTATTAAGACGGATTTATGAAACCTATATACTATGCAATTTTGTAGACTAAGTATTTAAACGAGTGGGTCATAGTTAACATTCAATGGTAGTGGAATCAGCCTTAGTACATCTATTTCGAAAAATTAACACTAGGGCATGGTTGATGACCTAATTAAGTTCTGAATTGAGATTAAACATTCCATGGGATTAAACTGTTCACCTACCAACTATTGACAATCGAAAAGATTAGACTTTCAAGTACTCCCCTTTCAAATTATTTGATAAATCTAAATGTCCAGCAAATTTTTTTTTTTTTTGACAATCGAGGTGTCCGGGCCAGCTTGCACGCACCTCCAGCAAATTTGTATAAAGATAAATCAATATTTGCTCATATTGGAGCAAGTATGTGGATTTGGTACTAAGGTGGAAAATGAAAATCAACCATGCAAAATGCTCAAGTTTATATAAGCAAACCAGAAGTAGTTAAAGAAAAGAAGAAAGAATTAGGCAGGAGGACATCAATTCATCAAAAGTTGTCCGAGGCAAATCATACTGCAACCCGCAGGATGGCTAGCATTAACAGCACGGCCATGTTACAAATTCCAAGCAAGATTGAGTCCATGAGACTTGGTTATATTTCCACTCATATGTTTAAGGCTGCACCAGTTCAATCGAAAGACTTAGGAATGAATTCAACTCCCGTACATACCACGTCCCCGGTCTTCACGCCAATCATGAAATTATCAACCCATCGTTGCCATCTCACGTTATTGTCCTTGCAAATTACAAAGTCCTCATTCTTCTACCCTTTTCACAAGGCTCGAAGCTAGACCAACCAAAATTTTTGGATAAGTAAAACGTTCAGAGTCATATATATTTGCCTGTTTTTTCCTCAGCAGGGGTGCAAAATTCTGGATCGAACAAAGCTAAAAATTGACAGCATGAACAATTTGTCCACTCTCAAAAATTAAATCCGAGAAAGATCAGTTTATGATTTACCCATTACGATGACAAAAATAAGTTTTTGGAAACATCCTTCACCCTTGTGGTCCTAACCTGCGTTCCCCCACCTTCTCCAACAAAATCAGCTTTTGCCTTTGCTTTGATGTTCGATTCCAAGCCCCTTTTGAGAATGACACAGTTGGTATCCAGTCCCCCACCAATATTTATTCATTTTTCCATTCATTAGTTATCGAAATTGGAGTCATTTATTTTGAAACATCGCATTGATATTTCAACTTTCGAATCTTTTAGATTAGCTTCAACGGATTCGAATCTCAATCATCCGAAACATCGAGATTTAATTAACGACCCTTTATTTCAACACTTTTTTTGTCTGAGGAGAATTCAATTAATCTTTGAGGCCACAAATAAGCCCACGCGACAACTATTTGTACATCTAATTTGATAACTTCTCTCCCGTCCGGCATAATCATTTCAAAACCCTCTATGGACCTAAGTAAATTTTTGAAGCACTAATCTTTTGTTAGTATGATAGATATGTATGTATAGCACTTATTTTTATCATATACTAATAAAGATAATTAGTGTATATATCATCATTATAATGTTCATGGTGTAGTTGCCCGACGGCCGGATTAGTCAATTTGTTCCATATGATGACAAAAATTGCCGTCCCTAATAATGTAAACCCTAGCTTAGCTTGGAATCCACTTTTCTCCCCTTTACTGTGTAATTATTTTATTTTATTTTATACTTTATCATTATAACTTAGTTAATAAATGTATTTTTTTTAAATTAATGTGCATAGTGTAGAAATTGACTGGAAGAAAGGCACACACGTTGTTAAGTCGGACTTAGTCAGCAATTTTCCTAAAACATGATCCTAGAAAAATCTCGATATCATCGATTAATTATATTAATTGAAGGAGATTCCGTCGTATATTCACTGTATATTTTCGTATTAAATACTCTTCGACCATGGTTTTCACCTTACGAAAGTGCGCACTGAACTTTATAATAAATTATTGGGTTGTATTTTCAATTCTGAAAAATCAGTGATGATGTTTTGTATGTCCACATCGACGTGCGCGCGACGATTGAGAGGTGTATTTGACGCCGGTTTAGAAGTAAGTGAAGAAAAAAAAACTTCATTTACTTCAAACTCTCTCTTTGAAAAAAGAAAAAGAAAATATGTATTAAGTATTGAAAAACTATGATATGTTTAGGGTCATTAGAGTTAAGTTTCAAACCGGGAATCGTGACGTATTTACCTCGAACTAATGGTTATTATACATGAAATCCGAAATAGGTATCTTCTTAATACATTTGCATCGGATTAATTTTTGGTAACACAAAAGGTTCTAGACCACTACCCGTGATGCAAATCTACTGTCTAGCTCAGATCTTGAATTGGTAAGCTAGTGAAGATTTGGATCAAAAGTATTGGTTTGGATCTTTTCTTTAATTATTTTTAGGACTATCAATTTGAAATTTTTCCTGAGATGAAAATTATCCGGTAAATGTATCATAAAATACCAATTTCAAATTTTTAGCGGCATAACTAAAAGAAAATTGAAACTTTAATATAGGAATGGAATTTAGATGTTTTGTGAAGTCAACATGCCCACGTCACAAAATTTACAAAAAATAGATTCTATTCGTGATTTTTGGATTGCAAGAGGTTCAATGATTCCGACAAATAAAAATGATTCCGACAAATAAAAATTGAATGACTATCACTACCACCCTTTTCGATTCTCAGAAGGTACTCGTAATTTTTTTGTCATCTCAAATAGTTGTGTTAGGCTTTAATTTTGTGGATGTTAAAAGAAATAATGTCAATCAATTCAAATCAATTAGAAATTAGGGCAAAAAATACCACAAGTAAAAAAAAATCCAAACTGCACTCATTGTAAAACTAATATTCCAATTTTTCTATGTATCACCATAAGACAAATACCCATATCTTTCTTTCGTATCATAAAAATAAAAATCCAAACTTATACATTCTAGTTTAGTTCCATTCAAGATATAATTGTGTTATTAGTATAAAGTTCAAAACTTTTTAATACACAAGAAAAAGTTTGAGGTATTTGTGTTGATTATGGATGTATTTAGGGTTTTTGGTGATACGAAAAAAAAAATTCGAGACATTTATGTTATAATGAACATGGTTTAGAAGTGCTGTTTAAAAATCTAATCTTTCGAATTGTGTTGACGAAAAGTTGAAAAGGAGAATCCATCATGCTGAGTGGGTTGAGGGTGAGGAAAAGGCTGTCATCCAGGTCACCCTATCATTCCTCTCGGTGGTGAAAATAATTCCCTGTCCTTCCGTAAATTCTCAAATTTAGCGGTTCTCTCATTTCATTTGCATTTCAATATCATTCCGAGCCTCTCTCTTTCCTCTCTCTCCACCTCCCTTATATATTTACACTTTCAATAGCCACATCTGCCTCTCGCTCTCCCTGAAGTTCTCCGTCGCCTCGGGCCCGTTGGATTGCGAGGACAGCCTGAGCCGCCGCGTTCCGGAGGTGGGTTTTGGTTCTTCTCCATCTTTCGGACCTCCCTGATCCGGGTAAGGCCCCGATCCGCGATAAATTTTTCACCTTTTTGTTGATTTGGTCTTTAGATCTGGATGCTGCGGTTGTGGGTTGGTCCCGCCTTGTTCTCTTTGTTGTTGGTTGTGCCGGTGCGTTATCGTTGCTTCCGCGTAGATCGGATCGTGTGCATTTTAGTTTGGAGGGATAGGATTTGGATGGGGGAAATGTCGGTTCGATTTCGAGACTTCATGGGCTGATTTCTTGCTTTTTGCGGGTGTTGGTGTTGCTGATCTGTGCTCTGTAGCAATTGATTTGAGCGAATCGAGGTTGAGCTCATTGGTTGACGGCAGATCCTACCGAGTGTCCCGAGTGTCTCGCTTCCCGTTAAATATGTCTGGCTAATTGTGTCGTGTATGATTGGGTCCGTTGATCTGTTTGGTATCGTTTGTTATGTTTCTTGATCCGTGTGTGGTTTGATTGAGGGATCTGTTTGATTGTGGGTAGGTTTATGGTGTTTCCATTCCTTCAGTTTAGAGAATTATATTTTACTTGGAACTGTTTGAATTTCTAAAGATGAACGACATAATCATGAAGGTGCAGGATGATGAAAAAGGATTCTCCTTTTTGGACTGGAAGGGAAACAAGAATCTTGTTTTTGAATTGTAAAAATTAAAATTCGCAAAAGTCTGAAAGAAGTAAAAAAATTATTGCTTTTGAATCAGATCTTAGCAATCAAGAGAAACATTGGAAATTTCGAAATGCTTTTGTTCATTGCAAGTGGCCAGTAATCTTTTGTGACTTGGTTGATCTCATTACCTGTGTAGCTATTCGCAGGTTAATATCTCTTAAAGATGGCTGATGCTGAAGATATTCAGCCCCTTGTGTGCGATAATGGGACTGGAATGGTGAAGGTTCGTCACTGCGGTTATCTGTGAAATTACATTAAGTTAATATTCCTGGATCTTGAAATGTGAAGAGATAAATCGAGCTTGTTATCCTATCTTTACAGGCTGGATTTGCTGGTGATGATGCACCCAGGGCAGTCTTTCCCAGTATTGTTGGTAGGCCCCGGCACACTGGTGTTATGGTTGGAATGGGTCAGAAGGATGCCTATGTCGGTGATGAAGCCCAATCTAAAAGGGGTATTCTTACCTTGAAATATCCCATTGAGCACGGTATTGTCAGCAACTGGGACGACATGGAGAAAATATGGCATCACACCTTCTACAATGAGCTCCGTGTTGCCCCGGAAGAGCATCCTGTCCTTTTAACTGAAGCGCCTCTTAATCCGAAGGCGAACAGAGAGAAGATGACCCAAATCATGTTTGAAACTTTCAATGTGCCGGCCATGTATGTTGCCATTCAGGCTGTTCTGTCTCTTTATGCCAGTGGTCGTACAACTGGTGGGTATTTTTTTTTTCTTTTCCTGAATTTTGAGCCAGTTAATCCTGCCTTTTAACTGAAGTCAAGTTTCCCATTCTTAAATGTTCTTTTTTATTGGAACAGGTATCGTGCTTGATTCTGGTGATGGTGTGAGTCACACTGTCCCAATCTATGAAGGTTATGCTCTTCCTCATGCCATTCTCCGTCTTGATCTTGCTGGTCGTGATCTCACTGATGCATTGATGAAGATTCTTACTGAGAGGGGTTACATGTTTACCACCACTGCTGAGCGGGAAATTGTCCGTGACATGAAGGAAAAGCTGGCATATGTTGCCCTTGACTATGAACAAGAGCTGGAAACAGCTAAGAGCAGTTCATCTGTTGAGAAAAACTATGAGCTGCCCGATGGACAGGTCATCACAATTGGGGCCGAGAGGTTCCGTTGTCCAGAAGTCCTCTTCCAGCCATCATTGATTGGAATGGAAGCTGCTGGGATCCATGAAACCACCTACAACTCCATCATGAAGTGTGATGTGGATATCAGGAAGGATCTTTATGGCAATATCGTGCTTAGTGGTGGTTCCACAATGTTCCCTGGTATTGCAGACAGGATGAGCAAGGAGATTACTGCTCTCGCTCCAAGCAGCATGAAGATTAAGGTGGTGGCGCCACCAGAGAGGAAGTACAGTGTCTGGATTGGAGGGTCGATCCTTGCATCTCTCAGTACCTTCCAGCAGGTAAATATTCATTGGGGAGATACTTCTTTCTATTTGTCCTAGCTCGTTTGACTTCATTCTTTTATGGCTTGCTGTGGTACTTTTAATCATGTTGGCTTTTCGCTTGGCAATGAATAATGACCCACTTGCTTTTTGTTTAAATTACCAGATGTGGATTTCCAAGGGCGAGTACGATGAATCTGGTCCTTCAATTGTCCACAGGAAGTGTTTCTAAATCCAACAAAGTCGAAGTCTTGGTGAGTCATTATGTTGGAGTTTCCTGTCGTTTCATGCGAACTCAAGCTTCATTACATAGGGATGGAATTGGTGGAGAGCATGTTGGGGTTTTTTTATGTACCATAGCTTTTCGAGAAAGAATGATTCAGATTGTTGTCGCCATGTCTGAGAAGCAAGGTTGTTTGTAGTCCTCTCTGTATGTGGTGAGCAGAACATCGGTTTTGAAGTTGTTGCTAGCCAGCCAGTCTCCTTCTAGGATGTTTTAAGAGGAGCTGGGAGTGTTGTTTTTTCTTACTTTGTTTGCTCATTTTGGTGATATATAAGTTTTTTTCCCCTGGAACAGTAATGTTAATATTGTGTGAGGAATATTGAATGCCGTTTGAGGTTGGGTACTCATCAAAGTTGATTAGTAGAGATCGGTTTCCATGTCTTGTGATCTCTGTCTCTTGTATCGAACCTGTTGTCTAGGGATGTAGTTGCTTGCATTTTGGCTGAGACTTAGAGCGAATGCGTACTCGATATCTGCATAAAGGTTCTGATGTGATTTCCTCTCGAACTTGCGTCTGTATCATCCATTAGAACCCAGAATTAAAAGAGTGCATTGCCCATCCACGTAATGGAAGGAAATTCGATCAATTTGAGTTTACTGTTACTGCGGATTGTCAGGTTAGGGGTTTAGAAGTTTTGTCATGATATTGGGAAAGTATAAAGCAATATGAGTTCCTTCGTATGCATTCAGTGTCACAGTAGTTTGTGTGACGATCAATCGATGCTCTCTTAGCTTAATTTCCTGCTTCCCTTTCTTCTGTATTCTACAAATGTGATGTGTAGGGGTCATGGCAGGTCCGTAGAAAATTGTCCTTCAATTATGTGCACTGGTGATGCTGCCATACAAAGAAAGTGTGTTTGAACAGGTAACTAGGCAGTTTTAGCTAGAGGCAAAAAAGATTGAAAAACGAATAACGTGTGCGAGCCGGCCGGCGAAGATTTGGTCAATTGGTGAGCTCATAATAGTATTTGCGACGAAGATTTGGCCAATTGGTGAGCTCATAATAGTATTTGCGACGAGATCAATCACTTCAAGACATTATTTGAAAAAAGTCACCCTTATTTAAGGTCTTTATTTGAAATTTTTTCTTTCTCGTTGCCGCTAAAATTAACTTAAAGTTGAGCTTATTGGGTTTTTTTATACATAGTCACGTTAAAGAGCTAAATGCCTAGCAATGGGACAAACTGGTGCTGCTGCATGTGATGGAAGGACAAATATACCGCCAAGAATAATTCAAGCATAGTTAGATTCCACTTTTTATTCACTGGTTTTTAATTTTTTTTCTCAATGTCCTTTTTGAACTTTCAAAATGGACACACCCAATTGCACAAAATCCTAGACAATCAAAAGAATCAATAATTCCCCAAGAGATCCATGGAATATTCAATTTCAATCTTCAAATTCAAAATCCTTGGACTTTGGTCTTTTGGACCACATACCCTTGTCCCTCGTTAGTGGGCCTCATGTATATGTTGATGTGAATGCAACTACTGCTTATTTAACTGTTTCAAGTGCAACTAACAATTCAAATTTTCTTTTCATTTTTCTATATATATTTATCCATTTTCATCGTATTACATTTATACACTTAACAAAATACTATGAAAAGTTTAAGAAGATTAATTTTTGTCTAAGGAATTCCAAATTATTTTAGTTTTGTTTTCTATGAATTATTAGTTGGTCAAGCTCAGAAGAAAAAGAAGAGAACAAGCAAATACGCGACTTTTTTTTTCTTATTTTTAAATTTGAACTAAACTGATTGTTGATTAAAGATGCTTGATTTGCTAAAAGTCATTTTAGTAATATTTTCCTTTTTCTAGAGTATTTTTCTTCTTTTCGGTATCGAAAGGAAAGTAAGGGAAATTTTAGCGTTTTCTAAAAAGATAAATGTTTTTTACTCGAATGGAAGATAATCATTCTAACATGAATTAGTCAAAGATTATAACTAAATGAACTAAACATCAATACACTATCTTAATTATGTTTTATCAATCTTAAAAATCTAGGATTTATTCAATTCCATTATACACATGCCTATGAAAGGGCATGTAAATGTAAAAGAGGGTAGTTCGATGGCCCTTTTCCATCTTAGTTTACATAGAATTGATGGGCTTTAGCCGTCAAATGTTAAAAGGCTTTACCTCATTAATAATCTTCTAAATACATGAAAGTGGGTATTTTCATTGAGTTGTTGACCATATATAAGGAAGAGTAGCTTTCAATGCTAATCTCACCTTCACCTACTTCCACTTCTTATAAAGAGTAGTTTTTATCTTGATTATAAATTACGCAATCGTCTAAAAATATGTTACCATGTTGTTGGCAATAATTGACATAAAAAACATATAGTAGTGCACCGAATGAGAATACAAGTTGATCTAAATATGGAAACAAATTTGCATGCACATACACTTAATTTAAATGTCATTTGATATGCATGACTGTTAGTTCTTATCATGAGATGGAGAAAAAAAAGTGTGCTTCATAGTGACACTATTGGTTGCATAAAATCGACAAAAAGGCCAATACCAATTGCAAGCCAAAACGGAGAAAATAATTCTTTTACTTTGACATTTTTTAATAATTACAATAGTCCGATTTCCAACTTTAAAACTCAATAAGATCAAAATTAAATTCGTGTGACCATCCACTTAAATTTATAAAGGTGAAATTAGCATGACTTCAAGTTTTCCCGAACAATATTTTAACATTGAAAATAATTAATATCGCCAAACGATTCTAAATGCTATTATGAACTAGTTTTTTTATTTAAAAGAATTGAAGCATTCGATCTAAGTACAAGTGACATCAGTTGGAACAACAACAAATGCAATGAAGATTCACAATATCTGGCATACCATAATTGATTTGGATGAACGAACGAAATATTGAGCAAGTGCCACTTGAAATATTTTCCAAAACCCATGCTCGGTCAGATAATCCAAACATGCACATACACTTAATTTAAATATCATTTTATATGCATGGACTGTTAGTTCTTATCATGAAATTTTTTTTTTTTTAAAAAAGTGTGCTTTATAGTGACATTTTTGGTTACACGAAATCGACAAAAAGGTCAATACCAATTGCAAGCCAAATTGGAAAAAAAAAACTACTTTATAATGGTAAAGTTGTCAAAGAATCCGAAATGATTTTAAAAATTACTTTGACATAATTTTAAGAATCAAAGGAGTCGGATTTCTAACTTTAAAACTCAATAAGATCAAAATTAAATTCGTACTAAATTTCTATAGGCGAAATTAGCTAGATTTTAAGTTTTCCCAAGTATTATCTTAACATCAAGAATAATCGATATCGCTGAAGGATTCTAAATGCCATTATATACAAGTTTTTTTTTTTTTTATAAAAGAATCAAAGCGTTTAATCCAAGTAGAAGTCAACTTGGGTTAAAAAGCGAGGAAAGCAATAGAGATTCATCATGTTTGGCAAACTGTAATTGGCTTGGATGGATAGACAAAATATAGAATAAGTGTCATTTGAAGTACTTTTTAAAATCCATGCTTGGTCAAATGATCCCTATTCATAATCTGGTCAGACGGAAGAATTTGAAGGATCGAAAGAGGAAAATAGCACAAACATCCCTATCATGGTCTCATCAATCAATGTGAAGGAGTTGTTGATTCAATTTTTTGTGACCTTTGGCCAATGGAATTAGTGCCTTGTTCATGTGAACTTACCAATCTTTTTTCTTCTTTTCTTATTAGCTAATTAAGCAGAAAAAGGTGATTAAAAAAGAATAAAGAAAATAAAAGAAATAAAGAAAAAGGAAAGGGAAAAAAGAAAAAAAAAAGTGTGTGTGTGTGGTGAGGTGTGGGCTAGCCAGGTCACGCTATCATTTCTCGTGGTGGGAATGATTCCTCTGCTATTAAATTCCTCTTCCTCTCATTTCATCTGCATTTCAAATCTCTCTCTCTCTCTCGCTCGCTCGCTAGCTCGCTCGCTCCGGCCGAGAGAGATCAGAGCCGCCGTGACTGGGAGGTCGGAGTTCCCTGTTCTTCTCCATCCCCTGCTCCGCGTAAGCCTCGATCCGCATTGGGTTACCGTGTTTTCGGTTCTGTTCCAGATCTGGGTGTTGCGATTTTCCTCTGGGTTTCGTTGGGTTGTCTTTTGGTTGTTGCGGGGGAGCGCCTGTCGTTTCTTGGGTAGATCGGTTTTGGAGGGTATGTTTTCTGGGTGTGGAGAAGTCGTGGGCTTTGGTGCGGTTTTGGAGCTTTACCCCGTTGGTTTCTGGCTTCTTGCGGGTGCATGTGTCGCCGATCTATGGGATTTAGCCATCTGCTCGAGTGAATTGAGGCTCGGCTCTGTGGGTTGTTGACCGATCCTTTGCTTCTCGTTGAAAATGGCTTGTTAATTGTCTCATGCATGATCGAGTGCGTTGATGGGTTGGGTCTGGTTTCTCGATCTGTATGTGTGGTTTGATTCTTGATTTGCTTAGTTCTAGATTTCCATCTCGTGGGGTGGTTTGCCTTGGCTGGAGTTTTGGGTAGTTTCCATTTTGTGACGGTTGGCTGTGTGATGTGTTTTAATTCCTGCTCAGATAGTTTAAGGCAAGGTCTACGTCAAAAACTTCTCTTTTTCGTTTGATGGAATAGGATGATTAGCAGAAAGTGGTTAAGCAATGGTTGGACAGAGATGGTGCGGATGTTGGTGCCAGAGCTGATTTTACTGGAATTAATTACAGGCTCTGGTTGATTATATATGTGGAAATGAAAATGGGACAAGTCGAGCTTGTTGTTCTTCCCTTTTTCTCATGATCCCCTCACTTGTGGTAAATTGCAATGTCATAGACACCCAATCCATCATCCCAAGTTAAGCAATGCAAGAACTTGGATGTCTACTTTATTTGTGGAAATAGAGGCTCTGCGTTATTTTCACTGATCTAGATGGGGTGAAATCCTGAGATGCTTATTTTCAAAAGCGTGCTGATTTTGAGGTTTGACGAGTTTTGGTATTGTTGTTTGCATTTGTGAAGATGAATGCCAGTAGCTTGAAGCTGCAAGATGAGGGAAATTTTTCCTTGAAGCTTGAATAGTAGGACTTATGGTTCTAGATCTTTTGAAAGGAAAAAAAGAAACAGAGAAACTGATTGATAGTTGCAGCTTCTTGCAATTGAGAAGAATAGTTAGGAATGTTGAAGTATTTGTTTTGCGCATTTTAAGTGGCTAGTAATCTTTTGTGGCTTGATTAAGCTCCTCATTTTGTAGCTATTTGCAGGTTAGTACTTTCTGAAAATGGCTGATGCTGAGGATATCCAGCCCCTTGTTTGTGACAATGGGACCGGAATGGTTAAGGTTTGTTGTTACCACAATCATTATCTGTTAAAATGTAGCAAGTTGATTTTTCTGGTTTTCGAAATATGACTAGCTTAATGAGCTCTTTTTCATGTGTTTACAGGCTGGGTTCGCTGGTGATGATGCTCCTAGGGCAGTCTTTCCCAGTATTGTGGGTAGGCCACGCCATACTGGTGTCATGGTTGGAATGGGTCAGAAGGATGCCTATGTCGGTGATGAAGCCCAATCTAAGAGAGGTATTCTTACCTTGAAATATCCCATTGAGCATGGTATTGTCAGCAACTGGGACGATATGGAGAAAATATGGCATCACACCTTCTACAATGAGCTCCGTGTTGCCCCGGAAGAGCATCCAGTCCTTCTAACTGAAGCGCCTCTCAATCCGAAGGCCAACAGAGAGAAGATGACTCAAATCATGTTCGAGACTTTCAATGTGCCGGCCATGTACGTTGCAATCCAGGCTGTTCTGTCTCTGTATGCCAGTGGTCGTACAACTGGTATGGAAAATTTTCTTTTTCTTCAAATTTCATATTTGTAATCTTGCCCTTTTTTGTTTCAAGTTAAGTTTTCCCTTGTTAAATATGTATTTTTCTTCATGGCAACAGGTATTGTGCTTGATTCTGGTGATGGTGTGAGTCACACTGTCCCAATCTATGAAGGTTATGCTCTTCCCCACGCCATTCTCCGTCTTGATCTTGCTGGTCGTGATCTGACTGACTCACTGATGAAGATTCTCACTGAGAGGGGTTACATGTTCACCACCACTGCTGAACGGGAAATTGTCCGTGACATGAAGGAGAAGCTTGCATACGTTGCCCTTGACTATGAACAAGAGCTGGAAACTGCCAAGAGCAGCTCCTCTGTCGAGAAGAACTACGAGCTTCCTGATGGACAAGTCATCACAATTGGGGCTGAGAGATTCCGCTGTCCAGAAGTCCTCTTCCAGCCATCATTGATTGGAATGGAAGCTGCTGGCATTCACGAGACAACCTATAACTCCATAATGAAGTGCGATGTCGATATCAGGAAGGATCTTTATGGAAATATTGTGCTTAGCGGTGGTTCCACAATGTTCCCGGGTATTGCAGACAGGATGAGCAAGGAGATTACTGCTCTTGCTCCGAGCAGCATGAAGATTAAAGTGGTTGCACCACCTGAGAGAAAGTATAGTGTCTGGATTGGTGGGTCAATCCTTGCATCTCTCAGTACCTTCCAGCAGGTAGGGATTTTTTCTTGCAATTTGCTTTGCTTTAGTTCTTTTGACTCCGTAGCTTTTTGGTCTTTGTGGGTGGTAGTTACTATTATGTTTTCTGTTGGCTCGGTACTAACCCACTTGCCTTGCGTTCAAAATTACCAGATGTGGATATCCAAGGGCGAGTATGATGAATCTGGTCCGTCCATCGTCCACAGGAAGTGCTTCTAAAATCAGCAAGGTCTTTGCGGGTGGGCTATTTGTTGGCTTTTTCTGTCATGTCTTGCGAACTCAAGTTTTATGAAGTAGCGATGGAGTCAGTGAAGGGAGGGCATGTTGGGGGTTTCAATGTACCCATATAGCTTCTCCAAGTATGACTACTCGTTGCGATCACCATCTTTTGAGAAGCAACTTTGTAACAGTCCTCTCTGTATGGTGTGAGCCACGGTATTGAAGTTCTTGCCAGTCATAGTCAGATTTTGTCTCTAGTAAGTCTTTTAGGGGGATTGGTATTGTGGTGCTTCTTCTTAATTGCTCATTTTGGTCGTTATATCGAGTTTTTTCCTGGGATATTAATGTCAATATTGTATGAGGATTATATTCGGTTTGAGGTTTGTCACTCTCTTTATGAAGTTTCTGATTTGAGATTTCTTTTCCTTTCTTTTTCCCTTGCGACTTCTCTGCCATTGTTATCGACTTATCTTGTGCAAAACATGCTGTGCCTTGCTGCAAATACGCTTAGCTTTGCTGCAAATACGCTTAGCTGTCGCTCTGCAGAAGGTTGATTAATCTTTTTCTCTCCTGGAAGTACTTTGTTGCTGAGTATTGTCTCTTGGAATCGAATATGAGAGCGAGATCATGGGACCGACGACATCAGAGCTAAGTTTGCATCACCTGATGACAGGAATCGTCTTGTCCAATTATCTGCCTAATTCCCGATACCCTCATCGCGCTTTTCCCTCTCACGCTCGCTTTTTCCCTCTTGCTCTTACCCTAAGCGCTCGCACTTAGCTCACAAGAGCAGCCCCTCTTCCTTTGCTCCGGGTCATTCTTGTCTCCATGTCCTCCTCCCTGTTGAGCTTCAGTCATTTGCAGTTTAGACAAAGAAATGAAAGCTTTGAGTCTCCTTTTTGGTTTGGCTTGTCATGAGCGAGTTTGGCTTGTCATGAGCGATGTATTTCTTGTTTCTCATGATTCTTGATTCATCTATCTGGTCATTCGATGTGAGATATTGTTTTGCGTGTTGCATCTTGTCGTGGTCTTCACCATTTGCTCATGGAGTCTGAGTAACGCAAGGCTGTAACCTGCGCCCCGAAAAATTTCGGGGAAGACCATCTTCTCAATGAGCTTTTGCGCAGCATGTTCGATGTTGATAGCTCAGAACCGTAACATGGCACTGAACGTAAAGGTCAGGTAGTTCAATGATTGCTGTTTTGCTTGGAGTGTCAAATACGAATGGCTGCTCCAACAGCAAAGCTGAACCAAACTCCGATCCAGATTTTTGAGTAATTCCGAAGCATAACTCAACCGGATTTGACCAACCTGTCGTGACGAAGTTACCATACTCATCCAGTGTCCACTTGGCCTCACGAGCGGCAGTGCCCCTCTCTATTTCGATTGACCATCTTCGAAGCAAAGTTAAATCAAGTAAGGAAGCAAATACAGTCCCTTCAGGAATCAACCACCCGTAGGTGTTGATAGCGATTCTTAGAGCGGTAGTACTCAGTATTTCGTTCGGATAATGTGCGTCCGACTATGGGACATACACTGTGGGCATGATTGATAGTAAATCTCTGCTTTTCAGTATTTTCTCTCTTGAGAGAAATATAATGAGTTAAAGACTCATATCAAACGCCTAATGAATTGAACTCAGCTAAAAGTGATTCAGTTTTGCACTCCATCGCACGTTGTATTTTCCGTTCACATGATCTACAGTGTCAATTAGCATTTATCCAAAGAAAATCTGGTTGCATCAAGTCAAATTCACATACATAATTATGACCAACCAGTCAAGATTGAGAGAGAGAGAGAGAGAGAGAGAGAGAGAGAGAGAGAGAGAGAGATTTGAATGAAATAGAAGGAAATGGGTCCTAGCAGGACTTTCAGTTAGTCTAGGAGGGGAACACAGGAGCTGATATCGACAATGATGCAAAGCTTGGTGAAAAAGGTGTAAGATATGCAACACTCAAGAACAGCACATTACATTAAATTTGATGAAGAGTAAGTACAGCAGACAACTGGCTATATAAACATCTCAGATAGATGCAGACACAACTGGATTACGTTAAAGCTCCATCCTTGTGGTGACTAAACGTGATACTCAAGGTATACAGAGTGACTCTGACGTAAATCCTTCATTTTGTCTAATAGCTCAGAAAGTAAATGGCACATAGATCTTTTCTAGTGATTTATCCTGTCAAAAAGTGGACACAAATTCATTGAGAATCCCCAGTTATCTTCATCAATCAGCACTGGATGCATGCCATCTATCCAAAGTGTGATAAGGATGGTGTCACTCAAGCAGCCCGTTTGGCTTGTTCCATGAGCTGTATAAATTCCCCAAAAGCTGTGGCAACACAGGTGACTCTATTAAGTAGCAGTTAAGTTCCTACTAATGACCATACAAAAAATCCAAGAAATTAGACTCTTGAAACATTCTTGACATAGTTACAGAAAATGGACTGTCATTTTAAAAATAAAATAAAATTCCTCAGTAGAAAATTAATAAACTGTTACAAATTTTAATCTGTGCTTTGGCCAAGATTTAGATGACCAAGCGACATGACACATGAAAGCAAAAGTCTTATAATCATCGAGACACTTACAGGTATCAGAATCATGAGGTCCTGGAGATGCTTCAGGGTGGTACTGAAGAGACATCAGCTTTAACGCAGGAAAGGCCAGGCCGGCACAGCTCCCATCATTAAGATTTATGTGAGTCACTTCCACACCCTCTGGCAATGAAGTGGGGTCAACAGCATAATTGTGATTCTGCAATAATACAAGAAAAGAAATCAGTGCTCTTTCTGCAACAGACATGCTAAGCTCTTTTGCTCCCTACGCTTCTTCATCTCTGTTCCTCAATTCTATGAAATAGTCTCGCCAATTCACTGGGCCACATATGGACTATATCACAAGTATGAACAACATCACAAAGTTCGATGAGAAGAACACACCTGAGAACTAATCTCCACTCGGCTATTGCGAAGGTTTCGGACTGGATGATTTCCTCCATGATGACCAAATTTCATTTTAAATGTTTTGCCACCTAGGGCTTGGCCAATCAATTGATGACCCATGCAAATTCCAAAAACAGAAACTTTGCCAATTACTTCTTTGACAGTTTCAACAGCATAAGGAACGGCAGATGGGTCTCCTGGGCCATTGCTGAATAGAACTCCATCGGGGTTCATTTTCAGACTTTCTGATGCTGGCCATGTCGACGGGACTACAGTAATTTTACAGCCGTAGGATGCTAACCGCCTCAATATGTTCTGCTTAATCCCGAAGTCGTATGCAATGACCTTCAATCGATTAAGAAACATAACGACACATTTCAAAATTTCAAGCAAATTGTAGAAATAATCACTGGTTTGAGAGTTTGGATATGGTACTGACATGAAATTTATCTCCACCCCTGCTACCCGAGTTGAACTCCCAGTCTAAGTTTGTTCTATCAACCCATTCATAAGGAGCATCACATGAGACCCCACTGATCAAATCAACACCTAAAGACAAGATAAAACTCAGTATTTCAAACTTATCAAATTCACAAGCCATTTTTATCCATTTAACCAACTTCTCACCGACAATGTCCCATGAACGTGACATTTCCAAGAGTTCCTCATCTGTCTTTGATTGGTCAGTGCTCAATACACCAATAAGGCTTCCATCTTGCCTTAACCGACGGGTGATTGCACGTGTGTCAACGTCATCTGAGACAGAAATATAGGCAAGAACGTGAGTTCAATTAAATAATGTAAAACAAAAGACCATTGGTGGTTTGACTTAATAATTTCCAAAAATTAACGCCAGCTATGACTCACATATTCCCATAATATTTCTTTCTGCCAAATAATCACCCAACGGTTTTGTGCATCTCCAATTTGAAGTGCTGCACAATGCAGAGAACTAAGTCATGTATTGGTGTCTCATTTTCACAACACCAGAGGAAATGAAGGAGGAACTTGCCTGATACTTAAACTTCGAATGACAAGGCCAGCAAGGAAACACTGCCTCGACTCTTCATCATCTGACAATGAGTCAAAAGGCTCAGATTTTAAGCTACCCCCAGAACAAGAATGCGTGGAAAAGTATTCACTTACCAAAATTAACCCCAGTATTGCCAATATGTGGGTTTGTCATCAGGACAAACTGTCCAGCATAACTCGGGTCTGTAAGAATTTCTTGATACCTGAAATTCAAGTAATGACGGATGTTGAGCTTCACCAACAAAATGGGAAGAAGTGATGGAAAGGACTGGAGAAGTTAATTTGAAGAACACTGTTAACTCATGCATTTGATCTCCAGCAATAAGCATGAAAAACTACATAAAAACCAAGTTGGCTTGCTGAACAACATTTTCCAAATACTAGGAAAAGTGTACAATGAGTGTTCTCCAACCATTAGAAAGCAATATTACCATTTTGGTATGATGAATATCTACACTAAAAAATAACAACTGAACAGACACAACAACAAGGAGTCCTCTCATCTCCCATATCCTAAAACTAATCCATAAAGGTGAGATGGCTATCCAACTTGACGGATCACATGTAAATCAAATTGTTTTTTGGCAAATTTGATTAAATTCTCTTTTATCTCAGCTTTTAGAAGTGTCTCCTCACTTTTCAGGAAACACCATTTCACCTTCCAAATGCGAATGTCTTCTGGCATATGTTCCACTAATTAGGTCAGCCTTTTTCGAAATTGTCAATTCTTATTGATAAGCCAAAATGATTTTGCTACAGAGACAATTGTTAATACTCATTCTGAGCAATCTTTATCTGTCTGACCTTTTCTTTTGTGTAATTCTGCAAGGTTGCCACTTCCTTGTTTCCTTAAATACAGAAAATTTTGACTTTAACAGGCTGACAATTATGTTTTTAAGTAAAGAAGAAGCATCCAAAATGGCCACTCAACTGGTTTAAGAGAGGAAAAATACTACTAAGCTGGTCATCAGCAAGTGAAACCATACAAACATTGATTTCTAGGGCTTTTGATGCCTCTATGACAAAACAAATCTTTTCTTCTCTCATGAAAGTTAGATCAGCATTAATTTGAACATTAGTCACCCCAGTAACTCCTAACTTCTGCTTAGGGCCTCCCTCATTGTTTAAATGTCCTTATCTGATCTTCTTCCAGATAACTGAAACTAACTTTCATAGCCTAGAACCTAATGTCAACTTATCGTTGATCTTCTTCGCAGATGGCGGTAACTCCCCCGAGAATAGTCTACATCTCTCAAAAAAAAAAAAAAACTTTCATAGCCTAGAAAAAGCAGTACTAGGTGAAGTAGTGACTTCTGACACTTTGCCAAGCCAAGTGGACACGTATGAATTTTGTTTTCGACATATGAAGAGGAGAGCCTCCTTGAATTAGCATCCATATCAGAGATGTAAAGTTTCAATCTTAGTTATTTATATTAATCCGGCTATTACAGAAAGTCAATGCAGATGCAGAAAAAACAGATCTCCAGTATCGCGCCAATGAACACGCACAGAATGATCTCCTTTTACAGTTAAAGAGTCAAATCAAAGGTAATGCAACTTGATGTTGACTTTTCTATGAAAGATACTAAAGCTCTCTCATTATCTATGCAGTTTAAAATAATTTATATTTTTAAATTGGGGTAGATGTATTTATTAAGTCCTTACTTCATAATGGCTTTTCTATTAAAGATACTAAAGCTCTTTCATTAGCTTTGCAGTTTAAAATAATTTACATTTCTAAATTGGGGTAGATTTATATATTAAGTCCTTTATATTTCACTATTTATTTGTCATCTAAATGTTAATTTGTCCCATAAAATCCTCTAATTTTCTAAGTTGGTGTGATTTAATCCTCTAATTTTAATTTTGTGCAATCAAGTCCTCTAACTTTCAAAATTTGTGAAATCAACTCCCTCAATCAGCCACTCTACTAAACTGTTGAATTCATTGATGACGAGACATTGCTTATGTGACAAAAAATGACACATAATGCTACAGTGGGTACATAAAGTACTTGATTGCACAAATCAAGAAAGTTAAGAGGATTGATTGTAGAAATAAAACTTAAGAGGACCAAATTGCGCAAATCCAAAAAGTTAGAGACTTGATTGCACAGGATAAGTTAAAAGGACCAAATTGCAGAACTACTAAAACTAGAGGACTAAATCTGTACTTCATCGCTAGCCATCAAAGCAATATTGTAGCTCAATTTGTGCATTTACCTAATTAAATTATGTTATGAGATCTACTTAAGAACTATGACGACGACAACAAACCAAATGTCGTCCCGCCCCGCCTATTGGTTATATGAATCCTTTTTGCAACATTTTGCTCAATTGCAAATACAGATTTTTGAAATAAGCACAATCCAAATCTTTCCTTGCCATCTCTTCCACGTGTTCCCTGCTCTTTTTCACCTAGTATCCATCGCTGAACATGTCTCCTCACTGGAGCACCAAAGTTCCACTTCAATGTGATTAAACCATCTCGGACAAGCTTTTCTCGTCTCATCCTTGATCAAGGAGCACCTACTTCCCCCCTAATAAGTTCCTCTTCCATTACATGTTTTCTCATGTGCGCACACATCCAGAGAAGCATTCTCACCTTTACAATGCTCATTTTTCACACATGTTGATGTTTAGCTGCCATAAAGCGTCTACTTATTTTTACCGGGAATTACCTACAACAATTTGACATACCAAGAATTTGAAATAGAAAAGAAAAATGTAAAATTGGAATACTTCCGTCTTTACGAGCCAAAAAAAAAAAAAAACCATGCTTCCTTACATTCTTTAGCATTTGTGAGGAAACTCATAAAAAACTTACATATGACAAACAAAACAACTTATTCAAATCATCTAAGTTTACTCGGTCAAGGAGGTGTTGAGAACAACTTATTCAAATCATCTAAGTTTACCCGGTCAAGGAGGTGTTGAAAACAACTTCTCCAACTTGCGTTCCCGAAGCCCCAAACGACTTGGCCCTCCACGTAGAACCGTCTGCCAGTACCAGCCTCGCGTCAGCCAGTTTCCAGGGCCTTTCTTGAACAGCTGAGGCTCAACGAAAAACGTCACATTATATCAACAAGAGCGCCCCGACATGTCAACGCCTCTGAACCGCGCAAGCATATAAACAAACACATGGTGGACGATACGAACCACCTTGGAAACGAACAACTAAAAAGAAGAACAACCACCCCCCACGAGGATCACCCGGATGTATGAAGTAATCAAGAAGAGGGTCGGAGTCGATACCGGCGAAGGCATCGGGAGAAGAGGAGAGAGGAACCGAACAGCGGACGACGAAAGGGCCGGGCCTTGAAGGGTTGTTCGCAGAAGGGTTCGTCACGAAGCACCTCGCCGCATAATTTACCGTCGCCATTGCTCTCTCTATCTATCTCTCTCTCTCTCTCTCTCTCTCTCTCTTTATGGGTCTCCTCAAGCTTCTCACTTTCAGTAGAGCAGACAACCCTAACAAGATGAATAAAGGCCAAAAAAGTTCATATTTTTACAGAAAAATATTCTTATTTTTTATTATAAATATCGTTACCATACTTGCTCCAGTGAATAAATACACAAATGAACATATATGACTTTTTGTCCAAAGATGTCATATAACTACGGAATTAAACTCACTTTTTCAATGTCCAATTCCTTAAATAGATAATTTGCGATTGACAATACTATAATTAATATCATTGTTGGAAACCATGGTTGCGAAAATTTTGAAAACAAGAAAAAAATGCGAATATATGTTTGTTTTGAAACATAAAATTATTTCATAAAAAGTCGTTAATTTTTATTTCTTTGAGACATTAATAATACATTTGAATTTTTTCTTCTCATGTCTCGGACTTTTATAATTAATAAAAAATAACTTTGTTTATACTTTCGAGCGTAGTGATCCTTAAAAAATTATGTGACGATATATGTTGAAATTCATTAATAAATTAATCGACATAATAATGGACACATAAGTGTGCATAAATTTGGGGTGATCAATACGAATTTTGAGTATCAATGAGACTGAAGAAAAAATTAATTTATTGGTGCCGTGGGGGAAAAAATTAGGATTTGTTTTTAGGTTTAGCGTTGATTATTTCGATTTATCAAGATAAGAGAAATTTCATTTTTGACTTGCCAAAACCCTAACGATGGCCACTGAACTTCACTTTTGTCCGATTTCTTGAAACTCCATGACACAGAGAAGCAAGCAACGATGATCCGCAGGAGACTCTCTTCTCTCCTCTCCTCTTCACTCTCCAGACCCTCTCTCCCCTCGAGACCTCCACCACGACCTCCTCTGCCGCCGCTTCAGTCCTCGCCGGCGCTCCCGTTTCGTCGCCCGCAGCATTTTCACCTCCTTCTCAGCTCTGCACTCGCTGGTCGCGGGCAATGCGGCGGCGGAGGCGGTGGCATCAGGGCCTATAGCTTGCTGAGCTTGAACGACCTCAGGGACAAGCAGCCCAAGAAGCAGAAGAAGCGGAAAGGGCGTGGAATCGGTTCCGGGTTGGGGAAAACCGCGGGGAGAGGCCACAAGGGGCAGAAGGCGAGGGGGACCATGAAGTTCGGCTTTGAGGGCGGGCAGACGCCGCTCCGCCGCCGGGTGCCGAAGCGGGGGTTCAAGAATCCTTTCAGCCTCACTTTCCAGGTGCGCGCTTAGTGGGTTGATTTCAATGCCTTCTGCTTTGTTCTCGCGGAGCGATTGGAGATGTGTTCATTACTGTGTCGTGGGTCTAATCCTCCACAAGAGTTGCTTTTGGATTGTGGGTGATGACGCTGACATCGGGAGTGTTTTAAGGGCTTTTAAAGAGTGGGAATCGTTGTGACGATTATGGAGTGTGCTCCTTCTGGTTTTGGATGTCTATTCGAATGTGGCACCCAGTGAAGTTTATGCCGACAATAGCAGTATGAATTTGTAGCATTTCTCTGGGACAGCTCACTGGTACTAGTAGTAGCAGTAGTAAAGCTCTCGGAACTAGTAAGCATAAGGCGTTAGCTTGACCATTGGCTTGTCACTGTTGGCCTGGGACAGCAAAAGCTGGGTAGATGTCTCACATTCACTGTCTGCTGGCAAAGAAATTTTGATTTAGCTGATCCTTCCTATGATGTTTTCCCCTAGATTATGCTGTACAGATGTTACTGAATCAAAATTGTAGTCATCTCTTTTGCTATCTACTGTTGTAATTGTGCTAAGTAATGAGACTTGTTGAGAATACTTTGTCTGTGCTGTTGTTGACTGGTTTTGCTTCGGACAGCTATGTCAATTTTCATCCTTTTCTAAGGAGTACTTATATTTTGTCTCCTGACTCCCTGCCCTCTTTCTATGGCAGCCTGTCGGGTTGGGAAAAATTGCAAAGCTCATAAATGCTGGGAAAATTGATTCCTCTGAGTTGATTACAATGAAAATTCTCAGGGTATTGCCGCTACACATACTTGAATTTCAGCCATATATTACGGGCATTGCTTCACATTGGTAACAATTGTTCTTGTGATAGGATGTAGGGGCTATAGGAAAGCAGATTAAGGATGGAGTTAGATTGATGGGACGAGGTGCTGAGCAAATACAGTGGCCAATTCATCTGGAGGTAACTACGTTTCTAAAATTCGTCCTTTCTTACTGACCCTGTTTTATGTGCCATGCAACTTACTTTTGGTTCCTTTTTGTTAGATGAGATGAAATGTATTCATGGGTCTATAAACTCTAGCGGAGGTGAACTAAGGTGTCAAACCTTGGGAAATAAGTTACACTAGGGGAAAACGATGACACTTAGATTTAGTCCATTTCATTTTTACTGTACTGGAAGACATGAGGTATAAGGAATTGAGTCAGCAAGAAAGTAGGTGTTCATTGTCCTTGGGGAAAAAAATGAAATATAAAACAAGGTCTTGTGGTTTCTCCTCCACATATTCAAAAAGCATGAACAGCACGTTTGTTCTTCTGTGTTCACATGGGGTGCCCAACTTGGGCCAGTCAACATATATAGTTAGATCCATTTGTTTGTTAAAGAATTAAGTCGATGGGTCAAGGGCTAAGTGAGATATATCAAGTATACCATATCCCGATGTGGT
This sequence comes from Melaleuca alternifolia, assembly GCA_019926035.1. Lineage (NCBI taxonomy): Eukaryota > Viridiplantae > Streptophyta > Magnoliopsida > Myrtales > Myrtaceae > Melaleuca > Melaleuca alternifolia. The sequence continues at coordinate 331,886 of JAGKPW010000110.1, read as the reverse complement.
GCTTCTTTTGTCTAACACTCCTAGATGTGCACCTTAATGAATTTCCCCCTCACGTGCGAGCCTCTTGCACGAGGCCTGGTCTTGTTATACCAACTTTGGCCCGGCTAATTTTGGCAAGATATTGGTGAGGACAACATCTCCCCTTCATACTCCACCTAAATTGACTTGGCTTGGCGTAGCTTAGTGGCTAGCCGGCGACACCATCCACCACCTGAATTAGGAAGTCATGTCCGAGATTTTCCTTTCTTGAGATATATACCGGATACTAATACCATTTGTTGGGTTGATGTAGCAGAGGCTTGATAACTATATTGAGGAGATCACCAAGCGGGAACCCAACTCTGAGTCTACTGATATATTTAGTTGGACCCATCTTTACTTGAAGGGTTAAGACAATGAGTTATGGACAATAATGATATATTAACTACGTCACGTTACAACACATCCCTGGTGTGGGATTTCCTTCACCTAGATATCTCACACGTGCACCTTAAAAGAAAGATCTTTCACACAGTTCCAAAGAATTCAGCTTGTTTAGCTTTCCTAACAACAACTGCCAAAGCCTCATTAGTGTTTCTTTGACTTCCCTAAGGTCAGTTCCTTGGTCATTTAAGTAAATGCTTAGGAGAGGTAAAGGATGCCTTCTCATGGGCTTGAAAAGTTTTAGTTTTGAAAATTCGCTTAAGTAAACTCATTCTGGGTTTTTGGTGATTTGAATTCCTCTTTCACAGGTGACAAATATAAGTTCTTTCTTCGTCTTACATTTATTGACCTTCCTCTTGAGGTTCTTAATTGACTTTGTTGAGCTGGTGCGAGTCACCTTGCTTGGAGGAACTTATTTCTATCGATGTTTACTATGTTTATTCCCTCTAGTGTACATGTGTTATCTATATGGGTAAATCACCTTTCTCATTAAGTTCTTAATTTGGCGACATGTACTTGATTGACATGTACATTTAAGTGCATAGCTCTTCCATTATGTTGTCAAAGAGTAAGCTCGAAGCTCACTTATTCTCAAGGATTGATTACTGCAACTAATTTGTAAATCCACAGGCCAAAAGCAACATGCTAATTGATATTTCCTTAGTATGATAATGCCAACCCTTTAGACACTTTGAATAATTAAAAGCTCTTAGCACATGATTCATGGCCGTTGGTCTAAAAGTGACACTTTTGATTGAGACTCCAGGTGTCAAGGGTTACTGTTCGGGCGAAAGCAGCAGTAGAAGCTGCTGGTGGTTCCGTCAGAAGAGTGTACTATAACAAGTTGGGCTTGCGGGCATTGGTTAAACCGGAGTGGTTCGAGAAGAAAGGCAGATTGCTGCCAAAACCAGCCAGGCCTCCGCCGAAACAGATGGACAAGGTCGATAGCATCGGCCGGTTACCTGCCCCAACAAAACCCATTCCATTCTTAAGCGAGGAAAAGGAGGCTGTGGCTACTCCGTCATGATGGATAAACGAATCGTTTGCGATTGAAAGCGGCCTCAATTTTTGTCTAATAAATTTACAGGCTAGATTATGTACGCTTTTTAGATATTTCTTCTTTTGGTAATTGTCCGCAGAGGGATGAATGCTGAAACTGGGATTTACTCATCTTCATCTGCTTCCTCTTGTGAGGATTGTAATTTCTCTTCACATGTTCTTGTTTATTCTTGTGAAGAGGCTCAGCGGAGTGGCCTATTTTTTTCACCGATTGCTCGAATTTTCTCTGGAAATCATGGGTAATCTGCTAAACGTGACTAAGTTTTACTTCGTAAGTACAACTTAGGCTAGCCGTAGTCCGAGATGTGGTCATTGGCTGTCATTTATTTTAATTTTGTGGTTGAGGCACATCTATGTTTGTGGGATAAGCGTATGATTATCACCATAGGTTGTACTTTTTTATTTTATTTTTTAATTCGAGATTTGCTTTGTTATAAACATTTCATTCATCATTTTGATAAAAAGGAGTAACTTAGCAATTACATTTTTTTATTGGTAGGTGATTCGCATTACGTGGTCAATTTATCCATTGCATTACCTTTTCTTTAAGATTTGTAGAATAAATTCCTTCCACCCACCAAAAAAAAAAAAGGGAGCTTTTCACAATGTCGTGCTCCCCAATTCATTGTCTTCCCAGCTTCTTTAATTTTAGTTAGTTTTTCCTTTACTTTTACTGTTTTTAAAGAGGGGATAAAAAAGAACAAAGTGAAGAAATTGAATTGTGGAAAAACCCAGGTGTAAATGGAACTTCGAAGTTTATAACAGAGCAAAGTCCATGATAGAAGAAAAAGAAAAAAGGGAAATAAGAAGAAGAAGAGAGTACGCCCGTTTCAACCACAAAACAAGAACCACCATAGCCAATGAGATACCTGTCTTCTCCTACTCTCTTGAAGCGTTCGTAGAGAGAGAGAAAGAGAGAGAGATGGCAACGGAAGTGGTGGGTTTTGGATTGGGTGGGTTCGCCATTAAGAACTCTTCGGCGGCCAACTCAAAGTCGAGGCCTTTCGCCACCACAAGTTCGGTCCCTCTCTCTTGCACCCACGTCGCTTCCGCAGGTAAAACCACTTCTTCTTCTTCTTCTTCTTTTCATTTGACCCCCATCTCATTTCTGCTTACTGAATGAAAATGGGTGCTTCTTGAGTGAATTGGTTTGACGCTGGATAGAACTTAATTTTTTTTTTTGGCGTGCTTCAGGAGCACAGGTTGGCGAAGGTGTTCTCAACAGTCCCTTGCTTGGGTAACAAGAATTTATTTGGGTCATATGCGTTCCTTTTGTGGCTCATTTGCCCATCCTTTTTAAATTTGTTTAGTGCTGGTTCTATATTATAATGAGTTAGTTCTTGGTGTGCTATCGAGTTTGCTTTTCCCTACCTTGAGTTGGATGTTCATGGTTTCTCTTGGCTATATGGTTCATCCGGGGGAGAGATCGAGCTTCAAGAAATAGTGAATGGTCTTATCAATACACAAATGTATAACTCCCCAGGAATTTTAATTGCGCTTCTATTGGAATACATAAGGAGCGCGTCAATCCAAGTAGCAAGAACAAAGTGTTGCCCCATTAAGCGGATTACTTTTTCGTCCTTGCCTTACGATGTTCTACTCCTTCAGAGTTCTTCGCTACTCCTTTCGAGTTTCAATATGTGTATCCATCCTAGAGTTGCATCCTTGGATTGGAGCATTTACTGGCCTTCATTCCATTCAGCGGATGTGCATATTGTATTGGGGCAACGCCTGATTTTCTATTAACATCGTCTTACCTTTTCCTGAATGTCCACATGTCCAACGAAACATTCCCATCTTCTCTATGCTCATTTTGTACTCATGTTGATGGTTGACCGCAAGTATGTTGTAGAGTCAGGCATCATTGCATGTATTATCTAATCAAATCCGTGCTCAAGCTAATTCTTGCGATGCTATATGTGTTACCCCACATTGTCCATGCCGCTTATGTTGGAGATCACTGGTGGTTTCTCTGTCGTTTTTCTAAATGGTTCCTAAACTTTTCTCTTTGGACTCAAGGGAAGATAGGAGACCGAAATTTAGATTTGAAGTTTAGAATTGAAGAATACAATTACTTGGAAGAGAACCAAAAGAAATTGATGCGTTAATGAAATGAATCAGACAGATTTTGGTCCATCTTCACCACAAATCTTAGTAAATAGAAAGTTCAGATTCTACAAATATCGAATTGTTTGATTTCTGTGGGCTGCATCATTGATGAATGTAGAGTATACTGAAACCGTCTCGAGAGTGGTTGCGCTGGTGGTTTGTCTGTCGTTTTTCTAAATGGTTCCTAAATTTTTCCCCTTGGAATCAAGGGAAGACATGACACTGAAATTTAGAGAATACAATTACTTGGAAGAGCACTAAAAGTAATTGATGTGTTAATGAAATGAATCAGATAGATTTTGGTCCATATTCACCATAAATCTCAGTAAAAAGAAAGTTCTGATTCTACAAATATCGACTTGTTTGATGTCTGTGGGCTGCATCATTGATGAATGTGGGTATACTGAAACAGTCTCGAGAGCAGTCGCCAGCAAGCAAAAAGCTGATGGAACACTCATATGTTGTTTTAGGTTGTCCTCGAATAATTAATCTATACACCCCAAGATGTAGTATGGCTGGACAAGGTTTATGATGTGTGAATTCTAGTTGGAAAGTGTCATTAGCTCATTTACATCTACCAAATATAATCTTTTGGACTATTTCGCCCTCTGTTCTGGAGAATTTGGCTAAAAAGTATTGTAGATGAACTAGAAATACTTGGGAGGAGGTGATAAGTGAGACAACATCTGCTCGTTAATGCAATATATGGTTATTAGGCACATAAAAGTATATAGCGTGTCATTTTGGAGGGTTGCAAGGGCAAGTCTAGAAATTGAGCATCGTGACTCGTTTTATGCCGGGTCATCAGCAAGGTTTTTAAGGAAAGATTTGCTTGGTGGTCTTGTTTCTGTTCCCGACAGCTCTTTTCCTTATTTCTTTGGGAGCTTTTATGTTGATGGGTGACCATCATTAGTTGTCAGACCAAATTTTGTGGGGATGAATGCAAAATGGAAAGCATGCTTTCCAGTTGGTTAAGGTGGATCAGGTTTTGGGAGAAAGGAAGTAGTTCACAGATTATAGTTGTTGAACTAAAGGATGATTTGATGATTAAAAAGTTGAACTTTATGAATTTTGAAATTGTGCACCGCGTGAGGATCTCAATTTTTCTGTCAGGATTACCCACCTTTGTGTTTGTATTTTTTTTGCTTGTTTACTCTTAGTACAAAGAGAGGTTCTAATGTGTGGTTATGATACTTATGCTTTCTCCCAGATGTGCATTTACTGGAAAAATATTTGAGTTGGTGTCTTGACCTGAGGGTTAGTGTGTCAAGCCAATCAAAAGCTAGTTAGGAAGACAGGCTCAGTGACCTGTTAATTGGTTCTAGTGGATTTGAATAACTCTTCAGAATTCAAGTTTGTGTCAACAAATGTTTGCTTGTTAATGCACCAGCCTCATGGGACAATATGTCAGAATTTGTTGTGGACGGATAGAAGATAGAATTGAACCAAGTCTGCAATCATACTTATTATGCTGAACTAGTGTTTGGAGTTTGAAGTGCTTGCTGGATTGACATGATGTTAATTGACTTAAACTGACCCAATTTTCACAATGTGTAGCACAAGAAATGGAGCAAATGTTGAATATAGGTGGTCACAACCCACTTACATGGCCAAAGTTGCAAAAGGAAATTCTGGCCTAGTGGGCGATGATGAGGGTGTAGTCAATGAGTATGCAACAGAGTACAGTACAGTAGACCAAATCAAAGCTTGCCTTTACCAGGCTCTCAACGGTACAAGCCCACCGGCATTTTGACCGGTTTATGCTATTCTGCTTCACTTATAATGTTTGCACTGAAAATTACTCTATTGACCTATGAAAATATAGGATTGAATAGAGGGATTTTTGGTGTACCGTCTGCAAAGAGGTCTGAGATTGAAGGTCTTGTTAGGCAGCTTGAGTCTCAAAATCCAACTCCAAATCCAACTGCGAATTTAGACAAGGTAAAGCCTTTTGATGTAATTTATCTTAGTTTTTGCATAGCTTATATCCTCAAGTATTGATGACACTATCCCTTTATCTGCAATTTCAAGGTGGGTGGATGCTGGAAGCTTATATACAGCACAATTACTATTCTCGGTTCGAAGAGAACAAAGCTAGGACTGCGAGATTTCATAAATTTGGGAGACTTTCTTCAGATTATATCTGTTCCTCAGGTAAAGAGACTATCAATACTACACTGACATAGCAAATGTATTGTGTGTTTTCCTTTTGAATTAGTTTGCATATAATCAAGGCCCTGATCAGTGAAAGGAAATACCATCAAGGCCACAGATATGTTTTCCGTGTAGAAATTCTTTTGCCCTGATCAGTGAAAGGAAATACCATCAAGGCCACAGATATGCAATTCACACAAGAGGAACTCTTGAAAACTAATGAAATAAAATGGGTCATGGCGCTTCATGGAAGCAATTGCAGCTAAACAATTAATTCCATAGGGAAACAAATTGATTCAGCTTCCTTAGACTGAATGGAATTGGGAAAATTAGCTTTTTGCACAATCCCCGTAGCTTTGATTACTTTAAAGTAGAAGCAAATTGACTATAATTTCAAAGTTACAAAAAACATTGAGGTATGGTCCTTTAGTGGAACTTCAGATAGTCTATTCTTCACTGAGGAATGTTGCTCAATGTCCATTTTCATTTCACTAGCAGTAAAGTACTACCTCACAATTATGTCTTGTTCATGATGTTTTGGTGATTTTGTTTGCTATCACTAAGTTTCAACCTTTGGTGATCCGAAATTGGAGGGCAAAGCAGTCAATGTGATCAAGTTCAACGCAAGGGGCTTGAACATGTTGAATGGGCAGTTAATGATTGATGCATCCTTCAGAATCGCATCAGAATCAGTTAAACCTCTGTCACTGCTCTCATTATTTTCTCCTTTGCTTCATGATTTGCTGCTAATCTATAATTCTGAGATATGTAGACAATCTTTACTTCTACAGAGGGTTGACATTAGTTATGATAAATCAACTATCACTCCTGATCAGGTATGTTGATATTCACCCCTCTTTTTTTACCGAGTGTAGGAAACCAGAACCATGTAACATGTTTGAACTTAAATGAGTCTTTTCAGGACATATTCCCAGCTATTCTACAGTTGAAATCTGATTTTTGTTTCCTATGATTAACAACAGTTGATGAATGTATTTCGACAAAATTATGATCTACTCCTAGGCATCTTCAATCCTGAGGGTTGGCTTGAGATTACGTATCCTTTCGAGATGAGTTGTTTCTATAGTATGTTTTTGCTTGATATAGTAAACTTAGAGCTCAAGCAGGCTCTAGTTCCTTGACTGAAGCGCCACAGATATGTTGATGACACCATGAGGATAGGAAGGGATGATAAAGGCAATGTCTTCATTCTGGAAAGATCAGAAGAGGAGACATGAGTATTTTCAGAAGCTCTATTCCCAATTGCTCTTGTTGTTCTCTGTATACGTTTTTCTATTCTTTGTAATTGAGTTTGGCCTTCATTATTATAAAGAAAAGTTGTTTCCTGTGCGTTGGTTCTAGTAAATAAATTGAATGCCATAACTTCACCATGGCTTTTGTGTTTCGTTCAATTCCTTAGATTTCAGTTGAAAGTAATTGTAAATAATTTAGGGTGTGAAATTTCTTGGTATGAGTACCACCATGTTGCTTTTTCCAGAAGAAAATTTGAGGTACTTCATACTGTGGCTGGGTTGGACAGTAAGGTTTTTGACATTGTCGTGTAATAAGCACACTAAGCAGATGTGAGCACAAATGTGAGCACAAAATGAAGAAACAAGCTTGTCAACAAAACTGCCAATCTTTGTTCTGACAAGTTACCGATTGGACTTTAACTCAGTTAAGGGGACAATTGCCAAATGAGTTCTAAATATTTTCCTACTTTGGCAATTGAGTCATAAACCTTTTTTTTATGCCAAATAAGTCCTAAACTTTTTACAACTTTGCCAAATAAGTCATTCTGGCGGATTTTGACCGGAAAAAGCTGACGTGGCGACGACGTGACGCACTGGAGCTCGCCGGCGACGACGTGGCAATATATTTATTTTTTCTTTTTTTTTCCTCTTTTTTTTTCTTTTTTTCTCTTTTTTTTTTCTTAAACACATTTGACCGGCGAGGGCCGGCCTGGGCGGGGGCGAGCTCGCCCCCCCTACACCTTGCAGATCTGCAAGGCTTGCAACTGCTTGCCTTGCAGATCTGCAAGGTGCAGGGGGCGAGCTCGAGCTCTCCTCCGCCCAGGCCGGTGAGTTCGAGTACCGCGGGTTCGTCGCCAACAGCCTCGCCGACCTCGACGCGGCGATCCTGGAGCTGAGGCCGAGCGATGCCGAGGCGGTGGCGGTCAACTCGGTTTTCGAGCTGCACAAGCTGCTGGCCAGGCCAGGGGCGATCGAGAAGGTGCTGGGCGTGGTGAGGCAAGTGAAGCCGGAGATCGTGACGGTCGTCGAGCAAGAGGCTAACCACAACGGGGTTAGCAGATCTGCAAGGCTTGCAGTTTGCAGATCTGCAAGGCTTGCAACTGCTTGCCTTGCAGATCTGCAAGGTGCAGGGGGGCGAGCTCGAGCTCGCCCCCGCCTAGGCCGACCCTTGCCGGCCACGGGCAAGGGCGGCGAGGGCCTCCCTAGTGGCCGGTGAGGGCGAGGCCACCCTTTGGAGTGGTCGGCGAGTTGCGCTGGCTGCCGGAGCTCGCCGGCCAAATGTGTTTAAGGAAAAAGAAAAGAGAAAAACAGAAAAAAGAGGAAAAAAAAGAAAAAAAAATATATTGCCACGTCTTCGCCGGCGAGCTCCGGCGTGCCACGTCGTCGCCACGTTAGCTTTTTCCGGTCAAAATCTGCTGGAAGGACTTATTTGGCAATGTTGTAAAAGGTTTATGACTTATTTGGCATAAAAAAAAAGGTTTAGAACTCAATCGGTAAAGTAGCAAAAGGTTTATGACTCATTTGGCAATTGCCCCCTCAGTTAAGCCATGCTAGGTTTTCAATTAGAGAGGAGTCGACGCCTAAGTATCAACTTTGTCCTAGATTATTTGTGCAATGGGCCGTGCGAATTCCCTTATTTGGCAGTTAACTTGCTATCATATTTTTGAAGGATCACCATCATAATTTTTCTACTGATTTTGTTTAGATTGTTTGGATTTCATTCACTCACTTGCCGAAGTCAAGAAGGCATGCTGAGGACAATGCCATAGGCAGGTACAAGCTGAAGCAACCGAAAGAGTGCAAAGCACTTAAACCAAAGATTCAACTGCAGATTGTAGGCAAAAACAAAGCTCAAACCACTAGATAGCAGCAACCATGACATTATAGTACGAGAGCTGATACGACACGGCGCTTTGATCCTTTCATCGAATTCAACCAAAAATCATCAAGGATCTCTCCATTGATTAGTCATCTACTAACACAAGTTCAGAGAAGGAGAGCGAGAGAGAATTCGGATAAAAGAGGTCACAGGCTTTGTGGTTGCGATCTGTCAACAGTTAAGACGCGAAGCTCAAACATTCACGACCCAGTGTTGATTTAATCATAGTTGATAAGTGTCCCTATTCGAACACATGATAACTGGGATTTATTTCGTACAACAGATGGCATCATGTAACCATTTTAAAGCAAATTCTAAGCTTCAGTCTTGGGTTTCTCAGATTCCTGCTGTTGGTTCCACTGCTCTGGCGTGATGGCTTTCTTGATAGAAAGGGCATGTATCTGTTTCATCTCCTCTTCAAGCGCAGCATTCACCAGGCGGTGCCTCTCCAGCAACCTCTTCCCTTCAAATTGCTCGGATACAATCTCTACAACAAAGCTAGCACCGCACCTAATAAAGGCGAGAAAATATTATTCAGGCGAAAAGGAAAGGAAAAGCTCGCAGAAGACAAGAACCCAGATCAAAATATGAACAAGCCGAAAGAATTATTACCCTCCAGACGTGTCGATTACTTCCTGCAAGAAGGAGAAAAATTCTGGTAAGTCCTAGAGCTATGGGAAACAAAGTTATATATTAAAAGCACGGTGAGACAACGAGTTCAGGCTACGCAGTCAACGTCCTCGAACCTTCTAATTACCCTATGAATGTAAAAATACACAGCAAAAAGTGACTCTTAATTCCTGAGTTGTCAAAGCCGTTTTGATCCTGCCTGTAGCTAGAACTCCTCTCCTTAAAAGGCCATCAAATGAATTGAAAGGAAAACAAAAAGTAAGTCATGACATTTTGCACTGGATGGAGTTTACATCGAGGCAACATTCCAATGATGAGAAACTCTTATCCACTTGGCATACAATGCTTGGCTCAGGTGAAAAGCATGCCACGCTCCCAGAGCACCTCCAAAGTATCACAGTTATTAGCTAGTCGACAGTACATAATATTTAAACCCAAAGGACCGAAGAAATTAGCTGCAAACATCCCACATTGGTTGGAACATGAAACACTAACCACGTTAACGCAGCACATCAATTACCCCCACAGGCTAGAAGATGATATATGAGTAGTACTTTGAGAATTATGTGTGGGATGATGTAGGAGAAATGCAAGTATTCTTAAATCCTGGTTTAGAACTATATCATGTGTTCCATACCCAAATATCTTCAAATTAAATCAGTTCAATCCTTGGGCGGAGGCCTGTAAGAATGGATAATTTCTCTGTATTCTAACAGGGACAATCTAAACAAAGATGGCAAGTTCCCAGCACCTTTGGGCAACTTTCGTTTATATGCATAAGAGAAGCATGATATTTCCCTAAGAGACCTATCACTAGATCCATCAAAGCGGCAGAATTTGTTCCCTTTCTCAAATGCCATTCTACTCACCTCTGTCAATTATCAACTAATAGATGCTCACCAAACGATTTACCTTGGCAGCTAGTCTGATTAGCATTCTGTAAGAGATCTCATATCACTCACCGACCCTCTTCTTTTGGCAAATCGACAATCCAAGATAAGAGTGTGTCAATTGCGGCTCATTTCTTCATTTTTCTCGCACATGACCATCTAAATCGCCCCTTTCCTCCTACAGAAAACGCACACAAAACCCATCTCTGACTATTAAGCATAGCTAAAATTTCACCTCCGAAGAAACTAAAATTTTCAATGCCTTCAACATCCAGAAAACCTTGCTGAGTCCCAACGATCCAAAAACATCAGTCAAAGTTGCAACCTAATCTTGGACTTAACTTGCAAGACCCAGTAAAAACTCAAATCTGTATCTGTTTCAAGACAGGAACCCTGGACTACACCATCGTACTTGCCCTAACGCGTAGCAGCAGAAGCATGGACAGAAAAAAGAACCACCCAAAGGAAAACAAAGAACTGGGTGATCTCTAGAACCAAATTTGAGGCAGATAGTGCTGAAATTCGCGCGTACGAGAAACAAGAACAAGAAAAGGAGATGGTAACACTCACAAGATGCAAAGGTTTCAGCTTTGAAGCCAGGGAGGATTCAACTTGCTCCTTCGTCACCCCCATCTCTCTCTCCGCCTGATTTTCTCTCTTCCTTTGCTCAATCGTTGTGAGCCTGGGAGATCAGTTATCTCTCTCTCTCTCTCTCTCCTCTTTGCACCCGCAAGAAAGAAGAAAGAAAGAAAGATACGATGCGCTTCGGGTGGACCGCGACTTTTATTGTTGCAAATATTCGCAAATTTTTCTGGGTTCGAACGATCACAATAAAGATGTATAGAATCATAGAACAACAAGAGGAAGATCAAAAAGGAAAAACGCACTACTTCAAGAGAGAGAATCGCGTGGAAAGGGACGGCCGACTTTACACTACCGAGAGCAAAACCGAGGTGAACTTTGGCACGCTCAAATCGGACGGTCGACGTTGATGAGCTCCACGATCAAAGGGGCTGACGGGCTTGATCAGAATAAGCGGCGGGACACGACAAGAAAGGAAGTCGTGTGATGTGCGTATTCAAGAGAATCACTTCGGACATGTTCATGAATTCTTCGACCTTACTTTGCAACGACAAAAAGGGCATTTCGAGTTAAAGTGATTTCAGTGCAAGCAGATGGCGTTTGGCACTTGCTGTATGAAGTTTCTCGTTCTGACACAACTTTGCCAAATTATTATTTAAGCATTATGGTGATTATCCATATCATGTTTTGCGAATTTTTTTCGTGAAAGAAGAACAAAAAGAGCTACGAAAGCATTCCGTTTTCGCCCACCATGGTTCTTGGACAACCTTGCACAAGTGCACCCTACAGGGATTGTGCCGCCATCACGAGGAGTCAACGGGGCCTCACGACCTCCTGTCGAAGCGTCATTGCTCCACCATGCATCGACCATCACTACATCTCTAGCTTTGCCACGACTGGTCTCGTATTCTGTCTCTTGAGATAAAATTCAACGAGATCAAGAATGCCTCTATAATCAGTCGAAAAAATATTTTTTTTGAAGGGTCGTGGTTCACAGGATTACAAATATAAGATGTTGAACCATTGCATGTTGTAACATATTCTTTTTACCTTTTTTTTTCTTGATGTGAAAGAAGGATGAAATACATATAGCTATGATGAACTGCGAGTACGAGATGGAACTTAAAAGTGCCCCTCAAATGCAAGACATCCCCAAGGTGCAACAATGAAAATCCGATTCAATTTATTGAGTTCTTTTTGTCGATTGTTTTTATTCTACAATTAAACTTTTTAAAATGTATTAACACAATCATCAACACCTCATATTGTTCGACGAAAGTAGCCGTGAAGGATGTGTACAAAAATCGAACCGCATTGGCCACTTCTGGACGATTCTCAATTTTAGAATCTGGAATTTGAGATGATGGATCTAGTTCCCAATTATAAGAGTGGAACTGAATTAATATGTTTATTTTTTTCACTGTTCAATCCGTTAGTTGGATCCCCTCAATCTGGAACCGGAAAGATAGGGCCGGGGATCGGACATCGACCGATCGGTCGGGCTCCCCTATCCAGGGGGAGGAACCGCGGCCTAATCCGAGAACCAATCAACCTTATTGTCCCCAAAAAGTGAGAAAGGGACGTCGCAGTGACGTTCCGACACAAGGAAGTCATCGTTTCAGTCACTTCACCTGACACCACCATTTTACCGTTTGATCTCCTGGAGATTCGAGCCGCTTCCCCCACCCCACAAATCTCTCCTCTCTCCCCCATTGACCCGAAGAAACCTCATCTCCCCCCCCCCCTCTCTCTCTCTCTCTCTCTCTCTCTCTGCAGCAACAATGGCGGACTATGAGAGCCACCATCAGCAGCAGCAGCAGCAGCAGCAGCAGCAAGCGAAGGAGACGGCCCTCCAGGCTCTGAACACGATAATCCAGCTCCATTTCGAGAAGACCCTCGAGAAGAAGCGCGCCATTGACCAGCAGAAGAAGGAGCTCCACCGCCTCTTCCTCCTCTTCTTCATCTTCCTCGCCCTCCTTTTCAACGCCGCCTCCCAGCCGTCCTCCCGTCTCCAGTGCCGCCACTGCTGGGCCCCGATCTCCCTCCTCTCCCTCGCCCACCTCGTCTTCTACGTCTCCGTCGCCCAGACCCTCCGCACCATCAACGGGTTCAAGTACCAGCGGCGGTGCCACAAGCTCACCCTCGGCCTCGCCACCGAGAGGCTGAGGGATCTCAAGATGAGGATGAGCCTGGCGATGGCGAACAGCGGCCACCACCCCCACGAGGTAGTGTTCGACGACGGGGACTTCGAGATTCAGTACCAGGAGCCGCCCGAGAGCTACCTGGGCAAGTTCAAGAGGAACTGGGCCCTGCATTTCGGGTTCTTGATCTTGGTCTACGGCTTCATGGTCTCTTTCTCTGTTGTCATCCTCTGTTTCTAGGAAAGTTTCTCTGCTTTTGGTGCTGGCTTTAGCGGGTATTGCCAAGCATTTCTTCTATTCATTTATCTTGAGGATTGATTTCCTGGGTTTGATCTGGGAAGAAGGTAACTGGAACCAAAATCAATTCTCCAAATTGGCCCGAAGGAAAGAAGGAAATAGGAAAAATTCAGCGAGTTTCCATCGTCGAGGAATCTCTCTCTCTCTCTCTCTCTCTCTCTCTCTCTCGTGGGGCGTGCAGTGTGCAGTACTTTGGATGCATTCATTGCCAAGGACAATTCATGGGCATGAGGTTTATCGCCCCAAGAAAGGAGCCTTCAAAGCTCAAAGCTACCCAAAGCGACACCTCTGCTTTGGCCATTTTATTATGAGTTAATGTTCGAACATCTACTTGTTAGCATAATGAATAAGAAATCACTTAATTTTTGAAACATTAGTTTGAACGTAATTCAGAAGTGCTTTGATTGCTCTGATTAACATTTTCTTAGTGAGATATAAAGACTGTGCATTGCCAGAGCGATTCCACTTTTTGGTCCTCTAAAGCATTTTCTAAGCGCCTTTTGAACCCTTTTTCAACTCGACGCCCTTCGGCCGTCCGGCGAAGTTTAGAACAGTTTTAATCAGCAGTTGAACAATCTCTCGGCAAGCAAAGCGCTTACGAGAGAAAGGAAGGAAATTGACCAGCTAGGAGCGACGATGCCCCACCAAATACAGTGTAATATACCGAGTCTGCTTCAATAGAGTAATGCCTAATAAGAACGGAATTCAAAGATCACATCTTTATGATGATTCAAATGCAAGGTCTTTTGCCAGGTCTCAAATTTTCATTTGTTGTGACTCATACATGTTGGTTGCCACGTGTCATGACTGGAGGAGGATCGACCGATCAACGGAGCAACTATCCAAAAGTGTGCTCATAGAATCTTCAAATAGCATGCGTGCATCCATGTGATGTAGTCCGCGTGCATCTCTATACATATCCACCATTCAATCATATGAGGTCGACAAGATTTAGATATAAGCCCGGAAAATCGACAAATGGAATCAACTCCATGCACCTGAACCTGTAATCGTTTTTGCATTCCAAGTGGGAATGCTCTAAAGCTTGCACAAAATAAAGCACGAACTATGAACCAAGAAATGGCAGGACTGTTCTCATTAGGAACCGGGGCATGGAAATGGCTATTTAGACCTCAAAAACTAACATGGTGTGCTAGAAATGTGGAAAATGAAGTAGCATTCGTCATTTCCAACAATCTCTTAAAATCACAGAATGCCAACTACAGAGCAATACTTATTATAATGACCTTTGGCCATTGAACAGCTAATTGTATTACTCGTTACAATCGAAGAAAAACCCTCAAGTTGCAAAATAAAAATTTGTGAAAAGTAATTTAAATAATCAAGAAAAAAAATGCAGCGTGAGGAAAAGTTCAGAACCATCTGGTGTGAACTTTGAAAAGGACGATCATCAGAGATAAATAAATTATGCCACAATATCACTAAACCTTCTCTTGGAAAGAAAAGTCGTGGAGAGCTGAGCCCGTCTAGAACAAAGCTTACAATTTAAGCCGCTGAAAGAGCACTGCACAGTGACTTGTATGCATTAACACATAACTTGAACTTCTCTTCAGCCATTGACTGCAGAAACATTGAACGATGAACAGTCAGAAGAAAGCAGAAGAGAGATTTCAACGTATGTAAGTTGATCAATGAATTGGTGGACAAGCTTTGTCAGCATTGCTTCCAAGAAAAGGTATCTGAGATGAATTTTTTTTTTTTCTGTTTTATCTCTATGTTGGGGCTTTACAAATA
This sequence comes from Melaleuca alternifolia, assembly GCA_019926035.1. Classification (NCBI taxonomy): domain Eukaryota; kingdom Viridiplantae; phylum Streptophyta; class Magnoliopsida; order Myrtales; family Myrtaceae; genus Melaleuca; species Melaleuca alternifolia. Next base: position 316,714 of record JAGKPW010000110.1, on the reverse strand, counting down.
GATCTACAAGTCATTGGAGGTAGCCACATTCATTTTCTCTAGGCTATCTCATTAAAATTGTTGCCACATACATTTTCTCTAGACCATCTCATCAATGCTTTAGAGCTGTCAACATTCAAGAGGAGCTGAAAAGAATAAGAACCCAGACAGCAGTTTCATATACTTACCTGTGAAGGGCCTTGATGTTTATCCGGATGCCATTTCAGGGCTGATAGTCGAAATCTGCAAATACAATGACAAGTCAGCAATTAGAATGGTCCAATGCAACGACTTCACCTAATATTCAGAAAAAGATAAAGAAAAAAGAAGGGAGAAAAAAAAAAAAAAAAACGCTTACGCGTTTTTCACATCTTCTATCTTCAAAGGACCTGTTGTAGGCAAACCCAGCATTTTTCTATCAGACACTGATCCTATTCTAACTGACTCATTATCAGACTCCGTTTCGCTTGCTGTTTCCCATTCTCTGGTTCTGCGGTTCCCAAAATTGAACTCCTCTCTCCACTGAAAACCAGATGATGCATTTTCAAAGGAAAAGGTGTTCCTTGAATTGAAAGACCAAGTAAACCACCTATTCCCGAATGTTGCTTGAAATACCGTCTCAGGATGATCATCTAGATCCTCACAGAAGCTCTCCCTTCTAAACTTTCCTGTAAAGGAAATAATTTGCAAAGAATCAAGTGTATAGCACTCAGACAGGAAACCAAAGCTTCATTATTATTAACTGATAGCAGTATTAAAATCAATTGCTTTATCTCCACACTTTTGATCAATCTTGAATCAGAAAAAAACTGAGGATAATGAGTCCAACTGGAACACTATATTCTATAATCAAAGAGGAACTTGCCAAGAGGGAACACCAACGAATTGTGTCCTGAAAGAGTTTCTGTATTCAATGCAGAGTTCACTACTTTATTCTTCCTTTTGGGAGACATATTAATACAACTTCATCAGTTTCCACCCTTCTCCACTTAATTTATATTCATTGTTCTTTAATTTAATCTTCTTATGGGACTAAAAGTGAACTTAACTCATAGAAGTCATATAAAAAAGGTACATGCTAATGCTGCAACCATTCTTTTCTTTTTCTTTTTCCTTTTTAAGGGGCAGATAATGAATTCAACATTCTGACAATTGGTAGCCTATGAAGAAACATATCAAGCATAATGTCTGATAAGCCTAGGAAGTGGGTATATAACTGGCTGTGTGCTCATACAAATTCCAAAGCTGAGTGTTTTCCCACCTTCTGGTTAGAGGAACCCAAAATATTGCCTTACTTGGCATAAGTTACGATTAATGAAATATCACTTAGATGAAGGGGAAAAAGAGCTCACGCTTCATTTTCTTTTGGTGGTTCTTCCCAGCACGCCGAGAAGATGACTTTGATGTACCTCTATTACCACAATTATCTGACTGATTTTCTGTCTCATCAAAATTCCAGGCAGGGCCCTTGTCCTGTAGATATGTGTACAGCATTAAATAGAGATGCTCAAAGGGTAAAAAAATCAGAAAGATCTGCATAGTATCTACAGTTGTGTAAAGACAGCCACTCGAAAGTCATTTCATGAGAAGAGTTTGGGGTAGAAGATGACCACGTAAAGTAAAAAGAAGCACTAGCAGGGGACAAGTACAATGATGTCAAAGGATGTGAGATACAAGTAATGAGAGATCTTAATTGCTCCATGCTTCAGGAAATGGTACCAGTGCGTAGTTTACCTGGGATGAAAATCTAGAGGACCCGCTGTTCAAGAGGAGATCTTTTAGAGCCTTCTTTGCATCAGCACGCTTCTGACGTGTTGCATATCTGATATAGTTCTGATTCAAAATACAGTTAGCAACTTGACACTTGAATTATAACTATAAATCTTAATCACATGCATTGTATCTAATCAATGAAATAAATCTATTAGCCCTGATATAAGTAGTCTGCAACATATTTGTATTGGCCTGAATCTCAGATCTATTCTACCAAGATAATTGTATTGTATATTCCTCAAACTAAATCAAATATGATCAAGTACTCAAGTACTCAGAATATAATATACTTTTTTTGGTAACCGAGAACTCCACTATGGGCCCCCGTGCCTAAACGGCACCAAAGGGTCGGGCCCCTATATCTCGAGGGAGACTAGCACAGGACCCCAACACCATGACTCCCCATTTAAGTCGCTAGCAACTGAGGGTTTCGAATTCTTAACCTCGCGGTTGAGGGATAAGTTCTTAACCAACATAGCTACTCACTGTTGGATCTCAGAATGTAATATTAGTGGTCACAAAAACACACAATTTCAGCTTGTTATTTTTATTACTTCTTTTTATGTATTTCAAGGGTGGGAACAGTGGGATGATACAAGAGCTTTGAAAGAAAAGATATGCAATGACTTGTTAAAGAGCTGTTCAATAGGTTAATCTCTTAATAAAGCAGTCCAACAGTATCCAGCATTTCTTGTAAAACTCGTCTTCTTTATGTCAATCTTAGTAAGAGTACACATGGAAGGGCTAGGGTACATTATACAGACACTAGTGTTAAAACTAAACTGGGTAGAAATTAAGCCAGCAATGTGTATAAGTGCGCTCAGAAAAGGTCGCAAAGCAGGTGGGGATCTAACTGACTAGAGCTAAAATCATCCTTCAGTCAATCCAGAGTCAGTAACCTTCATATAATACTCACCGCAAGCTCCACGATTCTAGCTTTCTTTTGGCCATAGCAAAACCCCAATGGAAAGCAGGACAAGTGTGGCAATGAAGGTAAACACATGCCAACATGCAAAATTTAGCTTTGGTAGAAGTATAATTCTCAGCCTTCATCTTAAGGATCTCAATGTTACATTGTAACCAAATATCTCATTGCTTCTTCTCACAGAAAGTAAAAAAATTATCCAAGAATAGCAACAATAATTATTCAATAAGCAAAGCTCTATCAAGGGATATTAGAAAATATATCTTTGCACATGATAGGATGTGATACAGAAAATAGGAAGAGAAATTAGTTCCCAACTTTAAGATAATGTTCCTTACCTTAGATGGCTGTTGACCACCTCTAGCAAAATCCTGCACAAAAAAAAGGCCTTGTCAAATGACTTCGCTTGATGTGAAGCGGCACATTGGTAAATTGGGAACAATTTTAAAATGGAAGCCTTTCTGAGTTTTGGCCACTCATTAAGATCATGAAAGAATAAGATTTTTTCTCCAGCTGGAGACAACTCGTTGGTTGACATACTTCTAGTGAGGCTTTTATAAGCATAATTTCTACTAAAACAATGAAGACTACAGACAGACCAAACTTCTTTCACCTGTGCACCTTCGAAAGCACTTGCGGCAAAAAGGAACAAATTGATACCCTAAAACATGCGATCACATTGTTTGGAAGTAATTCAGATTACACCGCACATCCATTGGTTTTGCCACAAAACCTCAATTACAAAGAACAGCGTGCAAAATACTCAACAAATTGCTTGGTTCGACTCAAAGCATATAGGGCGGCCAAAACAACAGAATATTCTCGTTTACAATGTTCCCGGCACCCCAATTTCTAAACAAATAAATTCTCTTTTCAAAATCCAAATTCATCCCAGCACTCCGCAATACACAATGTACTTTTGGAACTCGATATCAGCCTCTACAGTTCTAAACTTAATTAAACCACGTTAATTTGCAGGACAAGAAACATTCTCCGAAATAGGCATTCTCTGGAAAGAGAAAGCTACATGAACACGCAAAGTTTCCGGCAATTTTTAACTCTTCTTATCGTCAAAGGTGAGCATTTTTCATATCCACATTGACTCAAAGCAAAAGATCAAACACTTTAGCCGCGAATTGCACCAGACCAAGCAAATACTACTCAATCAATCAATAAATCAACATCAAGCACTACATTAGGAAATTCAACCACGGATATTGCTAAGAGGAAATCCCAACGAGTAATAAGCAACTTACGGAATTCCATCTATTCTTCCATTTCTCATGAGTAGCCGGAGTTGAGTGGAAATCAGCCGAACGAACCGTCACGGATGTTGAAGCCATCAGCGAATTCTTCATCACCACCAAGTTTCGCCATCTGGGTACTTGCATACCGATCAATTCAAACGAAAAATTTCCCTCTTTCTTCCAAAGCTTAACGCTGCAATCTCTTGACTCGAGGACCAATTGGTCTGTGCTTGCGCCAATGGAAGAAACGTTTCCCAGTACGCAACACTCTCGTCCCAGGAGTTAAGAATAGGAGGAAGACCAAATGGTCGTGACGTGCGGATGGATGTTGCTTGTCCGAGGATTGAGCAAGGCCAAGAGAGTCCTCGCGACTCTCTCTGCCCACGTTCTCTCTCTCTCTCTCTCTCTCTCTCTCTCTCTCTCCTCCGACCACGTTCGCCGAGCGCAGAAGACGAGTGAACAGAGAGAACCTGGGCCTTTAGGTGCTTCATTGGGCTTGAGGCAACTTTAAGCCCAAAAGATTGTGGGCCAAAGCTGGTGAGAGGAAAGCCAGGTGATTTCGGCTTAGACTGATGGAATTGCAAGGACGGGAAAAATTTCTTGCTTAGACTCGAGTCTAGTATATCCAATCAATCACGGTCATTGATCATGAGGGGTGACGTCACGTGGGACCTACAAAACCAACATCTACGATGGCACCAAACGCATACAAGAAACTTTCCCCAAACCGCGCATGTCTATATGCCCCGTAATCACCTCGAGAGACAAGTGAGCATCTCTCTTCTGTTTTTTTTGTTTTTTTTTTTTTATAATCGAGATGTCTGGGCCAGCTTGCGCGCACCGGGGAGACTAGCACAGCAACCTACCGCCATGGCTCCTCACTTAAATCACAAGCGTTTCTCCGGAGAATCGAACCTAAGATCTCAACGAAGCCTGAATTCACCTTAACCAGCTGGGCTACTCATGGGTAGATAGCATTTCTCTTCCGTTTGTCTCTCCACAAATGAGAAAATATTGTTTGGTTCGGGGCCTCACGTTGGCGTGATTCCGACCACTTAAGATGCGAAATAGTGCATCCATGTGAACTTGTGGGGTCGGTAAAATACTTAAGCACAAAAAAATTGTGTTTCTCTCTCCTACTGTAGCTCCTGCGCCCTGCAGCTAGCTCTCTGGAGAAGAAGATGAAGGGCTCTCTCCAGAACACACACGCTCTCTCTCGGGCTTCTCTCTCTCTCTGGAGAAGAAGATGAAGGGCTCTCTCCAGAACACACACACACTCTCTCGAGCTTTTCTCTCTTTCTCTCTCTCTGGAGAAGAAGATGAAGGGCTCTCTCCAGAACACACACGCACTCTCTCTCTCTCTCTCTTCGCGAAGGCTTTCAAATTTTTCCTCACTTTCTCAGATACGCTCCAAGTTCTTCAAGTGGCCATTCACTCGTCGTTTGTGGCTTCTTTAGTGTTTCGATCTCGATCTCGCCTTCAATATCCTTACGCTGTTGGTAGGAAAACAAAGGGAGAAATGGTGTGTAACGAGAAGAAAGTGTAGTCCATGTTGAATTGAATGCCATAGCCCTCAAGGCGGAGGAGGAGAAGAATCTCAAGGAACACCGGCCTTGGCTCGCCTTCAAGTGCCGCGACCTCTCAGAGGCCGAGATCCATGACAAAGGCCTCGGCAAGCATCCCCTCCGCGACCCCAACGACGAGATCAACAAGCTCATCCCGGAAAATTCCCATTGGGAGCGCCGCATTGTCGAGCTTGGTAGCCCTGATTATGCCCACCACACCCCTAAGATGACCGATTTGTTTAATAATATTGGTCTGGATCAATGACCATGGTGGAGGATTCTTTTGCAGCGTTTGGAATAAGGTTTAAGGAGATAACTGATATTTGGGAAAAAAAATTTAAAGAGTTAATACCACGAAAATTTCCAAACTTTTATGACACATTTATCATAAACTTTTTTTTTATGATAAAAAAAATCTCAAACTATATCTTCTGTGATACATCTACTCCATAATTTGGGGTTTTTATGTCATAAAAAAATTAGGGTAAATGTGTTACAATAAGTAAAGTTTGATGTTTTTTGTGTTATTAACCCTATTTTTAATTGAGTTTTTTCTCTGATTTCGTTTGGAAACTTTTCAGTTAAGATTATGGATCTTTGGATAGCAATGATAGCTAATGGCCAAGAAACCTGATTTTTATTTAGAAAAGGGATATTTTTATAGGGAAAATCACTAAACCTTTTTTTTTTTGTGTGACTATTCTTTTGAAAATAGATATGTGTTTAACATTTTGATGAAGTTTTGAGGAAAAGATGAGAGTAGCATCAATATAGACTATGATAAAGTCAGTTTATGGATTGAAAATTTCATTTAAAGTTTTTTGGAATTCTGAAAGAGCATTGATATTCCATTCATATTGGCCAAATAATAATGCAAATGCTGTTTTGTAACGATCTTTCTCATAAATTTGGATTTGTCAAAACCCATATTTTATATCAAATTTTGAAAGAGCATTTGAACCGTGGAACCTATTTGGGAGATTTTTTTGCTTGGGATACGATATACCTTAACCATTATAGTGCCTTGCTTAGAGCTTTGTAGTTAATAACTAATCTATAGACACTTCTTTCTAGTTCAACATTTGATGAATCTGGTTAAGCTGGACTTTGGGAATTCCTCAACTTTCAATTGATTTATGGAAACTTTCAATGTTTAACATCTTCTCTATGAATAGGTCCTTAATATGAAGATATCTATGATACTGAACTAGAAGAAGATGTTGGCAAACTTACGAAAACTCATTTTAACAAATATCCTTTTACACTACTTAGATTAGCAATTAGAGCTAATTGACAGGATCATCATCTCCCATGGGATTAGTTGCCGACACAACCACTGTTGGGTAAATGAGTCTCACCTTTAAGCACATATGTTAAATTTGGTTGGCCGAAGTGTTTATGATACAAATGGACAATTGTCGAAAAAGTCCTAAACTTTTTGCAGTTTTGTCGATTCAGTCCTAAATCTTTTTTTTTACCAATTCAGTCCTTAACTTTTTGTAACTTTGCCAATTAAGTTTTAAACCTTTTTTTTTGGCCAATTAAGTCCTAAACCTATTGAAATCTTGCCCATTCAGTCTTAAACATTTTGCAATTCAATCCTAAACCTTTTGAAATCTTGCCAATTTGACCTTAGAAATTTCAAGGTTTAGGAGTGAATTGGCTAGATTTCAAAAAGTTTATGACTGAATTGAAAAAAAAAAAAGGTTTAGGACTGAATCAGCAAAGTTGCAAATTATTTAGGATTGAATTGGCAAAAAAATATATTTAGGATTGAATAGGCAAAGTTGCAAAATGTTTATGACTTTTTTCGACAATTGCGCCATGATACAAAGATGCTGAGTGTTGCGTGAGGCTCCTTTTTGCTTCAGAGAACTATTTGATTCATTATAGTTTTAACAAATCTCACATCTTTCACCTTTGATATAAGTAATTATTCACTTGCTAAAACTATCAAGCAAGATAATTTTCATCTGGTACCTTTTGTGGCGATAACTTCTTGGGTCCATGCATGCATGAAGTGGCTAATTTGGCGCCAGCAACCCATGTTCATATAATAACAATAGAATCGGCCTTTTTGAATCGGATAGTGTGCATCTGAATCAATAAGGAGGAATAATTTGTTGTCCTTATCCAATTGACGCTATGTGAGATTAGCAATGACCACTGTGCAAACTGTTTGTGATGATGTGAATTTCAAATGACATTACATGTGATTACTATAAAACCACCATGCAAAATGTTCGTGATGTTGAGAATTTCATATGTCTATAATGTGACTGGTAATATGACGATGACATCGTTATCATACAAACAAAAACAACATACAACAGAAAGATGACATATTTGCGGTCTTTTTGAAATTTGGGGTCCATGCTATTAGCTAGATGGTACGTGTAAAAGAGAAAAAAAAAGCACATTCTATCTCATCAACGTGGTCGACAGAAAAAGGAGCGAAGGATTCTTTTGGAGTTACATCGGAGTTGAGCACTTAACCCGTCAAATAATCACACATTTCGAGATCAGTGCTTTTCTTGATTCTCAAATCGAGATTACAGTTTTCCTTTTCTCAGAATCGCTTGATCGTATTTTGTGTTTTCATTTGGTGCTTTAATCATCTCAACAGATGATAATGTATGAGGTTTAGAGACTTTTTGACTGAAATTGACAGTCGACTTGGTTGGGACAACAATAGACATGACATGGAAAAAGGACTGGATCTTGGTCCCATTTACTTAACCTAGTTAGTCGAGTTGGTACACCCGAGTAAATGGCAATTAAGGTAAAGAATTCATTATAGAGCACACAAAATTTTTGAAAGCAGTTCTATGAGTGTTGACACCTAAATTATATCGGTCTCGTCTAGTCATTCATTGAATACAAAATTAGGGATCGATCCTGACCCCTAAACAGTAATACTATCAATTTGCGTTAGCATTAGGCCCACGTGGATTGCATTTTAATTGGACCTGTGATGATGGGTTTAAAAAGGAAGCTACACGCTTATTTAAATTATTTGGACTAAGCTTGTAGGAGCATGAAATTCGGTTAGGCCCACTGAATGACTCTCACCATCTAGGGTGCAACATCCCACTGCTTCGCCTAGCAGCATGACGCTTGTATATCCTCGAAAATTGCATGTGCTTAGCACACGAGTGTACCAAGCTAGGAAAGCTGGCATTATCTAAAATTTGGAGGCAATAACATATATTATCTTTTAGAATTTTAATTACATGGAGATAATTAGGATGCTATATTGTAATTTCCTAAAGTGAGGGAGTCAATATTTCTATGGGTTAAAATGTGAAACTGATGTATTGATTGGTTTATTGAGACATCCCTAATCCTAATCCTATGCGTATATAAGCACTCTTTTCTCTCGAAATTAGGGAAGAGAAATATAGATAAAGGGGTGCACATACACAAGGGACATTTAGCAAATTTTGAATGCTTGAGCAAATATAGATAAAGGTGAACATATTAACAAACATGCATGTATGTTAAATGCTTGAGCAAATTTTTCTACCTTTCCTATTATGACATGTCAAAGTAACCTAACCTAATAACCAGGTTGTACAACATTATTTCAATCATATGTACGTGGATGACATAAAATATTTTGATGTAAGATAACCACCAATTAGTTCATTTACTAACACGAGTGCCTAAATGCATTTATATATGCATATGCACAAGCATTTGGTTCGTTACTTCTCCTCCCGAGCACTTTCACATTTTATTTGGGTTTCTAATTGATTCATAATATTTAGTGGCTGCTCCTAAATAAACTGAATTACATGTTTAATCAAGTTGCGATTTGTAGAGGTTATGAGAGTTTGCACTAAACGCGAGTAATTGCCGCATGAGAAAAATTTTCGCACCCATTTAGTTATCTTTTATCTTTCCCCTAATTGATGATATGTGTACTTTGAGTTGCTCAATCGGATTGCGATTAATGTCAACCATTTCAAAGTGAATGTATAAATTTCTTCTTAAGCTGTGAAAGAACCATACAAAATTACAACTTTAATACGTGACAGTTAGCATCATCACCACCTGTGGACATAAATGAACCTTGCACTTGCAATGTTCCCTATGAAAGGCCCACCTTCTTTCTTACAAAATCTTTCTCTCTCCCCAAGCATTAGGGAGAGCAAAATTTCATCAATCGATAGACAGGAACAATATGGGAGGGTGTGCAACAAAGCCGAAGGTTTTAAAGAACGAAGCTGCTGAGAAGCCGGCTCACAAGCCGCCTCCAGAGGCGAAGAAAGAGGTAATGGTGTTGATGGAAGCTGGAGATTACAGTGAGAGACTGAAGGAGATCGTCGGTGATGACGGTGTCAAAGACAAGGGCGATGAGCATGGCACTCACGAACGTTGTTCCCTCAGCCTCTTGTTCGAAGAGGTAAAAGAGGGGAAGAAAGAGATAACAGGGGAAGCTGCGGATTACAGTGAGAGAGAGAAGGAGATCGTTGGCGATGACGACGACAATGACAAGGTTGATAAGCATGGCACTCATCATCGTTGTTCCCTTAGTCTCTTATTCGAAGAGGTAAAAGAGGCGAAGAAAGAGGTGACGGTGGAAGCTAGAGATTATAGTGAGAGAGTGAAGGAGATCGTCGGCGAAGATGACGACAATGATAGGATTGATAAGCATGGCGCTCATAAACGTCGTTCCCTCAGTCTCTTATTCGAAGAGATAAAAGAGACGAAGAAAGAGGAGATGGTTGCAGTGGAAGCTGGAGATTATGGTGAGAGGGTGAAGGAGATCATTGGTGATGACGACGTCATTGACAAGATCGATGAGCATGGCACTCACAAACGTCGTTCTCTCAGTCTCTTGTTTGAAGAGGTAAAAGCTAAGACCTTTAGTAGAGAAAAATAAACTTCTCTATTTTCAATTTGCCTAGACTCCTCACTCATGTCGGGTTCATTGTCTGAATATATTTACCTTAGAAAAGGAGAAAATAATCTGATTTTTTGCCTACTATTATCGCTACTCTTATCCATGTAACTTTCGATCATGTATACTTAACTATAACATATAAAGAAACTGTTGAAAATCTAAACAGTTAGTATTAGACAACAAATGACAAGTTGGTTGAAAACTGAACAATTCCTTATTTAATTGCTTGACAAGTATCTCGGTTCTGCTTAACTTAGGTTTCTCTTGGTATGTGTTATTACGGAACATATGCTGATTTTGAAATTGAAGGAGGGATTGAGATTTTCTCGTCTTTAACTCGAATAAATAGTTTAATTCTTCTTGACTGATTTGCAATTAATTCCGCGTACTATTCCAGAGTGGAAGAAACTAGCCAAAAGTTCAAAGTACCACCTAACATAAATACTAAGTTTTTTTTTTTCCTTTTTTGGGTTTTGCCATATGTTTCAAGTTTCATGGGAGAAGACCAAATTTACTTTGTGTTAGGGTTTCTTTCCACCTAGTAAGGTGGATAATTTTGGTCCAGGGTCGCATTCACTGGGGTTTAAACTTCGGAATAGGTTCCTAAAATCAGTTTATAACTCTAAGTATCTACACATATATACAAATGCATCTTCATAGTAAAAGATGCTGACACCATCAGACACTACTACGCTAGTTAACATGATTTTCTTTATCGTATTTAATCTGTAGATTATGATTATATACACTAGTTGTCGTGTCTAAGAAAACTAGACACTTTATCTTGGACTTGTAAATGAATCACTCAAGATATACAATCAGGTTCATGTTACTGTCTTTTTCAATAGGAAAATTTTGCTGGTACAAGTGCGTTTAGTGCGTAATAGTTCTTCATCAAAATTCCTTTTTACTAAACTAATTCTTCATCAAAATTCCTTTTTACTAAACTAACATTAATAAACTAGCTTAGGTGTAATTTAATACTATTACGATGACAACTTTCAGATTTGGTATTCACCCTTAATTTATCAAAATATTCCCAAGATTTATATGATCCATACAATACAAAAAATTAGAAAAATTTAATACATTCACTGGGTATTTTTCTGTCAATGTTGTAGTCACTTCCATCTAATGACTCATGTATTATCACAACTCTAATAGCCACCCATTTCCTCAAAGTAACTATCAACTTTCTTTTCATCAACAATAACAAACTATCCACTGTCTTTTCAGTCGCGCGCATAGTGCATGCATTGTCTTTAATTATATTCTTATGAGAGCTAACATGATAGTCATGCGATTGCAACATAAAATAGAGCATAAAATATGCACAATTTTTTTTTGTGAACAATCCAATGGGGCATGGGTCTTGATATACGGTTACAGCGTAAAATACTTATAGAGCGTTATTCTTTTTATTACTATATCCAAAGATCCAATCATTGGCGTTACAATGATGCGATTGTTACAGAAACAAGTAACCATCAAACTTAGCTTCTCAATAATGTGTTGCTTAGTACTATGCTAGTAACATCGACGGGGACGTACTCGTCACTTTTAGCTTTGTGTTACGTTTCAATCATTGACCAGCTTCGACACCTTTGATCTTGGTCCACTCATTTCGGCTTGTGGTAGTCATGGTCAAGATGTTTCTGACATAAATCTTGGGTGGAATCTTGGGCACTCTCCATTCCGTGACAAGCTAATGGGTCATCGTCTTCGGGCCCCTACCATCTATTCTGGCCCTCGTTGCTTTCTTGTTTGTCCTCTAATGCTTCTATAAACTTCTATGAACTTTCATGAAAATTAGAGAGAGATGGAAACTATAAAAGTTTAAAAACCTTTCAAATGTCTTTCCCACTCTTTCTTACAAAATTTTTAAAATTTTCTCATTTTTTCGTCTAAACTTTCGTTCCTTTTCCCAAGCTTGGCAAACATGGTTGGTTGAACTAGGCTGAACGCTATAATTGGCCATGCAGGGCCTAGCCCGCCCCAGGCCTAGCGACAACTGAGTCGTAGCCCATACCTGAGTCTACACGATTCACTAATAAAAAGGGCCATGCTCGGCACAGGTCATAGCAGTCCACGTCGCTAGACTTGGTCCCTTTGCCATCCCCACTCTTCACTAGGGCTGAGCACGTCGAATGGCTTGACTTGAGAATCACCTAGACCGGACCAGCCGAGTTGGTCCGGTTCTAGGGAGTATTGGTTCGGTCTTCAGTTCCTAAAGATGGAATTGACGTCTGGGCAGTCCGATTCCTGGTTCCTGGTAGGCGGGATCGGACCGGACTACTCGTACCGAACTGATTAAATTTTCTATAATTTTTTAATATTAAGTTTTTCTCTTACCTAACTTACTTTTTAAATTCCTCATACCCTACACCCGAATTGGTGTCCTCTCTCTCTCTCTCTCTCTCTCTTCCTCCCTTTGTGCCCTTCAATTTCGTTGTTCCTCTCACTCTTTTTCTCTTGCTCTCTTGCTCTACGAATTCAATTTTTATTTGAATTTTTTCTGGTCCCATTGGACTGCCGAAGAATCGGATTGGACTAGTTAGTCCAGTCCGATCCCAGACCAGTTGGTCCGATTCCCGCTTCCAGGGGAAATCGAACTGCCCGAAGAACTAATCACCCCTACTCTTCACTCTCTAATTTTCCCAATTGAGTACTATATTAATGCTACTTTTACAACTTTTAATTAGGTAATTTTTATTTAACTCGAAGCACATTTAATCATTCAGCATTCAAATATTATTTTTTAGAATTATATGTAATTGTTCTCATAATGTCCTTTCACTTATTAATTTTGAGTGAAAAGTCATAAAAAGAAGAAACAAGAGGTTTTATTTATTTATTTAAGGGACTGTCCTTTTAGACTTCTCTAAAGAGCAAAACAACATTTTCTTCCCAAGCCGAACTATTATAACTTCATTCAGATTTTAAAAGTTATAAAATTTTTATTTATGAAACTTTCAAGTGTTTAAAGCTAACAAAAATCAAAGTCTGTGCCATAGGATTTAAGAAAAATCAGTAAAAGCTAGCCATATAATCGAATAAACCCAAGTGAAGGGAGAAGAGATAAGTAAACAGGCCGCGAATTTTAAATTTCATCAGGTGAAAGCCAATAAGTCTGATTAAATCTACAATCAGTGTGAAAAATAACTATTACTGGGCATATATCAATATTTGTTCAGGATAAAAGAGAGATTTCCTTTAAAAGATGAGATGGAAATAAACTTCTACCCCTTAAAAGTCTTGTGTATTGCACATGCCAATGTAAAATATAACAAAGATTGGTGACCGTGAAAAATGAGAATTCAGGATAATGTTTAATATTCGAAAGTTTAGAGGAAACGTGTACTACCTCAAATGTGTTTGAGTAGAAAAATAAATTAGGGAAGTAATACTAAAACTAATTGTATTAAGTGGAGTAATTTACTTTATTAAGTTCCCTATCTATATTAGACGAAAACGTTTTTTTGGGTGACATAAACATCTTGTAATAAAGATGATGTGGTGCAATCGACTCGCCCAAGTGCTATGTGTCTCATCATACTTTGCACCATGTGTATATGCATCTTACTATTGATTGGTTGTTTCCACCACATAACATGTTATCCTTTGCACATAGGTTGCATTTGATTGGGCTTTTAGAGAAAGCCTTCGGAAAAAAAAAAAGAAGACACAGTGCCCACCTGTTGTAGAATGGATTTGAGCTCTATCTTAGAACATTTATACTAATATTTTAAAGGACCATAACCCCTTAACCTGATAATTTTACTTACTGTCTATCTATCTCTCATCCTGCAAAGTACGAAATAGGGAAATGCTCTTGTGGATTTATCTTCTACATTAATTTGTTCTCTCTCATTAAGCCAAATTTCCCCTCTTTCTATGATGTCACTGCCTTGCCTTCTTTAATAATTGGGGTAGCCCCAATTAGGTAATCCTCAATTGAAAACTCAATGAGATTGAACTTTGTTTAATACAATAGTCATCATCAACTCAAAAGATCCAATTGAACCAAAAGTTCACTTAATCTGGTAAGATGTTATTTAATTCGTTGCATTGAAAAGTAATTTATCCTAAAAGTAATGATTTCAAACCCATGTTTGGAAAAAAATGAATATCATTTAGTGGTTCATGTTCAATTATCATCAAATATCTTTAGGATAAATATAGTCGAAATCCTAAAATTTATAAAGAAAATATAATTAAATCCTAATATTTTTCAACTCGCGTGACCAATTTCTTCGACTTTCTTATGATCAAATTCCTCTATTAGTTTCGTTCAAATCATGCTAACATGACTTCTTTTAATACTTTCTCTTTTCTAAGAGGCCATTATATTAATGAAAAAAAAGGGCAAAACAATACGATTTTCCTCATAAGTTTAATAAGAATTGGATGAAAAAGTAAAAAGAAAAGGGGTTAAAATTTGAAAAAGAAAAAAGAACTGAAAGACACACTTTGCCAAAGGGGTCTCAAGGATCTGCGACACCTTACTTAATTGTATCAATTTTGTGAAACTTAAAAAAATTGATTGTATTTTATTTGAAAGTTTTATGTTTTGCATTAAGTTTTAGGATTTTGATGACACTTACCCCAATAAAATTTTCTTTCTATTTCAAGTACTTAAGATTATCAACTCTAAATTTAGTACTTGGAGGCTCTGATATTTTTAGCAAGGCAGAATATAGTTGCTTGGAAAGCTAGATGATGTGTTTGCAATGCCTTAAAAAAAATCATGTGTGGTGCAAAATCAGGAGGGCAAGGAATCGGCTACAAAGGACAAGGAATCGACTGAGCTAGCAAAACAAGTGAAACTTGCTGAACCCAAACAAAGTGGAAAATCAGAAGTTATAACTGAAGAGGAACTTGCTTTTGCTGCTGGAGATGCTGCTCAAGAAGAGTCGGATGAAGCACGGAAAACAGTTGCGGCGACCCCAAAACTCGTCGGGAAGTCGAAGCAGATGGAGAAAATCGAGGAAAAAGCCGCTGAGAACGCGGAAATAATCTGAGCAGGGCAGTTACACAGCTTGTGGTTTGAGCTTAAGAGGAGTAGTTTTCCATGGCAACACATGCAATGATTCTTGGCATCGTTCCCCGTCTGTGATCAGAACTTATAATTTTGGCTTACTTTGATTGTTCCTGTCTTGAGTTCCAGCATGACGATGATCTTGCTGTTTCTGCTTACCTTCCGCTTGGACGTCACCAAAGTGAAATCTTTTTAAAAGAAGGTAGCATTATGTGCTTTAGTAAACTGATCTTTCCGCTTCGATCCCTCAAAACGCTGTAAGAAAATTTCGTGGCGGCGCTGCATTTGAACGCAGAATCAATCACGATGACAACAGGTTTGCTGCCAACAGCTCAGTTTCTTGCGAGGGAATTAGGTTTTTGGCACACTACTGGCCGGTTTAACGACAAAATTGATATGCCCTTGCGCTTCAATACACCACTCAATTCGAACATAGAACAATCAAGAAGAGAGCTAGATAGGGTAGGGCACCTTTTCCTCGCAACTTTGGATCTCATGTATATATTTCTGCTTCAACTAATCAGACTACCTTAGAGTTTAGTCTCTTCTTAATGGGGAAACCTTTTCATCGCAACTTTGGATCTCATGTATATATTTCTATTTCAATTAATCAGACTACCTTAGAGTTTAGTCTCTGCTTAATGGGGGAACCTTTTTCCCCAGAGAGAGGGAGAGATTCAGACGAGCATGACTACTGATCCAGTTCATCTTTAGAGAATTTTCAGAAAGTAGGTCTCCCTTTAAACGATTCATCATAGACTCCACATCTTGACGGAAGTATATCTTCCTTTAATTGTACGTCTTGATGAATTTCAAATTTTTTGAAAATATGCGATCAACGGTCCGCCCAAGTGAAGAGTAAAATGCAATAAGCTAATAAAGGAGCTTAGTTCAGGCGAAATTCAAGTTTCTCAAGAAACTGATTTTCTTATATCTAAACTAGAGAAAATCATTAACTTTCCTAAACCATGTGTATACTATTTAAATGAAACTAAACTAATTGTAATACTAAAATCTGACAACCTATCAAGACCTATTTTTCTTACTAACTTTCCATATATTTTTTTTGTAATTTTCGGTTGTATTATTATTACTTACTGTTATTATTAGAATTTTAATCTGGATAATAGAGGACTCAGATTGGGCCATTTGGACTTTCATATTGAGCCCTCTTTTCAATTAGACATAAGCCCAACTCATTAAAGAACAAACTCAGCTCAAACTAAATCATGCTAAGCCAAGCCCAAGCTCACTTAAGATGTCAAAAACCCAAATAAGTAATCACCCTAAGCCGAGGTTCAACTTATCTCAAATTAATCCCTTACTTTTTTTTATTTATTACTAAAATCAAGCCCACTCGTATGACCGGATACATATGAGAAGAAAGAAACAGCAACGCCAACAATCGAGAACAACGCCACACAGCAGGGGGCACATTTTCCTCGAAACTGTGAATCTCAACTATATATTTTATTGCAATACATCAGATTCCCTTGACTATATTCTCTGCCAAATTGGGAACCTTTTCTGACCCAGAATGGGATTATTCAGACAAGTACGTCTGGTGATTTATGAGGAGCCTCCTCTTGTTTGAATTGTGAGCATTCTTGGTCAACCTCTGGAGGCTTGCAACTTCCCTGGTCCAGCATTTGTTCCCTGCCTTTCCCCCACAAAACACTATACAACCCTCCAACTAACAAAACCCCACCAAGAATACTGAAAGAAAGCCCACAATTTGGGAATAAATTCCACCAGATAAATTAAAATGTTTGAACTGATGAACTTGAATGAGAATGTTAGTACCTTCCAAAAGTGAGGGTCTCACATAGGAAAAATGCAGAAAAGGGAATTGTGATAATGAGAGCCAGTGGGGCGGACATGGCTAAGAAAACCGGTCCCCTTTTCTCAATGACCCAAGCTTGTAGATAGTACGTCAACCCAGTTACTACTATTCCCTGTTTGTTATATCATAGCAAACAAATCATTAGGATAAATAATCTATCGGGGTATGTATTGAGCAACTGAGAGAAAATATCATCTAACTCACGCAGTAAGCGACGGTGAGGAGGCCGAAGTTCCAACCCAATTTCCACTGAGAAAGGTCTCTCACTAGAGGAATAGCAATGACAAGACATTGGATTGAGCTCATGAAACATTGCAGCGTTGTGAGCATCAACTTCGAGGGGTAACTCTTTATTATCCGTCCCTAAAAAAAGCAAATGAGAGTCGTCAATCCAAAATCATTCTTTGTGCAATTGCAAGGTCCGTAACTAGGTCCTAATATAAGCAATGGGAACATGCAAAGCAGGTATCACTTGGGTATGCTTGATGAAGATGTTATGGAGTTTTTCTGTACCTGCAAAACAAGCCACAGAGCCCAGCAAAAATTGGAAGTGAGCATGAGCAAGCAACCCTTTACCCAAGTTATGCCTGAAGAAGGACGGGATGTGCTATGATGCTCATGAAGCACAAAATGATGGCACCAGAGTTTGATAGATGGACCTTTGTAAAAGGCCAAGGTCGCTGCTCCACCCAGGCACACAATGACACCTGCAAGCTTTGCCAACCCTGAGAGTGTCCTCAACCTTAAACTTTCCATCCTACAAAAACATTGGTTTAGAAATTTCCATGTGCAAAAGGCGTCACGGTCACATGGGTAAGATGTGTCATTTTTATATTGTTCGAACTCTTTAACCTAGTTGAGAATAAGGAAGCGAAAGAGAGAATGTGAAATTTTATGTATATTTTGATATCCATTGAAGAAGAATACATAAGCTTAATTACATGCTTTGTTAGATAACTATTCATAGATAATATCTTAATCAAGATATGTACAATAAAAGGGAGATATATGTGCAATATAAATGCAATCTTGATATATACGGATAATCGAAAGAAATATTATAATTATTACCGGCATAGGAATATATCTCATAAAAAGTGTTAAATATCTCTAAGATCTTCTCAAACACAAGGTCAGTTAAAACAAATCAACTTGAGTTTGAAAAATAATCCAAACAATGTGGCAGTCTCAAAATCTTTGGTTGTTGTGAGATGAGAGAATTGAAAAATGGATCCGAGGTATGGTGGTGCGTGGTGGCTTGTGTGATGGTTCCAACCTTACATTGACAATGGGCTTTTAGTACGTCGCTCATTTGATGGCGGCAAGTTTGGTGGTGGTGTTGAGATGAGAAGTGAAAAGTCGAGAATTGGAGGCCAACAACATGCATCCTTTGTGATTAACTTTGCTGTTGAGACCGAGCAACGTGCGTGAATAGCATGCGTGCGACTTTGCTGTCGGAATAGTATACGAACAAACGAGGCCAATAAGGCTGTTATGGTTATAGCAAGCGGAATAAGCTACGTTTTTTTTTTGAGCGAAAGTTACTGTGCGAAGACATATATTCACGTTCTTGAAAAGTACTTCTATGAAAAAGAAAAAACTTGGCATGACAACTCGTCATGGACATCATAACACAGCCATCATGTTGCGTGGTTAGACACGAATGAGGCACTTTGATGAACACCGTCCAGGATGGATTCATTTGACTAAGGGGTGCATTGAGTGCACATGTTGCCACAAGAAATGAAAGGGGGCTCTGCAATTAAGAATAACGAAGCGGAAGAGAGAAAATGTGACATTTTCTGTATGTTTCGATATCGATTAAAAAATAATACATCAAGCTATTTATGTGCTTTATTAGAGAATTATTGTAAGGTAATATCTCAATCAGATATACGTAATATGTGCAATTTTAAGAGGTATGGATAATATTTAGAAATATCAGAATTATCTCTACCACAATAAAATATTCTAAAGAAAATGCTAAATCTCTCACGAACCTTACGTTTCATGCCCTTCCAAAATCTAACATATACAATTGTTGCTTGGACGAGAAACAAAACAATCATTCCTTTTCAAGTATGAACCTTATTGGCATTGCCAAGATATGACACAGGTGATAGGCATCGTGGGAGGGGATTTTCAAGGGCCCAACTTTAAAACATTGACGATAAGAAGACGAAGGGCTTTGGTGCTGCACTCATCGCTAAGCCAATTAATGAAACTGTTGCTCCATTGAGGACCTCCTCAGACAGAGACTCTACCCAAATGGAGTGACACATCATTGATTAGACTGCATGAAAAGACTTGAATGCTATGCCATTATGGCAAAGCAATAATCGGAACCAAGGGATTCCAGTAGTAAGCGCAAACTATGCCATTATGGCAAAGCAATAAATTGAACCAAGGGATTACCGTAGTAAGCCCAAATGGGTCGACGAGATAGTGGTGAGGGATCTAATCAAGATAAAGAGAAATGTCGAGCTTCATTATTGCTTTACACAATTCCCATACCTGATCACTTGGTGTGAAGATAAAGGAGAGTTTACATGAATCCAGAGTTTTAGTTCCCATGAGCTTGTATTGCAGTTCACTAGCAAGATTTCATGCATGCACATACATGAAAATGTCAAGTATTTTACAATCTATTGACAAAATTGTTTGTAAAGTGACTTGCTAGACTCTAAGAAATGATAAAGTTTCTCGCAAAGCGTTTTTTTCTCTCTAAAAAAAGTAGAGCAAACCTAGGTCATGTTCCATTAACAAAAGCTGAGGTATTACTTTGCAACAGTATCTCTCCCTGTGTGAAGGGGAAAAAGGCCTTAAAAGTGGTTTGAGTTGTTTCGAGTCTCTTTCACATCAGATAAGTCCTTGAGGAAGTAATAAGGAGCGTAAAGAAGTTTGATTCATGGCCGAATGCATGCGATAATCTACCAAGCCAAACACAAAGTCCATTCAATCTAAGCTATATTCTCTCTCTCTCTCTCTCTCTCACACACACACACACACACACTCATGCGCGTGCATACAAACAAACACGTACCACATATATTTTATTGGTAGTTTGAGCCCATGAATAGCTGTGAAAGATATAGTCTATTTCTCATGTAATTGAGGAATGTAACAGAAATGTGCAAGATATTGATTATAATAAAATCCACTAATTCAAATGTGAATCATAATAAAACCTTGTGTCAGGATTTCTCTCTTGTTTTTTACTCTTCACTTTGTTGTGCTTGTGTGCCTAATCCTAAAGTAACAAATTTACCAATAAGTGGCATGATAAGTAAGAATAGCAAAAAGACATACTATCTGAGGAAATGGAAGATGACTCAATTCACCTGGAAGTGGAAGCAATGCATGCTAAATCATGTTGACTTTTCCCACCAGATGGTACAATTTGTCATGCAGATAGACAGGCATCATCGGTTCATTTTTCGCATACTCTATGATTGCTCAATCGAACCACAGAAAGAAGTCGCTTAATGTGTACGTGAACCGCCATAAACGAACTACACAGCGAACTTTAACTTCAAGACAGCTCACTGATACATTCTTATTCTTAATAAGTTGCGCAACTATTGATTGAACCTGATTTCGAGATTCATAATGATCGATTCTAATCTAAGAGGTATACACTATTCATACACCTTGAGTTGATTTGTCTGCCCACAAACATATAAAACACGAGTTAGTACATCCTATATTTCACGCTGGAGTTATCAGAGATTTAAGTTCGAGCTATAATTGAGCTACTCAAACTGAGATATTCATGCGCGAGCTAGTTGGCTCAAGCTAGATCATGTCAAATATTTCACTCTTTAAGTTCAACTCAGGAACTTTAGGCCAAAACTCCAATATAAGTTTGCAAGAGATCATTCCTCTCTTGCTTTTTCATTAACTAATTATAATAATATTTCCTTGGTGTCTTCTCTCATCCCTCAAAAACATCAAAAGGATAAAGGGAAGAAAAAAAAGAAAAGGGAAAGAAGAGGCTTCGTAAGTATTATGGTCATCTTATTCGTACCTCAGTTGTACAAGAATAAATAAAGCTCAAAAAGTAAAAGCTCACCTGAGCAAAACTGCCAAGAAGAAGGTTATGACAGGCGTACAGTTTGTCGTTGCAGCAGCCAAAGTTGCTGATGTGTAGACCAGAGCCACACCATAGATGTCCAAGGTCGCTGTGATCCTAAAAATCCCGAGAAAACTCTAACTAACTCACTATGATTAATCTTTTCTTTTGTGGTGCATTGTATTGTGGATTATTACGTTCTAAAGTCAATCAAACAGAGACTCGCAATACTCACCCCAATAAGGATATTAGAAATATCTTGCAGAGAGTCGCTATTGATAACGCAGGAGCGGTTCTCCTGGGATCAAGAAACCAAATCAAGAAATTAGCCAATATCTTGGGTAATGAATTTTAGCCATTATAAGCTTTCGTATCAATGGGAATAAAAGACAATGAGATGTGACAAAGAAGAGAAAAGAGTTTGCAGCTTTTTTCTTTACCTTTCGAAATAGAAGGCAAAAGGGGCCAAGAAAATCGTAGCAGCGGCCTGTCTATAGAAGAAGAAGACGAAGTTGTTCATGCCGCAGTCGAAGGCAGCTTTCGAGAGCAAGAACATGCCTGCATAGATTGCTTGGACAAGCACAACCACCGCATAAGGTTTCTTGGTGTCCATTTCCATCATCTTCATGAAATACTTGCACCAGAGATCGGAGGTTCTTCCTATGTTTGATGGATTATGCTATATGCTTTTGTGATGCTTTCTTTTTCTTTGTTGCTTTCAAGCTCTATCTTATCATAAGGATGTTCAGAGCATTTATAAGTCCAACATGGTGGACATCAAAACAAATATGTCGCGACCTCTCCGAATGAATTGCTAAGCCTATACTTATCTTGGGCTCTCCCAAACCCATTGTCGCGGCCTTCTTGAAGGTACACCACTTATTACTGGGCTAATGGATTACTAAGTTTGACTTAATTCGAGCTCTCCCAAGCTCAAATCAAAATGTTATTATCATGCAATATTGATTTTGTTTGAAATCGCTACTAATCTATTTACGGTACTCATGTAAAGTACTGGTAGTTGTACTTTACTCCTATTAATTAGAGATTGTGGGTACAAGGACTTGTTTATGTTAGATTATTCTAACACCCTTTTCATAGCTTTATTTTATTTTTATTTTTAAAAAAATGTGTGGCAAGCAATTTGAATTTTTCCTACTTTTTACATGCAAAATGCTGGAATGCAATGAATATAATGCAAACCTAAGTCTAAATGCAACTATATTAATATGTCATGCAATATGCAGTTCTAATTTAAATTAACCTAAGACATGCAGTTATTTAAGTGATGTGCGAGAATTTTTGTTTGTTTATTTAAATTCGAAATCATTAAATGTCTAAAAAAATCTAACCTGAGTTAAAGAATTTTTTTAGTCTTTTTATCAAAATTCAGAACTGAATAATTCAATAATAATGTGCATTTTAATCTAACATGTTATGCATTATATAACCCTATCTCTTTAGTTTTGAAGATGTAATTTCTTAATTGATGTACTATGCAATATGCGCATGACGTAATAGAACTATATGAAATGCATATATTCTTTTATAAGAAATTATAAATTAAAAGAAAAATCAAACATGTAATCTTACCTTATCTTAAGAAAATGGACCTTTTTTGGTATGCTTCTAGGATTCTGTTTAAATCAAAGAAGATTTCAAATGAAATAAAATTCACGCAAGATTCTCATGAAAAGATTGCGATATCTAAAAAAATAATCCTTCATATCACGTCTTAAATTAATGGACTATCGCAATCTTGATAGAATCGTCACTGACTTGAATTCAAATTCGAAAATAACCAAAAAAATGATCTACCGTCTCACAGATCAAATTAATGATTACATTAGATTTAGTCAATAAAATCCTATCGGATGATGCCTAAAATGCTCAAGAGACACTAGTCCAAGTTAGGAAAATATATCGAATTCAAGATTGGGTTAGATAATTACCTAATTTGAACGTGTAACCCTCTAATTAGATCGGGGGATGAAATTCGCAAGAATGGTGGCAAGGATGCCGCCAATGGCACATGTCATGTCAACGACGACTTGATATGGCTAGACTGTGTGCCGTGATTTCTGTGTGGTCCCTTGAAGGACTCGTGGTGGTGTGCTGCGATGCTTGATTCACGTCGTAGGATACGAAAACCTGTGAAAATTGAAATGAAAGAAACCTCCCGAATTGTAGGGAGATAACCAACGGTACTTGACTCGGGGAGCAAATCGGCAATGTAGGAAGTAGCCTTGTGATAGTGTTGCAAGAGCAATAAAAAGGTCAACCTTCTTGACTTCAATCTTTATCACACAGGTACCTCTCATGCACATAGTGAATTTCACTCCTTGTATTTACCTTCTGCCTATAATACCTTTATTTGGCCATGTCTATCCGTTTGTCTTCAGCTGTGGACTCCTTGCACAATTGTTGGCTAAATACGTCCACGAATCTGCATCAAATATGAATCGTGGGGTTGCTGAAGTTGTCGGCTTTGCTTTGGAAATCCATGGATCTGGAACAAGAAGCTGATGTGACGTCACTTTGACTCGTCGAATGGGCGGCTAGACCGTCGACTGATGAAACTTGCCCACTAGTGTTGCGATTGGCGGTAGCGCTTGGAACAGTAACAAGCGTGAGACAGCGGTAAGGCTTATAGCATGAGCCAAAACCATAGAGAAAGAACACCACCCGGTCGCCTTTGACTTCCCTTCCTCTTGCTCTCTCGCTGCTTCTTTTTCTTTTCTTTCACCATGCGTGAGATTTTTTTGCTGACCTCCCCCTCTTTCTTTTTGATTGCCCTGAAAGAAAGCCCTCTCCCTTTTTCTTGTGACTCTTAGATGCTTTATAGGAGGGAGTTCCAGGCTATTCGATCAATCTTTGGAAGATTTGACTGAGTATATACATTTTTCCTTGCTTATTCACATGCCATATATATGCAGATTTCCTTGTATTAGAATAATTAAGAAAGATCCACCAATTTTTCTCATTGCTTCCCCCTTTACCCTGAATTGCAGCTCTATACACTTTTTCAGGTGCATATTTCTTTATATAAGGTGAAGTTGGTCTTCCATGAATGCACCAAAATTTTCATTCTTTCCCGCTTTTGCATATCTTCATAATATTGACCGAATTTTCTGAAGTGTGCATAAAATCGATGCACATATTCCCCCAAAGATTGTTTCCGACTGTTCATTATGTGACCAGAATTTAGGTGTCAACACTTGTCATGCTTCACACCCGAGCACGCAACAGTCCCCGAAGATGGTCCTCGCTGGTCGAAGAATTCGCGACAATCCCAGGAGTTATTGTTGACCAAATAATAATTAATTAAAATAAATATATATAATTAATCACGGCGGAAGTAGTAAATCAATCCCAAACAAAACTCAGGGTATTGAAAAATTCCTCAAATCAATTAAATTGGTTCAATGTTTACAAAAACCTATAAGGAGTTCAAACTCAAATATTTATTCAATTAAAACTATAAAATGGAAGAATCCCATGTCTTTCAAAAGTACTACTAATCTAGTACGACGATAGAAATCAACTATCCAACATCAGTGGGTGCCTCCAGCTGCACCTAGCCCTCGTAGAGGAACTCCATGGTTTGGAACTATAAAAATGGTTTAAACAACAGATGAGATAAACTCAGTTAATTTACGCCCTAATTCGAAACTAGGAAGACACTCACTCTAGGGTCTATATCTACTTAATTAATCTAATTCTTGTGACACACGGGCTTCTAGGCCTATTTTCAACGTCAACTTGCCAGTCCTCACTCCACACATGCCCCTAATCAGTTAATCAATCACAATCAATATAATTAAATAGCAATCACATCTCAATAACTCGACCAACCACAAATCAATCACAATCATTTGTGCAATCGGGAATATTAAATAATTAAACCCAATAAGGCATAGTCAATTTTAGGGTAAATCTCTCAAAATTTCTAAAAGTCAATCGCTTGGGCCTGCCAATTAGGGATTCACCCGGGTTCCTATTTCGAGTCTAGAATCTCCCATTCGATAAACTGTGGGTGTCATCACCTTAATTGATAGCCATTTGGCCAACCACACAATTTCTGTAATTTTTACTAAACTATCGTAAAATACCTAAAATTAAATAATTCACCCCTAATTAAGCAAAAGCTAACTTAATTGCTCAAATTGTCAATTATATCTCACTCAGCTAATTTTCAAATTAACTATAGCCATTAACTTTCCCTTTTCCCCCTAAATTTTCCAATTTACCATTTTGCCCCTAAAACCTTAATTGGACCAAAATTAATAATTCACGTCTAAAATTATAATATTTATAATTTAACTCCCATGAGCTAATAATTGAATTAACAAAGCCAATAAATAACCAATTCGCCTCCTAATTATCCAATTTTGCCAATTTGCCCCAATTTGCCCTAACTAGGCTATAATTGGCCAAAATTAGCAAATTATCTCCAAACTCTCAAAATCGCTAATTTAATTCTCACTAACTAACCAAGGTAGCTAATACAAATTAATTGTCAATACGCCCTCTAAATATTCAATTTTGCTAATTTACCTCAAATTGGCCAAAATTACCAAATCGCCTCTAATTCGCCCAAAAGTCACCGAATTGCGCCAAATCACCAAATCGCCAAATCGACAAGCAAATCAGTCCAAACAAGCCAATAATTATCTACTAGGGCAAATGATTGCTCAAATCAAGGATTAGGAGGTATACTCATAGTTATTCCAAGTTTCTAGGCCCAAATAATGGCGACAGTACACGATGAGTCGATTTAATCCACTTAATTCCAAGTTTCTAGGCCCAAAATTTTCACGGCACGACTTGACGCGATGATGGCTCCATTTTTGGCGAATTCCAACTGCGAGCTGGTTCTAACTCTAGTTAGCTGATCGTGCACTCCGACGAGGAGATAGAGGCATTTGGACGGCTTGATATAGGGACCAACATGATTGTTCGTGGCTGGAGACGGCAAGTTGAGGTGTTCGGGCTGGATAAACAGGCAAGGTCCTTGGGTGATGGCTTGTCGCGTCGATGAGCCATAGCAACGAGCTACTGCGTTCGTGGCCCCCGGTCCAACGAATAGGGACGATATGAGTTTAGGGCTTCACACGGCACAATGACGTCCACAAACGGCACGGTGGTGGTTTCCGGTGATTCAGATGAAGTTTCCCGAGCTGAGTTGGCAAGTTTCTAGTCCACGACGTCAAGGGAGGAGAGGGTGGCAACGACCAAAGACGTCTAGGGTTTCTGCAGGGGCATGCTCGTGCGAGGGAAGAAGAAGATAGAGGAAAGAGACGTCGAGCTAGGCCGGGTCGGGCCAATGCATGCTGGGCCCAACGCGTGGGCTTGAGTCAACGTGGTAAGGGAGAGTTGACTGGCGTGCTGGTGCGGTTTGAAGGGAAAATGGGCCAGGAGAATAATGAAGAAGATGGAAAAAGAGTTGGGCCGGCCCACCTGTAAGAGAGAATGAAGAAATAAGGAAATAGGAAGAAAAGAAAGAAAATAAGGAAAAAGAAGGAAAAAAGGAAAATAAAAATAAAAATAGGGGAACATCTGAAATTAGGGAAGACAAATTTAATACTTTGCCCTAAGTTCAAATTTAATTCTTCCAAGCCAAATTGAATACAAATTTCTCCAAATTCAATTTTCCAAAAATACTAAAAAACGAGCCGTCACAACACCCATACAAATTCTCAATTTAGGTCAAATTATTAAACATGCAAGATCATTCTAAATTAGGAGTTGCCACTAATCTTTTCTTTTGTGTGAGTTGATTAGAAATTCAAGTAAAACATATTTTATGAACCATAGATTATGAGTATGAGGACTTGATTACACTAGATTACTCTAATGCCCTTTTGATACATATTTTTTATTTAAAAAATGTTTGTAAGACAATATTGGATTCAGTTTAATTATATCCACTAACATACAAAGTGTTCAATGTTATCTAGTATGCAACCTAGTGTAAATATGCAACGTTATTTAGAATGCCTTAAGTTATTGATATGCAATATTTTTTTTTAATTGTTTTGGAACAAGCAAATAAATCACATCAAATCATTCAGATTCATTGAACCAATTCTAATATGGAAATAACATCTAAATTCGCTAGAAAATTTCGCGAATAAAATTGATAAATTGATCTTAAGTCTTAAAGATCAAAATATCAACTTTAAAGTTTCTCGTGCAATTAATTATTCCATCTAAATTCTTATAGATAGAATAAAAAATTGATGTGCGGTTGCGAATTATGAAATAAATTCTAATAAGTAATGCCTAAAAAAGCCAAGATTCACATTAGCCCAAACTAGAAATAATATCAAAATCTTAGTTGTGACAGGTAATTACCTAATTTGAATAAGTGACATCCGAATTAGATCAAATGACCGAATTCACGAATGGTGGATTTAGCTAGACTTCCATTTGAATGATGGATTAATAGCGGCAATGAAGATGTAAATTGGTGAAGTGCCAACGCTATGAGTTTGCTTGATCAGTCGAGAGGATGCAACGATCCGTCGATGCTCCTAGGCATGCGATGAAGCTTGCGGAATCTTCAAGGGAGGTCACCAAAAGACTAAGATTTGCATGGGATCAGTCCCTCTCTCTGTATGTGTGCTTCCAAGAAGTTGAGGCGCCACAATTAATGATCCAAGAACAACGTCATCTCTTTTTCTTCTCTCTCTCAATTTTTCTATTCGTGTGTCCGAAAGAGTCCCCCCTTTTATAGTATATGGAGATCAAATTTTGGTTAAGGAAAAGAAACATATTCTTTGATTTTTTCTCGATCAAGCGAGATTGATTTTTATTTCTTCCCCTGTTTTTTTAGATTCTCTTTCTAAGATCAAACATCTTCGCCAATTTCTTGTCGAATATATGTCATTGGATCTCTTTCTCCCAAAATCCACATGTAATCAAATCATAAATTTCTCATATCTTACTCCCCACATATTTCGTAATCTTGACTGAATTTTCTAAATAATCCACAATATTGATGCACATATTTCCCCAAAGATTATTTCCAATTGATCGAAATTTAGGTGTCAACACTATCTTAATCTCTAATTCAAACCAAGATTTTATCTTAACCATGGATAATATCTTGGAGTGCAAATTCTAACAAAAACTATCTTAATTTATCTATTAGTAAAGTTAAAACTAAAATTTCATGAGAGATTCCCCAATCTTAAAGATTTTAAATCTAATTCTGTTCTAAACTAGGACTTAAAATCTTTTTTTTTCAAACGATGAAAAAAATGTTATTTTAAAGTTATATATAATTAAAGATAATGTTTATGTCAACAAATCAATATATCCACAATTGAATCCACAACAGTTAAATCAATCAATATATTAAAAAATTAGTGCAATCTATTCACATTTGGCAATTGATAAAATCAGGAATTGTATCTCGAGCATCATATCAGATTAGCAAAATTTTCATGTAGTCCTGAGTCGTATCTCAGGCATGACATCAGACTATTAACTAATGTACATTGTAAATTAGGAAAGTTTCTAATCTAAGGATACTTGAAAAAAACCTTAAGGTTATGTATCAATACTGGCTCGCTCAAGTTAGATGATATGCTATATTTTAGGTAAAAAAATTCAAATTAGATATATAATTCATAGACTAGCTTCTAATTTAGGACTCAACGGACGGTTTGGAATTGACTCGGGATCGCAAGTATTGCTCGCCTCAGTAGAGACTCGTAGATTGGATGCTCACAACCAAGTAAAAAAAATCAAATTTAACGCAGTGCTGGTCGGACTTGACGTAGCCTGGTTTGCTGCACAAATAAGTGAAAGGAGGCTTGTGTGGTGAGAATTGGAGGCTGCTTTTGCACGCACCTTTCAAATAATTGAAAGGATCAAAGATCCCCATTTAAGTGACTTCAAGTCATTTAAAGTTTCTTGAGAATTCAAATTACTACCAATTTATGTTCTTTAACTAATTAGAGAAGTCAAACAAGTAAAGGCTGTTTAGGGGCTTGATAATCATCACGTGTATTTCATTTGGAATGGGTTCATTATTTGATTTACAAGTAAAGCCCACGTGAATCTCTTATGAAAAGATTTCTTGGACAAAAACTAGTTAGCATGTTTGGAGGAAGAGGAGAATATATCTTTGTGATGAGGATGATAAGTAGAGTGCATTAGGTGTATTTAGAAGTCTTGAATAGAAACAACACAAGTTAAGAGTTGTCTTGTGAATAGTGAATAGTGAATAGTGAATAGACAAGAATCGTGAATAGTAATTGGATCATCAAAATATAGTAAAATCGCATAAATTTAGCTTTTTCTTACGTATAGAAATCAACTAATAAGAAAACCAGAGCATGCGCCGCTAGTATAAATTATTTAAGCCATTTTTATTTTGAAGATTATAATTACCATCTTTCTCTAGATAAAGCAACTCGTGTAATTCTTCTTTTAACACCTGTGATTTATGCTGTAATTACTTAAAATGAAAATAATTAAGTTGCATGATCAACATAAACATGTAATGAACACTATTGTAGGGGCAATTCCGAAAAAAAAAAGCATGAACTTTAAATTGAATGAGAGATCTAGTCTCAACTTTTTTTGTCTCATAAAAAAACATAAACTTTAGGTCGAGTGACAATTCTTACTTCAACTTTTTTCTGTCTCATAAAAACACTAATTTTAGGTCACGTGACAATTCTAATCTCAACTTTTTTTTTATTTTGTAAAAAACCACAAACTTTCACATTTAACCCTTATCCAAAATATGACCCCTCGTTGACTCTGTTTAAAGCCATCCTTATTTTAGAAAAAAAATAGTTTAGTCATGAGTTTGATAAATCTCAACCATGATGTCTCTTGATAGGTAGTGGTTTATAACTTCATATTACGACAAAACCACAAAGTTTGACCGAAAAGATTTAATTTGAAGATCTTTTTTTACTCATTGGTAAAGTGTAGGAGACAATAAATTGCTTCAATATTATTCTTCAAGCTGTAACTTAGAGAAAAAGATAATAACTAATATTATAAGTCTAGCCAGCAAGTCTCGTGGATTTATTGCTGAGATGAAATAGTAATATTGGTCAATCGATTCTAAGTCAAGGGGTCTATATTTGA
Source organism: Melaleuca alternifolia (assembly GCA_019926035.1). Taxonomy (NCBI): domain Eukaryota; kingdom Viridiplantae; phylum Streptophyta; class Magnoliopsida; order Myrtales; family Myrtaceae; genus Melaleuca; species Melaleuca alternifolia. The sequence continues at coordinate 286,249 of JAGKPW010000110.1, read as the reverse complement.
ATTATAAGTAAAAGTTACTGATTTTTTACAAGATAGAAAAATTAGGGCTAAAATTGTCACTCGACCTAAAATTAGTGTTTTTTTATGAGATAAAAAAAGTTAAAGCAAGATTTGTCATTTGTCCTAGAATTTATGCTTTTCTTTTTTTTTTTGGAATTAGACCTGCTGTTATGTACGTTTGAATCGAGATCAATCCTGAGGTTTTAATGTTTCTTACGATCTTTTCAGCGGAACCAATATTCTGCTCCTAGAGAATTCAAGTCTCCGCTTATTACAAATGAATGCCTTTTAGAGGGAAAAAAAAATCGTATCAGATGGAAGGCAGAAGTTTCCTCCACTCCTCCGGATCTTTTCTTCATAAGAAACTCCTATCATGGGTGCAGAGATTCCTGTCCGAGCATAATCTTTGGAATTTGGGATGAGTGGGGAAAAAAGTTATTTGGGTTCACTTATAAAAGTGCGTGAAATATACAAGAATATAATGCTGATTTTCCTGTCGGATGTGATGGACAGCAAGTAGAAGATACCTAAATTTTGCCAATTGTGATGCGTTAAGTAGGAACTTACTCCCTTTCGACTACCTTGAATTATCTGTTTGCACACGTTAAGATCAGATATGCATTTCTTGCCATGATTGTCTAAAATTTCTACACTCTTCAAGTGACTCATTACAAAAAATTGTCATTTTTAAATGCATCGATTGTACTTGTGATATATATAAAGTGCGTCTAAGGCATTACGTTAAAAAGACTTTTTTTTTTGTTAGAATAAAGCAAATGATACGTAGATAAAGGTAGATTCAGCCTAGTTAGGCTCAAAGTAAGCATAGGTGGAATATTTCTCTCTCTTTCAACTCCAAAGGGCTAGCGAATTCTGTGAGGCTGTCTTTTCATACGAAAAGAAACAGCTTTCACTTTTTTTGATCTGCTGAGTGCTGATGTCTTGTCAACTTTTCTGATCATATTTTGGGGTCGAATGTCTCCATCAAAGAGAGTGGCTGTGGCTATATTTTGTCTTCAATGCCGATTCTCTCCAAATTTCTATATTAGACAAAACACGCACATATGTTGAAAATAATTGCATTTACCATAGGAGATAGAGTAAGTGTTATAAAATGTGGATTTATTAGGAAAGAGATTTAAGAAGCTGTAAAAAAGAAAGATGCGAATTTAATATTAGAAGATAGTATATTCAGGAAATTACTTGACAACTCTATTTTGACCTTCTTTGTTGATAGACCGGGCAGTGATAATATGGTTTGAAAAATAAACATGCATATTTCATCATTTTTGTCAAAGTTAGTTAAAAAAAGGTTTTGGCTTTAGCGTGAAAACAAATTATCATGAGTTTATGAAAATCAGATTTTATAGAAATATTGTATGATTCAATTGAATTCCTTCACACATATATGCTATCTAATGAGATTACAACAATATCACATAACTTTATGTCAATATGAAATACAAGCAATTGTATTTTAGGCATATAAATAATTTTTGATGGGCTATAAATTAATTGACTAAAGAAAAGATGTACAATAAGTTCAAAATTGAAGTAAAAATCATTCCATGCGATCAAACAAGCCTAGGTGAAGGGGACGACATAAGTCAAATGGGCATAACATTTTCTCATGTGAAACTCAATAAGTTTTATTAAACCTACTATCAATGCGTAAATTTTGAACATCCATAACATAACCAATATTTGGCATACATTGATATTGTTCAATTATCAATCCATTGTTTTTTTCCTTATACTTTCATGGGTTTCACAAATTTTCTTTTTCCTCTTATAAATATCCTCTATGCTTTACTCAATAAATATTGCACCCATTTCTATCTCAATTTGAATTTTTTTTCCATATTATATGAAATTTTTAAAAATTTAAATCTTAGAATTAATATCTTTCTCTTAACACACTATTTATACAATATGTTTATTAAATGTATTTTTATCATCTACCGGTTTTGTTATTTTGTAATAAAGTGATTTTGCTAAATATTTTAAAACGTCAATTTCTTAGATGCACGCAATCTTGTGGGCACTACTAGTTGATATTATACTAGATAATCACCGAATTAACCCAAATTTATCTTTTTTTGTTTACAGAATATTATTGCGTCCATTGCTAATGTGAAATATTTTTTACGCATCCAATGAAATGGTGGCCCGTGGGTGAATGATGTTATATAACGTAACACATAAAATTTGGTTATCCCCTTTAATCATTCATCGAATAAAGATTAGAGATCGATCCTGACCCCTTAACAAAAACATTAAAGTTACATCTAGCATAATGCATTCCGAAAATTTTGCATTTAAATACCAATAGCACTCAGACGTACTCATTACATCAAGCATGTTGCAGGGGCAAAAATGGATATGGTTAGGATTAAGGTCCGCTTTCATGATAGGCGCCAATCTCAAGTCATTAGTGCTCCACACGTGGATTATTTTCCAAGGTTTGACCATGAATTGAGGGTTTTGAAAGAGGAAGCTAGAGATCAAGATCTGGTTTGAATTTTAACAACCAAGAAAATTGAATATGTAAGATCACGATCAATCGGGCGAGTCAAGATGTTTAATGATGAGAAGAAAAAATCTGAAGTAGTGGGGATAGATAAGGCCAAGAACTTCAGTTTAAGCCTTTTGAGCATTTCCTTAAACCAACACTACAATCTTTTTTCAAAGTTTATTCTGATTGGGATTGTTCGAGTGGATATGAAGATCTCACAAAGAATCTGTCACTTAAACTAGTGGAACTAAAAATTTCTTATCTTATGTTCTTGATTCTTAACTTGTAAACCCAATGAAGATAAAATACTTGAATATTTTTTGCTGGGCCTCAGAGTGAAGATCATTTGTGTAAGCCCATAAAGAACCTACGTTACATTCAAAAAGACTTTTTCAATCGATCAACATGTATTCAATATGAATATTTCCTAAAACTTTGGCATAGATTATGAGAGAATTTTTTTATCCCCAATGGTTAAAAGCTAATTTCCCATGTCAATCGCCCCTTTGAGTGCCTTTGTGAGAAAGTCCCTTCTGATGAAGGTATTTTGGTTTGACACTCTAAACAAGCTCCTTATCAAAATCATTTTGTTACATATATCCATCTTGAGGAATTTGTTAATTAATGTGATTATCAAAATTGCTTGAATGAACGTTCAAGGTTTTCATGCTGTTGCATTTCCCCAATGGTTTGCCAATGCATTACTCAAGCCTTTAAGGTTTAAAAATATCTTTACTAAAATTTACCATCCATGTGGAATTTTCCTAGTTTCTGTTGGATTTGTGTCATAGCCGCGTTTCGGACTCGGTTCGCATTTACGGCCTCGGGGAAATTTCCTGGAAATTTCATAATTTCCTTTTAATTTTGCGAAATTTGTGAAAGGCTCTTGAATTACTGAAATTAGTGATTAAAGATTTTATTTGGGCCCAAAATGTCAAAATCTTGGTATTGGGAAATTTTAAGAAATTTAGAAAATTTTCCCAAATTTTTACGAATTTTTAAATTAAATTTCCAATTTTCGGAAATTAAAATATTATTATTTTAATTAAATTTCCGAACCGGCCAGCAAACTGACCGGCCCAACCGCATGAACTGGGCGATCTGACCGGGTCGGACAGGACGGCACGCGCCACGCACGCGCGCAGCTCTCCCCCTCTCTCCTTGTCTCTCCTTCTCTGCGACATTTCCTCGAACAGTTGATGTGCGCCCATCAACTGTTGCAACCGTCGCCTCAACGATCGCCTCGCCGCTGCCACCACCCACCTCTCGTCCTTGAGTGATGGCCGGAGTGATGTGGAGCCAATGGGGGACCTCCACGTTGCGCCGGCGAGCTGATTTTCAGCTCGCCCTCAACCACCCCACTCGGTTAAACCGAGCTTCCACTCCACTTTAGACCCACACCATTTTCAGTTCAGACCTCTTCAGCCCTCACCGTTGGTGCCATTGGAGAGCCTGCAACGCCCTCTGTTCCGCAACACCCACTGCCGCCTTCGGTTTGGCCGGAGCTATTGCCGGCAGCCCCCGAAAGAGGGCTTCACGGTTTGGTTTTTCTGGGTTTTCCAGAGAAAACCGCGACCTTCAAACGGTGAGATCTCTCAATCTCAAGCACTTGGGCTCAAACCGACCCCACCAATCGACTCCTAAGGGTCTCTAAACCTCGATTTTGACTCTTGATGGGTTCGATTTGGTCTAGGTTCGCGAGAGATCAGCTGGGTTTGAGACGAGTTCAAACCCTAGCTCACCGGAGCTCCAATCCGTCGCCGACGCCGTTACAGCCATCGCCGCCGCTCGCCGTGGGTGTCTTTCGACTTGCAACCACCTCGTGGGTGAGTCTAGCTGCTCCTTTTTCCTCGATTTGGTATGGAATCCTCAGATTTCAGCTTGAGAACCTTAACCCCTCTTTTGGAAACCCTAGAATCTGAGCTGTCGGCTTCGTGACCGGATTTCTCTCAGCTCCGACCACCCTAGCTCACGGCACCACCACCGTTCGACGCGCCAGAGGTACAGCTTTCAGTTCCGACCGGTCTCAAGCTTCGGTTTGGCCGGTGGAAGGAGAACGGCGGCCAAACCCGACGTGCCCCGACGACCTGACTCGCGACCCGAAAAGACAAAACGGGTCTGTGACTCGCCGGAGAAGACGACCGTCGCCGTCGCCGTCGCCGTCGCCGGAGATTAGTCAACGGGCTAAGCCGTTGGCCCAGCAACCCGGTCCAGCAAGACCAGGGACTAGCCCAGGCCAGGCAGCTTGGCCCAGCGAGCCAGACCCAGTCACGAGGCCCAGCAGTCGGCCCGGCCTAGCCTAGGCAGCCCGAGAGAGAAAGAAAAGAAAAGAAAGGAAAGAAAAGAAAAGAAAAGAAAAAAAAGAGAAAAAAAAGGAGAAAAGGAAGAAAAGAAAAGAAAAGGAAAGGCGGGCGAAAAAAAAGAGAGTTATTTTCTCTTGGTCGTCAGCAGGTGTCTGGTTCAGCAGAGTGGAAGCCAAGAGACTCACAAGTGAGTGGGCTCTAAACCTTTATTAAGCGCGTTTACTGCTTTAGTAGAAATTGGGTAGAATTGGCTAGAATGGCTAAAATTGTTAGGATTCCTAGAAATTGGGATTGAATAATTGATTGCTTGATTGATTGACTAATTGACTGATTGTTTGGCTGCATAGAATGGATGGATCGACCGGTGATAGCCTAGTGGTGACGTTCCTCGTTGAATGCGAGAGGCACCTTAGTACTATAGTTGGCATGTGGTGGTGCCGAGGGCACAAGCCCTTGAGAAAGTTGAAAAAGTTCAACTTGGGCGTGGCTGTGGATTAAGCACCTTGAGATGGTGACGGTGTCGGTATCGCACTTCATATTATTTTTGGGAGTTACTTAATTAAATTAGCAAATTAAATTAGTCTTGCAATTTATTTATTAAATTTCGATTATTAGATTATTAGCCTTGCAATTTATTTATTAAATTCGATTATTAGATTATTAGTTGTGTGGTTTAATCCGATCAATTACTCTCGGCGACCATGAGACAGGGAGTCTTCTGGATTAGACTAGTCGCGAGTACTATGCGCAGTATGATAGGATCTTGGAATGTGAGATGTTAAAGTCGGTTCCCTAGCTAGGATAGTCGGACATACTGTTTAGAGACTGAGAGTTGGGAGGGACATCCTAAGGACCCTAGGGTAGGGGTGTTCCTAATCTAGGGTTAGGGTTCGTTCACTGGGATACCAAGTATCTCACTCCACCGCCCCCACCATCCCAGGACCCTACTATAGACCCGGAGCAGGAACTCTTTGACTTGGAGAACCAGCTAGAGGAGGAGGACCCCCAGGAGGAGGAGCCGTTGGAGGAGGAGCCATTGGAGGAGGAGCCATTGGAGGAGGAGGACTGGGATCAGCAGGAGCTGGAGGTGGAACCTCTGGAAGAGGAGGACCAGGAGGAGGACTCGGAGCTGGAGGCTCCCTTTAGTTCGGATGAGGAGGCAGAAGACCTGGAGGAAGAGATAGGAATGGTCCCTGACCAACCTATCGATAGAGGGTGTGTGATTAATCAGAGGATGAAGGAGTCCGGGATAGTCATAGAGTCTCAGAGCTAGACCGAGTGGATTTGGAGCATCCCGAAGCAGACCTGGTTTCTACACCAGCATGTAGTGGAGTACATGGGGTTCCTAGAGACCAAGATGGACTACCTATCGGAGCGGTGCGAAGTACCTTGGGGAGGCTACGAGTCTGGTTACGATGATCCCGACTGGGGAGATGACTCAGAAGATGGGACTGTTATCGACCCGAAGCCTCTTAGCGTACGCGAGTGGTTAAAATTGGTTAGTGCACCGTAGGCTAGTCCACCCCTCTTACCCTTCCCCGCGACTTTTGATTGTACAGCTGAGCGGAGGCTTGAACCCTAGGACTTTTGATATTTCCCTCCTGGTCTGATCTCTTTTGTATTTTGGAATGATGTGGACCTGTTATGAAGTTGTTTGTAATGAAGTAATTTAAGGTTTCTATCTTAGTTCTTGTTCTTAATTCCTGTGATTGAGTATTGGAGTCGGAATTACGGCGGGAGTTGAAGTGAAATTGGATCCTGAAGGGATGGCTATGTCTCCGAAGAATCGGAGCGTGACAACTTGGTATCAGAGCAAGGTTGTAACCTAGGAAAGGTTAACCTTCTTTTGGAGTGATAAGGAGCAGTTGAGCTAGCAAGAACGACTAGATAGGACCCCAATGAATTAAGATTAAGTCTGATCATGAGGACAAGGATGCAAGACCGAGATTAGCTCAAGACCCCCACTTGACCTCTAGGATTGGTGTCAGCTAAAGGGAGCCTCTGGCTCCGAGTCCTCCTCTAGCTACTCCAGGTCCTCCTCCTCTAGAGGTTCAAGTTCCAGCTGATCCCAGTCCTCCTCCTCGTGCAGTTCCTCCTCCAACAGCTCCTCCTCCTGGGGGTTCTCCTTCTTTAATGGGTCCTCCAAGTTTGAGAGCTCCTCCTCCGGGTCCATAATTGGGTTCTGGGATGGTGGAGTGGTGGAGTGAGATACTTGGTATCTCAGTGAATAAACCCTAACCCTAGATTAGGAACACCCTTACCCTAGGGTCCCTATAACGTTCCTCCCAACTCTCGGTCTCTATGTGGAAGGCTAGCTATCCTTAACGGGGGATTACTTCTTATCACCTCACTTCAATCCCAATCTTGGCATTGCTGCTACCGTCTCCTGGCTAAACTACCCAGTGGGACTCCCTGGCTCACAGTTACTAAGAATAATCAATTGATACTAATGAAATAATTAAGGAATCTAATCGAATACTAAGTCAATACGCCCTATTCATTGAATAAGGTTGCCCCGCAACGAACTAACTAACTAGGTAATGCGATTAAACGATAATTAATGAAACAAAAATAAATAATTAAATTTGCTAATAATTAAATTGCAGGACTGTAATCATATTACAGCTAATAGTAAATAAATTGCATGGCTAGTAATTGAAACAACATAATTAATAAATAAATTGCAAGATTAATAATTAATTTACGAATTTATTAAATAAATTACGGAAATAAAATATTGGAAGGAACGATTAAATAGAGATAATAATTATGGGGTACGTGGCCATCCATGACGAACTCCCCCTCACTCAAACTTGTTTCGATATCGCACCAAAGTTGAATTTCTCAACTTTCGTAAGTTTTCGTGCCCTTGGCACTTCCATCAGGCCAATCGTTGGCCTTGATGCGCCACTAGCATCGAGCAAGGTCCCGTCACGAATTAATTCACATCAGTCAATCTAAACATTTTATCTGACTATCCAAGCAACCAATCGAGTGCTTGCTAACTCTGAATTTCTAGGAATCCTAGCAATTCTAGAAATTCTAGAAATTCTAATAATTTCTACTAAAGTAGTGAATGCGTCTAATAAAGGTTTAGAGCCCACTCACTTGTGAGTCTCTTGGCTTCCACCCTGTTGATCCAGACACCAACTGAAGGCCAAGAGAAAAATAACTCTTTTTTTTCTTCTTTTCTTTCTTTTCTCTTTTTTCTTTTCTTTTCTCCTTTTCTTTTCTTTTCTTTTTCCTTCTTTTTCTTTTCTTTTTCTCTTTTCTTTCTTTCTCGGCCCGCCTGGATCAGGTTGGGCTGACTTCCGAGTAGGGTTGTTGGGCCGAGCCCTCTGGGCCGGGCTGTTTGCCTGGCTGACTAGGCCTCCGGCGATGGCGACGGCGACTGCTCCGGCGAACCCCGAATAGACCCAGTTCAGTCTTTCGGGTCACGAGTAGGGTCGTCAGAAGCTCCTCGGGTTTTTGCGCCGTTCACCATCCTCCGGCAAAACCGAGACTCGAGGCTGGTCGGAATCGAAAGCTGGGTCGACGACGAGTCAAACGGCGGCAGTGGCGAGGGTTGAGGTGGTCGGAATTGCGAGAAAACCGGCCACGAAGTCGACTGCTCAGAATCTAGGGTTTTAGAAAAGGGGGTTAGGGCTTCGAGCTTCAATCCGTTGATTTCAGGCCAAAACGATCGAGGGGAGGTTGGGAGTTTTACTCACCGGACCAACGCGAGTCCAACGGTGCCAACGGCGTCGCATGGGAGTGGCTGGAACGGCGGCGGCAATAGCTAGGGTTCCGGTGAGCTAGGGTTTGAGCTTGTCTCCAACCTAGCCGATCTCTCGCGAACCTAGACCAAATCGAACCCAACAAGAGTCAAAATCGAGGTTTAAAGATCCTTAGGAGTCGATTGGTGGGGTCGGTTTGAGCCCAAGTGCTCGAGGTTGAGAGATCTCACCGGTTGAAAGTCGCGGGTTTTTTTTGGAAAACCTAGAAAAGCCGAACCGTGAAGCCCTCTTTCGGGGGCTACCGGTGATAGCTCCGGCGAAACCGAGGGCTGCGGTTGGTGGCGTTGTGAAGATGATGCTGCAGGCTTGCCAACGGCACCAAGGGCAAGACGAGAGGAGGTCTGAGCTGGAAATGGCGTTGGTCGAAAGTGGAGAGGGAGCTCGGTTTAAACCGCAGGGGAGTGGTTGGGGGCGAGCTGAAAATTAGCTCGCAGACGCCATGCGGCAGCCTCTGGTTGGCTGCTGGCTACCCCGGCCGTCCCCTCAGGTCAGGTGGTGGGTGGTGGCAGTGGCGAGGCGACTGTTGAGGCGACGGTTGCAACAGTTGATTGGTGCACATCAACTATTCGCCAAAATGCCGCAGAGAAGGAGAGAGCTACGCGCGTGCACGGCACGTGCCGTTCGGTCCGACCCAGTCCGACCGTTCGGTTCGCGTGGTTGGACTGGCTGGTTCTCTGGCCGGTTCGGAAAATTAATAAAATAATATTATGTTAATTTCCGAAAATTGAAAAATTGCTTTAGTAATTCATAAAAATTCGGGAAAAATTTCTAAAATTCACTAAAATTTCCCAACACCAAGATTATGACATTTTGGGCCCAAATAAAATTTTTAACAACTAATTTCAATAGTCCAAAAGCCTTTCACTATTTTCGCGAACCAAAAAGGAAATTATAAAATTTTTGGAAAATTTCCCAAGGCCATAATTACGAACACGGTCCAAAATGCGGCCGTTACAATTCTACCCCCTTAAGAAATTTCATCCCCGAAATTTGCTACACCTAAACCCTCAAATAGGTGGGGGTACTGGCGTCTCATTGTCTTCGCTTTCCCAGGTGGCACTCTCTGCATCATGGTGTTGCTAGACGACTTTAACTAGAGGAATGACCTTGTTCCTGAGCATATGCTCCTTTCGGTCTTTGATTCTAACTGGTCTCTCTACGTAAGAAACTTGATTATCAAGTTCAATGTCTTCATAGCTTAGTACATGCGAAGGATCCGGCTCATATTTTCTCAACATCGACACATGAAAGACATTGTGGATCTGATCCAGATTCAGCGGTAAGGCTAGGCGGTAAGCTGCCACTCCTATCTTTTCCAAAATCTTAAAGGGTCCCACATACCTGGGACTCAATTTTCCTTTCTCACCGAAGCGAGACGTTCCTCTCTTGGGTGATACCTTTAGGAAGACATGGTCTCCCTCTTGGAACTCTAATGGCCTACGTCTTCAGTCTGCGTAACTCTTCTGTCGACTCTGAGCTGTATTCAGCCTCTGCCTAATTATTTTAATTGCATCCTGTGACTGCTGTACCAACTCAGGCCCTAAGACCTCTCGCTCTCTCACTTCATTCCAACACACAGGAGTCCTACAAGCCCGTCCGTACAATGCTTCAAAAGGGGCCATTCCTATACTCTGTTGGAAGCTGTTGTTGTAAGCAAAATCGACTAGAGGCAGTCGATCCTCCCAACCTCCCTTAAAGTCCAAAACACATGCTCGTAGCATGTCTTTGAGGGTTTGAATAGTCCTCTCAGATTGTCCATCGGTCTGAGGGTGAAAAGCTGTATTGTACTGTAGTATGGTACCTAGTGCACCTTGAAGACTTTTCCAAAACGAGGCAGTGAATCTGGGGTCACGATCAGATGTGATAGTCATAGGCACTCCGTGGAGTCTGACTATTTGAGCCACATACAAATTTGCCAAGCGATCCAAGGGAAGAGTTTTGCGTACCGCTAGGAAATGGGCCGAGTTGGGTACACAGAGTATTGTGCCTTGACTTGCTGACAGGTCAAGCATTTGGCTACGAATCTCGCCACGTCAGCCTTCATCCCATTCCACCAATAGTGCGGCCTTAGGTTTTGATACATCTTCGTACTCCCCGGATGGACACTATAGTTGCTTCGGTGCGCCTCCGACAAAATTTCCTCCTTGAGCTCTTGATTGTTGGGTACACAGAGTCTCCCTTGGAAACTTAGAACTCCATCCTCCGAAACCTGGAAGTTAGGTTTCCTCTGCTCGTCCTCCGATTGAAGGATTTCTCGAAGGAAAGGGTCCGTGGTTTGCAACTCCATAACCCTAGTTTGGACTTGAGGCTCGATTCTTAGAGTGGCTATTAAACACGTGAGGTGACCAACTTCAAACTTAAACTCCGAGTTCCTTATCTTTTCTAGTAGTCGCCACTCCTTGACCATTAAGGAAGCTAGAGAGGACTTGCGGTTGAGGGCATCAGCCACGTGATTTGCTTTTCCCGGGTGGTACAGAATTTTACAATCATAGTCCTTTAATAGCTCTATCCATCTCCATTGTCTCATGTTTAGCTCCTTTTGAGAAAACAAATACTGGAGACTCTGGTGATCCGTGTAGATCGGAAACTTCTCCCCGCACAAGTAGTGCCTCCAAATCTTAAGTGCAAAGATCACCGCTGCTAACTCCAAGTCATGCGTTGGATAGTTCTGCTCATGCGGTTTCAACTGCCTTGACGCATAGGCTACTACTTGTCCATGCTGCATCAGCACACATCCCAGTCCCCGATAGGATGCGTCGCTATAGACTTCGTAACCACCTAGCCCCGACAGGATGGTCAGAACCGGTGCGGTGGTCAATTTCTCCTTCAGTCTTTGGAAACTCCTCTCGCACTTATCGATCCATTCAAACCTCGACTCCTTTTTCAATAAGCTCGTCAAAGGCAACGAAATACTTGAAAACTTCTCCTCGCATAAAGTGCGTGTCCTTGTAGTACTGACAGTACTATCCTTAGGTGCTGCTCGTGTTCCACCTGACCTTTCGAGTAGACTAGGATATCGTCAATAAACACAATGACGAATTTGTCCAAGTACTCCCTGAAGACCCTGTTCATTAGGTCCATGAACGCTGCCGGGGCGTTGGTCAGCCCGAATGGCATCACCGTGAACTCGTAGTGGCCATACCGAGTTCGGAAAGCACTCTTAGGGATGTCCTCCTTTTTAATCATCAGTTGATGATATCCAGTCCTTAGGTCGATCTTTGAGAAAACTTTTGCTCTTTGCAACTGGTCGAACAGATCATCAATTCTGTGGTAACGAGTGTATGTTTTTAACCATCACCTTGTTCAGCTGTCTGTAGTCAATGCACAACCTTAAGGATCCGTCCTTTTTCTTCACGAAGAGTACCGGCGCACCCCATGGTGATGCACTAGGGCGAATAAACCCTTTGTCAAGCAACTCTTGCATTTGCACCTTCAATTCCTTCAATTCAGAGAGTGACATTCGATAGGGTGCTTTTGAAATCAGTTTCGTCCCAGGGGGTACTTCAATTGTGAACTCGATTTCCCTCTCAGGAGGTAATCCAGGCAATTCTTCTGGGAGCACGTCGGGAAACTCTCGCACTACTGCGATCTCTCCTAACCTCGGTCCTTCAACTGACATGTCCATCACACTTGCTAGGTAGCCCTGACAACCATCTTCTAACAAACATGTTACTTCTAAGGAGAAAATAACTACAGTCGAAGGTTCCCCGTGACTCCTGACGAACTCGTAACTTGAGCCCTCTGGTGGACAAAATCTTATCACTTTCCTAGAGCAGTTTACCGTAGTCTTCTGTTTGGTCAACCAATCCATACCGATTATCACATCGTAATCATATATGTCTAACACAGCCAGATCAATCAACCCTTTCTCCCCGCTAATCACTACCTCGCACCCCTTACAGCCGTTAATAGATAACATGTTAACATGCAAAGGGGTGGAGATGTTAAGAATTACTGCTAAGGGTTTAACAGTCAACCCTACCAACTCCATAAAACGCTTAGCAACAAACGAGTGGGTAGCTCCCGTATCAAATAAAGCATAAGTAGGACAACGGTGTAGGGAGATGGTACATGTAATAACTCCTTTAGAATTTTGAGCTTCATTCCGAGTTACAACATAGACCCTCCCTTGAGCTGGGGGTCGATCCAAAAGGAGAGGAGGTGCCATCCCCGCTAGTTGTCCCACTTGCTGCTGCGGTTGCGCCCTGAACGTGTGTTGGGGGCAATCTCAAACCATGTGACCCAGTTGACCACAACCAAAGCATCCCTTAGTCCTTGTGTGGCAGGGACCTGCTTTGTGGGATTTCCCACACTAGCGACACCAAACCTCTTGACGGAACGGTGGTTTCTTAACCCCGCCACTCTTATTTGCTGAAAAGGGCTTTTTAGACCCTGACATCGGTTTCTTTCCTTATCGAAAGTTGCTGCTCCTATTGGCGAAGAACCGCAACCCAGATGCGGTTGCTATCTCATTGATGTCCTTTTCCACCATCAGAGTTTTGGTGTATACCTCCTTATAATCTAGTAGGTTGAAAGGTGCCAATTGCGTCTTGATTTCGGGCTTCAACCCTTCACGGAACCTCTTTGCCCTATCTACAGGATCCTCAACCAACTTCTTTCCGTACTTCGCTAGGGCGACATACTTCACCTCATATTCAACTACCGACATATTATTCTGGCGAAGTCTCTGAAATTCAGCCAATTTTGCATACCTAGCGGACTCCGAGAAGCACTCTTCATTGAAGTCCTCCACGAACGTATCTCAAATTGGTACCACACCTTTCGGGAAAATGATGCCTTTGGTAGTCCTCCATCAATAATTCGCGTTACCTTGCAATTGGTACGCCGCCAGAGTCACCCGATCCTCATCAGTACACTCCATCACCTCGAAGATCTTCTCTAACTCTAACAACCATTCAGTAGTTGTTTCAGGGTCTCCTATCCCAGTGAATGCTGGGGGTTTCAGTTTTAGGAACCGTCGGACTTGTTTTTGCTTCTTCCTTTCCCCATTTGCACCACCAGCGGCGGGGGCAGGAGTTGGGATCTCCACTTCACCTTCCCCGCCTCCTTCGGCGGGTCCTCGTGCCCCAACAACATTTTCGTTTCTCATTGCAGTTATGGCGGCGTTTACTGCGGCTGTTATAGCAGCCTCCTAGTTCCTAGCTTGCTGCTGAACCTCCTCTCGCAGGTCCTCGAGAGACCTTGCGAGTCCTTCGACACAGGGATCTCCTTGGGCGTTAGCTTCTCTAACCCCAAAGCGATCGATTGTTGCCCTTCTCCTTGGAGGTCTCCCGAGTCTAGCCATTCTACGGTCTCCTTATAATCAGCATTACAACGCTCTCGTCAGTCCTTGAGGATTTCAACAAGCGTTCATAGTAATGCACAAATTACAGCGGTGGTGTCGTCATAAAATAAATAAACACCCTCGAGGTAGGGCAATACATGATATCTAATCATACCACTATTAGGGTGCCGTACTCGCAAGGAACTAGTCATAGACGGTATTTCAAAGAGAAAGCGCACCCAATACCCGAATTAAACATGCGACGTTCGACCCCACGGGTCCACAGTCGATACCTCGTCAGGTCATCGACTAACGCGCGCTAGCGGCTACCCTTTTCCGGTACCGCGCACTTTTGCCAATCTGGCAGGGACTCGGCCTAACTCTACACTCTTAGAGAGGTTACCGTCACATCCCGTGTGACAACCCGGCCACGTGTCAACTGAGGCGCAGTCTCGTCACTTGGCGTCATGCCGCCTGCTTGCCTCGCTAAACCATAAAGTCAAAGTTCGGCTTTACTGCACACATTCTAGACCGTGCCAACTCAGCTAAACTAGACTATTAAGTCACTCATCTCATGTTCAACCTTGCTATACACGTCCCATACCGTGTCAACGCAGTTAAACATGAACTCAGTCCTCGGGGTCTCTAGTCAATGCTCAGTCTTGCTGAGCACGTCCCATACCATGCCAATGCGGCTAAACAGATGACACCAATCCTAAGGATCAAGTGGGGGTCTTGAGCTAATCTCGGTCTTGCTCCTCTGTCCTCGCGATTAGACTCATCCTTAAATCTCCACGACTGGGTCCTTCCCGAGTTTAAACCTTACTTCACTCTTTAGGGTCCTACCTAGTAGTTCCTACTAACCCAACTGCTCCTTATCACTCCAATGCATTAGCCTTTCCTAGGTTATAACCTTGCTCTGATACCAAGCTGTCACGCCCCGATTCTCGGACTCGTGACTATCTCCGATCTATACTTTCAGGATCCAATTCGATTCAACTTCCGACGTAACTTCCGTGTCTCCGTCATTAAATAAATCGAATCACAGTTACTAATAGATGAGGGATCAAGATAGAATCCGTAAAATACCTGTCACGTCCCGATTTCCTCGGGGTCGTAGCAATACTTCCAGGATCCAACTTTACTCCAAGATTTGCAAAAGAGTCTAGTTCTTAGTTAACTTGTTCCCCAGGTAGAACACTACATTCAGTTTTGATCAAGAAACTTACTTCCTATAGATACAAAAGATAGGTCAGGTCAAAATACAAAAAGGGAAGAGAACAGGAGAGACATAACAAAAGCCTAGAGTCACGGTCGCCGCACAGCTATACAATCAAAAGTCGCGGGAAGAAGAAAAGGGAGAGTACTAATCCTAAGTTGTATCCACCGGCTTGGGCCAATCTCGCACACACGAAGGCTTTGGGTTGTCCACGGTGCCATCCTCTGAGTCGTCTGCCCCGTCAGGGTCTTCGAAGCCGGACTCGTAGCCTCCCTGAGGTACCTTACACTTCTCAACCAATAACTCTAGTTCGGCCTCATGGAAGCCCGTGTACACGCAAATGTGCTGATGTGGGTACCAGATGTGCTTCGTGGTGCTCCAAATCCAACCTGTCGTGCTATGGAATTCTTGGATTAATCCATCTTCCTTTACTTCTATGTCTATGACATCACCCATGTCTCTAGGGGGAACGGGGGTTGCTGCCATGCCGTTCTCTTCGTCCTCTTCTTCTTCTTCATCCAAGTTGAAAGGGATATCCGGCTCCAGATCCCCCTCCTCCTGGTCCTCCTCTTCCTGAGGGTCCCATTCCAGTTCCAGCTCCAGCTGCTGCTCCCAGTCCTCCGGATCCAGAGGTTCCAGCTCCAGTGGATCCCAAGCTTCCTCCTCGTGAGGGTCCTCCTCCATAAGTACCTCCTCCTCTGGCTGGTCCTCCAAGTCTGATAGGCCCTGAACCGGGTCCATACGGGGGTCTTGGGATGGTGGGGTGGTGGAATGAGATACTTGGTATCCCAGTGAACGAACCCTAATCCTAAATTAGGAACACCCCTGCCCTAGGGTCCACAAATCGACCCTCCCAGCTCTCGGCTTCCATTGGCCTGTCAGTCGACCCTAGGCAAGCCTAGCCGTAAATCTCTCATCCCAAGGTCCCCAAGCTTCGCGCAGAACACTCATTACTAACCCAAATCGAAGAACTTCCCACCTATAAATTTCTAAGCTAAAGGTAGACTAACGAACGTCATAGGGGTCTAAATAATTTGCAGAGTGGGGCAGGTCTACTAACGAGGACCTAACTGCGATTATATGGAATTTATCCATGTATAACTGATTAAATAAATAGCGGCGCAAAATTCAAATACGCAATGTAATACTAGAATCGACTAATTAAGATAATGATTTAATGAAATTGAAAAGCAAAAAGGGCTGTTGACTAAATTAATCAAATGCTATGCGAAAGGGCATTTAATGATAAATGGCTAATTAAATTAAATTGTAAAAATAAATGAATTAAACATCTCTAAGATTTAAACAGAGTTGTCAAGCCGACACTCCTTTCTCCTCGAGGGGTCCCAACTCTAACCACGCTCGAGCGCAAGTAAACGTACGAGGGCATTTCTCAAGAAACGTTAGATGCCGATCCCTAGGTCGACACGGGTCGAACTAAAACCACCTAAGTGGTCAACAATTAACAATTGTCCAATACTACTAACCAATCTAATTAAACAATGAAATCGACGAGTAAACAAGGAATCCTAGCCATTTCTACTCGCCCTAGCCATTTCTACCCGTTTTCTACTAAAACAGTAAATGCGCCTAATAAAGGTTTAGAGTCCACTCACTTGTGAGTTTTCTTGGCTAAATTCCTCTTGCTGCACTCCTGGTTGAATCCAAGGAAAAATTAAATTTCCCCCCCCTTTTTTTTTCCTTTCTTCTCCTTTTTCTTCCTTTTTCTTTTCCTTTTTCTTTTCTTTTCTTCTCCTTTTTCTTCCTTTTTCTTTTCCTTTTTTTTCTTTTATTCTCCTTTTTCTTCCTTTTTATTTTCTTTTTATTTTCTTTTCTTCTCCTTTTTCCTTCTGGGCCGCGCGAGCTGGATTTGGGTCGGGTCGGCTGATTGGGCCTGGGCTGGTCGGCTGATTGGCCTGGCTGACTAGGCCGAGTCGGCTGGGCCGTTGACTGGGCCGGCTGACTGGACCGAGTCGGCTGGGCCGTTGACTGGGTCGGCTGACTGGGATGGGCTGCTAGGCTCGCGGCCTAGCCCGTCGGCTGTCTTCTGTCTCTAGTGATGGCGACGGCGACGGCGACGGCGACGGCGACGGTCGTCTTCTCCGGCGATCCCTAACTCCGGATCGTGAGTCGGGTCGAGAGGTCTTCTCGGGTTTGGCCGCCGTTCACCGTTCTCCGGCCAAATCGAAGCTCGAGACCGGCTGAATCTGAAAGTTGCTTCGCCGGCGAGTCGAATGGTGGTGGTGGCTTGAGCCGAGGTGGTCGGAGTTGAGAGAAATCCGGCTACAAGGTCGTCGGCTTTTTTTTAGGGTTTCCGAGAGGGTTCGGGGTTTCGAAGCTTCAATCCATGGATTCTAGATCAAACTGAGCGAATTAAACACCATGGACAACAACTAGAAGCTTCAAGGAATCGATTGGTACTAACCAATCGAGCTAAGGAGGTTGGGAAGGAGGAGAACTCACCGAGTCTTTGGCTGATTCTTCCCTTTGGTTTTCTGGAAAATTTTCCAGAAAACCCTAGCTGCGGTGCCTCCTGTCGAGGGCTGCCGGCGACGGTATAGGGCGAGTCGGAGCTCGCGGTCGGCGGCGTTGGATAGACGGCGTTGTAGGCTTCACAACGGCACCGACTGTAAGGCGAGAGGAGGTCTGAGCTCGGAGAAAACCGAGCTCAAAATGGGGAGGAAGCTCGGTTTATACCGAGCGAGGCAGGTGGGAGGCGAGCTGAAAATCAGCTCGCCGACGCCACGCGGCAGCCTCCCACTGGCTGCCGTCCCCTCCGCCGTCCCCTCTGGCCAGTCGGTGGGTGGCTGCAGGCTGGAATGACCGGTGAGGCGACCGGAGCAGTGGAATGCACAGTGCATTCCACCTGCTCGGCAGAATGCCGCAGAGAAGAGAGAGAAAAGAGAGGGGAGCGGCTCGCGCGTGTGCCGTCTGGTCCGACCCGGTCGGACCGGCGGTTCGCACAGTTGGGCCGGCCGGTTCGCTGGCCGGTTCGGAATTTTAAATTAAAATAATATATTTTAATTTCCGAAAATTGGAAAATTGCTTTAAAAATTCCTAAAAATTCAGAAAATTTCTGGAAAAATCCAATATTGCAGTTTTTGACATTTTGGGCCCAAATAAAATTTCCAACATAAATTTTCATTAAATTCAAAGCCTTTCACAATTTTCGCGAAATAAAAGGAAATTATAAAATTTCCCCGGAAAATTCCTATTTAGCCAAAATCGCGAACCGAACCCGAACGCGGTCATTACAATACCACCATTAAACATCAACTTCAAGTGATGTTCACATAATCCCTGATTACAAAAATCTAACCTGGAAGAAATTTCAAAAGCTTAGGGTGTTTTCCTCCGCACATATATACAATCAAAAGTCGCGGGTAAAGTGGATGGGTGTACTGCCCTATGGTGTAGGGAGCGAATCTAGGTATTCACGTAGGTTAAAGTAGGGTTTTGGATTGAGAATGGTCCCGTCTTCCGAGTCATATGCCCCGTCGGGGTCATCATGTCCAGACTCGTACCCTTCCCAAGGCACTCCACACTGCTCTGAATGGTAGCTCATCTCGCTTCCTGGGGGACCGGCGTGCTCCACTGTGTGCTGGTGAGAAATCTAGGTTTGCTGCGGGATGTTCCATATCCACTCCGTCTGCTCTTGGGTTTCCACGATCAGGCCGCTCTTAATTACCTCCCTATTTACCACGCACCCTCTATCAACAGGATGGTCGGGGGCTATCCCTATCTCTTCCTCCAGGTCTTCGACTTTTTCGTTCGAGCTAAAGGGAGTCTCCGGCTCCGAGTCCTCCTATAGCTACTCTAGGTCATCCTCCTCCAGAGGTTCCAGTTCCAGCTAATCCCAGTCCTCCTCCTCGTGTGGTTCCTCCTCCAATAGCTCCTCTTCCTGGGGGTCCTTCTCCTCTAATGGGTCCTCCAAGTATGAGAGCTCCTCCTCCAGGTCCATAATTAGGTCCTGGGATGGTGGGGTGGTGAAGTGAGATACTTGGTATCTCAGTGAATAAACCCTAACCCTAGATTAGGAACACCCCTACCCTAGGGTTCCTATAACGTCCCTCCCAACTCTCGGTCTCTAGGTGGAAGGCTAGCTATCCTTAACGGGGGATCACTTCTTATCATCTCACTTCAATCCTAATCTTGGCATTGCTGCTACCGTCTCCTGGCTAAACTACCCAGTAGGACTCCCCGGCTCACGGTTACTAAGAATAATCAACCGATACTAATGAAATAATTAAGGAATATAATCGAATACTAAGTCAATACACCCTATTCGTCGAATAAGGTTGCCCCGCAACGAACTAACTAACTAGGTAATGCGATAAAAAGATAATTAATGAAACGGAAATAAATAAATAAATTTGCTAATAATTAAATTGCAGGACTGTAATCATATTACAGATAATAGTTAATAAATTGTAAGGCTAGTAATTGAAACATCATAATTAATAAATAAATTGCAAGATTAATAATTAATTTACTAACTTATTAAATAAATTACGGAAATAAATATTGGAAGGAACGATTAAATAGAGATAACAATTATGGGGTATGTGGCCATCCACGAAGAACTACCCCTCACTCAAACTTGTTCCGATATCGCACCAAAGTTGAATATCTCAACTTTCGTAAATTTCCGTGCCCTCGGCACTTCCATCAGGCCAATCGTTGGCCCTGATGCACCACTCGCATCGAGCGAGGTCCCGTCACGAATTAATTCACGTCAGTCAATCTAAACATTTTATCTGACTATCCAAGCAACCAATCGAGTCCTTGCTAACCCTGAATTTCCAGGAATCCTAGCAATTCTAGCAATTCTAGAAATTCTAGAAATTCTAATAATTTCTACTAAAGCAGTGAATGCGCATAATAAAGGTTTAGAGCCTACTCACTTGTGAGTCTCTTGGCTTCCACCCTGCTGATCCATACACTTGCTGAAGGCCAAGAGAAAAATAACTCTTTTTTTTCTGTTCTTTCTTTTCTCTTTTCTTTTTTTTTTCTCATTTTCTTTTCTTTTCTTTTTCTTTCTTTTCCTTTTCTTTTTCTCTCTTTTTCTCTTTTCTTTCTTTCTCGGCCATCTTGGATCGGGTTGGGCCGACTTCTGGGTTGGGTTGCTGGGCTGAGCTCGCTGGGCCGGGCTGTCTGGCTGGCTGATTGGGCTCCGACGACGGCGACAGCTATGGTGACTGCTCCGGCAAACCCCAAACAAACCCGGTTCAGTCTTCCGGGTCACGAGTCGGGTCGTCAGAAGCTCCTCGGGTTTCTCCGCCGTTCACCGTCCTCTGGCCAAACAGAGACTTGAGGCTGGTCGGAATCGAAAGCAGCGTTGACAGCAAGTCAAAAGGCAGTGGTGGTGAGGGCTGAGGTGGTCGGAATTGCGAGAAATCCGGCCACGAAGTCGACGGCTCGGAATCTAGGGTTTTAGAAAAGGGTGTTAAGGTTTCGAGCTTCAATCCGTTGATTTTAGGCCAAAACGATCGAGGGGAGATTGGGGATTTTACTCACTGGACCAGCGCTAGTCCAATGGTGCCAATGGCGTTGCGTGGGAGTGGCTAGAACGGCGACGGCGATAGCTAGGGCTTCGGCGAGCTAGGGTTTGAGGTTGTCTCCAACCCAGCCGATCTCTTATGAACCTAGACCAAATCGAACCCAACAAGAGTCAAAATCGAGGTTTAGAGATCCTTAGGAGTCGATTGGTGGGGTTGGTTTGAGCCCAAGTGCTCGAGGTTGAGAGATCTCACCGGTTGAAGGTCGTGGGTTTTTCTGGAAAACCCAGAGAAACCGAACCATGAAGCCCTCTTTTGGGGGCTACCGGTGACAGCTCCGGCGAAACCTAGGGCAGCGGTTGGTGGCGTTGTGAAGACAACTCTGCAGGCTTCCCAACGGCACCAACGGCGAGACGAGATGAGGTTTGAGCTGGAAATGGCGTGGGTCAAAAGTGGAGAGGGAGCTCGGTTTAAACCGCAGGGGAGTGGTTGGGGGCGAGCTGAAAATCAGCTCGCCGACGCCATGCAGCAGCCTCCCGTTGGCTGCCGGCTACCCCGGCCGTCCCCTCAGGTCAGGTGGTGGGTGGTGGCAGCGGCGAGGCAACCGTTGAGGCGACGGTTGCAACAGTTGATTGGTACACATCAACTGTTCGACGAAATGCCGCAGAGAAGGAGAGAGAAGGAGAGAGCCGCGTGTGTGCATGGCGCATGCCCTGACCCAGTCGGAATGTCCGGTTCGCGCAGTTGGACTGGCTGGCCGGTTCAGAAAATTAATAAAATAATATTATTTAAATTTCCGAAAATTGGAAAATTGCTTTAATAATTCATAAAATGTCAGGAAAAATTTCTAAAATTCACTAAAATTTCCCAACACCAAGATTATGACATTTTGGGCCCAAATAAAATTTTTAACAACTAATTTCAATAGTCCAAAAGCCTTTCACTATTTTCGCGAACCAAAAAGGAAATTATAAAATTTTCGGAAAATTTCCCGAGGCCATAATTGCGAACATGGTCCAAAATGCGGCTGTTACAATACGTGCCCATCTAGCAATTGGTTAACGCCCTAGAAGTTCATTTTGAGAGGGTGGGCAACATTCCGTTTTTCGAAGAACTTTCTCTCTGTTGTTTCTCTCCTAGTGTAATTAAAAATACAAATATAATCAAAGCCACTCGATCTTGAGGATCCGTTCTACTATCACGGGGTCCATTTGGAAGGATGAAAAAGACGATATCGATGCACTTCAATACACTATCCAATTCAAATTTAGAACAAGTAAGATTAAAGCCTGCTAGCAGGGTAGGGTTTCCTCAAAATTGTGAATCTCAACTGTATATTTTTATTGCACTAATCAAACTTCCTTAACTACAATCTCTGCATAATTAGGAACACTTATTATCCCAGAAAGAGAGCTTCAGACTAGTATGTCTGGTGATTTATGAGAAGCCTCCTCTTGTTTGAATTGTGAGCATTCTTGGTCAACCTCAAGAGGCTTGCAACTTCCCTGGTCCAGCATTTGTTCCCTGCTTTTCCCCCACAAGACACTGTACAGTCCTCCAACTAGCAGAACCCCACCGAGAATACTGAAAGAAAGCCCACACATAAAGGGACATTAATCACAATTATTAATGAATTCCACCAGAAGAATAAAAAATTGCGAACTCATGAACTTGAATGAGAATGATCGTACCTTCCAAAAGTGAGGGTCTCACACAAGACAAATGCAGAAAAAAGAATTGTGATCGTAAGAGACAGTGGCGTGGACATGGCTAAGAAAACTGGCCCCCTTTTCTCGATGACCCAAGCTTGTAGATAGTAGGTCAACCCAGTTACCACTATTCCCTATTTGTCATGTCAAATAGCAAACAATTCATTAGGATAATTAATCTATTGCGATTATGTATAAAGCAACTGAGAGAAAAGATTAGTGAACTCACGCAATAAAGGACAGCGAGGAGGCGGACATTCCAACCCAATTCCCACTGAGAAGGGTCTCTCACCAGAGGAACGGCAATGACTAGAGATTGGATTGAGCTCATGAAACATTGAAGCATTGTGAGCATCAGCTTCGAGGGGTAACTCTTTATTATCCCTCCCTACACAAAATAAACCCCAATTAAATTTTTATGGATGCTCTTAGTAAAAGCATATGTCACTCATCAATACAAAGTCATTCTGTATGTAATTGCAAGGTTCATAATTAGGTCCCAATTTAGCATGCAAAGCGGATCTGTTGTATGTATGCTTGATGAAGATGATACGGAGTATTTTCTTTTCACCTGCAAAACAAGCCACAAAGCCCAGCAGAAATTGGATGTGAGCATGAGAAAGCAACCCTTGGCCCATATTATGCCCGAAGATGGATGGGGTGGGCTATTTATGTTGTGATGCCCATGAAGCACAAAATGATGGCACCAGAGTTTGATGTGTGGTCCCTTGTAAAAGGCCAAGGTTGCTGCTCCTCCCAGGCAAACAACGACGCCCGAAAGCTTTGCCAATCCAGAGGCTGTCCTCCATCTCAACGTTTCCATCCTACAAAAGAAACAGTATTTAAAATTGATATATAAAATTGATTTGTAAAATATAAATGGTAAATTTCCTATGAATATCTCTCTCTGAGAATATAGTGCACCTAGGTCACCTTCCATCAAGAATAGCGGAGGTATGACTTTGCAAGAGGCGTCTCTCTCTCTCTCCTTAAGGTCTCTCTCTCTAGAAGTGTGAAATAAATGCCTTAAAATTAGTTTGTATTGTTTTGAATCTTCTTTCACATCAGCTGTGTACTTGAGGAAGTAATGGAGGGCAAAGAATTTGGATTCGAGGTTGAACACCCGACTATAACTACCCAACAAGACCCAAAGACCATACATTTAAGCTACTCTCTCTCTAAAGGTGGTCTTATAAGTAAGAATGGCGGAAAAGACATAACATCTGAGGGTATGGAAGATGACGTATTCACCTTAAGCTGCAAGTAAGCATGCAAAGTAATGTTGAATTTACGGACAAACCGTACAAACTGTCACGCAGACGGTCATGCCTGATCGTGGTCAGTACATTTTTCACTAATTTTATGATTGCCCACTGGACCTACAAAAGGAAGTTCGCTTCATTTGTTTATTGGGTTGATTTGCCTACCTACGAATATATAAAACAAATTGGTACGCACTTTCGTGTATTTCATTCATTATCCATTTCTCTCAAAATTTTGATAATTTTGTTGATCATCTGTATTTTTAAGGATAATTTCCATTGTTAGAGATATTTTGAAAATTTTACTGATTATTAGTAGCTCTCGAGATTGCACATGCATTGCAATTATATCTCAATTTAATTGTGCATATTTTGATTGAGATATTATCTTGGAGTAGTTATCTAATAAAGTCTAGGCTGATGTATTCTTTATTAACATATACATCAAACTATACAAAAATTTCGCAACTCTATTTCCACTTTATTTTTCTCAATGTGGGGAAAGAAGATTATTCAATAGTATCATACTCAATATTATACTAATGACTCAGTAACATAAGAATAAGTAAAGCTCACTTGAGCAATAGTGCCAAGAAGAAGGTTATGGCAGGCAAACAGTTCGCCGTTGCAGCCGCCAAAGTTGCTGAGGTGTACACAAGGGCTATGCCATAGATGTCCAAGCTCGCGGTGATCCTGAAATTCTCAAGAAAGCACCAACTCACTCAATATATATTTCATTTGTGGAAAACGAAATAAAAACTTTCCCTTCTGGTGTATGACATGATTTTGTATATACTGCGGTTTTAAGTTAGTTAAAAAGTAATTCATGCTTACCCGAGTAAGGAAATTAGAAATATCTTGCAGCAAATCACGAACGATAAGGAGGGAGCGGTTTTCCTGAAATCAAGAAACCAAATGAAAAAAGTAGCCAAAATGTTGGATAATGAATTTTAGCCATCGTAAGCTTCGGCTCTATCAGGAATAGTAGACAATGAGATGTGAGAAAGACGAAGAAGAACATATTCTGCTAAGTAAGTGTCTTTACCATTCGAAATAGAAGGCAAGAGGGGCCAAGAAAATGGTGGCAGCGGCCTGTCTGTAGAAGACGAAGACAAAGTTGTTCATGCCACCATCGAACGCAGCTTTCGAGAGCAAGAACATGCCCGCATAGATAGCTTGGATAAGCACAACCACCAAATAAGGTTTCTTGCTGTCCATTTCCTTCATCTCGCTGAAGTACTTGTATAAGAAATCAGGTTTGATGGACTGTGCTATATGCTTCTGGGAAGCTTTCTTTTTCTCTGTTTCAAGGTTGTTCTGATCCTAAGGATCTTCAGAGCATTTATAAGTTCACGGTGACGGGCATTAGAGCAGATGAGATAGCAAGTCACGTGATATATTGGCATTATACCATGTGGCTTTATTTATGTGATAGAAATAAAGAAAAAATATGCTAGATGTGTCCAATTAGGTGAGATTTTTGAAATACTTCGTCAGCATCGTTGTCAGCATCGTGCAAAATATCGTATAAAGTACTTTTGTCAAAAAGAAAAGGCAATACAGTCGCATTTGTTGGGACAATTGCGTGGTAAGCATTGGAGGCTGCTTTGGTGGGGACACTTGCTGTTAGGAACAAAGATCCACAATTAAGCGACTGCAAGTGCTTTAAATTTTAGAGAAGTCAAGCTCATGGTATGCACAAGATTTTATTTTACTTTCTATTGCAAATTGCAAGTGTCGTATGTCCATTAAATAACTAAAGAAGTCAAACAAAAAAAGGGTATTGGCTGCATGATCACCATCATGTGTATTTAATTTGAAATGGGTTTATCTTTGAACTTACAAGCAAAGCCCACGTGAATCTCTTGCGAAAATATTTGTAGAACAAAAAATTAGTAATATGTTAAAAGGAGGAGGAAATCGTAGAGTGCGGTTAGCGAATTTAAAAATCTCAAATAGAAACTAGACTAACTAAGAGTTATCATTGTGTGAAATTATCAGGACAAGAACCGTGAACCGCAATCTCATACTTTAAGTATAGTAAAATACATAAATTTAGCATTTTCTGTCATTGACGTATATAAAAACCAAGTAAAGCTGCTTTTGTAAAATATATTTTAATATTGATGGTGTTTGCTACAATTGTTTCAAATCAAATGTGTACTAAAAAGGAGATAATAGTCATTCAATATATATATATGAAAATCACTCGAAAGGAAATAAATTATGAGATTTTACTAGTTGGAGGATTGTACAGTGTTTTGTGAGGGTTAAGTAAGTAATAAATGCTGGACCATCCATATTTCTCAAAATTACACGTAAACTATACGTATATTGCACGTGTATTGCATATGTATATCTCCATTTACTTATGCATATCTTAATTGAGATACTATCTTACAATGATTATATAATAAAGCTCATAAATAGATTGACGCATTCTTCTTCAATAAATATAGAATGATACTGAAAATTCCACATTTTCTCACTAAACAGAGCATGTACCAGCTGCATAATTTTTTTCTTACACATACGATCTCATCCACCTTTTATATGAGATTATATATACCATATTTATCCAGTCAATGGTGTATAAAGCCGCTTGTGCAATTCTTTTTTTAAACATTGATGGTGTTTGTTACAATTGCTCTAATAAAATGTGTATTAAAAAGGATATAAGTCACTCAATATATCACAAATATGTAATTATCACTGTTATATTAGTTCGAATTGAGATCAATCCTCAATTCTGAATTTTTCTTTCAATCTTATGATTGGAACCATTATTACATATCAATTTCGTTGCTAGACTATATAAATCTCTGCTCATCAAAACAAAGTGCTTTTCAAAGACAAAAATGTCATATCAGAAAATTTCATATTGTCATTGTTAGCTGGATTTTCATGGAGAGCACAACTTTTCTTGATTCCTCCTGAATATTTTTGCATAAGAAACTGATATACAACCATGAGTGCAGAGGCTCCTGTCCATGGATTTGTCACTTTGGAATTTGGGCAAAGTGGGGAAAAAAGTTGTTTGGAGTGCACTTACAGAAGTGCATGAAAGATAGACGAGTATTGTGTATGTTCAATTATGGATAAATGTGATTGAGAGAATTATTAGAAGGTAAAATAATTTATAAATGTTCATCACTAGAGTTTTAAAGGAAGCGCTAGGTAAGGATGTGATCAACAGCCACTGGGAGTTAGACTAAGGCGTGAACCCATTTAACCAATGAATTCTTAAATTCCTAGCCCATCCATTCATGGATTTCCCTTTGCTATTTACTCTATGATTATCAACCAACTAAGGCATGTCAGTTCGCATATTTCGAGATTACCTTTTTCGCATGGTACTATAACTATCTAGTAAGTTGACACTAAATGAGTAGAATACTCAATTATATGGAACACATTTTAAGAAAGATTTACTTTAAGTGTCTCCAGAGCACTAATGATGTAACTGATTAAGAAAATTTTGTCATTGTCTGTTACATTGGTTCTTCTTGTGATATGCATAACTAATGCTTTGAAAAAGGTCGGTATTAAGCATTTTTAACAAGTTTCTCTAGAGCAACAGTTAACAAAGTCATTTACTTAAAAAATGAGAGGTGTGTCCATAAAAGGTAAGATCCTTCGTCATCCCTGAGCTAAATAGGTAAGGCTTTAATATGGTCGACCGAGCCCATTTAAGATCAAAGTAAGCGAAGGTGGAATTCCTCCTCTCTTTCAACTCTATAAAGCAAGGTGCGAGGTCAGCTTTTCATGCAAAAAAAAAACGAACTTTGAATTTCTTGGATCTGCCGCTCATATCTCATCAACTTTACTCAACCCATTTGGGTTTTGAATAGCGTCATCGACTTTAACTGCATATAGAAGGACAAAAGACAATTATTGTGGCGATATTCTGTCTTCAAGGACGAATACCTTCTATTCTTTCTATTAGAAAAAAGAGCACAGTCGCACGCAAGTAGAAAATAATTGTCATTTATGTAGAAATAATTAAATTGTTTTAAGATGAAGTATGTGAATTCAAATTAGAAATTACTATCATTCAGGAAACTACTTGACAATCATTCTTTGACCTCCGTCAGTAATATCCCCGATGGAAATAACTCGGTTTGAGAAACGAACATGAATATTTGATTCTTCTTTTCGAACTTTAATATTATTAGAATTTTCAACCTACAAATTTAACGTGATGGCAAAGGAAGACCGCATTTAAGAGACTGCATGTAAGATTTAATACCAAATTATGTGGACAATATTTCAACAAGTATAAAAGAATTGCAAAAATAAATTATCATGAGTTTATATAGTTTGTATTATACACCGGAAAAAAGAACTTATTTTTTTACCAATTAATTACAAGGTATCATACAAATATCTTTATTAATAATTGAGTTTCGTTACAAATTCACACTATACGATGAGTGTTCACATGTCACATCAGTAATTGACTAGAGAAAGCACATAAAGGAAGTCCAAAATTGAAGATATTCTTAACCAATCATAATACGTGCACAACTTGGATTTTCCGTAGATTCAACAAACATGCGGGAGACGAAAATTTGTTGAAAATCACATATATATATATATAGATATACATATATATTAAGAAAAATTATGAATGTTTTACTAACAGAGGGTTTGACTATTTCAATTACAGTTTCGTTTATTTTATTACACCATGTTATCTTGATACATCTTAGCATACTTCATCTACATGGGTATTTCATGGTGTTTTTCTTTTATGTTCTCCAGATCGAATGAACTGTTTCGGCTGATGGAGTGTTGTTTGCGATTTTCACATTAATGTGGCATTGTTGGTCAATTTAACCAACTTTAAACAACCTCCTTCAACTGTAAGTGACTCACCTAGTGGTTTCAATTTGCATTAAAATATAGAGGGTTGTTACTTTATTTCAATCAATCCACATGCGGATGTTCCAAGATGCTTTGTCTAGATCATTGAGGAGGCATTGTAGGTTGCCATTGAAGACTGATAAATTAATTAAGTTTGGTTTTGGTGGTTTCTGCTTTAGTGTATTATTTAACTAACATTATTTAAAAGGGGAGGGGGGCTTTGTCATGATAAAGAAATAAAGAGGAGAGACTACAATTTGGTTCCCCATCATCCTTTCCCTTTAATCCTATCTTTACATGCAATAGAACCACTAAGGAATTGCCGCTTTATTCACATGGCATCTTAATTAAAGAGGCGTCAGTCAAACATCGAGTCATTTAAAATTTAATAATGACAAAAATTGAATTACAATAAGCTATTGCGCTTCCCCCCAAAAGGATGGCTACTTCCAAGCAGCCCACCTCAGAGTCTTCATCCCTCGGTCACTTCCTTTTCCACTGAGCCTTTGACAAACATTGCATTCATTCGAGTTCTATACAGTTGATGTTGCCTGCGTCCAAACATAATGTTAACAATACACTTATTTTGCTGGGTAACTTTTATAATGCAAGAGGTCCACATTTTGAACTATATGTGCAAATCAGATTCTACTTAGACTATATAAGAATGAAACAAGATCTAGGATTAAAGGAAGGCAACACTCAATGAATGGAGAAAGAGTCAAATGGTCCCCATCAAATCGATCTCAGTGAACCCCAACATACAACACTATATAAAGGTACAAATGGTTCAATTTTGTTATGTGTTCATTTCACATGGAATTTGATCCTGCATCTTCTCTCTAGAAACGATTCTGCAAGTCCGGTCAAAAGTGTACTTTTATATGCCATATTTGGTCTCGTCATACTTGCAGTTGAAATGCGTTCGTAGAAGGGAAGAAGTGTATCGACAGTCTTAAACTCGTATGCAAGATCTTATCAAGTCGTAAAGTCAAACCTTTTCAGAAAAAAGGTTATCAAGTCGTTTTGAAATAGGGCACTTTAAGATTGTCTACGTGTCACTTGAGAATTGTCTACATAGCATCCTAAAATTATACTTTTTTCTGCATAAGTTTTAAGATTTAGGTACCACTTTAATACAAGTTTAGGATTTGATTGAACAAATTCAAAGGATCGAGACTCATTTGCTCTTTTTTGTTGTTGCTGTAAAGATTTAGGATGTGATTGATCAAATTGCATTACTTAAAAAGGATTAGCGCTTGTGGTGCAACTGTCCCTTTATAGAATGATTAAATTTTAAATGTACAGATGTCGTGATGCACATAGTCCAAGTGATTTTTTTTTCTCTTTTTACCGATCCCATATAGTATAATTGTTGTACCCAACGGTAAGTAGTTGTGTTGGTTGAGAGTTTCTCCCTCATCGCCAAGGTTTAGGGTTCAAAACCCGCAGTTTCTAGCATCTTAAGTGGGGAGCCATGATGTTGGAGTCATGTGCTAGTCTCTCCTGAGGTATAGGGGCTTGGCCCTTTAGTGGCGTTCGGGCACGGGAGCCATGTGGTGGAGTCTTCAGTTATAAAAAAAAAATTGTATAATTGCTGTCAACTTTATTGATTATTATTTATGTATGTGGATAAGTGATAAACTAGGATGACAGTGGTCTGATCTCTGTCCCTCAAACCTGGAAGTTTAACTTAATGGTTTTTATGAATGCAAGAGGTTAGGAAAATTCGCCAAGGAAAGAATTTTCTGGATTTACCATCCTTGCTTTGTAAAGCGATTAAGCCGACTCCTGTAGGAACCAAATACGGAAAGGAAAAAAAAAAAGAATCAATGAACGAAGAAAGAAGGTCTGACGACGAATTTATTGATGAACCAAAGTCTAACTCTCCTTGATCTTTTCGTTTCGTTTTCTAAAATTCTAATCTATAGTGGCATTAATGCATATTTTAATGTTAAGGAATGAAATTAGGTCAACGGAAGAAGCCGTCGTAACTACCAACTAGCAGAAGCCTACCTAAGTGAGGATTGACCAGAAAATGATAACTAAGGCTCTAATTTTTTTTTGGCAGAATATGAATAGTTTGAAAATTAATTTTTTTATAAAAATTATCTCTTATATTGCTGACAAAAAGAAATGAACGAAATTCTTTTTATTGTCCAACTTCGACACGCCTTCGTTCGTGATCGCTTAGAGCCCCTCTTCCATCAATAGGTACTCCCAAGGCGTCGACGACATGGCCCGCCCTAAATCGAGGGGTCGTTATTCTATTTATATAGCAGCCGGCCATGAAAATACCTAATATCAATTGCTACCGGTAATGGAAATACTATTTATTGACTATTTACTTTTAGCAATATAAGCATTTTAGATTTTTTTTCCGAACCATTTATTCTTGGCTAACCTAAATATACTTATTTACCAAACGATTCAAGTCCAAGTACCAAATATGCCCTAAATAAACATAATTATGTTCCAGTTTAGTATGAATTTTACGCTTATGGGACAAAGCCAGTTAGCAGACAAGAATGAATTTTTCGAATGTATCGATCATCAAGAAGTTCCATGTCATAGATGTGAATTTTTATGTTTTTTTCTTAATGATATGAATCTACTCCTCGGCCAACTAAAAGTGGAGACCGTCGTTGGAGGGGTGATCTAACGTTGGTACCAGAAGGTATTCTCATGTTCCAATGATCTTACCCCCATGCGGTGGCCGTGTGGCATCAAGTTGGTCCTTCTTGGCTTGGCATAATCCAAAGAACAGGGTTCGTCACCTAAAGTTAAGCGATTTTATTTCGCAAATCTCAAAATTTAGTTAATGATATTTTATGCTTAGTCCAACTTTGTCCCGCAAATCATGTATATTCTGGTGGTTACTATATATATATATATACCTATATCCAGTGTTATATCCCATGAGTTACCAAACAATCCGCTAGATTTAACTTTCTAGCATAAAAAGGGATAATTGCATAATCAATAACTTCTTGCTCGTTGTCATCAATTGAGTTTTTAACTTTTGAAGGATTTGCAATCACATCCTAAACTCACCATTCTGGGGTTTCTGATGCCGGAAACCCGAGTGTCTTCCATGTGAGCTTCTTTACATGCCATGTGGCCATGGACTTGAGAGCCACGAAAGGTTTCTAGGGAAAAAGTCCATTGATGAATGGCCTAGACGTTAAGAACTGATTCAGAATGTATCTTCAAAGATGCATGAGATGTAAGAAGTCCTATATGTCCTTATTCTATATGGTAAAAGAATATGGACAACTAAATGCAACTCATGGTTTGTCCTCTCAAGCAAATAACCCCATGACAAGGTAATATTCAATGTTAGTCAATTTTCAGTTGAGGGGTTTGGGTAATGAAAAATGTTCCCAATTGGTAATTGTGAGAAGGGATGTTCACTCTTACGATGTTTAGAAATATGATCCTACTATTTCATTCCAAATAAAGAAAAACAAAACACTTATTTCCGCATAGTGATAGATTTCTAAAAGAGTTGGTTAGTAGAAAAGTATTGTTGTTAAAAAATGTGCTGGTCACACGATTCCTTTAAAACTAGTTGGTCACTTATGGGCACATCATGAAATCCTTGACTGTTTTGGAGAGTTTGCAAATTGCCAGATATCAGAAGAGCTCAACCTATTACCACTATGACAAATTGAACACAGTTTTTCAACTCCATAAAAAAAAGGACGACCTTTACCAGTATGACAAATTTAACACGATTTTTCAAATGCATAATGTTTGACCTATACATTAAAAAAACATATTTGAATATTTCATCCCTACGTAATGAAATCAACATTAAGACAAAAGTGGACTGCAAATCAGGGGGATCGAGAATGTGATTGTACTAGCCGTTACTAGCCGTCAACGGAGTCAGAGTCAGGTGGGCTCAACAAGTGGACAAGATAAGGCCTGGATTCCGCATATTACTTGGGTGTGCTATTTTGGAAATAGGGGGTAAAAGATTGTGTCTTTTCTTCACGTATGATGTTCTTTTGATAATATTTTGGATTCAGAGGATCAGAGAAAAAAAGTTTAGGGCCAACATATGTTAAATGATTATTAGAATCCATGCATTCTTCCAAAAAAAAAATTGTCGTGGCCAAATTTCTCCAATCAGTAGATGTTGCTGCTTGATTAATCGCCTTTTTGTGTGTGTAGAATGGTGAATAAATAACAAAGGAATGTGATCCTTTTCAGTTTAATCAACATTAAAACATGTAAGCAGAATGAAACATATATATTAGCCCTTATGAACGCTGCACAATCGCATTATCTAATGTTCATCGATTCTTGGACCAAAAAAATGTTCTTCGATTTCAGGAGTTAGTTCGGTTCATGCAATGCACACTCACTTTGATAGTGAGCAATAAAAAAAATATCATGTGGCCGTTGTTATAGAGAAAGAGTTTGCTTAAGAATTGGAGGGATACATGGAATTTGAAATAGATTTTGAGATTTAGAGAGAGAACAAATAAAAAATCATTTTGTTAGCTTTCTTACGCATTAACTTTATATACTATTGTATTCAATACAACCTTTATTTAAGTGGATTATCATCTTTTTTCTCCCAATTAAGTAGACCGATAAAAAAGTCGGTAAATTTATAAACATTGGTAATTAACTTAAAAGAATTGTTAACTTTAAACTAGTCAATAAATTAACCAAACAAAGGTTGAAAAATTAGTGACATTAAAATTTTGTATAAGAGTTGGTAAGTTTAAGGCCTAGATAAGATTGGTAAATGAAAGTTTGTAAAAAATGTGAATAGTTGGTAATAAAAGAAAAAAAAAGCTTGACAAGTAACTCAGGGCCAATTGGTAACTAAATGGGAGAAAAGTTGGTAATTAAAGTTGGAAATTTCTACAAAAGAATAGCACAAATTTGTCCCTGAACTTAAGTTCAATGTGCAATATCATCATTTAACTCTTAAGTTGTGCAATTTTTCTCTGAACTTTGGTTCTATGTACAATGCTATCCTTAGAATTTTAATTTACTCAATGTGGTTCATGAATTATCATCAAATGCTTAATGCATTCCCTAGATTATATGACTTTTTTTTTAAAGTTTAGGGACTATATTAAATATTGGATCCAAGTTTTTATATTACATTGAATAAATTAAAAGAGCATGAATAACATTACACATTCACCAAAATTCAGTAACCATTTTTGTCATTTTTCCTTTCTAAAAAGAGTTAGTAAACTTACCCACCCATGGGTAGCCTAGCTGGTTAAGGCGAATTTGGACTTCGCTGAGGTCTTGGGTTTGATTCCCCAAGGAAGTGGGGGGGGGGGGGGGGCATGGCAATGGGTTGCTGTGCTAGTCTCCCCCGAGGAATAGTCGAGATGTTCGCAAGTTGGCGCGGACACCTCAATTATAAAAAAAAAAGAGTTAGTAAACTTAAGGCATAGCTAGAAAATCCAAATAATAATTTATAATCAATAAAAAAATTAGGCATTAAAAGAAATTAACATTCGTAAATAACTCAAATGAGAGTGAATAACTCAATATAATGTGGTAATTTAATGAGAAAAACATTAGCGAATCGTTTTAATTTAGGTCGATAATAGACATAATAAATGTAAGAGGTTTCTTACGGAGAATAATAAAAGTCAATAGCTCAAAACAGAGTTGGTAAATTGATTTTTTTTTAAAGATTGGTAAATAACTAAATGACAGTTGATAACCTAAAATAAGTTGGTAACTTTATATAACCAAAAGTTAGTAAGGCACTCTAATTATAGGTTGGTAATTACATATAAGAGCTACAAAATTCAAAGTGGTAGTAAGTTATGCAAAAGAAAAAAAAAGTTAGTGAGTTAGTACAAAATTGATAATTCGCAAACTACCAAATAAGAGTTTGTACTTTCTTAAAAGTGACGCTAGCTTACTATTTAGTTACTTGGATTCTACATCTTTTTTGCCAACAATTTTATTTACACTTATTGATATTTAACAACATGAAAATAAATTTGCCAAAGGTCGCCGGATTAGTGATAATATCATGCTAGCACATGAGCTATTTTGTGGGTTCCACCATGACCCTTATTCACCCAAATGTTCTATCAAGGTTTATATTAGGAAGACATGTAACATTGTGAATTGGCAATTCCTGGAAAGGACCCTGTAGGCTTTTAGAGTCCATGAGAAGCTGGTGGCGCTTATCATGGTATGTGTTCGCACTCCTAAATTTCATATTGTAATAAATGGAGACTCCAGGGTTTCTTCCCTAGTGGTAGAGGTCTCAGGCAAGGTGATCCGATGTCACCATACCTTTGCACACTGATTATGGAAGTATTTACTAGTATCATATAATTACATACTAGCAGTCCGAATTTCAAGTACTACTGGAGATGCAAGTCTACAGGTCGATCTCATCTATTATTTGCTGATGATGTCCTGCTATTCAATGAAGCGAATGTCACTTCTGTATCTATTCTAAAGAATGCCATTTCTATCTTCTCTTAGTGGTCTGGCTTGGAACCAAATCTCAACAAGAGTGAGGTATATATATCGGGTGGAGCTAATAGCTTACATGTGGACATTTAGAATATTTTTGGCTTCTGTGCAGGCACCTTACCGTTCAGGTATCTTGGAATACCCATTGTAGCATCAAGGCTTGGGAATGCGGATTGTGCTTCCCTAGTGAGTGCTATCACTGAAAGAACGCATTTCTAAACACAGAGCTTTCTGTCCTTTGTAGGCCGATTGCAACTTATAAGGTCAGTTCTTTATTCAATCCAAGTATACTGGTCTAATGTTTTTATACTCCTTAGATCAGTACTAGATATGATAGACCAAGTTTTTAGACAATTCCTATGGAAGGGTCCAATGCCTGGTACAGGTGTCCTAAGGTAGCCTAGGATGAAGTTTGCCTCCCCAAGGAGAAAGGGGGTCTAGGCATTCGGAGATTGCGAGAGAGCAACAAAATGACAATGTTGAAGCATATCTGTGGTGTAAATGGGTTCACTCAACATTCTTAAAGAAGAAAAGTTTCTAGGTGGCCAGGAGATGTCTTTTCGCTCTTGGGTATGGAAGAAGCTCCTTGATCTTCGCCAAGAATTCAAACATCTGTTCCAATGGCATATGAGTGATTGTCAATCAACTCAACTATGGTTTTACTCATGGCATCCGAAAGGTCCTTTGCATTTCTTATTCACGGATCGTGAAATCTACCGGTAAGGTTTTTCCAAACAAGCCACAGTGTCTAAGTTTCTTATTAATCTAGAGCAACCATCTTATCTTAACGATTGTATGGCAACATGGGATGACCCTCTTCCATCCTTACTTGATGGCCAGGATGGTTTTCGGTGGCTTGGGTATCCTTCTGTAGTTTTCTTGATGGCATCGCATGGGATATCATTCGTTCGAGAACTCTCCCAGTATTATGGCATTTGTTTATCTAGGACAAGGTGATTATTCTTCGGCATCAATTTCATTTGTGGTTGATGACTTGTAATAGACTACCGACCCAGGTACTTTTACTTTCTTGTTAGAGAATTTCAGTTGCTGAATTTGTCTTCTATAAGCATCGACCGGATTCTATTGACCACCTCTTCTTTGGGTGCCACATAACGGGTCAACTAGCACTATTTTGGGCTACTAAGTGTAACTTGTCATAGTGCAATAGGCCATGGCTGGAGAATCTTAATTAGGTTATTAAACATATTTTTGTAAGAGTTTTTATCATAGTCTGGCTCAATCCTCATTCGGAGCTCTATGCCATTTGGTTTGGACAGAAAGGAACAATGCTCTCTTTGGAGATCAACAGTTTTATATGCCAGGCATGAAGAAACATCTAGAGAAATTTGTTAGAGACAAAGCCATGACATATAAGCAGGTTACAGATACTTATATCGATAGGAGAATGCAACGAAGCTGGTGCCTTGACCCATCTATTTTTATGTAGTCGAGGTTTTGATTTTGCTTGGTTATGTACTAGGTAAATTTAGTGGCCATGTATTGGGCCTCTGCATTCATGTTTCCTTAGAACCACAACATCCTTATGCTTTTACATGATAGTAGTGTTATCATGAGTGCAATTTTTGTGGTGCTGGGTATCTTTTGATATATATCCAAAATTTGGTAAAAGATCAATACTAATACTTACCTTTACAAAAAAAAAAAGCCCGAACACTATAAGCTTTGCCGTTTACTTAATCCGTTGTCTTTTTGCCAACATTTTTTTATTACACTTATCGACATTTATTGATATATAACATCATGGAAATAATTTTGCCTGAACAATATAACTCCAGTGTTTAGATATGGAGTTAACAAAGGCACCATACTCATGGTGTTTTCTCATCTCACCATATAAAACATATTGAATTACTTGCTTGAAGTTTTTAAATCTAATCATGAATTTCCCATACGAGCAAACTTTTCTTTTGAATGTAGGTCAGATTTTCTTTTGGCCAATCAAAGGACATATCAAGCCGCCAGTGTCACGCCCCGATTCAAGGGGGACGAAGCAATGTCTTCAGGATCCAAAATATACACTTCGCTCCATGAAACAAGATACCGGTACTTCCATAAAAATCACAAGTCGACGTCCAAATACAAAAGAGGTAAGACGAAATGGTAAATCCTAACATCAGTCTAAGGACACAACGTCGCACGGCTATACGATAAAATAAAATAAGAAAAACGCGACTAGGGGAAGGGAGGGCGAGTACTAGCCCTAAGGGGTAGTCGCCAGCTTAGGCCAAGTCCGCTCCAGCTGCAGCTCCCAGTCCAGGTCCTCCAGATGCTCCAGCTCCACTGGTCCCTGAACTTCCTCCCCGTAAAGGTCCTCCTCCACTGACTGGTCCTCCGAGTCTGAGAGTTTCGGGTCCATGCTGGGGTCCTGGGATGGTGGGGTGGTGGGATGAGATTCAACTATCTCAGTGAATGAACCCTAACCTTAGATTAGGAATACCCCTGTCCTAGGGTCCCTGGTCGTCCCTCCCCACTCTCAAGTCTCTGTAGCCTAAGTGGAACACCTTACATACCAATCCCCGGTTATCGCAGAGAACACACAACCCATGCCAAGCCTAGGGCTCCCTACCTCTAGTTATATGCACTGAGAGTTACTAGAAGGTCCGAAGGGATCTTAGGGTTTTCAGGGGACAGGTCAGCTGACTGGTAGGGGATCTAAACAACACTATTCACGAAAATATAATAGCAGAACTAATAATTAAATGCAATTCTAAAATAATTAAATAATTAAATGCAATTTCTAAAGTAATTAAATAATTAAATGAAATTAAGATCTACAAGCTTAATAATAAATAAAGCGTAAATAAATAAACTTTCCAACCTTTTGGTGTCCAACCACACCACTCTTGACCCGATGGGTCTGACCCTCGCGGGTCCCGAGAACATACGAGGGCATTTCTCGTATCGCGTGAGATGCCAAGCCCTAATCATAACTAAACCATCGAAAGGTTTATCATCCATTGACTAACCAAATACAACTAATGGTCTAATCGATCGGCATATAAGCTATGCAATTTCAAGATTCTAGCCATTCTACTTGCTCTAGCCGTTCTACCCGATTTCTACTAAAACAGTGAATACGCCTAATAAAAAGTTAGAATCCACTCACATGATTTCCTCGCAAATAAGCGGCTCACGGCGAACTCCGGCGAACTTCCGACGAGACTCCGATGGCCGGGGGCGTTCCTTGGTGCTGCTGGGAGGTTGAGGGACTCACGAGTGGCTGTGGGTGGCGACGGAACGGCTCGGACATGCCTCAAAGGCGCGCGACCAGCAAGCCCTAAAATTGGGTTCGGCGAGCACTAGTTGGTTTAAGACCAAATTCGAGCAAATGGTGCCAAATTGGTGAACCAAACCTATTGGGCTTTGTAAAGGGGACTTACACGAGTCCAATGGTGGTGGCGGCGTCGCTTGAGGTGGCCGGAACGGCGAGTAATCGCCCGTTGAATGTGCTGGCCGGAATCTGGGTTCAAGAGGGAGGGGTTGTGCTTTGGAGGTTGATTTCTCTCAAATGGCTCAACACCAAAGGCCGAAATCGGTGCCATTGTGTTCATAAGACTCCCACCTATCGATTGAAGGTGGTAGGGAGGAGTGGGTGTCGCCGGAAAGGGCACGGTGGCCGGCGAACAGCAGCTCCGGCGGAAACAGGGGTACTCGGTGGTTTGGGGGTAGAATGGGTGCTTTTCAACCAAATCGATCCCAACCAAAGGCTAGATTAGGGTAAAGGAGTACCAACAAATCCAATGGAAGCAACGGCAAAGGCTTTAGATCGAAGGATTGGGAGAAATCGCGATTTGAAGCTCAGACCAAGAATCTGGAAATTCCAGAAAACAGTTCTGGGAAGGCTACTTTGGGGGCTTCCCGACAGTGAACCAGGAGGAATCACGGGAGGAGGTTGGTATCTATAGAAAGCTGGTTCTTCAAGGATTCCAACGCCACCAACGGCGCGTCAAACGGAGGTCGGAGCTGAAAGTTATGGGCTTCCAAAGATGGGGTGTCGCTCGGGTCCGAATCTGGAAAAACTCGAACCCAGAAAAAGTGTTCCGTGAGGGCTTCTTTCGGGGCCTATAAAATTAAATCTAGATGGATTCTTGGGGTGTGGTTGGTCTCTTTGGAAACTAGATGTTACGAGGAAGACAATGGCGCAAACGGTACCCAAAACGGAGGTCGGAGCAAGAAGTTACGGCTCTCCAAAGATGAGGGTTTGCACTGTTCCAACCCAGCAACTGTTTCGTGGAGGCTTCTTTCGGGGCCTCCCGACGGCGAACCAGGTGGAGTTACGGGCTGTGGTTGGTGTCTATGGAAAGAGGGTGTTTCAAGCTTTCCAATGCCACCAACGGCACATCAAAAGGAGATCGGAGCCGAAAGTTATGGCCCTCTGAAGATGGGGGTTTCTCCAGTCCGAATCTGGAAAATGAAGAAGAAGAAGAG
Organism: Melaleuca alternifolia; assembly: GCA_019926035.1. NCBI lineage: Eukaryota > Viridiplantae > Streptophyta > Magnoliopsida > Myrtales > Myrtaceae > Melaleuca > Melaleuca alternifolia. The sequence goes on along the minus strand of JAGKPW010000110.1, from coordinate 246,885 downwards.
AGGAAGGAGGCACGTGGGGAAAAGAGAGAGGGAGAGAGCTGATGAGATGGGGGCTGACTTGTGGGTCCTCCATGTACTATCTATCTACTCAATCAAGGAAGAAAGTCAAAGTGGGAGGGGAAAGAAGAGGGTGGCGTGCACGCAAGGGGGGGGAAAGGAAAGAAGAAGAGAGAGAGAGAGAGAGAGAGAGAGTGAGTCGGCTGCACATGGGTGTTGGCCGGTCAATGGTCAACGTTGACCGGTCAACCCATTAAATAAATAAAAAAAAATAAAAATTACAAAAATTACAAAAATTCCTAAAAATCCCGAAAATTATAAAAATGTTCCCAAACCTCAAATTCATGGTTTTTGGGGCCCAAAACGTGATTTATAAATTTTCAGGAGACCAAACATGATTTCCGAAAATTCGAAATCGTCCGAAACGAGATTTCGCGATTTAGTCCGGGGAGTTCTCGAGGCCAACGGGCCACAAACTAAACCCGTAAATTCGCACAATTAAGCCTCGAAAAGGGGGTCGGAAGCGGGCTGTTACAGCCAGCAATGTGGTCGGAGTCCACTGACATTCCATCACATTGAACAGATGAGAAACAACACAAATGTGTGTCATGCGCGTTTTGTAAGTTTCTTGAAAAGGTTCTTTAATAGGAACCAATACTTTTGAACCAGAACATCCTCGTTGCTTTGTCAAAAGAAATGCCGGTCTGATTCACTTCAAATGTATGTTCGATGTCAACTTCATGAATATGTTCATTGGATTTCGATAATGGTGACCGAGTCTCTCTTTAGGGTTAGCATAAAAGTTTATTTCTTTAGCAAACGCGCTTTAGTTTTAAAAGAAGCCCGATCCACAAAACTTATGATCTTTATTTTCACTCGGTTTTTCGAAGGGTAAACATCAATTGCAAGCTCAGCCCATGAACACGCCTGAAAAAAGAGCCAATCATCAAGAATTTTTGAAACCTCTCTCCCCCCCCCCCAAAAAAAAAGAAAGAAAAGAAAAGCGGTTCATCAAAACTTTCGCAATTAAGTAATAGCTGAAATAGAATTTTGAGCATGTCTCCGGATTTTAGGATTGATATGGATTCAAGTCGCTTTCGAATGGCAACTAGGAAACCTGCCCGTTGTGAGACGAGGATCTTCGCCAGATTTGAACATTCGGGCATCCACAACTTTTCCTCATGAAAAGAAGCTTACTTTCAGATGAATCAGCGCAATAATTGCAGAGTAGATGCTGGTGCTATGTTCTTGCCGATTCCATCCATCCTAGAGGTAGTCCAATCACTGAGGAACATCTGTTAGGGTATGATTCATAATTTTCATTAATAAAAAGATATGGAGATGAAGCCTCTAATGGATATAATTCTAATTTAAGGGTGAATCATGCTAAATCTTGTATCTTGATTTCTCTTTCTCACTTTTACTTTCTATTTCATTGTGTTTTTGCACCAAAGCCTAACAAAATTGCCCAGAAATTGCACAATGGCTAGTTCAGTTATGGGTCTTTCAGTTGTACTAATTTGATCTTAAAACTTTAGATGATTTGCTAATTTCATTCTAAACCTTTCATTTGTATCAATTTAATTCTAAATCTTTTTATGATTTGTCAATGTAGTCCTTCCGGCCAAATAATTTAGGACTAGAATTAGCAAATTTTTAAAAGGTCTAGGACTAAATGACACAATTAAAATTAAAATTTTAAATTATTAAAAGGTTTATGATTGAATAAGCATAATTGAAATATTTATGACTAAACTGAATATTGTACAATAATTTTATGACTTTTTGAACAATTATCCCGGTCTCACGGTTAGGAGAATGTCAACCATGGGGATAGTACATGTGTTTGCAAAGATTGTTGTAAATATACAAATGAAAGATACAAGATCTTTTGTGTCCTTTTATTTTGCGGAAACGGAATCGTACAGTTGATTATAATAACGAGAGTAATGAAGAAATAAGCAAGAAATAGAGCAAAAAGTATTTCAAAACTTACATGATTAGATCCGAGTTTTGGAACTTTGGTAATAAATCTACTATAAATTACGAGGATTATAAGCTTAGATCAAATGCTTTCTTACACGCGAGTTGCGAATTCCACGTGATCTATCACCATCTAGTGATTCACTCAATCTCCCAAACGTTTTCCACACAGCGTTCATAATTACAAGATTAACGAAGAAATAAACGAGAAATAAAGAAACAACAGATCAATATTTACATGGTTAGGCCACGTGTTGGAATCTGAGCGATGAATCCACTATGAACAATGGAGATTACAAAGAACTCTCTCACAACCAATAAGTTCTCTTTTAGTGTTTCATTCAAGCTGGATATTCAGTAAATAACATGTGGGTTGGAAATAAACTACTTGATTGAAAGTTGATCATAAACAATTACTTGTAAGGCTTAGAAAGAAAGCAAACCCTTTTCTACACTGCCAATGGAATGAAAAAAGGGTTTTGAGATGAGCACGCGTCGCTCACATATCCATTCTTTCATTACTTTCTTAATTTTATATTGACAATTCACTTTTTTTTTTCTTATCTTGAATAGCAAATTAATTTCTCGTATCAACAAATTACAATTTTTACACTTCATTTCGATATTTTTCATCATCTTCACTCTTAGGACCAGCAGCGAAGGCCTGGCCAACCCCGTCCTACCCTTAATAGTGAAAACAAAACTGAAGAAAAGAAAATTTTACAAAAAAAAAAAATTAGAATATTATTCGTGTCAGCATTGGCCATACCGCCACATAGGATGGTCAGAAAATGGCATTAATTTGTAGTCAAAATAAGTTGGAAGGACTAAATTAACAATTCATCAAAAGGTTTATGATAGAATTGTCACAATTGAAATATTTAAGATTAAATTATCTATCGTAAAATAATTTTATGATTTTCTAGATTAATTTTCCCGATTTTTTTGGGTCCTTTTTTGTTGCGGAAAGTGGAACATGTAATCGATTGCAATAGTGAGACTAACGGAGAAATATAGGCATGTGTTTTCATATATATATATATATAATATATGTTGTGGTTCTTGTGATGTGCATTATCTTCCGATACCTTTTACCATTAAACCGTCTACAAGTCAAGATTTTTATGAATATAAAACTGCAACCAACTTTAAACGGGCTTGTTCCAACTGGAATATAAAAGCTTGCATCAAGTATCAGTTGCTCACGTTCAGATTAAAATGAATCATGATAGTTGCATTGCCATGCATGGTGCAGATAGACTTGGTCTCTTGAGCTTAACTGAAGACTCATAAGTTTTCTATGACAAATCTCATGAACGTTTTGTCCTTTAGTGTCAGGTCCTCCAAATACTTCACGTGTGTCTTATCGAGATTTACAGAGTACAATGAACTTATTGGTTCCGTAAATAACATTAGGCCTCTTAAACTCATCTAATAACACGTGACCTCACTTTACATCTAGACAAAAATATGCTGTCTTTTAGTGTCTAATGATTTCAGATATCTTGCACTTCCTTATTACTGAAATCTGTTATCCCATAAATAATCTTTAAAAAAAAGGAAAAAAAGAATATATTAATCACCATTTTTAAGGAAAATTAAAACTGAAGAATTATACATCCTTATTATCGAAGTTGCAAATATAGTAGGTCTCTTGATGTAACAGCTGCATTTTGGACCGTGTTCGCAATTATTGGCCTTGGAGAAATTTTCTGGGAAATTTATAATTTCCTTTTTGGTTCGTGAAAATTGTGAAAGGCTTTTGGACTATTGAAATTGGTTGTTAAAATTTTATTTGGACTCAAAATGTCATAAATTTGGTGTTGGGAAATTTTAGTGAATTTTAGAAAATTTTCCCGAATTTTTACGATTTATTAAAGCAATTTTCCAATTTTCAGAAATTAAAATAATATTATTTTATTATTTCCCCGAACCAGCCAGCGAACCAGCTAGTCCAACCGCGCGAACCGGACTGTCCAACCAGTCGGACTGGCTGCACGCGCCGTGCACGCGCGCGGCTCCCTCTCCCTCTCTCATTCTCTCTCTTCTCTATGGCATTCTGCTGAGCAGTTAGATTGCACTATCCAACTGCTGCAACCTTCGCCTTAACGGTCGCCTTCCCGCTGCCACCACCCACCACCTGACCTAAGGGGATGGCCGGAGTAGTCAGCAGCCAGTGGGACGCTACCGCGTGGCGTCGGCGAGCTGATTTTTAGCTCGCCCCCAACCACTCCCCCTGCAGTTATACCGAGCTCCCTCCCCACATTCGACACACATTTCTCCCAGCTCATACCTCCTCTCCTCTCGCCGTTTGTGCCGTTGGGAAGCCTGTAGCGCCATCTTCAAAACGCCACCCACCACCGCCTTCGGTTTGGCCGGAGCTGTCGCCGGCAGCCCCCGAAAGAGGGCTTCACGGTTTGGTTTTTCTAGGTTTTCCAGAAAAACCCGCGACCTTCAATCGTTTTCCAAGAGATCAGCTGGGTTTGAGACGAGCTCAAACCCTAACTCATCGGAACCCCAATCCATCGCCGACGCCATTCCAGCCGCCGCCATCACTCGTCGTGGGTACCGTTCGACTCGCAACCACCTCGTGGGTTGAGCCGTCGACTTCACGGCCGGAGTTCTCGCAACTTCGACCACCTCAGCCCTCGCCGCCACCGCCGTTTGACTCGTCACCGAGCTAGCTTTCGATTCCAACCGGTCTCAAGATTCAGATTGGTCGGAGGACGGAGAATGGTGGCAAGACTTGACGGGCTGTCCCTTGACCCGACGTGCGACCTGGATAGCCTGAAACGGGTATGTGCATGCCTCGCCGGAGTCGTCGCCGAAGGCCTAGTCAGCCGGCCAGCCAGCTTGGCCCAGCAAGCCCGGCCTAGCAACAGACCCGGTAGCCAGCCCGGCCCAACCCAGACGGGCCAAGAGAAAAAGGGGAGAAAAAAAGAAAAAGGAAAAGAAAAGAGGAGAAAAAGAAAAGGAAAAAGGAGAAGAAAAGAGAAGAAAAAGAAAAGGAAAAAGGAAAAGAAAAGAAGAAAAAAAAGAGGAAAATTTCTTTCAGTCTCCAGCAACCACTTGGGCCAGCAAGGCTGAGGCAGAAAATCCACAAGTGAGTGGGCTCTAACCCTTTATTAGGCTCATTCGCTACTTCAGTAGAAATTACTAGAATTTTTAGAATTCCTAGAATATTAGTATTAGCTAGGGCTTGATAGAATGATTGGATAGTTGGATAGGATGGTTAGATTGGCTGACTTGAGTAAATTCGCGACGGGATGTCGTTCGATTCTAGAGATGCCTTAGGGCCCATAATTGGTGTGATGGAAGTGCCAAGGGCACGGGAATTTGAGAAAGTTGAGAAATTGAACTTTGATGCAGTATCGGAATGAGTTTGAGTGAGGGGGCACGTCATGGATGGCCACGTACCTCATGTTAGTTATTTCGATTTCATTGTTCCTTTCAATATTTATTTCCGCAATTTATTCGTAAATTAATTATTAACCTTGCAATTTATTTATTAGTTATCTGTTTTATTATTTATCGTTTAATCGCATTATTTAGTTAGTTAGTTCATTGTAAGGGCAAAAATTTTGAGTGACGAGTAGGGTGCATTGATTTATTATTCATTTAAACTCCCTTAATTGCTTCATTAGTACATGTTGAACTTTCTTAGTATCTACGAGTCGGAGAGCCCTATCGGGTAGTTTAGTCAGGAGTCAGTAGCATAGTGATGCTGAGACTTGGAGGACCCATTAGAGGTGGAGGACCCCTAGGAGGAGTTATTGGAGGAGGCACCTCTTGAGGAGGAGGACTGGGATCAGCTGGAGCTGGAACCTCTAGAGGAGGAGGATCTGGAGTAGCTGGAGGAGGATTCAGAGCCGAAGGATCCCTTTAGCTCGGACGAGGAAGCGGAAGACCTGGAGGATGTAGGGATGATCCTTGAGCATCCTGTTGATAGAGGGTGCGTGGTAAAAAGGGAGATCTGGAAGAGTAGACTGATTGTGGAAACCCAAGAGCCAACGGAGTGGATATGGAACATCCCGAAGCAAACCTGGATTCCTCACCAGCACACAGTGGAGTAAACCGGTACCCCGGGAGGCGAGATGAGCTATAATTCAGAGCAATGTGGAGTGCCTTGGGGAGGGTACGAGTCTGGTTATGATTACCATGAGGAGCAGACGACTCGGAGGACAGGACCGTTCTTAATCCGACACTCTGTTTTAACCTACGTGAATATCTAGATCAGCTCCCTACCCCATAGGGTAGTACACCCTTCCACTTCCCCCGCTACTTTTGATTGTACAGCTGTGCGGAGGAGCAAACCCTAGGCTTTTTGAGATTTCTTCCAGGTTGGATTTTTGTAACTAGGATCTTGTAGACATGGTTTGATGTTGAAGTATGTTAATGGTGTTTTGCGAATTTAGTTGGTCCTTCGCTTATTAATGAGGAGGAATGGAAGTGCCGTCGGGAGTTTTGAATTGAATTGGATCCTGAAAAGTAAAGATCGGAGATAGTCACGAGTGCGAGAATCAGGGTGTGATAGCTTGGTATCAGAGCAAGGTTATAACCTAGTAATGTTAACGTATTGGAGTGATGAGGAGCAATTGGGCTAGTAGGAACTATTAGATAGGACCCTAAGGAGTGAAGAAAGGTTTCAACTCAGGAAGAACCAAGTTGTGGAGAGAAAAGGCTGAGTTTGGTCGCGAGAACAAAAACGCAAGACCAAGATTAGCTCAAGACCCCCACTTGATCCTTAGGATTGGTGTCACCTGTTTAGCCGTGTTGGCACGGTATGAGACGTGTTCAGCAAGGCTGAGCATTTGACTAAAGACCCTAGGACTGAGTCTATATTTAACCGCGTTGACACGTTATGGGACGTGTACAGCAAGGCTGAACATGGGACAAGTGACTTGATAGTCTAGTTTAACTGAGTTGGTACGGTCTAGAATGTGTGCAGCGAAGCCGAACTTTGACCTTGTGGTTTAGCGAGGCAGGCAGTCAGCACGACACAGAGTGACGAGACTACGCCTCAATTGACACGTGGCTGGGTTGTCACACGGGCTGTGACGGTAACCTTTCTAAGAGTGTGGAGTTAGGTCGTGTCCCTGCCAAATTGGCAAAAGTACGTGGTACTAGGAAAGGTAGTCGCTAGTGTACTATAGTCGATGACCTGACGAGGTATCGACTGTGGACCCGTGGGTCGAGCGTTGCATGTTCTAAATTGGGTGTTGGGTTGCGCTTCCTCATTGAAATACCATCTATGACTAATTTCTTGTGAGCACGACACCCTGATAGTAGTATAATTAGACACTGTGTTTTGCCCTTCAATGAGGGTGTTTATTTGTTTCATGATGACACCACCGTCAGGAGGTTTGGTGTCGTCAGTGTGGGAAATCCCACAAAGCAAGTCCTTGCCCCATAAGGACTGAGGGATGCTTTGGTTGTGGCTAGCTGGGCCACATGGTTCGAGATTGCCCCTAACCGCGTTCAGGGCACAATTGCAGCATCAAGTTGGGCAACTAGCGGGAATGACACCTCCCCTCTTATTGGATCAAACCCCAGCTCAAGGGAAGGTCTATGCGGTAACTTGGAATGAAGCTCAGAATTCTAGAGGAGTTATTACAGGTACCATCTCCCTGCACCGCTGTCCTGCTTATGCTTTATTTGATACAGGAGCTACCCACTCGTTCGTTGCTGAGCGTGTTGTGGAGTTGGTAGGGTTAACTATTGAGCCCTTAGCAGTAATTCTTAACGTCGCAACCCCCTTGCATGTTAACATGTTATCCATCAATGGGTGTAAGGGGTGCGAGGTAGTGATTAACAGGGAGAAGGGGTTGATTGATCTAGCTGTGTTAGACATATATGATTACGATGTGATAATTGGTATGGATTGGTTGACCAAGCAGAAGGTTACAGTAGACTGCTCTATGAAAGTGATAAGGTTTTGTCCATCGGAGGGCTCGAGTTACGAGTTCGTCGGGAGTCACGGAGGACCTCCGACCGTGGTTGTTTCCTCCTTGGAAGCAACGCATTTGTTAGAAGATGGTTGTCAGGGCTACCTAGCGAGTGTTGTGGACACGTGGGTCGAAGGACCGGAGTTAGGAGAGATCGCGGTAGTGCGAGAGTTTCCCGACATGTTTCCAGAGGAATTGCCGGGATTACCTCCTAAGAGGGAAGTTGAGTTCGCAATTGAAGTACCCACCTGGGACGGAGCCGGTCTCAAAGGCACCCTATCGAATGTCACTCTCTAAATTGAAGGAATTGAAGGTGCAAATGCAAGAGTTGCTCGAAAAAGGATTTATCCGCCCTAGCATGTCACCATAGGGTGCGCCGGTGCTTTTCGTAAAGAAATAGGATGGGTCCTTAAGGTTGTGTGTTGACTATAGACAACTAAACAAGGTGACGGTTAAAGCAGATATCTGTTACCTAGAATTGATGATCTATTCGATCAGTTGCAAGGAGCGAAAGTTTTCTCAAAGATCGACCTGAGGACTGGATACCATCAACTAAGGATTAAAAAGGAGGACATCCCTAAGAGTGCTTTTCGAACTCGGTATGGTCACTACGAGTTCACGGTGATGCCATTCGGGTTGACAAACGCCCTGGCAGCATTCATGGACCTAATGAACAAGGTTTTTAGGGAGTACTTGGACAGATTCGTCATTGTGTTTACTGACGATATCCTAGCCTACTCGAAGAGTCATGTGGAGCACGAGCAACACCTAAGAATAGTGTCGGCAGTACTACGAGGACACGCACTTTACACAAAATTTAGCAAGTGGGAGTTTTGGTTTGACCGCGTAGCTTTTCTGGGTCATGTAGTTTTGGGATAAGGGATTTCTATGGACCCCGCTAAGATCGAAGCGGTGATGGATTGGCCAAGACCCACGACGATGACGGAGGTTCGTAGTTTTCTAGGTTTGGCTGGTTACTATCGACGCTTTGTGGAGAAGTTTTCAAGTATTTCGTTGCCCTTGACGAGCTTATTGAAAAAGGAGACGAGGTTTGAGTGGACTGACAAGTGCGAGAGGAGTTTCCAAAAATTGAAGGAGAAATTGACCACCGCACCGGTTCTGACTATCCCATCAAGACCGGGTGGTTATGAAGTCTATAGCGACGCATCCTACCATGGACTAGGATGTGTGTTGATGCAACATGGACGAGTAGTAGCCTATGCGTCAAGGCAGTTGAAGCCGCATGAATAGAACTATCCGACGCACGACTTGGAGTTAGCAGCGGTAATCTTTGCACTTAAGATTTGGAGGCACTACTTGTGCGGGGAGAAGTTTCCGATCTTCACGGATCACCAGAGTCTCAAGTATTTGTTTTCCCAAAAGGAGCTGAACATGAGACAATGAAGATGGATAGAGTTGTTAAAGGACTACGATTGTGAGATCCTATATCACTCGGGAAAAGCAAATCGTGTGGCCGATGCTCTCAGCCGCAAGTCTTCTCTAGCTTCATTAATGGTTAAGGAGTGGCAGTTATTAGATAAGGTGAAGAACACAGAGTTTAAGTTTGAAGTTGGTCACCTCACGTGTTTAATAGCCACTCTAAGGATTGAACCTTAGATCCAAACTAGAGTTAAAGAGTTGCAAACCACGGACCCTTTCCTTCGGGAAATCCGTCAATCGGAGGACGAGCAGAGGAAACCAAATTTCCAGGTTTCATAAGATGGAGTTCTGAGTTTTCAAGGAAGACTCTGTGTGCCCGACAATTAAGCGCTCAAGGAGGAAATTTTGTCAGAGGCGCACCGAAGCAACTATAGTGTCCATCCGGGGAGCACGAAGATAAACCCGAATATAAGGCCACATTACTAGAGGAATGGGATGAAAGCTGATGTAGCGAAATTCGTAGCCAAATGCTTGACGTGTCAGCAAGTCAAGGCGCAGTACTGCAAGTCGGGAGGTCTCTTGAACCCGTTAGAAATTCCAGAGTGGAAGTGGGAGCACATCACGATGGATTTCGTGACATGACTGCCAAAGAGCCAGCAAGGTCATGATACGATTTGGTTTATAGTGGACAAATTGACCAAGTCGGCCCATTTTCTAGCGGTACGTAAAAATCTCCCCTTAGATTGCTTGGCAGATTTGTATGTTGCTCAAATAGTTAGACTTCATGGACTACCTGTGACTATTACCTCTGACCGCGATCCTAGATTCACTGCTTCATTTTGGAAGAGTCTGCAAGGTGCACTAGGCACTAGGCTGCAGTACAGTACAACTTTTCACCCTCACCGATGGACAGTCTGAGCGGACTATTCAAACCCTCGAGGACATGCTACGAGCGTGTGTTTTGGACTTTAAGGGAGGTTGGGAGGATTGACTGCCTCTAGTCGAGTTTGCATACAACAATAGCTTCCAACAGAGTATAGGAATGGCCCCTTTCGAGGCACTGTATGGATAGGCTTGTAGAACTCCTGTATGTTGGAATGAAGTAGGAGAACGAAAGGTCTTAGGGCCTGAGTTGGAACAGCAGTCACAGGATGTAGTAAAAATAATTAAGCGGAGGCTAAAGATAGCTCAAAGCCGGCAAAAGAGTTACGCAGACCGAAGACGTAGGCCATTGGAGTTTCAAGAGGGAGACCATGTCTTCCTAAAGATGTCTCCCAAGAGGGGAACGTCTTGTTTCGGCGAAAAAGGAAATTTGAGCCCCAGGTACGTAGGACCCTTTGAAATTTTGGAAAAGATAGGAGCTGCAACTTATCGTCTAGCTTTACTGCTGAACTTGGATCAGGTTCACAATGTGTTTCATGTATCGATGCTGAGGAAGTACGAGCCGAATCCTTCTTATGTACTAAGCCATGAGGACATTGAACTCGATAATCATGTTTCTTACGTAGAGAGACCAGTTAGAATCAAAGATCGAAAGGAGCAGACGCTCAGGAACAAGGTCATTCCTCTGGTCAAGGTCGTCTGGCAACACCATGATGTTAAGAGTGCCACCTGGGAAAGCGAAGAGACCATGAGACACCAGTATCCCCACTTGTTTGGGGGTTTAGGTATAGCAAATTTCGTCTCTTAAGGGGGGTATAATTGTAACAGCCGTATTTTGGACCGTGTTCGCGATTATTGGCCTCGGGGAAATTTTCTGGGAAATTTATAATTTCCTTTTTGGTTCGTGAAAATTGTGAAAGGCTTTTGGACTATTGAAATAGGTTGTTAAAATTTTATTTGGGCCCAAAATGTAATAAATTTGGTGTTGGGAAATTTTAGTGAATTTCAGAAATTTTTCCCGAATTTTTAAGATTTAGTAAAGCAATTTTCCAAATTTTGAAAATTAAAATAATATTATTTTATCATTTCCCCAAACTGGCCAACTAACCAGCCGGTCCAACCGCGCGAATCGGAAGGTCCGACCGGGTCGGATCGGCTGCACGCGCCATGCACGCGCGTGGCTCCCTCTCCTTCTCTCCTTCTCTCTCTTCTCTGTGGCATTTTGCCGAGTAGTTGTATTGCACTATCCAACTGCTGCAACCGTCGCCTCAACGGTCGCCTCACTGCTGCCACCACTCACCACATGACCTGAGGGGTTGGCTGGAGTAGTCAGCAGCCAGTGGGAGGCCACCGCGTGGCGACGGCGAGCTAATTTTCAGCTCGCCCCCAACCATTCCCCCTGCGGTTATACCGAGCTCCCTCCCCACTTTCGACGCACATTCTTCCCAAGTCATACCTCACCCCTCTCGCCGTTGGTGCCGTTGGGAAGCCTGTAGCGTCGTCTTCAAAACGCCACCCACCGCTGCCTTCGGTTTGGCTAGAGCTATTGCCGGCAGTCCCTGAAAGAGGTTTTCACGGTTCGGTTTTTTTGGATTTTCCAGAAAAACCCAAAACCTTCAATCAATTTGCAAGAGATCGGCTGGGTTTGAGACGAGCTCAAACCTTAGCTCATCGAAACCCTAATCCGTTGCTGACGCCGTTCCAGTCGCCGCCATCGCTCGCCGTGGGTACTGTTCGACTCGCAACCACCTCGTGGGTTGAGCCATCGACTTCACGGCCAGAGTTCTCGCAACTCCGACCACCTCAGCCCTTGCCGCCACCTCCGTTCGACTCGTCGTTGAGCCAGCTTCCGATTCCGACCGGTCTCGAGCTTCGGTTTGGCCGGAGGACGGAGAACGGCGGCAAGACCAGACGGGCTGTCCCTCGACCCGACGCGAGACCCCGATAGCTTGAACCAGGTATGTGCGTGCCTCACCGGAGTCATCGCCAGAGGCCTAGTCAGCCGACTAAGCAACTCGGCCCAGCAACCCGACTCGGTAGCCAGCCCGGCCCAGCCCAGACGGGTCGAGAGAAAAAGGGGAGAAAAAAAAGGAAAAAGGAGAAGAAAAAAGGAGACAAATAAAAGGAAAAAAGAGAAGAAAAGAGGAGAAAAAGAAAAGGAAAAAGGAAAAGAAAAGCGGAAAAAAAAGAAGTGGAAAATTTCTCTCAGTCTCCAGCAACCACTTGGGCCAGCAAGACTGAGACAGAAAATCCACAAGTGAGTGGGCTTTAACCCTTTATTAGGCGCACTCACTTTAGAGCCCACTCACTACTTTACTAGAAATTGCTAGAATTGTTAGAATTCCTAGAATATTAGTATTAGCTAGGGCTTGATAGAATGATTGGATAGTCGGATAGGATGGTTAGATTGGCTGACTCAAGTAAATTTGTGACGAGACGTCGTTCGATGCGAGAGACGCCTTAGGGCCCATAATTGGTGTGATGGAAGTGCCAAGGGCACAAGAATTTGAGAAAGTTGAGAAATTCAACTTTGGTGCGGTATCGGAATGAGTTTGAGTGAGGGGGCACGCCATAGAGGACCACATACCTCATGTTAGTTATTTCGATTTAATTGTTCCTTTCTATATTTATTTCCACAATTTATTCGTAAATTAATTATTAACCTTGCAATTTATTTATTAGTTATACTATTTCAATTACTAGTCATGCAATTTATTTATTATAGTAGTATATCGATTATTAGTCCTACAATTTATTTAATAGCAAATTAAGTTAATTAGTTATCCGTTATATTATTTATCGTTTAATCGCATTATTTAGTTAGTTAGTTCATTGTAGGGGCAAAAATTTTGAGTGACCAGTAGGGTGCATTGATTTATTATTTGTTTAAATCCCCTTAATTACTTCATTAGTACCTGTTGAACTTTCTTAGTATCTGCGAGCCGGGGAGCCCTATTGGGTAGTTTAGTCAGGAGTCGGTAGCACAGCGATGCTGAGACTTGGATTTTGAGTGAGGTGATGAGGGTTGTTCCCTAGCTAAGGATAACTGGCCTTTCCATCTAGAGATCGAGAGTTGGGAGGGACGCTATAGGGACCCTAGAGTGGAGGTGTTTCTAATCTAGGGTTAGGGTTTATTCACTAAGATACCAAGTATCTCACTCCACCACCCCCACCATCCCAGGACCCAACTATGGACCCGGAGGAGGAACAGTCAGACTTGGAGGACCCATTAGAGGAGGAGGACCCCCAAGAGGAGGAGCTATTGGAGGAGGACCCTCTCGAGGAGGAGGACTGAGATTAGCTGGAGCTGGAACCTCTGGAGGAGGAGGATTTGGAGCAGCTAAAGGAGGACTCGGACTTGGAGGCTCCCTTTAGCTCGGACGAGGAAGCGGAAGACCTGGAGGATGTAGGCATGATCCTTGAGCATCCTGTTGATAGAAGGTGCGTGGTAAAAGGGAGATCTGGAAGAGCAGACTGATTGTGGAAACCCAAGAGCAGACGGAGTGGATATGGAACATCCCGAAGCAAACCTAGATTCCTCACCAGTACACAGTGGAGTACACCGGTACCCCAGGAGGCGAGATGAGCTATAATGCAGAGTAGTGTGGAGTGCCTTGGGGAGGGTACGAGTCTGGTTATGATGACCCCGACGGAGCAGACGACTCGGAGAACGGGACCCTTCTTAATTCGACACCCTGTTTTAACCTACATGAATATCTAGATCAGCTCCCTACCTCATAGGGTAGTACACCCTTCCACTTCCCCCGCTACTTTTGGTTGTACAGCTGTGCGGAGGAGCGAACCTTAGGCTTTTTGAGATTTCTTCCAGGTTGGATTTTTGAAACTAGGGATCTTGTAGACATGGTTTGATGTTGATGTATGTTAACGGTGTTTTGCGAATTTAGTTGGTCCTTCACTTATTAATATTTGTATGTTGGTTACCTATTGATGAGGAGGAATGGAAGCGTCGTCGGGAGTTTTGAATTGAATTGGATCCTGAAAAGTAAAGACCGGAGATAGTCACGAGTGCGAGAATTGGGGCATGACACTTGAGATAATCTATAAAGCTCATAAGCTCCACGAAAGTTAGATAAAATCATTAGGCATGATAATCCATACATACATGCATGCATAGAGCTCAAAATTTTTTAACGGTGTTGATTAATATATTCAAGATATGAAACATACGCACTAAATATATGAGATGTACTATAAAATTGACAAATGTGATCGTCAGCCATGACTTGTCAGATTAGAACACAAATATATGAATAATCTAGTTTCCCGAGCAAGCACGGGGCAGCTTACTGGTAATATAATAAGACAATGACAATAACAGTTGGACTCGGTTTACGTACCTCATGGTTTATCAATATCATATCTGACAAAATAGACGTGCACTGGGAAAAAGTGGCAGTCTAATGTCAACAAAGATATCAAAATCAGTCCCATAAAAAAAAGGAGATATTTCCAATGAACTTCTTTCAAAATAAAGCCACTTTCTTTGGTGGTTGATGGGTACTGACCCCCTTTGCATGGGGGCAACGGAAAAAAAAAGAGGAGGCAAAGTCTCTTTCGTTTCAAAAGTGAAATGAAATGGCCAATATTCAGCTTGGACCCAGCAGGCATGAGGAGTAGCCATCACCCGTCCACGATGTGCACTCTTCAAGAATACCTTGCACGACGCGGGAGAGAAAATAAGGACAAAGATGAAAGAGATCGAGAGATTCATTGCAATTGCATGGAAAAGAACTAACGTGGGGAAAAAGTTGACATTAAGACGAGAATGTCATTGTGACCCGTAAGTTCAAGTACTTCGGATCCTTCCGCTTTCATGTTTCAGTTGCCACGTTTGAAATATGCCAAAATCTGATGTGGGATCAGAGAGTTCAAGTCAGCAAAATGGACAAACAAAAGGAGACTTTGATTCACATGGGTTTGTTCGGATATCGTTGCAGAGAAATGATTTTGCCAATGATGTTGTTTAGTAATACTTGGAAAAATGAAATTAAGCTCTCATGCATCAGAAGCCCTAGGACAGAAACTAAATCTCGTAGAGCATATTGGTTTAAGCAGCCCATCATCCGTGAAATAGATCCCACCATTTACATGTTAGGAAACATTAATTGCACCAGCCTTCCAAGTGATGGAAGTAGTTAATTGGGGATGATCATTATCTATGTACTCTTACATGCATGATGTGTAAGGTCGCCTCACACGGGTTTTGGTCTTTTGAAAATAACACTAAACAGTATAGGGAATGGTTGAATGGTAGAACTTTCGGTCTGGGTGTGGCATAATTCGTGCTTGAACAAGACTGCATCCTACTTGAAAAAACTTTGGGGCAATACAAGCCACTCTGAGTATATCCTTACTTGATGCGTGGGAACGAGACAAATTCAGGCACATTTATAAAAATTAACCGAGGTTAAGGTTCAAGCTATCCCATTGTTATATGAGGTTTAGCATTTGTCTCAAGTTTGAGCCATTGAATCCAATGCAATGTTAATTCGGTATACTCGAATTGACGCCGTAATCTATGGCACGTGAAGAAACAGGAAATGAACTTCCTATTGTTGCAGATTGAAATCTTAGGGCTATAACAAAAAAGGGGGAGTTACCTTCTTGTCTTCTTGGTTCAGCCAAATCTTCGGCAGATTTAGGGACTCACTTTTCTTAACTTGAAATATTTTCTTCACTTTTTTGGTTATGAATAGGAGCGGGAACGCACAGACTTTTATGTAGAGTTTTGCATCCAATTGAGACATTTTCTTCGTGAAAACATGAGTGTTTGAATTGTGAGGTAATTCTCGTTATCTGTTTTAAAGAGCGTTTACGTGAGGTTAAATACCATGAGTTTTTTAGTGTGATCTATGATTGGGAAACACTAAAGCGTGTGAGTGACGGTAACTCTATTTTTTTTCAATTATAGCGGAATATTTATTGTTGGCTCTTTTGTAAATATAAGTATTGAGACTCGAACTATACCACGTAAATCTTTTATATCTTTTTTGTGTTCATCAATTTAGTTCTATGATAATTTTGCATTGATTTAAATTGCAAGATCCTTTCAGTTTAACATAAGAAAAAGCAGTGTTTAATGACTAATTGAATTATGACGGTGATTAAGGCCTTACAGCTGGGGTAATGAAGCTTAGTGGGGCTAAAACTCTTGTTCTCAACTTTTGCACCTCCAAGTCACTTAAGCCCATACCCATTAACAAGGCTTTCCAATATTTCTCAAAAAATGGAAATTGTCAAACTTTATTATTTTTATTTTTATTTTTGGGAGCATCAAGGTAACGAGTCACTTAAAAGCATTATGAAGATATATATCATGAGTAAGTGCTCCATTCTATGCAATAGAGAGAATCGTTACATGTTCCACAAGGCGACCGACAAGAAAAATCAATTTAATTTTGTTAAGTAATGAGTTTCAGGACATATAGGTTCCTGATCTTTTGCATCTGTGCATCTCGTCTCAGCTTGAACCGATAAAGAAGCGTCGGTGGTTAGAGTTTGGTCATGCGTTTGTCCTTATAAGACACTGCAAAGGCCTATTACTAACTTTATCTCACAAACAATGCTAATGAAGAAAACCAAACGTGGATTCATATCAATCACAATTAATCCAAAGTTGTGATTGGTGCCCACGTTTATGATAAGAATAATATAAGATTAAGAAGTCTTAATTAAATCAAAGTTACATATCACAAGAACTGAAGATAACTGAAAGCTAGACTATATCGCTTATTGTCATCAATCTTGTCCTTAAATTTTAACTTTTTATAGAGTGTGTCAAAACTTTATTCAAGGAGGATATGCTTTCCTATTCTCACAAAGTAGAAATGTTGCACAAAAGGGAGGTTTGTAGTACACGGAATTATGTAATACGTGATCTATCTAATTTAGAAGTAGAGTTCAGCTTTGATTTGAGGTTGTTAGTTGATACGGGCAAAGTCCCATATTCAAGAACTAAGAAATATTCTGGGGCTTATAATGGGTTTAGTTCTCAATTTTGGAAAATTAGTTTTTTCGGGATGAGTTATTCTATCCCTTACAACGCATCACTAGTATTCAAAGATAGGACATTGACGTGGATGCCTGGATTTCAGTAAATTCTCTTATCCTTAATGCCTGACGATGAACAGAATATAAAACTTATAAATGAAGAATAAGTTGAACGAATCGAAGGGCTCGAGTATGGTGTCTTGTGCAGGGATGGGGCTTGAACGACTAAATCCATCCTCGCCTTCGCCCGTGTGTAGGGCAATACATTTGGCCTATGAATGTCACCTCCTGGGTCTTGATGGGATTGGACAATGCACGTACTTTTTGGGATTGGTCAACACTTTCTCTCGTTCATTTGTTTGTATTTTTTGTGTAACTAAGTTTCCTATTATAACTATGTTTCCTATTATAGTTACGTTTTTTTTATTCTAATTAGGTTTCTTATTTTAAGACCATATATATAAGGATGTCCTTTTAAGAGGCATTCTATCCAGATTTTTGGATATTTTGATTTTGATAATCATATTTGAGAGAATGATTTGTGACTCTTATCAATTTTAGAATTGATTCTCTATCAAAAGGAAGCCTGGTTACAATTCAATAGAAAACCTAATTAGTATAGGAAACCTAGTTATAATTCAATAGATAACCTAATTAGTATAGGAAACCTAGTTACAATGGAAACTAAATTTCAGCTTATTCCAAGTTTGCTAATCTTTGAGTACATCATCCTCTCTTGCTAGAAAAAGATTCTCTATCATATCTAATTTGTTGTTATTGATATCAATTTCTTAAGGTGGCAACCCAGGTGGCCTTTCCTTCGATACAATATCTACAAACTCCTCAAGTAAGAACCGAACTTGGATAAGAATTTCGGGACCGTCGTGCATAGTCCTCCTATCGAATTGCCATGGTTGACTAAGTTTAATGTGACTAGCATCCACCAACAGAACATCACACACCATATCTTGTCATAATAAACAGAACCAATGGAAAGATTAACAAGGCATCGTTTTGAAATAGTTGCCTCATAGCCTTTTTTCAACCACAACATTTTATAAGGCGTAGGGTGCATTTTTAATTCCAACTTCAACTTGTTTGAAGCTACTTCAGAAATTATATTCTCACAACAACCAGAGTCTATAATAAATTGACATACCTTTCCCATGATTGTGCAAGTAGAATGAAAAATATTGGTATGCGGCCACTTATCTCCAGTGTCTTCGTGAGGAGTAAAAAAAACATTTCCTCACCATAAGAAGTTCGCCAATGTCAGCATGCACTATTTGTTCATCATCTGCAGCTTCTTTGTCATTGTTCAACTCTTCTTCAAGTGGATCCTCAGCATTCTCATTAGAATCATTACCCACCAAAAACGCTGGTCGATTCTTATTGATTCGACAATTGCTAGCACGATGACCCAACTCCCCACAAGAATAGCAACGTATTTCAGACATAGCAGGTTGCTTCAAAACATGGGGCTGAGTAAAAGCCTTACTAGCAGATTGCGTTGTAGCCTCAGCAACTTTAGCAATGCTAGTGGTACTCTTAGTGGCCCGACTTGTCATGGTAATTGGTTGCTGTCTCCGAGAATGAGAGCGCTTCATTTTGAGTGCTTGTTGGTGTGCATCTCCTAAGTCCCAAATGTTAAGGACTTCTAAGGCGTCTTGAATGTAAAAATGAAGACCGTTCAAGTATCTGTTCATAAGCACCTCCTCCGGGCCCTAGATATTGTTACGAATCACCAACTCATTGAATTCATTGGTGTATTGGTCCACCATTTGCTTACCTTGTTTTAGATTTTGGTACCGTTGGTAGAGCTTTTTCTTATATCCTTTGAAAAGAAAATATTTTGAATCTTGCCCTCCATCTTTCTCCACAAAGTGATTGGTGTTTTGCCAATGGCTTGGATAGTTTGTTTTTCACGTCTCTACCAAGCAATTGCCTTGCCTCGGAATCACATAGCAATGATCCCAACTCGATGATTCTTAGGAACATTTCGATGCTCAAACACCTCATTCACAAGTGTCAGCCAATCAACAATTTCATTAGGAGACTTAGTACCTGTAAATTATGGAACATCTTTATTGACTTTCTTTTCCCAATCTGGCCCACGAATATGTTGTAAATGATGTTGAACATGCCTCTGACCGTGAATAGGTTGAATACTCTCCGAAGAGGGAGAGTCACCATGGAGATCTTCAGTCCTGGAACAGGGTGGAGAATTATTTGCTTCAGCCCTCAAATGCTGAACTTCTTACGTCAATTCGTTAATTTGTTGTTGCATATGTTGCTGCAAATTCTCAGCCAGTGTTTGCGTCATCAAGAAGAATGGTTCTACCGCCACGACGTGTCCTTGTCTTGGAGGCATTGTCCTCTCCTCCAAGGCTTTGATATCGAATGATGCAAGGCAAGGTTAGGCTTTCTCAAACAGTAGGATCTGGAGATTGACTCACACACAAGAAACGGGACGAACAAAAATTTCAGCATTGCACAAGCTCAGGAAAATAGTCGTATCTTTGTCGATATAGATTGGATCAACCTGATTCCAAAGCCAAATGAATAAAGACTTCTAGATCTACAACTTACCTGTTTTGGATTTTCTGAAATAAGCCCTGTAGGATTGTCGAATTTGGGTTGGAAGTGGATGAAAATAACGAACAGAACAGGAAAAGATAGAAACTTCGTTGGTTGCTCTTCTAGGTCTCCAAGGAAGTTGAGAGGGCACCAACTCTTCTCAATTGGTGATTGCAGCTTTTCAAGGATGTAGATTTCAAAAAGCTCCGACTCTTCAAGGATGGAGTGAAAACTCTTCTAAGTTTTCAAGACTATGAACTTTGCAAGGTTCACGATACTTGCTTGAAAGCAAAGTTTTCATTCATCCAAAGTCGTCTGTCTTGTACAAGGAATTGGATGGTTTATATAATCAAAGAAATAAAGACCGAGCATTGAAACTAGAAAGTCAAAACTGAGAAGAAAGCATTAAAGTACTATGAAACTAGAAAAATAGTAAAGAGCATAACATTTTCATGACTCCCAAGGTGTCTTCTTTCAAGCTTTCTGAATTGATTCAAGATATCAATACGGCTTCTCAATTGAATTGACAACTTCATCGATAAGAAGTTTTGTCGAGCTTGAATGCGGGCTGATCTTCTTGGTCGAGAGAGCTGGTCTTCAATGCAGGCTACATCAATTTCAATTTTAATTTCATTTATTTTATTGTACCATGTTATTTTAATAAATCTTAGCAAACTTCATCTACATGGGCATTTCATGGAGTTTTTTGTTTCTACTCTCTCGATCGAATGAACCGTTTTGGCTGATGGAGTGTCGTTTGTTCACATTAACGTGGAATCGTTGATCAGTTTAACAAACTTTAAACATCCTCCTTCTACTGTAAGTGACTCACGTAGTGGTCTCAATTTGCATAAAAATATACAGGGTTGTTACTTTATTGTAATCAAGCCACATGCAGATGTTCCAAGATGCTTTGTCTAGATCATTGAGGGGGCATCATAGGTTGCCATTGAGGACTGATAATCTTCACAAGTCCTAAAGATTCAACTAAGTCTTAAACCTTTTTAGAAAATGTGCTATCAAGTCGTTTTGATTAAGGGTACTTAAGATTGTCTATATGTCACTTAAGAATTGTCTTCATAGCATCCTAAAATTATACTTTTTTCTCCGTAAATTATAGGATGTAGGTACCCCTTCGGTACATGTTTAGAATTTGATTGAATAAATTCAAAGGATCAGGACTCAATCGCTCTTTTTGTTATTGTTGTTGTAAATATTTAGGATGTCATTGATCAAACTGCATTACTTAAAAAATGATTAGGGCTTATGGTGCAACTGTCTTTCTATAGAATAATTATATTTTAAATGTACAGATGTCAAGATGCACATAGTTCAAGTGAATTTTTTTTTCTTTTTACCTATCCCAAATATAATGATTGCTGTTAACTTTATTGATTTATTATTTATTTATATGGATAGGTGATAAACTACGATGACAGGGGTCTGACTTATGTCCCTCCAACCTGGAAGCTTAACTTAATGGTTTTAATGTATGCAAGAAATTAGGGAAATTCCCAAGGAAAGAGTTTTCTGGTGTTACCTTCCTTGGGTGAAGGTAAAGCGATATAAGCGGGCTCTAGGAAATAATCGGAGCCAATTATGGAAACGAAAAAAAATTAAATGAACGAAGAAAGAAGGTCTGACGACGAATTTATTAATGAACCAAAGTCTAACCCTCCTTGATCTTTTCCTCTCATTTAAAAATAATAATCTATAGTGGCATCAATGCATCAAGTATATTTTGATGAATGCTATATAAACCTATATCCAGTGTTATATGCAATGATTTATCAAACTAGATGCTAGATTTACGTTTCTAGCATGAAAAGAATTAATTGCATAGTCAATAATTCTTGCTCGTTGTCATCAGTTGAGTTTTTAACATTTGAAAAATGTGCGATCACATTCTAAACTCACCATTCTGGATTTCTAATGTCAGAAACTCGATGTGTCCTCCATGTGACCTTCTTTAGATGCCAAGTGGCCATGGACTTGAGAGCCCTGAAAGATTTATCGGGAAAAAAAATCTATTGATGAATGGTCTAAACGTTAACAGTTGATTCCGAAAGAATCTTGAAAGATGCAAGAGATGTAAGAAATCCTCTATGTCCTTATTCTATATGGGAAAAGTGTAACGACCGCGTCTCCACCCTCCTTGGGCTTAGAATATGGTTTACTAGGCACGAATCGCGATTTATTGACCCCGAGGATTTTTTTTTTCCAATAATTTTGGTAATTTTTGGGAAATTGTGGAAAATTTATAAAAATTAATTTCGGGTTTCAAAAAATTATATTTAATGGAAATTTGGCTCAAAGTTACGTGATTTTAGCTGTGGGAAATTTTTCTGAATTTATAAAAAAAAATTTCCTATTTAATTGAGTTTATTTCAAATTTTTAATTGTTAAAATAATATTTTATTAATATTTATTCGAGTTTTGACCGAGTTAACGTGGGACCGACCAACCTGCGAGTCCGACCAGTCCGACTTCGCCCAGACCCAGTCCAACTCGCACAAACTAGACTGACTCTCTCCCTTCTCTTTTCTTCTTCCTCTTTCGTGTGGGCATTTCACCGAGCAAGTGGCGTGCTCGCGTGAAATGGACCCCACTGCCAGCGTTCTGGTTGTCAATTTCCGTGAAATCGAGCCTAGTTGCCCCTAGGCTGGGCCGGAGTACGCGTTCGCCAATGGATAGCCACCATTTGGTCACGGCGATCTGATTTCCTTCCTCAATCATGACACCCTATGTTTTTTGTTCAAACCGAGCAAGCCACTTTGAAGTGAGATTTCTCTCAACTCCAAACTCTGTTTGAGTTGTGGTTGGTGCCGTTGGAATAATTGCAACTCTAGCTTCGAGCAGCAGCCAACCATTGCCGCCGATTCCACCTCCTCTGCCACCAGCAGCCCCCAAAATGTCCCCTTGCAGTTCGGCCTAGCTCTGTTTTTTGGGTATGGTTTTCATGCTTCAAATCATGATATCGTTCAAACCTTTGATCTAGGGCTTCAACCAATGCTTCTAATGGCTTCCTAGGCACCCATAAACCCTATATTTGACAATTAATTTGATTGATTTGGTCTGGATTTGCACGGGTCAAGTTCGAACCCAAATTCTCCCAAATTGCGCTGTTTGAAGCCCTAGGTTGAGCAATTGGCCAATCTAGTAACACCCATCCTCCAATAATGGTATCAATAGGTTCGCATGAATGTGGGGAGTGAGGATTGAGTAATTAATTTGATTGATTTGGTCCCAATGTCACAATTTGAGGCTCGATTTGGCCCGCCCTTTTTGCCGTTCAAACCATTGCCGTTGACGGGAGATTTCTCGTCCCTCCAACCACTTCAACCGCTGTTCTTGGTATCGATCGACTCGTATGGGAGTCCTCTTAAAATCCCAACCAACCATGAACTCTAATTTGAACTGATGAGAGAGAATCGAGCTCAAAATTGACTCAATCTCCCCCTCCCCAACCCGATCCGCAACTCGAAGACCCAACCGTGTATTTATTAGGCCTTTTGAGTAATTTAGCCTATTTTGTCACTTACAATCGCTGACCATAGTCTTGGCCAGCCTCACGGAGCCAAGAGGAGTCATTGGGACCCTCGCTGGAGTTCACCGGACTTTCGCTAGACCGCCGCTGGAAATCGTCGAAGCCGTCGTTGGACTCCATTGAGCTTGGGCTACCCAATTGTGCAATCAAATCGGAGATTGAAGGTTTATATCGAGCTCGAGCGCGATCGAAGCCTTAGAAACTATGTCTCCTTCAATTGTTGAAACTATGCAAATTTAAGGTGAGTAGACCTTCTAAAACTTAATTAGGCATGCTTATTGCCTTAGTATAATTGTTTGGACAATTATGTGATTTTTTTGGATGATTGGCTGAGATGGACCGATGGAGAGGCCAATGAAGGCCTAGTCATTATTTAAATGTCGAGGAGGTGCAAAGGAAGGTTGATGAAACTGAGGTTTGTAATAGCCAAACGACGAAGGATGGTGAATTAAGTAGACTGATTAGGGTCTCAGGTCGGTTGTGGACGGCCTTGGTTTATTGATTACGCATTTTATTTAATTACTGGTTTATTTGTGCCATTTATTTAATTATTGACTTGTTTGTGAAATTTATTTATTTATGGGTGATTCCTATAATTATGGTAATAGGTATGAGTGGGACTTAATGCTAGGTGGTGGCTAAAGTCTAGTAGACTCATGGATAGATTAAGCGTGAATGAGAGAGAGATTAAAGAATGGGTAATTTTGATGGGAGAGCGAGGGAAGATAGAGTTTTAGAAGACGGAGGATATGTGAGACGTGATTAGGGACCCTAGGGTAATGGTAGACCTAATTTTGGATTAGGGGGTCGACTCACTGAGATATCCCCATATCTCACCCCACCACCCCAAACCATCTCATGTGCTGAAAGCGGGAAAAATTAGAAGGATTCCTGGAAGTCCACCATGATCAACAAGAATGCTTGCGGGAAGCAGGCGGAGAGCTTCTGCTTGAGGAGAAAGTTGGTGCTAGACGTGGATTATAGCTTAGAGGGAGAGCCAAGGAGAAGGTGTGATTGTGATTAAATTTATTAGTGTTGAAATGTAATTTTTGGAGGGTTGTAATTTAATAATTTATTTACCTCGCTTGTGTTGTGTTTAGTTCCGATTATTGAAAAGGCCACGGCGGAAAGAGAATAAAAGTAAAATCGGGTTCTATCGTGTGCTCAGAAGGCGGGACGTGACAAAAAGAATTTGGACAACTAAATGCAGCTCATGGTTTGTCCTTTTAAACAAATAACCCCATGACAAGGTGATATTCAATGTTAACCATTTTATTTTGAAAGGTTTGGGTCACGAAGAATGTTCCCAATCGCTAATTGTGAGAAAGAGGTTTTAAAGTCTTACATTGTTTGGAAAGATGATCCTACTTTCTTTTTTTTTTGGGTAACTGATGACTTCACCACATGCCCCCTATGCCCAGATGGCACTAAAGGGCCGGAGCCCTATACCTTAGGAGAGACTAGCATAGGACCCCAACACTATGGCCTTCCACTTAAAACGCTAGCAACTGCAGGTTTCAAACCCTCGATCTCAACGATGAGGGAGAAGCTTTCAACCAACACAACTATTTACCGTTGGGTAATGATCCTACTATTTCATTATGATAAAATGAAAAAAGAAAACTCTTTCCGTGTAGTGATGGATTTATCAAAGACTTGGTTAGTATAAAAATATTGTTGTTAAAAAATTTCCGGTCACATGATTTCTTTAAAACTAGCTGGTCACTTATGGGCACGGAGAATTTCAAGTGTGCAAAAGAAACTCTTCCTCTTATCTTTTTCTCAGAGCAAACCGTTCATCTTCCAACAACTCTTCCTTTATGCTTTTCTCTTGTAGACTCTCAGCTTTAGATTTTGAAGCTGAGAGCATACTCCTCCTTTGATTTCTCCTTTGTTATTTTGCTTGTTTTTTCCTCTTATGTTCTGTTTTAGGAGTTTGTTTGTCTGAATAAATTTTTACAGTGGAT
The DNA here is from genome assembly GCA_019926035.1 of Melaleuca alternifolia. NCBI lineage: Eukaryota > Viridiplantae > Streptophyta > Magnoliopsida > Myrtales > Myrtaceae > Melaleuca > Melaleuca alternifolia. Next base: position 221,596 of record JAGKPW010000110.1, on the reverse strand, counting down.
CTCAAGTGACCGTAGAGTCCAATTCTGTCCTTATCAAGGAGGATGATCATGATGTGCTTCCACAATCTCTCCAAGATATGACTGCTCTTCTCTCTCGATTTAGATTTCTATATAAATTTAGGGGTCTTGCTCTCCCAATCTATATTTGAGAGTTCTTTCTAGGTACCTGATCTATGTTCCTATCATCTTTTGATGTTGTTATTCCAGCATGGTGATGGTGTTGAGAGCGTTGAACCTAAATGCACACCGCAAACCATTGTAAGTGGAAGTAGAGATCTTGGTGTGTGTCCATCACTATGTCCATCACTAAGTATAGTGATTGGCTGTCAAAAGTTTATATTGGTAATTATGTTATTGAGAGATAAGAATGTGCTTGCTACAGATTATGCTTTGTTTATGTGTAGGTTTGCTAGACTTGAAATTTTTGTGTGTACCTCCTATGTATTATTCTGAGAAATGAATGAAATCTTTCTTTTGACCAAAAAAAAAAGTATGGGCAATTTCATGAAATCCTTGGCTCTTTTGGAAAGTTTGCAAATTGCCAAATACCATAAAGAGCTCAACTTATTACCATTGCGACAAATTTAATACGAATATTCAAATGCATAAGAAAAGGACGACCTTTTATCAGTATGACAAACTTAACACGATATTTCAAACTTATAAAAAATATATGCATTATGTTTGACCTATACGGAAAAAAATAGCATCCATTAGTAGTCCATCCATCTAGTTCTTATTCTGGGAAAAAAATTGGGGAGACGGAAATTGTTTTACGCTAGGAGTGTGATTTTAGTGTGGAGAAGACGTAATGAATCAACATTAAGATAAAAGTGGACTGCAAATTGGGGTGATCGGGGATGTGATGGTTCTAGCCATCAATGGAGTGAGAATCCGGTGGGCTTGACAAGTGGACAACATAAAAGATAGAATCTGCAAAATACTGGAGTGTGCTATTTTGCTAATAGGGCCAATAGATGGCGCACACACGTTTGAAGTTCTTTTGAAAATATTTTGGATTCAGAGGATCCAAGAAAAAAAGTTTAGTGCCAACACATGTTAAATTATTATTAGAATGGAGATATTCTTCATAAAAATAAAATTGTCGTGGGAAAAATTTCTCCAATCAGTAGAAGCTGCTGCTTAGTTGATCGCCCTTTGTGTGTGTGTGTGTGGAATGAGAATCGATAACAATGGAATGGGATACTTTTTAGTTTAATCAACAATAAAAATGTAATCAGAATGAAGCATATTAGCACTTATGAATGTTGCACCAGCATATTACATAATGTTCATCAGTTTTCGGACTAAAAAAATGTTCTTCGATATTAGGAGTCAATTTGGTTCATGCAATGGCCACTCTCTTTGATAGTAAGCAATCGAATAATATGAGGTGGCCCTTGTTGTATAGAAAGAATTGCTTCATTATAGGAGGTATACGTGGAGTTTTAAAATAGATTTTGAGATTTATGGTGTCAAACAAATTAAAAATCTTTTTAAAACTTTCTTCCGCGTCAACTTTATATACTACTGTATGTAAAACAACCCTTATTTAAGCGGCTTACCATCCTTTTACCCATTTAAGTAGCCCAATAAAAGTTGGTAAATTTATAAACATTTATAATTAACTTAAACGAGTAAATTAATCAAAAAAGGTTGAAAAATTAGTAACATTAATATTTTATATAAGATTGATATATGGAAGGCCTATATAAGATTGGTAAATAAAAGTTTGTAAAAAAATTGAATAGTTCGTAAATAAAAGAAAAAAGCTTGACAAGTAACTCAAAGCCAATTGGCAACTTAATGGGAGAAAGGCTGGTAATTAAAGTTGGAAATAAAACAAATGAACATTGGTAAGTAACTCAAATGAAAGTGAGTAGCTCAATAATGCGGTAAGTTAAGTGAATCATTTTAATTTAGGTTGGTAATAGAGATAATAAATGTAAGGGCTTATTATGAAAACTAATAAAAGTTAGCAGCTCAAAACATAGTTGGTAAGTTTAAAAAAAAAAATAAAGATTGGAACATAACTAAATGAGAGTTGATAACCTAAAACAAACTAGTAGCTTTATATAAGAGAAAATTAGTGAGCCACTTTAATTATAGGTTGGTAATTACAAATAAGAACTAGGAAATTCAAAGTCTTAGTAAGTTATGATAATTCACAGACTATCAAATAAGAGTTTGTACTTTCTTAAAAGTGACGGGAGCTTACTAACTAGTTACTTGATTCATATCTTTTTGCCAACAATTTTTTTGACACTTATTTACATTTATCGGTATTTAACAGCATGAAAAAAAATTCGCCAGAACACTATGAATGTTATTGCTTACTTGATCCGTCATCTTTTTGCCAACATTTTTTTACACTTATCAACATCTATTGATTTATAACATCATGGAAATATATTCGCCTGAACAATATAACTCCAGTGTTTACATATTGAGTTAACAAAGGCACCATATTCGTGGTGAATTCTCATCTCACCATATAAAACATATTGAATTACTTGGTTGAACTTTCTAAGACAAATCATGAATTTCCCATATGAGCAAACTTTTCTTTTGATTGTAGCGTCGGCTTTTCTTTTGGCCAATTTAAGAACATAACAAGCCGCAAGCAACGTGGTCGGAGTCCAACGACATTCCATCACATTGAAGTGATGAGAAACAACACAAACGTGTGTGATGCTCGTTTTTCAAGTTTCTTGAAAAGGTTCTTTTAATATGACACAGTACTTTTGAACCACAAAATCCTCGTTGCTTTGTCAAAAAAAATGCTGATCCGGTTCACTTCCAATGTATATTCGACGTCAACTTCGTGAAAATGTTCATCGGAGTTCAATAATGATGACCAAGTCGCTCTCTAGGGTTAGCAAAAAAGGTTGTTTCTTTAGCAAACACGTTTTAATTTTAAAAGAAGCCTGATTGGCAAAGCCTATGAACTTTAGTTTCACTGGGTTTTTCAAGCCTGATCCGCAAAGCCTATAAACTTTTAGTTTCACTCGGTTTTTCAACGGATAAACATCAACTGCGAGCTCAGCCCTTGAAACACGCCTTAACAAAGAGCCAATCATTAAAAAAAAAAATTGAAACGCCCCAGCCGCCTCCCCCCCCCCCCCCCACCCCCCAACCCCGCCACACACACACAAAAGAAAAAGAAAAAGTGTGGTTCATCAAAACTTTCGTAATTAAGTGATAGCTGATATAGAATTTTGAGCATGACTCCTGATTTATGGTTGACATCGACTCGAGCCGCTTTCGAATGACAGCTTGGCAATCTGCCCTTTGTGGGACGAGGATCTTGGCCTGATTTGAAGATTGGGGCATCGCCAACTTTTCCTCATGAAAGGAAGTTTACTTTCAGAGGAATCAGCGCAATAATCGCAGAGTAGATGCTGGTGCTATGTTCTTGCTGATTCCATCCATCCTAAAGGAGTCCCGTCACAGGGAAAATCTATTAGGATGTTATTCATATTTTCCGTCAATAATAAAGTATGAAGATAGTCTCTGTTGCAGCATGTAACTTTAATTTAAGATTGAATCGAGATAAATCTCGTTTGATTTCTTTTTCTCGTTTTTACTCTCTATTGTTATGTTTTCGCGCCAAAGCCTAACAAAATTATCCAACAAATATTAAACCTATTATATGGCAGTTAATTTAGCTATGGACCTTGTAATCGTACTACTTCAGATGTAAATCTTTTGATGATTTTTTAATTTAATTTTAAACCTTTCATTTATATAATTTAATTTTAAACCTTTTTATTTTGACAATATAGTCCTTCTAGTCGAATAATAAGTTTAGGACCAAAATTAGCGAATTCAAAATAGGTTTAGGATTAAATAACCCAATTGATAGGTTTAAAAACAAATCGTCAAATTGTCAAAAATTTTATGGTCGAATGGACATACTTGAGTTATTTATAACTGAATTAAACATTATGCAATAGATTTATGAATTTATGAATAATTATCATCACATCAAAGTTAGGAAAATGCCAATCATGGGGATAGTACACAAACTTGCGATAAGTATACAAATGAAAGATAAAGGATTTCTTGTGTCCTTTTATGTTGCGGAAAGGGGGACTGTAGAATCGATTACAATAACCAGATTAATGAAGAATTAAGCAAGAAATAGAGGCAGCAATACATCATATTTTACATGATTAGATTCGAGTGTTGGAACTTTCGTAATAATCCACTATAAATTACAAGGATCACAAGCTTAGATCAAATGCTTTCTTACACTCAAGTAGTGAATTCCACATGATTTATCATCATCTAGTGATTCGCCCAATATCTCAAATGTTTTTTACACAGCCAATCACGATAACAAGATTAAGGAAGAAATAAGCGAGAAACAGAGAAACAACACACCAAGATTTACAACGGAGATTACAAAGAACTCTCTCACGCCTAATAAGTTGTCTTCAAGTGTTTCATTCAAGCTGGATATTCATTCCGGAAACCACATGTGGGTCGTTAAGACATTACTTGGTTGAAAAATCATCATAAGCAATTACTTTTAACACTTGGAAAGAACGAAAACCCCTTGCTGCATTGCCAATGGAATGAAAAGTGGGCATTCTTTCATTGCTTTCTTCATTTTATATTGACAATTCACTTATTCTTTATTTTGAATAGCAAATTCTCGTATCAATAAATTACAGTTTACACTTCATATCGATATTTTTCATCATCTTCACTGTTAGGGTTGGCAAGGAAGGCTTGGTCACCCCGCCCACCCTTAGTAGTAAAAATAAAAAGAAAATAAAATAAAATTTTAGAAAATTAAAAATAATTAGAAAAGTTTACGTCAGCGTTAGCTACATCACATAGAACAGCTAGGAAAGCGCCATGGATTTTTGGTCAAAATAGGCCAATAGGACTACATTGACAATTCGTCAAAAGATTTTAGGACTCATATTAAAACACAAATATATATAAATAATCTAGTTTCGCGTGCAAGCGCGGGGCAGCTTACTAGTAATGTAATAAGACAATGACAGAAACCTTTGGGCTCCGTTTACGTACCTCATGGTTTATCATATCCGACAAAATTGACGTGCACTGGGAAAAAGTGGCAGCTCCTTGTCAACAAAGATTTCAAAATCAGTCCAACATATATGGATTTATGGAATATTTCAACTGAACTTCGTCCAAAGTAAATCACTTTCTTTGGTGGTTGATGGGTACTGAGCCCCTTTGCATGGGGGCGACAAAAAATAAAAGGAAGGAGGTAAAGTCCCTTTCGTTTCAAAAGTGAAATGAAATGGCCAATATTTAGCTTGGACCCAGCAGGCATGAGGAGTAGCCATCACCCGTCCACAATGTGCACTCGGCAAGAATTCCTTGCACGACGCGGGAGAGAAAAGAACGAAAAAGATGAAAGAGATCGAGAGATTCATTGCAATTGCATGGAAAAGAACTAACGTGGGGAAAAAGTTGACATTAAGACGAGAATGTCATTGTGACCCGTAAGTTCAAGGACTTCAGATCCTTCCGCTTTCGTCTTTCAGTTGCCACGTTTGAAATATGCCAAAACCTGATGGGCGATCAGAGAATTCAAGTCAGCAAAATGGACAAGCAAAAGGAGACTTTGATTCACAAGGGTTTGTTCGGATTTCGTTGCGGAAAAATGATTTTGCGAATGATATTGTTTCATAATAATTGGAAAAATGAAATTGAGCTCTCATGCATCAGAAGCCCCGGGACAGACACTAAATCTCATAGACATATTGGTTTATGCAGCCCACAATCCTTGGAATAGATCGCAACATCTCCATGTTAGGAAACATCAATTGCACTAGCTTTCCAAGTGATAAAATTAATTTATCATTGTCGAAGATCATTATCTATGTACTCTTACATGCACGATGTGTATGGTTGCCTCGCACGGGATTGGTTGAATGGTAGAACTTTCGGTCCGGGCATGGCAAATTTCGTGCTTGAACAAGACGATATCCTACTCGAAAGAATTTTGGGGGCAATACTAGCCGCTCTATGAGTATATCCTTACTTGATGCACGGGAAAAGACAGATTCTGGTCCATTTATAGAAATTAACTGAGATAAAGGTTCAAGCTATCCCATGTTATATGAGGTCGAGCATTTGTCTCAAGCTTGAGCCATTGAATTGAACATAATGCAATGTTAACTAGGCAAACTAAAATTGATGCCGTAATCTTTGGCACGTGAAGAAACAGGAAATGAACTTCCTATTGTAGCAGATTGAAAGCTTAGCGCTATAACACAAAAGGGGGAGTCAACTTCTTGTCTTCTTGGTTTAGCCAATCTTCTGCAGATTTGGGGGCTCACTTTTCTTAAAATATTTTCTTCATTTTGATTGTAAAAGGGATAGCGGACACGCGGACTCTTGGGCAAAGAGTTGCGCATCCAATCGAGACATTTTCTACAAGAAAATGTGAGTGTTTGAACTGTGAGGTAATCCTCATGATTTATTTTAGGGAGCAATTACGTGAGGTTACATACTGTGAGTTTTTAAGTGTGATCTATGATTGGGAAACACTCCAGCTCTTAAGTGATAGCAACTCTATTTTTCCGATTATAATGAATTATTTATTATTGACTCTTCCTCTAAATATAAGTATCGAGACTCGAACTGGATCGCATAAATCTCTTATATTTTTTATTATTCATTGTTTTATTTCTATGATAATTTTGCATTTATTTAAATGGCAAGATTCTTTCAGTTTCTGCACTAGTTTTACAACATAAGAAAAAAGAGTGTTTAATGATTAATTGAATTATGGCGATGAATAAGGTCGTACAATTAGGGTAGTGAAGCTTAATGGGGCTAAAACTCTGGTTCTCAACTTTTGGGCCTCCAAGTCACTTAAGCCCATACCCGTTAATAAGGCTTTCCAATATTCTTCAAAAAAATGGAAATTGTCTTATTTTATTTTATTTTTAAATTTTTTTAGCGGCAAGGAAAGGAGTCTTTTGAAAGCATTATGAAAATATATATCATGAGTAATTTCTCCATTCTATGCAATGGAGAAAATCATTACATGTTCAACAAGGCGACCAACAAGAAAAATCAATATAAATTTTGTTAACTAATGAGTTTCAGCACTTATAGTGTCACGTCCCGATTTCCTCGGGGTTGTAGCAATGTTTCCAGGATCCAACTTTACTCTAAGATTTGCAAAAGAATCTAGTTCTTAGTTAAATTGTTCCCAAGGTAGAACACTACATTCCATTTTGATCAAGAACTTACTTCCCATAGATACAAGGATAAGTCAGGTCAAAATACAAAAAAGGGAAGAGAACAGGAGAGACATAACAAAAGCCTAGAGTCACGGTCGCCGCACAGCTATACAATCAAAAGTCGCGGGGAGAAGAAAAGGGAGAGTACTAATCCTAAGTTGTATCCACCGGCTTGGGCCAATCTCGCATACACAAAGGCTTTGGGTTGTCCATGGTGCCATCCTCTGAGTCGTCTGCCCCATCAGAGTCTTCGAAGCCGGACTCGTAGCCTCCCTGTGGTACCTCACACTTTTCAACCAACAATTCTAGTTCGGTCTCATGGAAGCCCATGTACACGCTAATGTGTTGATGTGGGTACCAGATGTGCTTCGTAGTGCTCCAAATCCAACCGGTCGTGCTGTGGAATTCTTGGATTAATCCATCTTCCTTTACTTCTATGTCTATGACATCTCCCATGTCTCTAGGGGGAACGGGGGCTGCCGCCATGCCGTTCTCTTCGTCTTCCTCTTCTTCTTCATCCAAATTGAAGGGGATATCCGGCTCCAGATCCCCCTCCTCCTGGTCCTCCTCCTCCTGAGGGTCCCACTCCAGCTCCAGCTCCAGCTGCTGCTCCCAGTCCTCCGGGTCCAGAGGTTCCAGCTCCAGTAGATCCCAAGCTTCCTCCTCGTGAGGGTCTTCCTCCATAAGCGCCTCCTCCTCTAGCTGGTCCTCCAAGTCTGATAGGTCCTGATCCGGGTCCATACGGGGGTCCTGGGATGGTGGGGTGGTGGAATGAGATACTTGGTATCCCAGTGAACGAACCCTAATCCTAAATTAGGAACACCCCTGCCCTAGGGTCCTTAAATCGACCCTCCCACCTCTCAGGCTTCCGCTGGCCTGTCAGTCGACCCTAAGCAAGCCTAGCTGTAATTCTCTCATCCCAAGGTCCCCAAGCTCCGCGCAGAAACACTCGTTACCAACCCAAGTCGAAGAACTCCCCACCTCTAGGTTTCTAAGCTAAAGGTAGACTAACGAATGTCATTGGGGTCTAAACAATTTACAGGGTGGGGCAGATCTACAACGGGAACCTAATTGTGACTATACGGAATTTATGTAGGCATAACTGATTAAATAAAAGCGGCGCAAAATTTAAATACACAAAGCAATACTAGAATTGACAGATTATAATAATAATTTAATGATATTGAAAAGCAAAAAAGGCTATTAACTAAATTAATCAAATGCTATACGAACGAACATTTAATGATAAATGACTAATTGAATTAAATTGTATAAATAAATGAGTTAAACAACTCTAAAATTTAAACAAAGGTGTCAAGCCGACACTCCATTCCTCTCGAGGGGTCCAAACTCTGATCACGCTCGAGCACAAGTAAACGTACGAGGGCATTTTTCGTAAAACGTGAGATGCCGATCCCTAGGTCGACACGAGTCGAACTAAACCACCTAAGTGGTCAACAATTTACAATTATCCAATACTGCTAACCAATCTAACTAATCAATGAAATTGACGAGTAAACAAGGAATCATAGTTGTTCTACTCGCCCTAGCCATTTCTAACCGTTTCTACCCGTTTTCTACTAAAATAGTAAATGCGCCTAATAAAGGTTTAGAGTCCACTTACTTGTGAGTTTTCTTGGCTAAATTCTCCTTGCTGCACTCCTGATTGAAACCAAGGAAAAATTAAATTTCCCCCCCTTTTTTTTTCTTCCTTTTTCTTTTCTTTTTCTCTTTTCCTTTTTCTTTTGCTTTTTCCTTTTTTCCTTTTTCTTTTCCTTTTTCCTTTTATCCTTTTTCCTTTTTCTTTTCCTTTTTCCTTTTCCTTTTTCTTTCTAGGCCGCGCGAGCTGGACCTGGGCCGGGCCGGCTGACTGGGCCTAGGTCGGTCGGCTGATTGGCTGGCTGGCTGGGCCGGCTGACTGGGCTGGGCTGGGCTGCTAGGCCGGCAGCCTAGCCCATCGGCTGTCTTCTGCCTCCGGCGACGGCCCCGGCGATGGCGACGACGACGGCTCCGGCGACGGCTTCGGTGACGGCGATGACCATGGCTCCGGCGATGGCTCCTGCGACGACTCCGGCGACGGTCGTCTTCTCCGGCGAACCCCGACTCCGGGTCGTGTGTCGGGTCAAGAGGTTTTCTCGGGTTTGGCCGCCGTTCACCGTTCTCCGGCCAAATCGAAGCTCATGACCGGCTGGGAGAGGAAGCTGAGCCTCCGGCGCGTCGATTGGTGGTCACGGCTTGGCCAGAGGTGGTCGGAGCTGGCGGGGAGACGGCCACGAAGTCGGCGGTTCACCTAGGGTTTCTCGAGAAAGGAGGTCCGAGCTTCAAGCTCGAATCCAACGAGTCTATGCCAAAAACAGACAAATTTACACCACATCTAAGGGCTAGGAAAGCCAAGGAAGCGATTGGTATCAACCAATCGAGCCAAGATGGTCGAAGGAGGGGTGAACTTACCTCTTGAAGCCGCGGCCTTTCTGGAAAATTTCCAGAAACGGCTGATCGTGAGACTCTCTATCAGGGGCCGTCGGCGGCAGAGCACGGCGAGTCAGAACCCACCACCGGCGGCATTGAAGAGAGGGCACTGCAGGCTTCACGGGGACACCAAGAACGAGCCGAGAGGTCGACTGAGCTCGGAGAAATCCGAGCTCAAAGTGGCTTGCCCACTCGGTTTATACCGAGTGGGAGCAGGTGGGTGGTAGCCGGAAAAACCGCTCGCCGGCGCCACGTGCTGCTCTGCCAAGGGCTGTCGTCCCCTCCGGCTGTCCCCTCAAACTAGAGGGTGGGTGGCTGCAGCGCCACAGTGGCCGTTGAGGCGACAGGTTGAACAGTTGATGGATGCCCATCAACTGTTCGACCGAATGCCAAAGAGAAGAGGAGAGAGGAAGAGAGGGAGATCGGGCACACGTGTCGCGCGCGTGCCGCGCGCGTGCTGCCCGGTCCAACCCGGTCGGACCGGCGGTTCGCGGGGCTGGGCCGGCCGGTTCGCTGGCCGGTCGGAATTTTAAATTAAAATAATATATTTTAATTCCCGAAAATTGGAAAATTGTTTTAAAATTTTCTAAAAATTCAGAAAATTTCTGGAAAAATCCTATATTGCAGTTTTTGACATTTTTGGGCCTAGATAAATTTTCCAACATAAATTTTCACTAAATTCAAAGCCTTTCACAATTTTCGGGAAATAAAAAGGGAAATTATTAGATTTCCCTGGAAAATTCCTGTTTAGCCAAAATCGCGAACCGAACCCGAACGCGGTCATTACATATAGGTTCCTGATCTTTTGCATTTGTGCATTTCTTCTCAGCTTGAGCCGATAAAGGAGCGTCGCTGTTTAGAGTTTGTTCATGCGTTTGTTCCTTATATGACACTGCAAAGGCCTATTACTAACATTATCTCACCAACAATACTGATGAAGAATCAAACATGGATTCATATCAGTCACAATTAATCCAAAGTCGTGATTGGTGCCCATGTTTATGATAAGAACTAATGTAAGATTAAGAAGTCTGAATTATATCAAAGCTACATATCAAAAGAACTAAAGAGAATTAAAAGCTAGATTATATCGCTTATTGTCATCAATCTTGACCTAAAATCTTAGCTTTTTATAGAGAGTGTCAAAATTTTATTCAAGGAGGAAATGCTTTCCTGTTATCACAAAGTAAAAATGTTACAAAAAAAGGAGGTTTGCAGTACATGGAATTAAGTAATAACTTATCTGTCTGATTTAGAAGTAGAGTTCAGCACTGATTTAAGGTTGCCAGTTGATGCAGGCAAAGTGATGCAGGTGCATCCAACTTTATCAATCGGATGAAGAAATATTTAAATAAAATATATCTTCACCAACGGACCAATCTTTACTTATTAGAGCAGACGACATTGAGTTTGGTTATAACTTGCTTCAATGGGTCAATAAATGAGTTTAATTTGGTGGCTGTTCGATATTATACTTATGGGAAGCTATTCTGGACATTATCCTATGGTGTTTGGTGTTATTATGAGGTGGTCCAAGGTGGAGCTCAAAAATTGGGAGACAACTCATCAAGGCTAAATAGTCAAAAATCATTTACTGCTCTTCGTAGTTCCTAAGTCTCTTTAGTGTGTTTCTAGTTCTCAGAGTCTATTAAGACTAGTTTGGTTCCAAGGTTTTAATATTTTGTAGTTGTTAAGTAGGCTCTTTAATCTCTATTTATTTCTTATGTCGTAGTCTCTCGATAAATAAAAGAATCATCTCCATTGTAATGCAAACTTGATTAAATGAAAAGAATTCCTCTTTGTGAGTTGAATCAACACGATTTCTTTATCCTTGGAGAGTGGATTACTCTTTGGTGGTGAACCAAAAGCCCTTTAGCCTAAGGTTGGTGGAATTTCCTTTAGACCTTTGGTGGTGAGCTTATTTCTGATCCCGATCGAGACCTTGGCTGGTGGTGCGTCCTTTATGCCTCAATTCTTATCATTTATCCTTATTTCGAAATTCCCAAATACTCTAACCTTTTGTCAAATTTTAATCTTTGGACCTTGGCTGGTGGTGCGTCCTTTATGCCTCAGTTCTTATCATTTATCCTTATTTTGAAATTCCCAAATACTCTAACCTTTTGTCGAATTTTAATCTTTGGAATCACTCGCCCGTGCATGCATCACAAAGTCCCATATTTGGTGATTGAGAGATATTCTAGGGCTTATAAAGCGTTCAGCTCTCTTTTCCGGAAACTAACTTTTTTAGGGTGAGTTATTACATCCCTTATAACGCATCATTAGTATTCAAAGATAGAACATTGACGTGGATGCCTAGATTGAGTAAATTCTCTTATCTTTACTGCCTAATGATGAGCAATTTATAAAACTATAAATAAAGAACAAGTTAAGGAATGGAAGGGCTTGAGTGTGGTGTCTTGTGCAGGGATGGGGCTTGAACTACTAAATCCATCCTTGCCATGCCCCGTGTGTAGGGCAATTCATTTGGCCTTCAAAATTTCCTCTCATGGCTCCTGATGGGATTGGACAATGCACGTATTTATTGGGACTGGTCAACACTTTCTCCCAGCCTTTTTGTCCATCTCTCTCTCTCTCTCGCGTGCATATGTGTGTATTTCTTCATTATCACATTAACTATTGGAGATGATGCGATCAGAAATTGGATAAAGGTGACCTGCCAACGTTTATGTTCTCACCAAGACAAACGGGAAACCGATCATTGTTTGCATTGGACCTCAAGGATGTTGACATGGCTTGGAATACCGGCCCCTTGGTTGCGATCACCAAAGATTGTAGCTAATACCCAACTCCCATGACTATGATTAGCTGATCATACATCATTGCAATAATATAATGCCGTCTTATTTTTTGGCCGAAAAAGAGCTTCATTTCATTCAACTAGGACAACTACATGGGTGCTGTAAGTGGGCATCAGTACCCAAACTGTCTTAAAGAGTAGGAGGAGGCAAAATGACCCAATACACGGGTAGGGACTAGCATCCGTGAGCTTTGGCAGCCGGTTGCGCTGCAAAATTTGCTTCCCATCTACAGTGTTGGATTCGGATCTATGGATATCACCCGACTTCCACACTTTAGTTCAAATGTCAAGTTTTCAGCGGAGAAACTTTCTAAGATGAAAAGAGCCTCGATTAGACGGCTTCGTCTTTTGGCTTAAGCTATTGAGTTACTTAAAAGATTATCACAACCTGCGGCCTCTGTTTATTTTCCCCGTTGATGAGTAGCTAACATTCTTATCGTCTTTGAACACATTCTAATCGTCTTTTAACACAGTGTATATCTTTGCTAGTTTATTCCTTCCTTAAGAACTACAATGTAACGGCTCGTTTTTTCCAATTTCAGGATCTAATATTCAAAATTTTGAGCTTAGGTTAGTGAACTGGAAGCCCTGAGTGTCCCCCCCGGATGAAATCGTGAAAATTTGTTTTGGGGGTGGTCCCCAAACTTTTGATACTTAAAAATGGTTCCTCAACTTTTGGAAAATTGCAATTTAGGCCCTAGTCGACGCTGCTTTCCCCCGTTGACCTAGCACCCGACCTTCCCTTGTTCCAGCTATTTTCTGCCCACATTTGTAATCCATTACTATTCGCACTGCCCCCCCGCCACCCATGGCCTCCGATCGCCACCCCGCACTACCACGGAGGGGACACGACCCAATCGCGCCGTCAGCACCGCCAAACTCCCCATCTCGCAAGTGACACTGTGGATGCTCTGTTTCGGGCCTATCGAGGTCACGCGACAAATCGAATGCACTTGGCCACACCAAGACCGCGCCAACCCCTCCTCTAAGTTCCCTAAGGTCTCCTAGCTCTGATAAGCCCTTGGCTGCCGCCTTCGAAATTTCGTCGCCAAATCTCGACTTCCCCCGATCAGCCGAGCCCCTGTAATGGTGCTCCGTTCTTGCTCGCAGACCACCCGTGCCTAATTGCTCACCACCAGCCTCAACCACGCCTCCAATACCACCCCAACGACACCCAGACACCATCTTTAAGCTTCCCCATCGCCGCCAACGCCAGCTGACACCTTCTCGGCCTTGCCCAGCCACTGCCCTGCTTTTCTGACCACTACCGCCGGAATCTAGCCATTGTTGGTCGCCCATTCGTGCCCCTCCGTCGTCCAACTGCCTCAACCACCCCTCGTTGCCGCCAGAATCAGCTGCTCAAAACCTCGTTAGAGCCTTGCCGACTAACCGCCGCAGCTCACCGGAAAGTGTCACCCCGGCCGCCGTGTCGTGCCAAGTAGTGTTATGCTGTGCCGGACCATCCATGCTCACGTAGCTCAAGTTGTGCGGCATTGCAAGCTCGTTGTGGGCTATCACCGTCGATTTGCCTCGAAAAACTCAGACCGAGAGCGAATTTACATTTTAATCCTCGATTGGAGCGGTTATCACTTTTAGTAGCTAATGATAAGTAGATTGGGTTGATTTGGTGCTTAATTTGGTCATTAGGGTCGTGTTCATATTGAGGAGTAATTATAGCTAAATCATGGTTAAATTAGACTAGTTAAGCTAATGTCGATCAAATGGCAGCTAATTAAGGTGATTGCACCCGTAAAATATCGAACGATGAATTACCATTCAAAGTAGGGAACCTGATCCCGATTGGCGAGCTGAGGTGTTCTACAATATAGAGCGATTTAGGGTTTAAATTATATTGATTGTACTTTATATGATTTGATTCATTATTATTGTTGGATCATGAACTGTCTTGATGATTGATTCATGCATGTGGTTGAATTGTAATTGGTGCCTGGTTGATATTATTGTAATTGATCGAATAGCCGGAGTCAATACGGAGCTGTGGATCGGTGAGCAGTTAAATCGAGATTCGAAGAAATGATTGTGCTAGAGTGAGGGGTTAAAAGAGTTGATGTGAGCGTGGATAGTGAGTAGAAGACTCGAGTACCAAGGTTAAAAGATATGTGTTGATTGGGCCTAGGGGCCCGTATAGTCACTTGGGTAGCGAGAGAGCAAGCTCACCTAAGTTAGCACTGGTCATTAGTACCGTGGCTGATTGGCTAGTGTAGTGTAATTGGTACATGGGTGAGAGTGGTATGACTAAATATGAATTTTAGGGTGAGTGCCCTCCTAGTTGGATATTAAGGCATAGACTCACTGAAAATATTATCTCATTTTATTTTTATAACCATGTTTTACAAGTCATGAGCATGGAGTTCCCACACAAGGAATTGGAGATGCTGGAGGCACCCGCTAATAGCGAGTGGCTAATTGACACCTTCGTATCTAGTTACGATTACATTGTGGATAAATATAAGACCGCCATTTGAGACTTCAATTTTGACACGTGGGTTAGGTGTTGCACTAGTACTGGATTAGGTATTCCGCTAAATTGGGAGGTCTCATGGTGTTGGAGTCCGACCACCATGAAGCGCCTTGAGGAGGATACAATGCATGGTACCACTGTATCTGGTGGGAGGCTGACCCTCCTAATAGCTCTATGATCGACCCGTTGGGTAAAATACTCTTAGGTCTGGCATCTGTTTTTGACTGGACCTAGTTAGGTATAGGGAGAATAGGTGATGCAGCCCGCATTGAAGACCAGCTCTCTCGACCAAGAAGATCGGCCCGCATTCAAGCTTGACGAAACCTCTATTGATGAAGTTGTTGATTGCCGATGAAGTTGTCGATTCAACCGAGAAACCATATTGATATTGTGAGTCCTTCCCGAAAGCTTGAAAGAAGACACATTGGAAGTCATGAAGATGTTATACTCTTTACTAATTTTCTAGTTTCAAAATTCTTTAATGCTTTTAAGTTTTTAGGTTTTGACTTCCTAGTTTCAACGCTCTGTCTGTATTTCTTTAACAGTGGTTTGTCTTTAATTTATTTATAAGTCATCTACTTCCTTGTAAAGAGACAGACGAATTTTATCAATGAAAACTTTGCTTTCAAGCAAGTATCGTGAACCTTATAGAGTTCATATTCTTGAAAACCTAGAAGAGTTTTCACTCTGTCCTAGAAGAGTCGGAGCTTTCCAAAGTCTGCATCCTTGAAGAGTTGCAGCCATCTATCTCAAAGAATTGATGCCCTTTCAACTTTCTTGGAGGCCTAGAAGAGCAACCAACAAAGTCTCAATCTTTTCATGTTTTTGTTCGTTATTTTCATCCACTTCCACCCCAAATTCGACCATGCTACAGAGCTTAATTCAGAAAATCCAAAAAAGAGAAGTTGTAGATCCAGAAGTCCTTGTTCATTTGGCTTTGGAATCAGGTCGATCCGATCTGTATTGACAAAGATACGACTATTCTCCTGAGCTTGCACAGTGCTGAAATTTCTGTCCGTCCTGTTTCCTATGCTCGAGTCACTCTCTCGATCCTATTGTTCGAGTAGCCTACTTGGACTGCATCACTAGGTAGACGACTCCTAACCATATTTTTGGCTGTATGTATATAGGTTATGTCCTCTTGAGGATCCTTTTGTAAAACATTGATCCTTGTTGTATGAGTCGAGGAGTTTTTCTAATGCCTCGGATTTGTCAGGGATTTATTTATTGCCTCTGCTGTGTTTATTTTACCTCTATGGATGTTGGATTGGCGAATGGGACGTCACAAATTATAGACCAGTGAGTAACAATCCCTGCCACGCATCGGGCCAGGGGTGTGACACACAAACCACTTTTAGATGCCTTGGGTGAATTGCAAAGATCTTTTCATGTGGAGACATGCTATGATGCTGTATTGAAAGCACACAATTTGATTGGCTTAGAAAAGATCTATTAGAATCTCGTCATATTACACAGAATGTTACGTGTTGGTATATAGTTTCTATTTCAACTAACAACAAAATTTAGTATCGAACCCTAGTGACAGCGGCTCTGCGTAGTGTGTTGATGCTGGTTTTAACATTCATGGTTTCACATGTTCCATCTCTCAATTTTTGCAAAGTTGAAAAGTGGCTTGGTAGTGACTTCCTTTTGAGTAGAAAAAGAAAAGGGGTATTTTAAAAAATCATCCCAAAATTTACTCTTCTTATCAAATAAACCAATCTCATTTCAAAATCTACATTATACACTTTACACACAGATGGAATTGGCCCACAAGGAGCGTCTGTCCAGATACTCATTTGTGATCTTGCTTTTTCACTGATCACGAAATGAATCCGGATGGATATACCGAAAAGATATTACCCCAACCAAACGTCGATTCTTGCCCTCATTCCTTTTTTCTTTTCCTAATCTATGACAATCATCTAATTAATTTCACATGACCGGGCCAAAGATATAGCTTGTTCTGGGGCAAAGTCGGATGATACATAAGAAAGGGAGGATAATGTCCCAACTGTTGCGACAGTGGAATAAAAAAGAGGACAAAGAACTCCATAGGAATAGTTGGAGTTGAACCAAAAAATAAAGCCCGTTTTCCCTCATGCACATTCAATCTGAAATTATCCATACGTGTGAATGAAATTAGGACTTGTTTATAAGATTGGTATTTATTTTTTGAAGAATTGATTTATTGGTGTACAGTTCCTCATCGATTGATTCCTTTTATTGTTGAAATTTTACTTTTTCTACTGGAGATGGTCACTTTTGGGACAAAGCATCTTGAAGATATGAGGTACAAAGCGTCGACAATGCACAGAGATCTGGTATAAACCAGCTTCAAGTTCGTAGATTTATCTATGTTGGTCACCTCCGCTTAACAGAGCGAATGTTTATGTATGCTTCCATGTGTGGTTGGACTTTACTGGATATTTATGCACAGGAAGAATCTACTTAGCAAGATATCGCAAATCAAGATATTCCATGCTCACTTGTGGCAATAGATCCACGAGGGGACAATTGTCAAATAAGTCCTAAACATTTTGCTACTTTACTGATTCAGTCTTAAATCTTTTTATGCTAAATAAGTCCTAAATCTTTTGTAACTTTGCCGATTAAGTCCTTCCGGCGGATTTTGGCTCGAAAATGCTTACGTGGCGAGGACGTGGTGCGACCGAACCTCGCCGGCGACGACGTGGCGATGACGTTTTATTTCTAATTTTTAGCTTGCCGGCCACTCCAAAAGGAGGGCAAGCCCTCGCCGGCCGCGGGCGGGGCGGTGAGGGCTGCCACAGCCGGCCTCCGCCCAAGGTCGCCCAGATCTGGGCGAGCAACAGATCTTGGCGGGAGCTTCGCGCTCCTTCGCGATGTAGGCGAGGGAGCCTGCAAGCTCCCTCGTGATGCAGGCGAGGGAGCTCCTCGCTGTGCAGGCTCCTTTGCTTAGATGCAAGCAAGGGAGCTTGCAGATCTACAAGCTCCCTCGCCTGCGTCTGGGCGAGGGAGCTTGCAGCAGATCGGCAAGGCTCCCTCGCCTGCCCATCGGGAGCCTTGCCGGCAAGCTCCCTCCTCTGCCCATCTCTCGCCACCGCTGCCTCCACCATGGCCGTCAAGTCTCCGAACAGTAGCTAGAGTTTATGGGGTTGGCATGAAGGGGGAGGGGGGAGGAGGAAGATGATGAATAGTGCTGCCGGGAGAAAATGAATTTTTAGCCAAAACGACATCGTTTTTGCCACGTCGTTGCCACGTCATTGCCGGTGATCGCCGGTCACGTCACGTCGTTGCCACATAGGCATTTTTTTGCCAAAATTCGCCAAAAGGACTTAATCGGCAAAGTTGCAAAAGGTTTTAGACTTAATTGCCATAAAAAAAGGTTTAGGACTGAATCGGCAAAATAGTAAAAGGTTTAGGACTTATTTGGCAATTGTCCCAATCCACGAGAGTGTTCTGACGGATCTCTGCCAAGTTCTCACCCATGAGTTAGATGCTTTGGAAATTGAAACTGTCCAAAATGAAACTATCCAACCAAGGAAGAGTAATAAAATGATGCAACTGTGCCGACATTCTCCGCTTCACTGCTCATAGATGACCAAACTCAAAGCCCGGACTTGTGGCTGAATCTCGAGATATTTCCGACCAAAGAGCAAACTATAAGAATTGGGTAGATGTAAAGCTTAGCTGGGGAGATTATGTTGAGCGTTACGGTAGAGCCAAATTCAAGGACTGTAGGACTGATCACATGTCCAGATATCCATCTCCCACTGGTGTATGATTGGCATTGATCTTGCACACAGCTTGCATTCTTCATCCGGTAACTAGTTTCCTGGTTCATAACCACTTCTTGCACTTGCAATGAACAGAAGCTTTTCCAGGTTGGGGCTTGTTTCAAGATTAGGGATTATTAATGGCTTCTTTCCATTTTTGTGGATGTTGCAGTAAAATTCTTGAACTTTTGCAATTTATGTGTTTATTTGAGGCTTGTGAAATGTTGTTTTACATGGTATAATTCTGGTTTAGGGATTATTATTTTATTAGCAATTATTTTAGAGTATTTAGAACGATGGAAATATTTCCGTGTTGAGCATGTATTAACGGTTTGGGGGTTCTATTTGTGTTATTCCGTCCTGAAAGTAATCAGGGTAATGATCAATTGAATTATGGCAATGAATAAGGTCTTATAAATTATGGTAATGAAGCTTAGTTGGGTGCAGAAGAAAGAAGGGGGGGGGGGAGGGGAGGGTTAAAACTCCTGTTATCGGCTAACGTGTCATTCAAAAGCTTATTTAGAATGTGTCCCTTTTGTGGAGATTAACAGTCCATCAGTAACATTCGGTGTAACATGGCATCATGAAAATATATATCACCAGTAACTATCACATACTACGCATTCGATGATAATCATCACATGTTCGGAAGGGTGGCCAACGAGGAAAATCAACTTCATTTTGCTAAATAACGAGTTTAAGCGCTTGCAGTCTCCTGATCTTCTGCAGTTATGCATTTCTTCTCAGCTTGAACTGGTAAGGAACTGTCGGTGGATAGATTTTGCTCATGTGTTTGTCCCCATAAGACACTGTAAAGGCCAACTACTAACATTATCTCACCACCAATGCTGATAAGAAACCAAACATTAGGTCATATTAGTCACAATCTAGCTAAAACAGTGGTTAGAGCTCGTGTTTCTGATAAGAATCTATAATAGCTTAAGAACCAAAGCCAATCAAAAGTAGCATGCCATAAGAACTGAAGAATACCGAAAGCTTGATTCAGTTGCTCATTGTCATTGATCTTTTACGTAAGTTTTGATTCTTCAGAGAGTTTATAAATCGTATTCAAGAAGCGTTTTCTTTCAAATAAGCACAAAGTGGAAATGTTGCACAAGGAGGAGGTTGTCAACCCTCGTTTGAGGTTTCCATTACTAGAAGATATGACATCGGTGTGTACGCCTGAACTTCAGTAAATTCTCTTGTCCCTACTGTGTTTCAGGATTACAATTTTGCATTACGCAATGCTGGTATTGCTGCGTAGCATTGCTAATGCTAAGATAGTGTTGCATTTCATCAATTACCAAAAAAATCTTAAACCTATTGTAATTTTGTTAAATCAGTTTTGAACCTATTTTTCTTTCCAATTGAGTACTAAATTTTTTGTACTATTGATTTAATCCATCTGGCAATTTTTCATTGCCCGGTGATGACATGGATATTAGCCGTATTACTTAACGCTACCGATTTTAACATGGATAATTTTTAATAATAGTTTAATAATTTCTATATTTTTAGTTTTTTTCCTTTTTGTTATTCTTCTTTTTATTTTCTTCCTCCTTTCCTTTCTTCTTCCTCCAATCGGTCATTGATTGGCGATCAGCCAGAGTTGAGGTCGTCCTCACCGCCTCTAGGATAGACTTGACCTCGCAAGTGATGGTAAGGCTGGCCTCACCTTGGTAGGTCGAAGCTAAGCCTCACCAGATTTGGAATGGCTAGGCGAGGTTGAGGCCAACATCGCCCAAAGATGCCTCATCTCTAGCCAATTGCCAATCGGTGATACTCTAAAGGAAGAAAGAAAGGAAGAAGGGGAAAAAGGAGAGAAAAAGAAAAGTAAAAATGAAAAACATTAAAAATATCAAAATTGTATTATAATTTGTACATATCAACGTCAATGGATGGCCAGTGTCCACATTATTGTCAGCCAACCAAAATTGACCAGATCAACTGAACTGGCACAGCTACACAATATCTAGAACATAATTGACCAAAAAAAAGGTTTAAAATCGAATTATAATATTTTTTTTTTTGGTAATTTTCCTCATCTTTAGTATCTCAATTCTTGTCTTCCTCATGATTGCCGTGGGATAGGGTGTCTCGTCTCCCCGGGTATTGTCAATTTGTGTTTGTCCATCACGCATTCATCTTAATTTTAAAGCTCACAATAAGGATCACCACCATTAAAATTTAGAGTTAATACTACGAAAAACCCAAAACTATATACCCTATCACATATTTACCCTAAACTTTTTTTATGACACAAA
The DNA here is from genome assembly GCA_019926035.1 of Melaleuca alternifolia. Classification (NCBI taxonomy): domain Eukaryota; kingdom Viridiplantae; phylum Streptophyta; class Magnoliopsida; order Myrtales; family Myrtaceae; genus Melaleuca; species Melaleuca alternifolia. The sequence goes on along the minus strand of JAGKPW010000110.1, from coordinate 200,567 downwards.
AAACCCAAAATTATACCACATATGACATATTTACCCCAAACTTTTTTTGTGACACTAAGAATCTTAAACTATACCTCCCATGACACATCTACTCTAAACTTTTTATTGTGACATAAAAAACCCTAAACTATATCATCTGTGACACATCTGCCCCATTTTTTTTCATTTTGTCTTTTCTTTTTTTTTAAAAAAAAATACTTGGCTAGTGAGCTGGTCACTGGCCTGCCGACGGCGAAGGCCAAGGCTCGCCGCCCTCTGGCTGGAGAGGCCTGGGCAAGGGCTGCCTTGCCCAGATCTGGGCGGGGCTGCCTCCCCCATTTGCTTCTCTCCATCAGCTCCCTCTCTCTCCCCCCCCTTTGTCTCTCTCTCTTTCTCTCTCTCTCTCTCTCTCTCTCTCTCTATGAGAATGCACAGATTTGAGAGGGCACCCAAAGAAGAGAGGCATCTACGGGAGATGAAGAGCAGCAGCCCGTCTTTCTCGTCCACACTCCTCGATGAGATCTAAAGATCCATCGACGAATGCGAACTGAAGTGCGAACCAGAGCAGAGGTTCTACAGAGAAGCATCGTCCAAGAAGCAGAGCGCTCGCGACGCTCAAATAGCATCACAATCCACCTTCTTCGTGGAGACGGGCAGGAGCGGCTGGGCCAATCCCATGGCGGACACAAAAAGGAGTCATTTTTCGCAAGAGTTGCCCAGGAAGCCCAAGTACGAGCCCGACCATGATAGAGATGTGCTCTATTCTAGTTATACTTCCATTTCTTCAGATTCGAGCTCAGGTGGGTTCCCGTTCTCGAACACCGAGTCCGTCAGGTTCACGAAATTGACTACTTCATCTTCTTGCTTCACGCCACCGTGAGGACAAGAGTCGCTCCTAGAAGGGACGAACAACAGCATGCTCCGTTTGGCGAACCGTCGGGGGAGCAGCCCCGCCCAGATCTGGACGAAGGCTGCCAGCAGTGGCCGACTAGCTCCGGCGGCAGCTCATTGGCCAACTATTTTTTTATAAAAGAATCAGGATAATTGTGTTATGGAGTTTTTGGTGTCACGATAAATGTCACAGGTGATATAGTTTGGGATTTTTCATTGTATTAATCCTAAAATTTATCAGTAAATAATAAGTTTCGCGAATGAAAAACACTTGAGTGTGGTGTTCCATGCAAGGATATGAACCACACATGACTAAATCTATCCCCACCTCCGCCCTTGTGTAGGGTAATACATTTGACCTCATCTAGTCTCTAAATTATGAAATGTGTTGGCTCAATGAGGCCCAATATCAATATATGCTTTGTTTGTTACAAGAAAAATGAAGAATATGAAGCATACTTTGTAACAGCCACGTTTCGTACCCGGTTCGCATTTACGGCCTCGGGGAAATTTTCCGGGAAATTTCGTATTCCCTTTTTATTTCGTGAAAATTGTAAGAGGCTTTTGGATGATTGAATTGGTTGTTAAAAATTTTATTTGGGCCCAAAATGTCAAAATCTTAGTGTTGGGAAAGTTTAGTGAATTTTAGAAAATTTTCCCAAATTTTTACGAATTATTAAAGCAAATTTTCAATTTTCGGAAATTAAAATATTATTATTTTATTAAATTTCTGAACCAGCCAGCAAACCGGCCAGCGAACCAGCCGGTCCAACCACGTGGACCGAGTTAGACAGGACTGCACGCGCGCTGCACGCGCGTAACTCTCTCTCCTCTCTCTTTTCTCTCTTCCCTCTGCGGCTTTTTACAGAGCAGGTGGTATACACGCCACCGCGAGGCCACGCGTTGGCCTAACGGCCGACCAGCCACTGCCACCACCTGCCGCCTAAACTGAGAGGACCGCCGGAGTGGCCGGCAGCCAATGGGAGGCTGCCGCGTGGCGTCGGTGAGTTGATTTTCAGCTCGCCCCCAACCACCCCACTCGGTATACACCGAGCACCACCCCCACTTCCAGCTTGCTTTTCTCTCAGCTCGAACCTCCTCTCGCCTTGCCGTTGGTGTCGTTGGAGAGCTTGCAATGTCCTCTGTCTGAAGCCGCCAACCGCCGCCCTCAATTTTGTCGGAGTCGCCACCGGTAGCCCCCGAAAGGAGGCCTCACGGTTAGGGTTCTCTGGAAATTTTTCCAGAAAACTACAGCCAAAAACCGGTGAGTTCTTCCCTTTCCTGACCTCCTTAGCTCAACTGGTTGCCACCAATCGATTCCTTGAGGTCTCTAGACATTGGTTACGGTCTTTGATTCATCCGATATGCTCTAGAATCGACGGATTGAGGCTCGAAACCTAACCCCTCTTTTGAAACCCTAGAATCCGAGCGGCAGGCTTCGTGGCCGGATTTCTCTCAACTCCGACCACCTCAGCTCATGGTACCACCACCATTTGACGCGCCGGAGGAGCAGCTTCCAGATTTTACCGGTCTCGAGCTTCGGTTTGGCCGGTGGATGGAGAACGGCGGCCAAACCCGACACGCCTCGACGACCCGACTCGCGACTCGGAAAGCTGAACCGGGTCTGTGCCTCGTCGGAGAAGATGACCGTCACCGTCGCCGGAGCAGCCGCAGTCGCCGAAGACCAGTCGATGGGCTAGACCGCTGGTCCAGCAGCCCGGCCCAGCAACCAAGCCCAACAGCCCGACCCGGAGACCAGCCCAGGCCAGGCAGCTCAACCAGCGAGCCAGGCCCAGTCGTGAGGCCCAACAGCCGACCTGGCCCAGCCTGGCGACCCATGAGAGAAAAAGAAAGAAAAGGAAGAAAAAGAAAGAAAAGAAAAAGAAAAAAAGGAAAGAAAAGGAAAGGAAGAAAAGACAAGAAGGGACGGGTGAAAAAAAAAAGTTATTTTCTCTTGGCCATCAGCAGGTGTTTGGTTCAGCAAGGTGGAAGCAAAGAGACTCACAAGTGAGTGGGCTCTAAACCTTTATTAGGCGCATTTACTGCTTTAGTAGAAATTAGCTAGAATGGCTATATTTGTTAGAATTCCTAGAAATTAGATTGATCGACCAATTGCTGGTTTGACTGTTTGATTGGCCGGATAGAATGGATGAATCGACCAATGACAGTCTAGTGATGACGTTCCCCGCTAAATGTGAGAAACACCTTAGGGCCAGGAATTGGCGTGTGGTGGTGCCAAGGGCACAAGTTCTTGCGAAAGTTGAAAAGTTCAACTTTGGTGTGGCCGCGAAACGAGTACGTCGGAGATGACTCGACGGGTTTGGCCATGTATTACACTGGGTTTTAATTCGATTAATTTTATTCTTGCGAATATTTATTTTCGTGGTTTATTCCTTTTAAATTAGCAATTCAATTATTAGTAACGCCATTTATTTTATATTTACGATTAATTAAATTATTAGCCTTGCATTGAATCACTTTAGTTGTTAAATTAATTAGTCGTCCTGCATTTCAATTATTGGTAATTTAATCTAAGTAATTATGGCCTTGTTTATTCATTGTTAATTGCTTATTTAAATTTATTAGTTGATGAAAGTTGCTATCGATCGAAGAGTAGAGTGCGAATGATTACCCTAGCAGCATGGTTTGATTCGATTGACTAGTCTTGGTGACCATGAGACGGGGAGCCTACTGGGTAGACTAGCCATGAGTTGGTTACGTAGCAATGTCAGGTTAGTAGGGAAGAGAGGTGCTAAGGTTCTTTCCCTAGCTCATGATAGTCGACCACCCAGACTAGAGACCGAGAGTTGGGAAGGACGTTCTAAGGACCCTAGGGTAGGGGTGTTCCTAATCTAGGGTTAGGGTTTGTTCACTGAGATACCAAGTATCTCATTCTACCACCCCCACCATCTCAGGACCTAGCTATGGACCCGGAGCAGGAACTCCCCGACTTGGAGGACCCATTCGAGGAGGAGGACCCTCAGGAGGAGGAGCAAGACCCTCAAGAGGAAGAGCTGATGGAGGAGGAGCCTATCGAGGAGGAGGACTAGGAGCAGCAGGAGCAGGAACCTCTGGAGGAGGAGGAGGAGGAGCCGGAGGCTCCCTTTAGCTCAGACGAGGAGGCCGAAGACCTGGAGGAGGAGATAGGGATGGTCCTTGACCATCCTGTTGATAGAGGGTGTATGGTTAATAGGGAGGTAAGGGATAGAGGGCTTATCGTGGAGACTCAAGAGCAGACAGAGTGGATTTGGAGTATCCCAAAGCAGATCTGGTTTCCGCATCAGCACACGGTGGAGTACACCAGTTTCCTAGAAACCGAAATGGAATATCTCACGGAGCAGTACGGAGTACCCTAGGGAGGATACGAGTTTGGTTACGACGACCCCGATGGAGCCGACGACATGGAGGACGGGACTGTCCTTAATCCGAAAGCCCACTTTAGCAAAAGGAAGTATTTAGACTCGCTCCCGAAGCCAAAGGCAGTACCCCTTCCACTTTACCCGCGACTTTTGATTGTACAGCTAAGCGGAGGCGCGGACCCTAGGCCTTTTGATAATTTACCCCAGGTTGGTTTTCCTTTTGTAATCGGGGATGATGTGGACACGTTTTGAAGTTGTTTTGTAATGAAGGTATTTTATGGATTCCATCTTGGTTCCTTGTCTTATAACAACTGTGGTTGGATTTTTGTTGATGGAGTTACGCTGGGAGTTGACGTTGATTTGGATCCTGAAGGTATTGCTCCGGTTCCGAGAAATCAGGACGTGACATGCTTTCAAAAAAATTAATACTTGTATCGTCTAATATAATTAGTTTAATTATTAAAAATAATATAAATACAAACGTTTTCATGGATAATTAAAAAAATTTCGATTATATATTTAATTGATATAAGTAATTATTTTTAAGAGAGTATTTTTTAAATTATTCATTTTTCACAAAAAAAAACACACCCTTTTTTTCTTCTTTATTGTCCACGTCTCCCTCTCTCCATCCCATACATATGTGGGTATCCCTATAAAATTAACTATAGGACATGATGCCATGAGAAATGGGATAAAGTTTACCTGCCAACATGTACGCTCTCACCCAAGAGGAATATGGAACCGATCATTGCTAGGATTGGATTCAAGGGTGTTGACATGGCTATGAATACTGGTCCCTTCATTGCAATCACCCAAGTTTGTAGATAATGCGCAACTCCTGTGGCCACGATGCCCTAATCACATATAGTCATAAATACTATTATGTCAAGTCGAAAGTCTACGGTTTGCACATAATTTGAACAGCTTAAGAAAAATCTATTGCGATCTTATCATATCACTAAATAAATTAATGTAAATATCTCAGAGACTGCAAGCTTCTAAGACAAGCTGTCATTCGACCTCGATCTATCCTTGAGTTGGCAGTGCGATGGCCGTCGGCCTCATATCTAAGGTCGGTGATGGCCTTATAAAAAGCAACAGCAGCGTGCGAAGAAGAGAGGTAAATTTGGGGAGGGGGGGTGTCGGCATGAGAAAGCCTCCTTGGTGTGGGGAGATAGACAGGTGAGGTTTGGGTATTTTGGATTTGCTAAATTATACGCGGGTGAGAGATGTAACTTAAGGTCTATTGTAGAAAGTGAAGATAATATTTGTAAGTTCTGAGATGTGAAGAGAGCATTTGATATAACAAATCACGTTTTTATAACTTTCCCAAAAAGGCGATCAACTTTTCAAATTCCATGTTTACTTTCGGTTGGAAATTTACAGGAAGAAAAAAGAAAGGACTTGACCTAACCCATTCGCTACAATTTTCCCTTTGATCATTACCTAATCTGTACTTATCTAAAGTCATTTTGAATTTATCCTAGTTTTAGCCTGCTCAAATCCCTAAATTTATTAAAAGGGAACTGCTGTTCTCTTACACAATAAAGTACCGCAAGGAGTCCAACATTCCAAGCTAGCTTCCACTGGGAGAGGTCTCTTTCCACAGCGATGGCCACAAGAAACGACTGAACTGTGCTCGATAAACACATAAGAGTTGTGAAGTGAAGCTTCGATGGATAGTTCTTCAAGACTCCAACCTGATTATAGGAAGAAGATAAAGAACTTGGATTAATTCACTTCTCTCATGAAAGGGTAAAAGAAAAAAAAGATGGTTTCTAAAAGTTAAAGTAATGCTAAATATGACTTAGCAAAAACAAAATAATGCTACATATGCAATCTAGACTCGACATCTAAAAGGTATAGACGAATGATGCAAAGAAGACTAGGATGACGAGGATTCCACAATTGTTAGTGTTGGCTTATGATCTAATTTACTTATATTAGAAAGTACAATCATTCAATATACGTAAGCAATAATTAACATCCAAGAGGAACATGCGATGTTTCAAGATGTCGAGGACGTGGATTCCACAATTGTTGTTTACATCTATAATTTATAGTTTACAACTCTCACAATCTGAAGGGTTAAGTCAGTGATTTATCTGACATACTCATGTTAGAAAGTACATTAGAAGAGTCTAAGCTATTGATTAAATGCATAAACCTAACTAAATATAAGAATGTCGAATTAAGTGCCTATTAACAAAAGTAGAACCACCATATAACCAACGAATAACCATAGTTAAAATGTTGTGGATTTACGCTGTGGTTCCACTGCCAAACCCTTTCCCGTTTTTTGGTAATGGACTTTATCTTAGGGCTTATTGTAAGGTAAACTGTTGGTATAAAAGAAATCTTACACATTCACAGTTGGATTGCTAAGACGTGAGTTTGGAGTTGATTTTATGACTACATGCATCCACATATCAAACATCTAATTTTTAGTGTTTAAATTACTTTTTGACACTAGTAGTGAACCTTATAAAAATCCTTACTGTATTACATAAATTTCGTTGAGAGTATTTCACCGTCAATTCAATGAAAAATCATGAGATAAATAGAAGCAGAGCTTTGAGTGGTGGGATCGAGCGACATAAATTGTGTTTTCTTGCTAATCCTTGTTTATCCTGAACATATTTGTCAATACCGCCCTCCCTATGGACATGCATCGCATTGACCTAACCACATCAATTCTTTGTATAAATATATTTTCTACCATTTGCCGTATCGTAAACAAATAGCTTCTTGTAGCAAGAGGCGAAATTAATACCTTGATGTGGTTATAGATCGGCACCTTAGTAAGGTTTATATTTTTCTACCTATTATTTGTCTTTGGCAATATCTGCTATGATCTTTAGAGTCTAATTAGAATTAGATTCTTGAAGAGATCACTATCGTAAAGGATCGATGAGAAATTGGGGTACCTGGAGAACATACGATAGGCCCCAGGAGCATATCGAAAGGAAAGAAAGGAGGCAACCTACGATCCATGTTGTGCTTCCCGATGATGAAACATGGTGTTGGTGCTGGTGTGGGGCGTTGAAGAGGGCAAAAGGAGGCCTCAGAATTGATCCCTTGAAAAACGCAAGGGTCGACACTCCTCCCATGCAAATTGCTATTCCTCCAAGCTTTGCAACTCCCGCTACTTCCCTTGCATTCACCTTCTCCCTCCTGCCAAAGTCAAGCCAAGAGTGACAAAGCAATAGGAAACGAAGTTTTGGGTAATATGAAAGATAGAAGGTTTGAATATTGACTTGGTAAAGTACGAAAAAATATTACGAAAATTTGATACATTGCATTTATCTCTAATAAATTTGGCCCCATGTTATACTTAATTAGTTCTCTGAACATTGAATAATTCCAAATTAAAATACTTAACAAGTATATCATGTGTATTAACAGGACTTAAAGAAAGAAAAAAAGACAAACCATCTAAAATCGATATCGGCCCTTTAAGATTACCAGATTTGTATGTCGACCAAATAGATCCGCAGCCTATGATTACTCTGATGATGTATGCAATAAAGATGATTCGATTTGCCTCACAAGTTTCTAATGAGACAAGCGCGATGGATTCAAACAGTTAAAGAAAATATTAATCAAATCCCTGGGAAGAGGAGAACCCGAAAAGAACAGCAAAGAAGAAGGTTGTCACAGGTACGCAGTTGATAGTTGCAGAGGCGAGTGAAGCCGAAGTGTAGAGGAGCGCAATCCCATAGAGATTCATGGTTAGCGTGAGACTGCAATGCACGTATCATTTCATTACAACTATTAGAGAAGGAATGAACTTTGGAATGTTAAGTTACGTAATCACCAAATTCTCCGACTAGAGTTTAAAACTCAAGATTCCAGGGAACGTTTCGAACTTACCCCAGGAAAGCGAGCGCAAAGATCTTGAAGAAGACGACGAGTGTGAGCTGAGTCACAGATCTCCTCTCGAAGATCACGCCCAACAGGAGCAAGAAAATGGTTCCAGTGAGTTGCCGGTAGAAAATGAAGATGAAGCTCTCCATGCCACCATTGAATGCTGCCTTCGCGAACAAGGTCATGCCCGCCTGTAGTATCTGGATCAAGATGGCGAACACGTATGGATTCTTCAGTCCCATTCTGCTCCCTCGTCTCTGTACATTCGTCTCTGATTAGTAATTAATAGCCGAAACCTTTAGCATCCATAGGCATGTCCGACTTTGCGGAAAATTTAACACGTGCTCCCTTATTCTTCGAGCTAACGAAATGCAAATCAGTGAATGAGCTAGTTCGTCTTCTCCGTTGGAAGTGCTTTCTGACGTGAGCTTTCTTTTTCAGAAGCACCAAATTCTGAGTAGGACCACTTTTTGGTTGGTCTCTGATTATCGAACATTTCTTACAACTATTCCTTCGATAAGTAAGTTATGGACATCACTTACATTTATATTTGGCTATGGGCAATGTGCATAACTTGTAACTCACGCATAATTAATAGAAGTTTTCTCGGGCAAGGGATGGAGGAAAGTATAATGCTTCAAATTAACATGATGCATAGTTCACACGATTTTATTGTTTCATTCTAAAAAAAACACAGATTTTTATGTGCTTCACAATCTATCGGTAACTTGTTAATAGTTTACTAATGTTAACAGCTCGTTTTGACAGTTTGGAAAAACTTAAACTTCTTTTTTCTTCTTTTATCAACTTTCGATCGCCTTTCTTATTAACATTGTAAACATACCACATGATATATCTCTCAACTTTTTACTTGAGGGGCTTACCAGCTTTATTTTTATTCGTGTATCATCTCCTCGTGAGTCATCTATTCTCATTTGAGTTATCCCAGGACGCTTTTTTACTAATTGCTATTTGTCTTTCTTGTAGATGCTTCAAACTTATCAACTCTTCTATGAATCCACCGACCTTTATTTGTACGACTTAGTAACTTTTGTCTAGTCGGATGCTAACTAGTCTGCCGAGTAACGTTGTTCAAGAGAGTGGTAACTGTTAAATTTGTTCGAAGTAACAAGAAGACGATTTTGAAAGGAACCGCGAAGAGGGAAGTAGCGACCACAGAGAGTCAAAGTCGGCGCCATGCTGTATAATGCACACACCATTACTTGATCAAAACTAGAGAAGAGAAGGAACGCTATTGAAGCTTAAAACTGTTTCAGTTTGCCACGAGCAAGCGACCGTAGCCTCGGCCACATCTCCTTTGTTTGAAGGAGAGAATTCAAAGATGCGATCCTTGACTCAAGATGCGACGTGTGACTAGACCAAAATAAAAAAATATAACTGACAGTTTCTACTAAAAATAATTGGTTTGTTGTCTTACATAGCAAGAAAAAAAAGGAAGATGGCATAATTACTATTAAACTATTATCCGGTCTATCACGTGCGAACAAAGCATATTGACATCAAATACCACTTCATCAAATATGTATTAGCAAATGATATGATTGTTGGGAAGAAGATTGCTACAATGGAGAACCAATAAACATGATGGCCGAATATGTTATTTTGGGAAAATTCAAGCTTTGCTTAGCACAATTTGCATTTGTGAAGAGTGAGCGCCCATAGGGATATATTGAGAGAGTAGGATGGATGATGAGCACCATCACTTGACTTCAAACGTTGAGTTGAAATGACGAATTATTCAATTGTGCATCGAGTTTGAGCTGAGTATGTAACTCAATCCATCAGTTCAAAGTATGGAGGCAGACACTTCCTTCGGACGCGTCCGCAAACAGAGAAGAAAGCCATGACAGAACAAAAGCAATGGGCACACGAAGGGAAAGCTTCTATTGTAGCCATGGCCGCACAGTGAAGGTCGTGGGTTTCAAAAGGGAGAGCACAGTAGCTCTCCTCGATAAGCCGCACGTGAAGGATTGAGTAGGGTTCCTTCGTACGCGAAAATGGCCGCACAGAAGCTCTCGAAAACAGCAGGAGCCGCACATTCCATGGTGGGAAGAGAATGAGCTCTTTCGAGCCAAACGAGGAAATCGTTCGGAGCAAGAAGCATGGAACACGCGGCGAAATTATGCTGCAAGTTCAGCATAAAAAAGGTAATTAGATAATTAGTAATTTCTTGCTCGTTGTCATCAATTGAGTTCTTAACAGTTGAAAATATATAATCACATCCTAAACTCACCGTTTTGGCGTTTCTGACACCGGAGGCCCCACATGTCTTCCATGTGACCTTCTTTAGATGTGAAGTGGACATGGACTTGAGAGCCACAAAAGATTTCTAGCAATAAATCCATTGATGAACGACCTAAATGTTAATAAGTGAGTCAGAATGTATTTTGAAATATGCAAGAGATGTAAGAAGTCCTATATGTCCTTATTTTATATGGTAAAAGAATCTGGACAATTAAATGCAGCTCATGGTTTGTCCTTTCAAGCATATAACCCCATGACAAGGTGATATTCAATGTTAGTCCATTTTCGATTGAAGGCTTTGGGCCATGAAGAATGTTCCCAATTGCTAATCATGTGAAGGGGCTTTAAAGTCTTACGTCATTGAGAAAGATGAGTTTATGATACCAGAACGTAGTAGAAAATTGTCTAAATAGGAATTAGAATTGATAAATGAACAACTTGCTCTCTCAAGTGTGATTATAAAATTCAATATATCAAAGTCTGAATAATAATGTCTCTTAAAACACATTTATAGCGTTAGGAAATCTAGTCATAATAGGAAATCTAATAATAATAGGAAACCTAATCAAAATACGAAACTATATTGAAATAGGAAACCTAGTGATAATAGGTAACCTAATTAAAATACGAAACTAAATTGAAATAGGAAACCTAGTGATAATAGGAAACTAATTAAAGAAATTATGCCATCTTGATTGCATCATCCTCCCCTGCTAGAAAAAGATTCACCCTCGAATATGCTTCGTCGTTGTTGATATTGATTCCTTTTGGTTCTTCCTCATTAGCATGGTAAGGTGAAAGATCTACTACATTAAAAGTTCTGGACACATTGTCATTGATACACTCACCATGCAACTCAATCTTACAAGCATTGTCATTGATTCACTCAAGAACTCTGAATGGTCCATCAGCTCTAGGTTGTAATTTTCCAAACCTGCCAATTGGAAAACGTTCTTTTCTGAGGTGAATCCACACTAAATCACCCTGTTTGAAAACAACCCTCTTCCGTCACGTATCGACTCGCTGCTTATATCGCATGTTCTTCTTATTGATCTTGTCATGAATCCGCGAATGTAGTTATTTGATCTGCTTAGCATGCTCATCTACATTAGAACTGAATTGCTTGTGTACTGGCAATGGTGTGAGATCTAAAGGAGTAATTGGATTACACCCAGAGACTATTTCAAATGGACTTTTTCCTATAGTTCGATTCGGCGACCTGTTGTAGCAAATTCCGATTGAGGTAACACCAAATCCCATTGTCGTGGACTACTTCCCACCAAACTTCGCAGCAAGTTTCCTAAACTTCGATCAACAACTTTGGCCTGCCCATCAATTTGGGGGTGATGAGAGGAACTAAACAGCAATTTGGTTCCCATGTGCCTCCAAAGAGTGCGCCAAAAGAGACTCACAAATTTAACATCACAATATGAGGTTATAGACTTGGGAACTCCATGGAGCTTAACAATCTCCTGCAAAAATAATCGAGCGACCTGTGAAGTATCAATGGTCTTGTTCCAGGGAATAAAGTGAGCCATCTTCGAAAATCTGTTGACAACCACCATTATCGAATCCTTATTTTGCTATGTTCTTGGCAACCCCAAGACGAAGTTAAGACTAACATCCTCCCATGGAGCATCGGGAACAGGTAAAGGCATATATAAACCAGCATTAATACATCTGGTCTTTGCCATATGACACACCCGACACCTCTCTACAAATCGAGTCACATCACGTTCCATTCGAGGCCAATAAAAATGCTCACATAACAAGGCTATTGTCTTATCAACTTCAAAATGTCCAGCTAGACCCCCCGCATGACTCTTAGTAATAACTGACTCCCACAAAGAGCATTGAGGAATGCATAGCCTATTGCCTTTAAAAAGGAAACCCTCCACAATCAAAAATTGCTTAAAGGGCTCTATTTTGCACTTCTTCCATATATTCCCAAAATAAGGATCATTGACATATAAATCTTTAAAAGAATCAAAGCCCAAAGCTCTCACATGCATAGTAGATAGCAGAGAATGTCTCCTGCTCAACGCGTCAACTACCTTATTCAAGGTTCCTGCCATATGCTTAATAGCAAAAGTGAAAACCTGAAGAAGTTCCACCCACTTTGCATGCCTATCATTCAGTTTATGTTGTCCATTAATGTACTTTAAGGCCTCATGGTCAGAATATAGGATAAATTCTTTAGAGATAAGATAGTGCCTCCAATGCTCCAAGCACCTCACTATGGCGTACAACTCTTTATCATAAGTCGAATATTTTCTCTTAGCTTCATTCAACTTCTCACTATAGAACGCCACAGCTTTATTTTTTTGGCTCAGCATGCCCCAAATACCAATGCTGGAGGCATCACAATGCACCTAAAAAATCTCACTAAAATCTAGAAGGACTAAGATCGGAGCTTCAATCACTTTTTTCTCATCAACAACTGAAACGCAGTATTTGCCTATTTGGTCCACACAAATTTGTCTCCCTTTAAACAATCCGTAAGAGGCACAATAATAGTGCTAAAATTCCTAATAAACCTTCGATAAAAAGACGCCTAGCCCATGAAAACTACGTACCTCATGAATATTCTTCGAAATCTCACAATTCGTAATAGCCTTGATCTTAGCTAGGTCCATCTGAATGACTTCCTTTGATACAATATAACCCAAAAAGGTTACATGATCGGTTAAAAAGTGACACTTCTTGGTGTTGGCATACAATTTCTGCTCCTTCAAGGTCTCAAATACTTTCCTCAGGTGCTGCAAGTGTTGTTCAATAGAAGTACTAAAAACCAAAATATTATCGAAATAAACAACAACAAATTGGCCAATAAAAGGACGAAAAACTGGATTTATCAGCTTCATAAAAGTGCTTGGCGCATTAGACAACCCGAATGGCATCATCATCCACTCATACAAACCATCTCTAGTTTTAAATGCAGTCTTCCACTCAACTCTAGGCCGCATCCTAATTTGATGATAACCGCTTCTCAAGTCTATCTTGGAAAAGATAGTCGCCCCATGCAACTAATCAATCAAATCATCAAATCGTGCGATAGGAAATTGATACTTGATTGTGATTTTGTTGACATCTCTACTATCAATGCACATCCTCCACGATCCGTCTTTCTTAGGAACAAGCAAGGCCAATACCGCACAAGGGTTCATGCTCTCTCGAACTAGACCTTTCTCTAACAACTCCCGCACTTGCCTCTGCAGCTCTTCATGTTCCTTAGGACTTATTCTGTAAGCCATTTTATGGGGAATAATAGCTCATGGAATTAAGTCAATACAATGTTGATTGTCCCTCATGGGTGGCAAACTAGGTGGCAACGCCTTCGGTACAACTTCAACAAACTCCTGAAGCAAGGGCAAAACTTGGTGGGAATTTCACGACTCTTGGAATTTTGCTCCATCACCACAAGAGCAAAAAGTTAAGATGCATCCACTATCTCTTCTTGAAACTCTGACTTACTCAACAAATTATTTCTGGTCTCTTTCCTCCAATCTAAAGGAGCTAGAGTGATGGTCTGACCATCCCTCTTGAAGGTGTAAGTATTTTTTAAGCAATCATGCTGAGTACCACGATCTCCCCAATATAATATGGCAAGCATCTATTGGGATTACACCACACCACACTTCATCGTTGTAAGTTTTCCCAATAAAAAATTGCACAAGACACCTCTTGCTCACTTTCATATCATTCCCTTTCTTAAGCCACGATAACTTGTATGGTGACCAATTGATGCTCGGAACGCAGTAGAAAAATTAGCTAAACAGAAATTAGAATTGACAGAGGAACAATCATTCTCTCAAGTGTGATTATAAAAATCAATATCTCAAAAGTGTGAATAATAATGCCTTGTATAGTGTTAAGAAACCTAGTCATAATAGGAAATCTAATAATAATAGGAAACCTAGTGACAATAGGAAACCTAATTAAAACATGAAACTAAATTAAAATAGGAAATCTAGTGATAATAGGAAACCTAATTAAAATAGGAAACTAAATTGAAATTATAAACCTAGTGATAATAGGAAACCTAATTAAAGAAATTACATCATCTTGATTGCATCAGTTTACAATTTCATTCCAAATTAAAATAATGATTCTTTTTGCCTATTGATAAATAATAATAAAAACTTAGGGCCTGCAAGATAAAGGCCAAATTTTGTTCCATAATGAGTTTTTTTATTTCAAAACTCATTCTGGAATAGAAATACGTTTGGTAGAAAAGTTTCTTTTTTCTGTTTTTGGAATATATTTTTGTTCTAGAAATAGGTTTGGCCAACAAATCAGAAACATAAAATTTATGGTTTCCATTCCAAAATGAAAAATCCATAAATTGTTTCTTACCGAATTGCACACCATACACACAATTGATGCAACCTTATCACAATCTTTCATCTCCTCATCTCGACTTTTGTAATGTATTTCCTGAAGGAGTTATTTTAGGATGAATTTTTTTTTTGTGCAAGTACCACTCAATGTGTCTAAAGCGAATTTAGAGTTACGCAAAATAGAAAATGTGATGAAATTTATCAATTTTTTTACACTAAATAATAAAGCATTTGAAATTTATAGAATTAAGCATCTTGCAAACTCTAAATGAAAAATCGATTTTAAAATGAAAAAGATATATAAACAAAAGAAATCATTATCATACAGATTTTTGTTTTTTGAATAGAATTTTTTTTGTAACCAAGGACTCCTCCATGTGCCCCCCGTGCCCAGACGACATCAAAGGACCAGGCCCCTGTACCTTAGGGAGACTAGCACCGGATCACAACACCATGGCCCCCCACTTAAGACTCTAGCAATTGCAAGTTTTGAACCCTATACCTCGGCAATGTGGAAGAAGCTCTTAACTAACACAGCTACTCACCGTTGGGTAAACACATTTTTTTCCTCAGAATCTCATTCTAGAACATTTTTTTTTATATTTCAGGACATAATTTCTAGTCAGAAATTGTATTATGCATGCTAGTCACACGATTCATGTAAAATGAGTTGGTCACTTGTGGGCACTTTTACGAAATTCTTGACCCTTTTGGAATGTCTGCAATTGCCAAAGACCAAAAATTCAACCTAGCTATTGCCGCTTTGACAAATTTAATACAATTTTTCAAATGCATAAAAAAGGATTATCTTTTATTACTATGATAAATTTAACATGATTTTTCAAACTTATAAAAAAATATGCATAATCTTTGACCTCTACAGGAAAAAAAAAGCATATCTTAGTATTCCATCCATCTAGTTCTTATTTGGGGAAAAAATCTTGGTATTTTTTTAGGTGACAGAATTCTTTTACACTACAAAGTAATGTGATTTGGTGTCGAGAAGACGTAACGAAATCAGCAGTACTATAAAACTGGGCTGCAAATTGGGGGGATTGAGAATGTGATGGTACTAGCCGTTGCTAAATGTCAACTTAGTGAGAGTTAGGTGAGCTCGACAAGGGGACAAGATATCAATTTTGTTGCTAGACTATTTTAATCTCTGCTCATCAAAACCAAGTGGTTTTCAATGACAAAAATGTGACCTCAGAAAATTTCCTATTGTCATCGTTAGCTGGATTTTCATGGAAAGCACAACTTTTCATGATTCCTCCAGTTTTTTTTTTTTTTTTTTGCATAAAAGACTGATATACTACCATGAGTGCAGAGGCTCCCGTCCAAGCATTTGTCACTTTGGAATTTGGGTAAAGTGGGGAGAAAAGTCGTTTACAGTGTACTAATAGAAGTGAGTGAAAGATAGACGAATATTGTGTATGTTTAATTATGGATAAATGTGATTGAGAGAATTATTAGAATGTAAAATAATTTATAAATGTTCATCATTGGAGTTTTGAAGGAAGCGTTAGGTAAGGATGTGATCACCAGCCACTTTGAGTTAGACTAAGGCATTGACCCTTTTAACCAATGGTTTCTCAAATTACTAGCCCATCCATTCATGGATTTCCCTTTGCTATGTACTCTCTGATTTTCAACCCACTAAGGCATATCAGTTCGCCTATTTCGAGATTATCCTATTCACATCGTACTATAATTGTCTAGCGTGTTGAACTAAATGAGTTGAATACTCAATTTTATAGAACACATTATAAAAAAGATGTTACTTAAGACTTCGTTCGTTTCACAAAAAATAACTTCTGGGAAAATATTTTTTGAATTTTCCGACGTTTGTTTTGTGGAAAATAAAATATTCAAAGAAACTATTTTCCACCAATAGAAAAAACACCTTCAAAAGTGGAGAAAATATTTTCCGATTTTTAGAAAGTGAAAAATATTTTTCATTTTCTTTGTTTATCTTTAAATATCGTGGCCTCTAACAATGTACCTTGACCTTGCCCAAGGCCAGTGGACCAATGAGCCGGTGGCCTCTAATAGCGACCTAGTGGCCTCTGGCAACAAGCTCTCAATTTCTAGAGATGAGCTCAAGGTCGGTCTTGTTTTGGTGAGTCATGACTTATGGTGGCAAGTCGGGAGCTTGTCAGGCCTAGTGAGACTTGTGGCCATCAACTGACCAATATTAAAAATTAAAAAAATCATTTTTTTTTATAATTTTCCCTAAGTTTCAAACAAACACCTAAAAATATTGTTATTTTCCATAAAATAACTTCTTAGAAAATATTTTTCAGAAATGTTTTATTTTTCGCGAAACGAACGGAACCTAAGTGTCTCTTGAGCACAAATGAAGTAACTAATTAAGCAACTTTTGTCATTGTCTGTTACATTGGATCTTCTTGTGATATGCATAACTAATGCTTTGAAAAAATTCTCTAGAGAGCAACAGTTAACAAAGTCTTTTACTTAATAAATAATAATAAGAGTAGTGTGACCAAAAAAGGTAAGATCCTTCATCATCCCTGAGCTAACCAGGCAAGGCTTTAATATAGTCAATTGAGCCACGTTAAGATTAGAGTAAGAGAAGGTGGGATATTTCCTCCTCTCTTTCAACTCCATAAAGCAAGGTCCGAGGTCGGCTTTTCATGCACAAAGAAACAGACTTTGAACTTCTTGGATCAGCCGCCCATATCTTCATCAACTTTAACTACATATAGAAGGACAAACGACAATTATTGTGGCTACATTCTGTCTTCAAGGACGAATACCTTCTATTCTTTGGATCAGAAAAAGACCATAGTCGTACGCAAGTAGAAAATAATTATCACTTATGTGCATAAATAAAGAAATTGTTTTAAAATATGGATTGATCTAGATCGAAATTTAAATAGTCGAAAGACGAAGGATGTGAATGTAGTTTAGAAATTAATGTCATTCAGGAAACTACTTGACAATCATTTTTTGACCTCCATTAGTAATATCCCTGATCGAAATAATCTGGTTTGAGAAACAAACATGAATATTTTATATTTTTTAAGTTAATATTGTTAGAATGTTGAACCTAAAAAATTAAGCTAATGGTAGAGAGAAACCGCATGTAAGATTAATACCAAATTATGTGTGACAATATTTCAACAAGTATAAAAGAAATGCAAAATTAAATTATCATGAGCTTATATAGTGTGTATTATATACCAGAAAAACATATATTATCTATGACCAATTAATTACAAGGCTTCATAGAAATATCTTATCTAATAATTGAGTTTCGTTGCAAATTCATGTAACAACCCAATTTTTGGGTATTATTTGGATTAGTAATTAAATTGGATTCAAGAGAAAATAAAAGGATTTTTCCCCATTTTCTGCACGATTTCTCCCTTCTTTTTTATTTATTTCTTCCTCCTTCTTCACGCGTGGGCCAGGCCCGGCCCACGGCTCATTTTCTTCTTCTTCCTCCTGGCCCGCGCGAGTGACCCGACCCGGCTACTGTTCTTCTTCTTTGTGCAAGCAGCTCCTCTGGAAACCCTAGCCGCCACATCGCCAGCCAACGAGAAAAACCCGAGACTACGCCAACAGCTACACACACGACAGCCTCACGATCATCTCTCCTCCACCGATTCCGTCTTTCTCGCATGGATCTTCCTTAGAAAACCCTAGCCGCTACATTCAATGGAGAAACACACGAAATCAGAGCTCCCCAGCTTCCTCTGTCACGTCCCGATTTCTCGAAACCATAGCAATACCTTCAGGATCCAATTCAACATCAACTCCCAGCGTAACTCCACCAACAAAATCCAACCACAATTGCTATAAGACAAGGAACCAAGATGGAATCCGTAAAATACCTTCATTACAAAACAACTTCAAAACGTGACCACATCATCCCTGATTACAAAAGGAAAACCAACCTGGGGGAAATTATCAAAAGGCCTAGGGTTCGCGCCTCCGCTCAGCTGTACAATCAAAAATCGCGGGTAAAGTGGAAGGCGTACTGCCTACGGCTTCGGGAGCGAGTCTAAATACTTCCTTATGCTAATGTGGGGTTTCAAATTAAGGACAGTTCCATCCTTACTGTCGTCAGCTCCGTCAGGGTCGTCGTAACCAGACTAGTATCCTCTCCAGGGTACCCCGCACCGCTCCGTGAGATATTCCATTTCAATTTTTGGGAAACCGGTGTACTCCACCATGTGCTGATGCGGGAACCAGATCTGCTCCTGAGTCTCCACGATAAGTCCGCTATCCCTTACCTCCCTATTAACCAGGCACCCTCTATCAACAAAATGGTCAGGGACCATCCCTATCTCCTCTTTCAGGTCTTCGGCCTCCTCGTCTGAGCAAAAGGGAGCCTCCGGCTCCGAGTCCTCCTTCGGATCCTCCTCCTCCAGAGGTTCCTACTCCTACTGCTCCCAGACCTCCTCCTCAATAGGCTCCTCCTCCATTAGCTCTTCCTCCTCGAATGGGTCCTCCAAGTCGGAGAGTTCCTGCTCCGGGTCCATAACTGGGTCCTGGGATGGTGGGGGTGGTGGAATAAGATACTTGGTATCACAGTGAACAAACCCTATCCCTAGATTAGGAACACCCCTACCCTAGGGTCCTATTAAAACGTCCCTCCCAACTCTCGGTCTCTAGTCAGGGTGGTCAACTATCATGAGCTAGGCAAAGAACATTAGTACCTCTCTTCCCTACTAACCTGACATTGCTACGTAACCAACTCATGGCTAGTCTACCCAGTAGGCTCCCCGTCTCACGGTCACCAAGACTAGTCAATCGAATCAAACCATGCTGCTAGGGTAATCATTCGCACTCTACTCTTCGACCGAGAGCAACTCTCATCAACTAATTAATTTAAGTAAGCTATTAACAATAAATAAATAAGGCTATAATTACTTATATTAAATAATCAATAATTGACATGCAGGACGACTGATTAATTTAACAACTAAAGTGATTCAATGCAAGGCTAATAATTTAATTAATCGTAAATATTAAATAAATTGCGTGACTAATAATTAAATTTACCATGAAAACAAATATTAGCAGGAATAAATTAATCGAATTAAAACCCCGTGTAGTGCACGGCGAGTCCAACGGTGCCAACGGCGTCGCATGAGAGTGGCTGGAACGGCGGCGGCGACAGCTAGGGCTCCGGAGAGCTCGGTTTGAGCTCACCTTGAAAACAGCCGAACCCACTCCGATCTAGACCAAATCGAATGGATCAGAAGTCGTAAACAGAGTCTAGGGACGTCAAGGGATCGATTGGTGGTAACCAATCGAGCTAAGGAGCTCAGGAAAGGGAAGAACTCACCGGAGTTTGGCTGCAATTTTCCGGCTTTCGCTGCTGTTTTCTCGAAAAATTTCCAGAAAACCCTAACCGTGAAGCCTCCTTTCGGGGGCTACCGGCGGAACCGAGGGCGGCGGTTGGTGGCTTCAGACAGAAGACGTTGTAGGCTCTCTAACGACACCAACGGCAAGGCGAGAGGAGGTCCAAGCTGAGAGAAAATCGAGCTGGAAGTAGGGTTGGTGCTCGGTGTATACCGAGTAGGGTGGTTGGGGGCGAGATGAAAATTAGCTCACCGACGCCATGCGGCAGCCTCCCATTGGCTGCCGGCCACTCCGGCTTTCCTCTCAGGTCAAGCGGTAGGTGGTGGCAGCGGCTGGTCAGCCGTTAGGCCGACGCGTGGCCTCGCGGTGGCATGCATACCACCTGCTCTGTAGAATGCCACAGAGGAAGAGAGAGAAAGAGAGGGAGAGAGAGTCGCGCGCGTGCCTCGCGCATGCAGTCCGATCCGACTCGGTCGGACCACGCGGTTCACGCGGTTGGGCCAGCCGGTTCGCTGGCTGGTTCGGAAATTTAATTAAAATAATAATATTTTAATTTCCGAAAATTGAAAAGTTGATTTAAAAATTCATAAAAATTTGGGCCCAAATAAAATTTTTAACAACCAATTTCAATAATTCAAGAGCCTTTCATAATTTCTGCCAAATAAAAAGGAAATTATAAAATTTCCCGGAAAATTTCCCCGAGGCCGTAAATGCGAACCGGGACTGAAATGCGGCTGTTACATCCTCCAATCATCACCATCGCCCACAAAGCTCCCTCTCGTCGCCGTACAATCTCGCCGTTCTCGATTCTCTCTCCAGTGGCTTGGGTTTGTCGCAGATCAGCAGCTCGGTTTGGGTTGAATCTCATAAACATGAGACCCAACCGCAAGCAAGGCTCGCCGCCGTTAAGCCACGCCGTCCATGCCCAGCCGCCACGCCGTCGATGCCACCTCCCGCTCGTCCAGCCGCCTCGCCGTCGCTCAGCCTCGCCCTCTGCTTGTGTCAATCGAACCAGCCGTCGATCTCCAGCTCACACCTCGCTCTGTTTTTCTTGAACACGGACGCCTTATTCACCTTCAGCTCAGGCCGTCCTTCAGCTCACACCCTCAGCTCACCTTAGCTCATCCCGCCTCCTCGCGTCGCCATACCTTCCCTCAACTCGAGTCAACCTAGCGCCAGAATCTCCAGCTCACGCCCACAGCTCATGACAGAGGAGTCCAGCCCACAGCTCGCGACAAAGGAGTCCCACAGCTCACCGTGCCCTCCTCTGATCAGAACCGAAGAACAGAAGCTGTTCGCAGCTTCTATGGACTTGGATCAAGCCATTATGGGCCTTGATCCAGCCATTCCAACCCAATCCGAGAGCTTGGCCCACTCTCCAACATTTCAGTCAGCCCACAAATTAGCTTGTTGGACCGTCGCCGGAATATTCGTCGGAAAACTCACCGTCATCGCTAAATTGGACTCAAAAGCTTGGAATTAGGTGAGTTTGCTCCCTAACTCCTAATTAGGGCGGTTAATTGCTCTAGTAGTTGTAATTTGAGGTGATTAGACTTGTTTGATAGTTAATTTGGAGTTTAGGGCCTACTTGAAGGAATTTAATGAAATAGGAGCAATTTCGTAAATTAGTCATTTAAGGGTAGAGTTGTGAAATTGGATAATTGAAAGATCAATTAGGAAATTAATATATTTAGAAATGTGAATTATTGATGAAGGAGGTGCAAGTTTGTAAATTTTGAGGAATTAGAGACAATTTACTAATTTTGGTCCAATTAGGCCTAAGTTAGGGATTTAAGGGTAAATTGATAAATTTGATTGGAGGAAGGACGTCTCTCTCTCTCTCTCTCTCTCTCTCTCTAGGACGGACGCCAGGGCTCCTGAGCTGGTCCTCCAGACCGCTGCTCTCCGCCGCCCTCTCTCCTCTAACCCTCCCTCAGCTCGCCTCGGTTCCCGCCGCTTGAAGCTCGTCCGCCCCTCTCTGCTCGCAGCTTGCAGCTCGCCCTCCCCTCACCCCTGTTTCACAGCTCTCGGCCTTCAGCTCGTCTCCACCGGAGCTCCCGCCCACTCGCTCTCTCTCTCTCGGTCTCCCTCAGCTCATCAAACGTCGGCATCATCGCCCTCAGCTCGCGCCTCCCAGCTCGCCCTTAGCTTGCCTCGCGCCCAGCTCACGCTCGCCGCACCTCCCAGCTGGCTTTCTCTCTGTCTCGACCGCCTGCCTCCAGCTCGCGCCTCCCATCGCCGCCCACACCCCTGAGCTCCGCCTCAATTCTCCAGCTCGCAACTCCCCGAGCTCGCCGTCTCTCTCTCCCTCAGCTCGCCGATAACCCCCTTCCCCCTTAACCCGCGTACATTAGATGTTTCCTGTATGTGTACATGTTGTTCACCGCCGGAAGAGTTCGTCAATGCATGGTCTAAGTGATCGCTGGGGAAACTAGATGGTCGGTGACCGTTGCGTGGAGGAGGAGAAAACATGAGGCCGGCGTGGTCCAATCTAGACGTTGGGCTCGAGCCCGTTTTCGTCCAGTGTGGGGTTTATGCTATTTGGGCCTTTTAGTTTTTTTCTTGGGGCAGTTTAGTAAGGATGGGCCGGTATGTTAAAAGGGAAGGAAGAAAAAATAGGGGGGCCCGACCCAGCCCTTTTTATTATAATATATATAATATTTCAA
Source organism: Melaleuca alternifolia (assembly GCA_019926035.1). Taxonomy (NCBI): domain Eukaryota; kingdom Viridiplantae; phylum Streptophyta; class Magnoliopsida; order Myrtales; family Myrtaceae; genus Melaleuca; species Melaleuca alternifolia. Next base: position 177,863 of record JAGKPW010000110.1, on the reverse strand, counting down.
TAATAACAAATATTATTTTAATATAAAAATCGAAAAAAAGTTTTCTTTTAGAAGACCCGGTTCCCTACGCTCAGGCGGCCCGAAACCCGTTTAAAATTAGAATATTAAAATATTATATTTTTATTAATTAAAATAAATAAGTTTTTTTTATATAAAAACATCCAAAAATTTAGAATCAATCTTCTTTTACAAAGAAGATGTGGCCGAGAACCATGATCCAGTTTGATATTATAATATATTAACGTTTTAATAAAAATGATAAAATATTAAATAATATTTTATTACAAAAAACAATATTTTTATTCCGAATATAAAATTAATCAAAATTTTATTTAGAAAATACCGCCTTGCCTTGAAAATCATATCTCAATACTAGAATGGACCTAGGCTAATTAATTAACACCTTTTTTTGGAGAAGGTCGAGGATGTTGCCTTCGATGGGTAACTAAGCTTTTTTCTTGTAATTCTGAAACGCTAGTTCGATTAATTGCATGTCCATCTAGGTTTGCTTGTACAAATGTTTATATGTATGATTAGGCTTATTGTATTTTTATGCATATCTTGAATTGTTTGATTGAATGTTGGAATGATGAGATTGGTGTGGTCCGGTCATAGCGTGACAATGGTGATCGCGAATATAAAGCACGCAGAACCGGTAGTGTTTAAGGCCGATGTCCATTCCAGTCTTAATCTTATAAAGTTTTATAAAAATATTGTATTATTGATTACCCGACGAGTTGCGGGTTTTATATTCTCGTCATTAAGTAATCGTAATTAATTATTTGAGTTTCTATTGTCGTTTTGGGTTTCTATTACCGCATCGCACTACATTACATTAAGTGTTTACTTTTTGCATCGTCTTGCGATAAATTGTGTGTTAGTTTCCTTTCTAAATTAAGTTGACTTTAGTTTAGACTTGCATGAAAATGACTGTACAAGAACAATTGCATGAACACCTAGTGAATTGGAGTGACCTTTAGGGGTTTAAATGATTATTTTAAATTAAATAACCAACTAGTTAGGTACCGAAAGGGCGCTAATAGAATTGTTAGCGTAAACAAGTCCCCGAACTTAGATTCTCTGGTTACGTAGGGATCGAGATGACACTCCCACATCTTGATCGGTTTCTAGCCGACCTCATTAGGCTAATGGAGACTCCTAGAAATATTTTAGGTTGTTGAAAAACTTTAGAAAAAATGAAAACACCTAAATGTCACGCAAGGTATGGATTTGGGAGAATCCAAGCTCGAGATTGAGGAATCAAGAGCAAATGCCTCTAAACCTATTTAAATTCCCCTCTAAAGGGAGAAATTTAGGTCGCGACAGCTTGGCGACTCCGCTGGGGACCTGGTTTTAAACCTTAGTGGACTTAGGCCGTAATAACTTGTTGGTTGTCATTTAATGTTGTGACGTCCCAAGGCGGCGATGCGCGGGGAAGAGGGATGGCGGTGCGTCCGCGCCTTGGTCCCCGGACGCGCGCAAAGGGCGGCACTCCTCTTGTCCCATGTCACCTAGGGGAGAGTCCTGGGCCAACCTATAAGGCATTGGGCCCCTTAATAGTATGGACGTGTTTTCTCGGATAGACCGAGAAGAACAAAACCGTGAGGGCTAGTGGGCTCAAAGCGAACAATATTCATACTGTAGGTAACGCCGAGGCGTTACAAATGGTATCAGAGCCGACTCCCGACCGAGTGTGGGGCCACAGCGAGGACGCTGTGCTCCTAAGGGGGGAGAGTGTGACGTCCCAAAGCGGCGGTGCGCGGGGAGGAGGGATGGCGGTGCGTCCGCGCCTCGGTCCCCGGACGCGCGCAAAGGGGGGCACTCCTCTTGTCCCACATCGCCTAGGGAGGAGTCCTGGGGCCAACTTATAAGGCATTGGGCCCCTTAATAGTATGGATGCGTTTTCTCGGATAGACCGAGAAGAACAAAACCGTGAGGGCCAGTGGGCTCAAATAGGACAATATCCATACTGTGGGTAACGTCGGGGCGTTACAAGTGGTATCAAAGCCGACTCCCGACCGAGTGTGGGGCCACAGCGAGGACGCTGTGCTCCTAAGGGGGGAGAGTGTGACGTCCCAAAGCGGCGGTGCGCGGGGAGGAGGGATGGCGGTGCGTCCGCGCCTCGGTCCCTGGACGCGCGCAAAGGGGGGCACTCCTCTTGTCCCACATCGCCTAGGGAGGAGTCCTGGGCCAACTTATAAGGCATTGGGCCCCTTAATTGTATGGACGTGTTTTCTCGGATAGACCGAGAAGAACAAAATCGTGAGGGCCAGTGGGCTCAAAGCGGACAATATCCATACTGTGGGTAACGCCGGGGCGTTACAAATGTGGTTCGTTTGTAGATCGTCTGCGTGTCAAAGTCACGTGGAAAATGAGGTTAGTCCGCTAACATTGTGTTAAATCTTCTAGCAGGTTGGGAGTTATAAGGGGTGGAGTGTTTGTTAACCAATTTGTTTTGCAGAAAGGTGTATGAATATATGAATATGTGGATGCCATTGAAGTGCTGTTTGAATATAAATTGATATGCATGTTTTCTTATTATTGCATCACTACACTTCACACGCACAACCTGCGGCCAAAACCCAAACCGCGTTAGGAAGACATTTAGGAGGTATCAAAAGGAGGGAAACCGCGTGGGGAACGACTCGTGGTAATCCCCTTTTGGTCCCGCTCATTCTAATTAGTGATGAAGGGAACCGTCCGACGAATGCACGGATGGAAAAACCCTTTGGATCTAATTGGAATGGGAGTCTTAAGCCTTTTAGAATCCTAATTTTAGGTGTCAAACATTCACTAGTCCACATGCGACTTATCTTTGTGGTTGGCGTACCCTCGTTCGTTACCGAGTAAAAGTTGTAAGTATCGTTTAACATTCACTAAGTATCGTTTATTGCTCAAGATGCCATTGTTGGCTTAAACTTAATGTGAGTTTTTGAATTTTAAAATTGTCATGATTTCAAAGAAAGCACATTTAATCATATGGGGCACGCTTAACACAAACGAAAGCCCTTAAATGAGGTATTTTTCGAGAACGCCACGACTTTCTAATCATGGCTCCACTATAGAAAAGGATTTGCAAATTATATGATTGGTTCTCCTTTTACAATGACTAAATTCATCTTTGGAAAATGTGACCCTTTCCATGAGTATGAATATTTTATCTATTGTCACGCATTACTCTCCCTTCAATTTCATTTTCTCTTATGAAGGAAATTCAGCAAAGTCAAGATACTATGATAAATGATTCGCGGATTGGTATTTTGGATGGTAAAAGAGTAATCGTTCTAATTGTAACTCTTTGATTTGGAATTAACGACTTTGCTCTTTTCTACATGTTGTGAACAAATAAAGTCTCGTGGCCGCTTCTCGAAGGAGGATGACGCCATGGGCCTTGAAGCATGGAAATTTTCGATCAAGGTTATCGATGGACGTGAAAAGGAAGTATTCATCTTGGAAAAATGACAACATGAGTTTGGAGGCATGAAATGTCTAAATTGTCCAATATATCAATGTATTTCATTTTCGAATTCAATATTTTTAGTATATACACAATATGCCTTTCCCTTCTATAAAACATATATCCATATATGAGTCTAGCACAAACGCAGTTAGATAATCTTTATAAAAAAGGCAATTGATCAAGAAGGTGACCTTTTTTTCTTTTCTTTTTTTTTACAAGTTTCGTCAAATAGGGGCATTTGATTGAACGTCAAAGAATGTATTCTTCATAAATTATTTAGATTGGAAATGAAAAAGACTTCTTGCATTTTATTGTTTCGTAAGTTGGCTTGTGTGTTCAGATGTAGTGACAACCACTGTTTTAACAAAGAGCGAGAAAACATCTAGTTGACAGTTTGCGATTTACTGTTGGGATGAACCTCATCCACTCTCATCAATGAATCGTTTGTAAATCCCATCGTAGTTTCAATACTGTATATCGTTCCTAAATGGTATTAGATTAAGTTTCGGACTACCTAGTTTCATTTTCATCACATATAACATATAGAGGGACGTGTCATGGTTGAATGACACAATGATATATAAAGGCAGTATCCATTTGAAGAGATTCGAGAAATGACTCTACCAAGCAATCAATTATTGGACCAAATCACTTCACAATGGTGCATCCGATACTCAAAAAAATGGAGCGTCAGGTAATCTTGAATGGAAAATTCCTAATGAAAGTACTCAAAATGACCAAGATGGGTAATTCGGTATAGTCTCCAATATACTCTCTTTAATTCTGCGTCTACTATGTGGTCTTCCTATTTGTATAGGATATAATGATGCTAGGAGAACAAGCCCAAGGGTAATATGCATCTTTCTCGTTTTTATTCGTTAAAGATTATCTATTAACATAGTTCTTCTTGTTTTACAGGAGCGTCTAACTATCCATGTATAGGTAGGTATTTCTATCTCTAGAACTCTTTTCGCAAAAACAAAAACAATAATTGTTCGAAAAACGAAACGACCTGCGATAAAAGAAAAAATTTGGTACGATGAGATTCAAATCAAATCACCAACAATTGCCACGCTCGGAGAAAGCACTGACATATTTGTGTCAAGCTCAATGGTAACACCATGTCGTTCTTAATTCCTTATCCCTAAGATCATTCACTAACACAATGCATTTCTTACATAGCAGAGCCACTCGACAGTCATCGAGGAGGCAAGTGAGTATCCCTTTCTCTAAGACTCTTTTTATTAGAGTATGAGTAAATTTCTTTTGAAGTGCTCAATGGCTTTTTGTCTTATCAAGTTTGTGGTAAAAGGAGAGTGTGGGATGAATTAAAGTCATTCATTTAAAAAAAAAAGCGAATGATATTCACTAATTGTCAATCAATATTTTGGTACATGCATCTTGCATCAAAATCCCAATGGAAGACAATATGACAAGTGGTTTTGAATATATAAATGAGCATTAATTATGTTGGATTGGAGTTCTTAGAATGACGAAAGGCAAGCCCCGTCTAAACATGTCCGTTATACACTATGAGGATTGAGTAAAAAAAAATGAAGAAAGCCTTGTCGTAGGGTGAAGGATTTATTCGCGGTAAATACATGGATCAAAATGACGAAAGGCATTTCTTTTTCTATCCTATACACTGCTTACCCTTTGCTAGCCACCTTGAGCTATAAAAAAGAAGAAGAGCAGAATTCTTTCAATACGCCTATCAAGAACCACCCCACATCGGGGCAAGTTTAGGAGGTTATAATTGAATAACTATTTGGTGAAAAGACTTAGAAAGATCTTATTGCATCCACTTGCATCAATCTTTTTGTGGTAACTTTAGGTGGATTCTCATGGAAGCTCAAAGCATCCCAAAGTGAGGAAGAGCATTCAATTCTCTACCCAAACACTCGTATCCATTGCTTAGCCAACTTGAGCCATAAAATTCATTGTCAAAACCCAAGTTGGTGATCACCTCCCTACACTGGGGCAAGGCACATGATTTATTAAAAAGAACAATAATGCTTGGAAAATGTCTCGAGAGTCCTGAGAACACAAACAAGAGCAAAATTAGGGGGGCATAAAAAAGCAGTGTGCCTGGTAAAAGCAAGGCCAATGTCCATTGAAAAATGTATCCAAAGCAAAGATGCTTGTGAAGAAAGATAAAAAAAAACAAAACAAAAAATAGCATACTCGTCAGAAAAATGCTATCAAGCAAATGCCAAATAAGAAAGAGCAAAGCTCTGACATTTCAAGAATGGCTAGTTGACGGACTCTCGAGACAAGTTGAATTTAAGAGTCAAGTCGCCAAAAAAAAAATGAACGAGATGGTAATGATGCATTGGTGATCACCAACTTCTTTTTGAGCCTCTCTGATAAATACATAAGCCTTTTAAGCCTCACCTTGAACCAACATTACAATCCTTTCTCGAAGTCTCTTTTGATTGGAATGCTTGAGTTGATGTGAAGATTTCACAAAAGAAGCTACTACTTAAAGGAGTGGAAGCAATCATTTTTTATCTAATCTTCAAAGTTCTTGATTTGTAAACCCGATGGAGATAATGTTGAATATTCTTTCTTGGCCTCAAAGTGACTACCTTTTGTGTAAGCCCACCACCTTACCCACAATACGGTCCTTATAAAGACCTTTCTGATTGATTAAAGTGTATTTACCGTGAACATTTCCAAAGACCTTTGACATAGGTTATGTGAGATGTTATTAATAATTGAGAATGTTTACCCACATCAATCGAGGGGATGAAAAGCCATTTTGAGATATTATGAGAAGACCTTTCTGATTAGGGTACTCCAATTCAGCATCCTTAACATGCTCCTTCAAATAAATCAAGATCACTTCGTTTGAAAATCTCCTCCAAAGGAAATTTGAGAAATTGATGGCAGTGGCCACAAATTAATTGATAATTACTTGAATGTCATTTAAATTCTTTATATTGACTTTGAAAAAAATTCATCTAAATTGCTTATTGCAGTCTTAGACTTTTTATTATTATTATTGCATTGCAAGGCTAAATGCTTCCGATATATCCTTTTAGGATTCAATAATAATGTCTAATTATGTCAGATTTTTTTTAGTGCATCATCTTTTAGAATCTTTGGCAATATCAGATGATGTCTAGTTATGCTAAATTCTACCAGTACATCTCAAACTTTTGTTGATTCATTTTATTGACATGGTAAGCTTTCGTTGCCCGGAGATCCTAGTCAGTCTTCGTTGGCCCCGGATTTTTTTCACTGACACGATGAGCCTTCGTAGTTGCCCGAAGTCCCCGGTGAGCCTACGAAGTAGCCCATAGTCCCTTCATCGACACGGCGAGCTTTTGCAGCCTGGAGTCCCCTTACATCGACACGGCGAGCTTTTGCAGCCCGGAGTCTTTTCACTAACATAATGAGCCTTCGTAGTTGCCCGGAGTCCCCGGTGAGCCTACGAAGTAGCCCGTAGTCCCTTCATCGACACGGCGAACTTTTGTAGCCTGGAGTTCCCTTCATTGACACGGTGAGCTTTTGCAGCCCGGAGTCCCCTTACATCGACACGGCGAGCTTTTGTAGCCCGGAGTCTTTTCACTGACACGGTGAGCCTTCGTAGTTGCTCGGAGTCCCGGGTGAGCCTACGAAGTAGCCCGTAGTCCCCTTTCATTGACACGGCGAGCTTTCGCAGCCCGGAGTCTTATCTAATTGACACGGCGAGCTTTCGCAGCCCGGAGTCTTATCTAATTGACACGGCAAGCTTTCGCAGCCCGAAGTCTTACTTCATTGACACAGCGAGCTTTTGCAGCCCATAGTCTTATCTAATTGACACAGCGAGCTTTTGCAGCCCGTAGTCCCTTTTCTTTGACACGGCGAGCTTTCGCAGCCAGGAGTCTTACTTCATTGATACGACGAACCCTCTTTTCCAAAATGGCGATTCAATGTCATTCCCCATGATCGCAGGTTGTAGCCTTGGACCCTCGCCCTCCAAGAGATCGTAGCTTGTAGCCTCGGATGACTCTTTCAATATCAGCATTAGAGCTTCAACTTCCGAGAGAATCGCGGCCTGTGGCTTTGAATATGGGGATTTCAATTGTCTTTTCAAGTGATTATATGTTCGCAGGCTCAAAGTAATCTATAACAGCAGGTTACTAACTTATATATTTATGAAACATCTCATCCTTGGCAGAGAAATCTCATTAGATTTTCTCGCAGTATCAGGTAGTATTTCTTCTACGTTGTAAAAAAAAAGAAAAAAAGAGATGAAGAAGTGTTTTATCGCCATTTACCGGTAAAAAATAGGTGTCTCCTATCTTTGAATGGAACCTCTTCGAGCTCCCTTTCAAAGAGGGGTAGCTGTTGACACCTATTTCCCCCCCCCCCTTTTTCTTTGACTTTTCCCCCTATTTTTCTCTTTCCCTTCCACCGCCAGCTTTTCCCCATTTTCTTTTGACCTGTTGACCCATCCCATCTCCCTCTACATAGCAGAAAGGAAGGGGACACACGCAAAAGGGTAGAAAAAAGGTGACAGAAAGAAAAAACAAGAAAAAAGGGGGTGGAGGGCAGAGGGACAGGGAGGACCGGGGGGGGGGGGGGGGGGAAGGACGTCTCTCTCTCTCTCTCTCTCTCTCTCTCTCTCTAGGACGGACGCCAGGGCTCCTGAGCTGGTCCTCCAGACCGCTGCTCTCCGCCGCCCTCTCTCCTCTAACCCTCCCTCAGCTCGCCTCGGTTCCCGCCGCTTGAAGCTCGTCCGCCCCTCTCTGCTCGCAGCTTGCAGCTCGCCCTCCCCTCACCCCTGTTTCACAGCTCTCGGCCTTCAGCTCGTCTCCACCGGAGCTCCCGCCCACTCGCTCTCTCTCTCTCGGTCTCCCTCAGCTCATCAAACGTCGGCATCATCGCCCTCAGCTCGCGCCTCCCAGCTCGCCCTTAGCTTGCCTCGCGCCCAGCTCACGCTCGCCGCACCTCCCAGCTGGCTTTCTCTCTGTCTCGACCGCCTGCCTCCAGCTCGCGCCTCCCATCGCCGCCCACACCCCTGAGCTCCGCCTCAATTCTCCAGCTCGCAACTCCCCGAGCTCGCCGTCTCTCTCTCCCTCAGCTCGCCGATAACCCCCTTCCCCCTTAACCCGCGTACATTAGATGTTTCCTGTATGTGTACATGTTGTTCACCGCCGGAAGAGTTCGTCAATGCATGGTCTAAGTGATCGCTGGGGAAACTAGATGGTCGGTGACCGTTGCGTGGAGGAGGAGAAAACATGAGGCCGGCGTGGTCCAATCTAGACGTTGGGCTCGAGCCCGTTTTCGTCCAGTGTGGGGTTTATGCTATTTGGGCCTTTTAGTTTTTTTCTTGGGGCAGTTTAGTAAGGATGGGCCGGTATGTTAAAAGGGAAGGAAGAAAAAATAGGGGGGCCCGACCCAGCCCTTTTTATTATAATATATATAATATTTCAATAATAACAAATATTATTTTAATATAAAAATCGAAAAAAAGTTTTCTTTTAGAAGACCCGGTTCCCTACGCTCAGGCGGCCCGAAACCCGTTTAAAATTAGAATATTAAAATATTATATTTTTATTAATTAAAATAAATAAGTTTTTTTTATATAAAAACATCCAAAAATTTAGAATCAATCTTCTTTTACAAAGAAGATGTGGCCGAGAACCATGATCCAGTTTGATATTATAATATATTAACGTTTTAATAAAAATGATAAAATATTAAATAATATTTTATTACAAAAAACAATATTTTTATTCCGAATATAAAATTAATCAAAATTTTATTTAGAAAATACCGCCTTGCCTTGAAAATCATATCTCAATACTAGAATGGACCTAGGCTAATTAATTAACACCTTTTTTTGGAGAAGGTCGAGGATGTTGCCTTCAATGGGTAACTAAGCTTTTTTCTTGTAATTCTGAAACGCTAGTTCGATTAATTGCATGTCCATCTAGTTTTGCTTGTACAAATGTTTATATGTATGATTGGGCTTAATGTATTTATATGCATATCTTGAATTGTTTGATTGAATGTTGGAATGATGAGATTGGTGCGGTCCGGTCATAGCGTGACAATGGTGATCGCAAAAATAAAGTGCGCAGAGTCGGTGGTGTTTAGGCCGATGTCCATTCCGGTCTTAATCTTATAAAGTTCAAAAAATTATTGTATTATTGATTACCCGACGAGTTGCGGGTTTTATGTTCTCGTCATTAAGTAATCGTAATTAATTATTTGAGTTTCTATTATCGTTTTGGGTTTCTATTACCGCATCGCACTACATTACATTGAGTGTTTACTTTTTGCATCGTCTTGCGATAAATTGTGTGTTAGTTTCCTTTCTAAATTAAGTTGACTTTAGTTTAGACTTGCATGAAAATGACTGTACAAGAACAATTGCATGAACACCTAGTGAATTGGAGTGACCTTTAGGGGTTTAAATGATTATTTTAAATTAAATAACCAACTAGTTAGGTACCGAAAGGGCGCTAATAAAATTGTTAGCGTAAACAAGTCCCGGAACTTAGAATCTCTGGTTACGTAGGCATCGAGATGACACTCCCACGTCTTGATCGGTTTCTAGCCGACCCCATTAGGATAGTGGCGACTCCTAGAAATATTTTAGGTTGTTAAAAAAGTCTAGAAAAAATGAAAACACATAAATGTCACGTAAGGTATGGATTTGAGAGAATCCATGCTCGAGATTGAGGAATCAAGAGCAAATGCCTCTAAACCTATCTTTCTCCCCTCAAATGGCAGAATTTAGGTCGCGACAAGGGCAAAATTGTAAAATTGACGGTTTAGGGAAAAATTTGAGAAATGTGGGCTGCGATGGTATCATATCATTTTTATCGAGGAATTGGATTGATATTCGAGTATTTACTTCATTTTTGCTTATTTAGGATTAAATTACATAATCTTAGGTAATTTGCAATATTTTGGAATTAATTCCAGAAATTGCGTGATTGGCTAAGTGGCTACTAATTAAGGTGATGACACCTGTAGTTGATCGAATCGAACACTCTGAATTCGATGTAGGGACCCGAGTGAATCCCTAATTGGTAGGTCCAGGTAGTCGAATTGTGGATACTTTGATAAATTATCTCAAATTGCTTATGTCTTAGTTGTAGATATCTATTTATTATTATTGATTGTTCGATTGGTTGAGAATGATTCATTAGTTGCGAGTGGATATTGATTTTTTTAATAATGAAATTTATTTATTTAATTCTTGGTGCTAATTATAATTGACATTACGTTGGATTTTCTTAGAAATTGATATGGTGTCAATTAAATTGATTTATGTGGAGAATAATCTATTAGTGACTTGACAAGATCACGGGTTCTGAGACATGAGAACTAAATTAATTGTCAGGATAGAGACCCTAGAGTGAATATCTACCTAATTGAGAAGTTGGGGGCAAACTCGATGAGTTATCTCATCTTAAAATTATTTGTACAGGTCCTAATATTGCAGCTCCTCCTCGAGGATCAGGTGATGCAGGAGGCGCAACCAGATGATAATAGTTTATTTGAATTATGTTTGTTTAGGAGGATTTTTGGTTATGAGGAAATTATTTTTCCGAATTATCTTTTAGTTTGAATAAATAAATAATGTTGACTTTTTCTTAATTCTTTTTAGATATTTGATTAGTTTATTGGAGTCATTGTAATAATTAGAATACCTTAGCATTTCTTTATGTATTAAATTTATTGAAAGTTAATTTATTTAGTCGTCGATAACACCTGGATTATCGAATGTATTTTGCCGACCGGTGAGGACCGTCTTCGGGGACTATCGTGTGCTCGAGGTGGGGCGTGACAATTCACACTATATGATGAGTGTTTACAAGAATATGATTCTTATTTTTGTCCATAAAAAAGTTACAAACACTCGTATTTATTCCATAAATGATTGTTCACATGTCACGTGAGTAATTGACTAGAGAAAGGACGTAAAGGAAGTCCAAAATTGAAGCTATTCTTAACCAGTCATAATACGTGCACAACTTGGATTTTCCGAACCATTCAACAAACATGTGGGAGACGAAAATTTGTTGAAAATCACATATATATGTACATATTTTAAGAAAAAGTAGGACTGTTTTACTAACAGAGGGTTTGACAATTTCAATTACAATTTCATTCATTTTATTATACCATGTTATTTTAATAATTCTTAGCAAAACTTCATCTACATGGGCATTTCATGGAGTTTTTCTTTTCTGTTCTCCAGATGGAATGAATTGTTTTAGCTGATGGAGTGTCATTCGCAATTTTCACATTAATGTGGAATCATTGGTCAGTTTAGCCAACATTAAACAACCTCCTTCAACTGTAAGTGACTCACGTTGTGGTCTCAACTTGCATTAAAATATGGAGGGTTGTTACTTTATTTCAATCAATCCACATGCGGATGTTCCAAGATGCTTTGTCTAGATCATTGAGGAGGCATCGTAGGTTTCCATTAAAGACTAGTAGATTAATTAAATTGGGTTTTGGTGGTTTCTGCTTGAGTGGATTATTTTACTAATAATATTTAGGTTGGTGGGGGTGTCATGATAAGAAATAAAGAGGAGAGACTATAATTTGGTTCCCCATCATCCTTTCCCTTTAATCCCATCCTTACATGCGATAGAACCGCCAGGGAATTGCTGCTTTATTCACATGGCTTCTTAATGAAAGAGACGTCTGTCAAACATGTCATTTAAAATCTAATAATGATAAAAATTGAATTACAATAAAAGCTAGACCAATAAGCTATTGCACTTTTTTCCCCAAAAGGATGGCTGCTTCCAAGCAGCCCACCTATAGCCTTTATCCCTCGGTCACTTCCTTTCCACTGAGCCATTAATAAACATTTCATTCGTTCGAGCTTTATACAGTTGATGCTGCTTGCTTCCAAATATAATGTTCACAGTACACTTATTTCGCTGGGTAACTTTCATAATGCAAGAGGTACACATTTTGAACTATATATGCAAATCAGATCCAATGCAGACTGTATATGAATGAAACAAAATCTAGGATTAAAGGAAGGCAACACTCCTTGAATGGAGAAAGAGTCAAATGGTCCTCATGAAATCGATCTCTATGAACCCCAACATACAACATTATATAAAGGTACAAATGGTTCAACTTTGTTATGTGTTCATTTCACATGGAATTCGATCCTCCATCTTCTCTCTAGAAATGACTCCACAAGTCCAGTCAAACGTGTACTTTTATATGCCATACTTGGTTTCGTCATACTTGCAGTTGAAATACATTTGTAGAAGGGAAGAAGTGTATCAAAATTCTTAAAATTATTTGCATAATCTTATCAAGTCCTAAAGATTCAACTAAGTCTAAACTTTTTTAGAAAAGGTGCTATCAAGTCATTTTGATAAAGGGTACTTAAAATTGTGTATGTGTAGAGATGGAAAAATGGGTAAAAACCCATATTTTAACTCATATTTGATAATGTGGGTCATAAATGGGTTAGTTTAAAATATTAAATAGGTCTAAAATGGGCCACTTAATAACTTAATGGGTCTTAAATATGTTCTGAATAGGTCATAAATTGGTTACCTAATTAATTTTAAAGGTTATTAACAAATCATTTTAAATGTTATTAAAAAGTCACTTTTAGGATCCGTTCGTTTCGTGGAAAATACATCATCTTCGGAAAAATATTTTCCAGGAAGTCATTTTCCCGGAAAATGACAATATTTTCCGATGTTCGCTTGAAACTTCAAAATGAATCGGAAAATATTTTTCGTTGTTCGGTAGAGAAAATATTGGGAAGGGAAAAGAGATGGGAAGAGAGAAATGTCACATTGGGAAGGGAAAAGGGAGAGGGATAGAGAGGAGTTCGGTTGGGGAGGGGAAAGAGAGAAGAGAGAAAAGAGAGAGAAGGAGGTTGTTAGGAGCATATCTCAAGGGCTGGAAAGTGTTTTCCTTCCTTTCGAAAGAGGATAACATTTTCTCTATTTTTAGAATAATAGTTTTCCTTGATTGGAAAATATTTTCCTTGGTAAGTTATTTTTCGCCCCCCTAACACCATAATTTCCGGAAAATATTTTCCAAAAAAATGTTTTTCGTGAAACGAACGGAACTTTAGATTATGAAAATCCTGATATTCTAATTATTTAATTTTTCAACAATAAAATTTTGATTATTTTGATTTTTCCTTTTTTCCTTTTATTTCTCCTTGTTCCCTCTATCTAAGTTGGTCACCAGCCAAGAGGTAAGGGATGAGTTCATTAGATTCCAGCAACTGGAAGAGGACAAAGCAAAAAAATTATTATATATCTATTAAATTTTAATATATATTTTTTAAAACTTTCAAAAAAAATTAATTTTTTTTAAATTACCAAATAAATCGTATTGTATAAATTTATTTAATAATACATTTAAAAAAATCACAAAACAAAATTTCCTAGACTTGTTTAGATATGGAAGTGTTTGAACAATACGGATCGTGTCAAGAATGGGTCGGGTATGAATCACTAAAATTGTATTGTATGAAAATAGATCAAAACGGATTAAATGGATCAATATGGGTCGGATCATTTTTTACCTGACCCGACCCATCCATTTGACATCCCTATGTATGTGTTGCTTAAGAATTGTCTACATAGCATCCTAATATTATACCTCTTTCTCCGCAAGTTTTAGGATTTGGGTACCACTTCAGTACAAGTTTAGGATTTGATTGAAGAAATTCAAAGGATCAGGACTCAATCGCTCTTTTTTTATTTAGGGTGTGAGTGATGAAATTGCATTACTTAAAGAAGGACTACAGCTTGTGGTGCAACTGTCTCCTTATAGAATAATTATATTTAAAATGTACAGATGTCGAGATGCACATAGTCCAAGTGAATTTTTCTTTTCTTTTCACCGATCCCAAATATAATTTTTTTTTATACCCAATGTTAGGTAGCTGTGTTGGTTGAGAGCTTATCTCTCATCGCCGAGGTCGAAAGTTCAAAATCCGCAGTTGCTAGAGTCTTAAGTGGAGGGCTATAGTGTTGGGGTCCTGTACTAGTCTTCCCCGAGATATAGGGGCTCGGCCCTTTGGTGCTGTCCAATCACGGATAGCCCGTGGTGAATTCCTCAGTCATAAAAATAGATAGAAACTTTATTTATTATTTAAAATGGACAGGGGTCTGATCTCTGTCCTTCGAACCTGGAAGCTAACTTAATGGTTTCGAGTGGGGATCCTTCGTGCGCGAAAATGGCCGCACAGTAGCTCTCACAAGCAGCAGGAGCCGCACGTTCCTTGGTGGGAAGAGAATGAGTCCTTCGAGCCACAAGAGGTGATCGTTGCGACCAAGAAGCATGGAGCACGCGGCGAATTTATGCCGTGAGTCTTTATATGTAAACGAGTTGCTTAATTAAGGTATGGTAACACTTGAGCGTCAAGCACTGATAGGTTTCTCTATTGTTATAGGTTTCAACATTCTGACCAAGCCACGTAAATTATGAGTTTCATTTGTGATCCCTTGTTTATTTTCTCTAGTTATCTTGTATTGACTTGAATTGTAAGATCTTATTTAGCTTCCGCATTAAGATTGCACTTATTACTATGAAAATCTTATGTAATCGCGTTCAATTGATGTCAAAACTTAAACTATTAGATGAAGATATAATTTATTTTTAAAAATCTTTAACACTCCTTTTCATGCAAGTATCCGTTTATTTTCCTGAGAGTAAAGCTTGGATATGTGAGCATAGATCGAAGACCAGGTAAGTAGGCGAGAAAATATGCGGTGCGAGGGGGCTGATTCTGCCAGTTTTCAGCTTTTGGGGCTCCAAATCACTTGAGCGTGTGGAACATATCACTGTTGAGACTGGACTCGAGGGTGTTGACATGGCTCGGAATGCTGATCCCTTCGCAGCAATTACCCAAGATTGCAAATATTGCGAAACTTCCGTGACCATGAGTCCGTGATCATACATGGTTGCACATGCTATAAAATCGATATAAAAAGCACATAATTTGCGCAAAATTTGATTGGTTTAGTAAAATTTCTATTCGGGTCTTGTCATTTCGCTTGGTATATTAGAAATCAGTACATAGTTTCTCTTCCTAAGAACAACAAGACTTAATATCAAATACCAAGGACAGCACTTCTTGGGGTGTCGATGCTCATTTTTGCAAATCTGAAGAGCGATTGGTAGTCACAAATTTCTTGTACTTGCTTTTGGGTCAAGAAAGAAAAGCGATAAGGGAATAAATCATCCTCGACTCTGCTCTCCTTATCAGATATCCTAACCACATTTTAAGTCCTATATTTCCCAACTCAAAACGGTTAAGTCGCCTTGGTGCACCCCTAATTTACCCTCAGACCTCTCTTCCTTTCTCTTCCCCAGCTTTTCTCTCTCCACTCACGCAGTAGCACAGCACATCCACGAGCAACCTTAGAGTATCAAGCGACCCCCTCGACGCCGCAACCCGACCCCGACACTAATGCTGACCCCCTCGTCCTCACCCTCGACCCGTGCCTCTTTCCCTATGGTCGTCACTAAACCGACACTTTTCTAAGTCCATTTAGAGATTAAGAAAGCATATTATAAAAAAACTTAACCCCACTTTTAGGATGTATAAATTCTAAATTCAGAAATGGCTCATGTTGGTCTCTTAAGCAATAAAGGACTGCAAGTAGTCGAATATCCCAATCCAATTTCCACTCCAAGGTCTCTTTACAAACAGATGCCACGACTGCTCGATAAACACGAATTTTTTTTAAAAAGGTCCTAAATATGTTGCGTTTTTGCCAAGTAAGTCATGAACTTTGTAATTACTATAAAAAATTCCTAAGCTTATTGTACGATCGACGTTCATGAGGACAATTTTAATAATATTTTATTATCTTTTTTTGTTTTTTTGCTTTAGAGTGAGGGCCAATGAGGGTTAGTGACCCTCATCAATCTTGGATGAGGGCTGCCAATCCCTTGCTTGGGCTAGATCTAGCAAAGGTGTCACAATTGTCAGTAGGTCTTGCAAGCCCTCACCTAGGAGCCGACATCGGTAGTGCTATCCTTGTTCAAAGGTGTTGAGGGTCACCAACCCTCGCCTATGGTTGGCGAAGGGGGCAATCCTCACTAGATCTTTCTCCAGAATAGAAAAACTACTAAAGAGAAGGAAATAACAGAAAAAACCAAAACAATTATTTTAAATTTCTTAAATTATTAAAAATGTCTACTTGGCCGGATGAGTTCAATCGGAAATATGTGAAAAATATGTAAGATTCAATTATCACAATTAAAGGAATTAGAACAGAATTGCAAAAAAAAAAATTGTAGGACTTTTTTTATAGTTTTCCGTGATAAACACTGAAGACTTGTGAAGTGAAGCTTCGATGGATAGGTTTTCAATACTTCAGCCTGTTTATGCGAAGATAAAGAACTTAGATTTGTAAGACTTTTCTCTTAAAAAAAGAAAAGAAACAAGGAATGGCTTCAATAAGCCAGAAGTAATAAAGGTTAACATAATGTTAAATATAACTTAGCACCACAAAGACATGCCGATGCAATGAACAGTCAACATCCAAAAGTTACAGACGTATGATTAAAAAATGCTACGAGGAAGACGCGGATTCCACAATTGTTAACTTTGGTTTATAATATAATTTACTCATACAATTCAGCCAAAGGTTGGTTAAAAGTATACCAAATATGCAATCAACAACCAACATTCACAAGGAAAGGACGAAAATGATTAAAAGATGACGTGGTTTCCACATTTGCTGTTTACAACTGCAATTTATGGTTTAAAATTCCTATGACCTAAAAGGTTAAATTAGTATTTCATCAAACATACTTATGTTAGAAAGTAAATTTCAAAAGCTTTACATATTAGCTAATGCTTCATTTGTTTTGCAGAAAATGAATGATTTAAAAAAAATCCTAAAAATTATCAGTTGTATTGCTTACCAGGATACATGAAAGAAAAATATTTTCATCGTCCACGAAAATGATCAGACATAAATTATTATCACTAATGAAAAAAATTTCTTTAACTAATTATTTCAAATGATATAAACCATCATTTTCAGAAAACAATTTCTCAAATTATTCATTTTCCATAAAAACGAATAGAATGTAAATGCATACACATTAATATATGTATAAGAATGTTGAATTAAGTGCAATGAATAAAGGAGAATCAGCATCCAACCAATGCCTGAATATAGCTCGGAATGTTATGTGTACCATGGTTATACTTTTGTTGTGCCAAGTGCCCAATTAATATAGAATGGAAAAATAATATAAATTATGCATGTACTTTAGTTAAATGAGTAATATGATTGATCAAGTGTTAATTTATTCAATGTGATCTAAGAATTATATATTGTGGTTCATGAACTTTTAGTTTGTTTAATGTGATCCCTAAACTTTTGCAACATATTTAATTTAGTCTTTGAACTATATGAAAATATTTAATGTTGTTCTTAAACTTGAATTGATAGAAGGATAATATTAGATATTTTCATATAGTTTAGCAACTAGATTGAACATTTACCAAAAGTACATAGATCATATTGAATAAATTAAAATTTAAATGATCACATTACATATTAAGATAAAGTTTCGAGACCACATTAAACAAATTAAAGGTTCAATGATCATATTACATATTTGACCAAAGTTCAAGGACATTTTGTATAGTTATCTCTCATTAAAAAAATTCATGAACCCTACCTTTTTTCTACTTTTTTATATGAACTATAATTAGTTCTATCACCAGTTTATTTATATATAAAAAACCTTATAATTCATCTTTGGATGGTTGAGTTGTGTATGGAGTTAACCTGTAAATAAACTCTTCCACATGGCCACCATTCAATGATGGTCGTGTACGCTATATCTTAGATTGTCAGTGGACATAATAAAATCTTTGGGATATCACACTACTTTAGTTGAGAGTTTGTTTGTGTGAATTTCACGAGAAATCGTTAGATAAACACAAGCGGGGCTTTAGGTGATGGGAATGGGAGACAAAAGTCTTGTTTTTTAATCCTTGTATATTTTCAATGAAGTTACCATCACCACCCTTTTTATAGACGTAAATCACATCGACCTAATCACATCAAATTTTTATCTCAACATGTATGTATTTTTCAAGATCAATGCATTGGACTATAATTTATTACGAAGGTGCAATTACATTTTTAAACTTTCATAAAGTGTAATCAAGTTTTCAAACTTATAAGCATTTTATGTTTGTCAAGTTGGATGGAATTAATGGGAGGACTTAGCTATACTACCTTGATAAGTTTTATGATTTAATTACACTTTTTGAAATTTAGGATTCAATTACACTTTCATAACAAGTTTTAGGACTTGATTGTACTTTTTGAAAGTTATAGGACTAAATTGTACTTTCGTGATAAGTCATAGGACTTCTGATATACTTATTTTGAGTTTTTCTATGACTTTTTGATATCATGAATAAATAGGCTTTCATTGCAAGGAGCGAAATCAATACCTATATAGTGTAATAAAGAATCAGAGCTTGTGGATATAAGTGAAAAACCACGCCAAAAATCTCTTTTAAGGAGTGTAAGGCTACTATCAACCTCTTATCCAAAGGAGTTTGGATACATCCACAACTTATTTCACATACATATGGCTAATGAATTCGAGACATTGAAGCCAACCTAAATTATGGGGGGAAATTGTCCAAAACATCCTAAACATATTATATTTCGGCTAATTTGATCATACACTTTATATTGTATTAATTTAGTGCCAAAATATTTTGATAATTTATCAATACAATCGTATCAACCAAATTTGTTTGGAAAATCCTTGACGTCACTTGATAGTGCATGACATGATCTGTTGATATGCATAATAGTTTAAATTTCTTGAAAATTTTCTGAATTTTTTTTTCTTTTTTTCCTCTTCTTTATTTTTCTCCTTTCATTTTATTTCAATTTTTTCCTTTGGCCCATGGTTGGTACTTGAGTTGTGACTACTCTTGCTATTGCCTGGGCGAGGGCGGCCTTTGCTAAGATTTGACAAGGGAGACCCTTGCCTAAGCCACTAAGGTCAAGCCCACAATGGGAAGCCAACCCTCGCCATAACGGGAAGAGCAATCGTTGCTTGTGGCTAGTCGTCAACCATGGCAAGAAAAATAAAGAAATGAAAAAAAGAAAAAAAATGTAACAAGGGCAATAAAAAGTATAAGTTCAGAAAAGTTTTAAAAATAAAAAATTATTCACTTCAGCATCAGTCATGCTACTTAGGATGAACTATGTCGATTTAACGAATTCTGGTCAAAATTGACTGAAATAACTATATTAGCAATTCGTTAAAAGGTTTAAGACTAAATTTGTAAAATTGAAATGTTTATAACTAAATTGGTTGCGATATAACAAATTTAGGTGAACAAAATAATTATTCTAACTTAAAATGTTAGATGAACATGTGACTTAATATTTAAATGCTTAAATAGGTGGGATTCTTGGCCTAAGAATGAAGCATGGATTTGTGGAATAGAGGAGGCGATTTGGCGGCGCAGCAATTAATATGGGAAAGAGAACACGAGCAAGTAGCCCAGAAATTGAAGGCTATTTTTCTCAAAATTTGGGCTTAAGCCCATATTCATTAACAAGGCTTTCCATGTCTCTAAGGATCAAACTAGTTCTTTTTCTGGGAGCAGGAAAGTTAAAACATGCTAAAATTGTGGAAACGAGTTATCTATAAAGAAGTAAAGCTCGTCAATTATGTACATCTAGAGATTAATCATCAATCAATGACATCTAGGGCAACATAGCATTATGAATATATACATATGTATATATACATATATCATGAATAAGTGCCTCATAATATGGACTAGATAAATATCATTAGATGTTCAACAAAACGACCAATAATATGAAAAATCAGATTTCATTTTCTAAACACGAGATTCAGCATTTTCAGGTTCCTGATTTTCTGCGTTTATACATTTCTTCTCAGCTTGAACCGGTAAGCAACTTTTCGTGGCTAGATTGTGTTCCTGCGTTTGTCCCCATAAGACACTGTAAAGGCCTCCTACTAACATTATCTCACCAACGATGCTGAGAAAGAAACCAAACATTAGGTCATATTAGTAACAATCAAACCAAAATTAGAGGTTATAGCTCATGTTTGTGATAAGAATCCACATTAGCTTAAGATGTCCAAATCCAATCAAATGTAGCATACCGGAAGAATCGAAGAATACCAAAAGCTTGATCCGGTAGCTCATTGTCTGTAACCTTGTACTTAAGTTTCGGTTCTTTTAAAGACTTTCTAAATTGTATTCAAGGAGGATTTTCTTTCATTCAATCACAAAGTGGAAATGTTTGCCCAAGAGGAAGGTTGTCAGGATTGAATTCAAGGGTGTTGACATGCCTAGGAACAGGATGAAGTTTACCTGCCAACATTTATGCTCTCCCCCAAGAGAAACAGGGAACCGATCGTTGCCAGGAGTGAATTCAAGGGCATTGACATGGCTAGGAAAACTGGTCCCTTGATTGCAATCACCCAAGATTGTAGATAATGCGCAACTCCGGTGACCACAATCCCCTAGTCACACATAATCATAAATACTATAGTGTTGTATTGAAAGTATACATTTTGCATGCAATTCAATTGGCTTAAAAAATCTATTGAGATTTTATCACATCACTTGATAAGTCACATATCGGTATGTAATGCTCATTGCTACCAACAATGAAATTTAATATCAAAACATTAAGGACAACACTTTTGCTCTGTGTAATGATTTTTCGATATGCAGTTTCATATGTTACATCTCTCGGATTTTTGAAAATCGGGAGAGCGGGTTGGTAGTGACAAATTTCTGGTAATTGCTTGTGGGTTAGAAAAGAAAAAGGAGAAAGTGAAAAGATCATCCTCAACATTGCTCTCTCTATCAAATACCCCATTCGCATTTCAAAATCTACATATTACATTTTCCAACTGAAAAAGACCCATTTTCCCTCATCAAAGCCAATCTACACTTAAACCTCTCTCCTACTCCCTTCGTCTACCCTTTCTCTATCTCGTATTCAGCAGCACAAAACTGCTAAAATCGAGAGCCACCCCCATAGCGTCGACTGTGGCTTAGAGACTCATGACAGCAAGGACATGCAAGCTCGGCTTGCGCCCGCCGCTCATGGTTCAGGCCATGCGAGGTTGCCATTAAGATCAGGAGGGCCGTGGCCAGCCGCAAGCCTCTAAGACAGGCACGCAAGCCGAGCAAGCTCTATCGCAGAGCTTAGCCATGGGTCGATCTATCCTTAAGTTGGCACTTCGACGGCCGTTGGCCTCAGATCTAAGGTCGGTTATGCCTTCGAAGACTCAACATGCGCAATGAAGAGAGGGAGATTTGGTGGTGGGTGTGTCGGCATCAGTAAGACTTATGTAGGTGAGTGTCGGGTGTTCTGGAGGTCAGGTAGTTTTAAGAAGTAAAATAGCAACTTGGTAAATTATGCATGGATGAGATCTGTAACTCAAAATTCATTGTTCAAAGTGAAGATACTAATAGTAAGTTTTGAAATGTGAAGAGGGTATTTGATATAGCAGATAACGTCGAAAATGATTTTTCTAACTTTTGCCCAAAAAGGAAGCAACTTCTTAAACTTTGTAATTACATTAGGTTTGGCGATC
Source organism: Melaleuca alternifolia (assembly GCA_019926035.1). Classification (NCBI taxonomy): domain Eukaryota; kingdom Viridiplantae; phylum Streptophyta; class Magnoliopsida; order Myrtales; family Myrtaceae; genus Melaleuca; species Melaleuca alternifolia. Next base: position 155,800 of record JAGKPW010000110.1, on the reverse strand, counting down.
ACAGAATGAAAGAAAAAAAAACTGGACTTAACCTAGCACATTCACTACAATTTTCCCTTTATTATTACCTAATCTATACTTTTCCAAAGTCATTTAAAATTTTTCCCACTTTTAGCATGCTCAGTTCCAAAATCTATAAAAGAGGAACCGTTGTTCTCTTACACAATAAAGGACCGTAAGTAGTCTGACATCCCAAGCCAACTTCCACTCGAAGAGGTCTATTTCCACAGCAATTGCCACGAGAGACGACTGAACTGTGCTCGACAAACACTGAATACTTGTGAAGTGAAGCTTCGATGGATAGGTTTTCAATACTCCAACCTGATTATATGAAGATAAAGAACTTGGATTCATATGACTTTTCTCTTAAAAGAGCAAAAGAAACCAAAAATGGTTTCAGTGAGCCACTAGAAGTTAAGGTTAACATAATGTTTAAATATCACACAGCAAAAAGCAAAACAATGCTACCTATGCAATCAAGATTCAACATCCAAAAGGTCCAGACGCATGATTCCAAGTAGCGATGAGAAAGACGTGGATTCCACAATTGTTAGCTGTGATTTATAATCTAATCTACTTATTTTAGAAAATGCAATCATTCGATGTGGCCGGCTAGTGTCATCCAATACATGCAATCGAGAATGAACATCTAAGAGGTATGCACGCAAAGTTAAAAGATGCGGAGGACATGGATTCCACTATTATTGCTTACAACTGTAATTAACAATTTAAAACTCCTATAACCTAACGGATTAAAAATCTTAAGGCTTTTAATTAAGTGCATATATGTTGGGTAACTTTAAACCTTTTGTACTCTAATAATCTGAGTATTTGGAGCCAAAATAGGCTGCGCCCTCTATTTCTTTTATCTTTACCTGTGGGAACTCGCTAAGAAGATGGATTAGCCATTGGAAACACCAAATGTTATACACGAAAGCATCTAATGATGAGCAATATTATGAACGTATTAAGATTTGATCAAGGAAAGTGGTTCACTAAATGATGTGTCAAACTACAAGTGAACTATGGTCAAAATTTGATATTAGTCTGACGAATCTCTTAGCCAATCAATGTCGTGAATCATCTTTGACAAACTTATGATTTATCTTTGGCCATGTCTGCCGTGATCTGGAGAATCTGAATAGAATTAAATTCTTGGAAATATCAGAAATGAGAAGTTGGGGTACTTGGAGAACATACCATAAGCTCCAGGAGGAGACAGCAATGAAAGAGAGGAAGCAACCTACGATCCATGTCGTCCTTCCAGATGATGAAACATGGTGTTGGTGATGGTTTTGGTGCTGGGCATTGAGGAGGGCAAACGGAGGCTTTAGAATTGGTCCCTTGAAAAACGCAAGGGTGGCCACCCCTCCCATGCAAATCACTATTCCTCCAAGCTTTACAACTCCCGCTATGTTCCTCACATCCAACTTCTCCTTCTTGCCAATGTAGAGCCAAGAGTTACAAAGCATTAGGAGATGAATTGTGGCTTTAATGAAATCATGAGTCCACTAGAGAGGAGATTTGGATATTCACTTGGTAAACACTTGACAAATTTCATAGTGTTCAAGATAAATTTGGGAGATTCTGTATATTTCTCTTGATTGATCCTGTTTGATTATATTTGATATTTTACTACTTTAGATGGTCATCTTGTTAAACTTATAAATAGAGGCGTGTTCTCTTCATTTGGTACGGCATAGAATATTACATTTTTCTCTTTTTCACAACTCTCAACTAATGCATCGCAGGTATATTTTAATGTATGTGGGAAATCATGGCTTTGCACTAGAATTTAGGGTAATTTATAAACCATAATATAGAGTTCTATGCAATATAAAGAACACTTCTTGTAGGGCATAACCTTGTGAGAAGAGTAAGACTATGTAACTAGATAGACACGTCAGATAGTGCAGATGCATGGCGGTGCTTGCAGAGAGCAGTGAGAAGGAGAAATGGAGAAAAAAAGGAAAAGATTATTTTTATGAACACTATTTAGACAACAGTTTTATGAAACGTTACAATTTCTAATGCATTGATTGCTCTCTTGTTATGCATAATTAGTACTTTGAAGACTGAATTATTTCAGGTAAAATAACTTAGCAAATGCTCTCAGAACACTCGGTAACAGAACCCAAAGAAAAAAAAGAGAACAAGGCCCTTCAAAATAATCAATGTTATATGTCAACCGAATAGATCCATCCCCTATGTTCACTCTGACGATGTATATGCAACAAAGATGATTCAATTTTTACTACAGAATTTGAAAAAGAGTAGGACAATCGATTTATAGATTTGAGAGAACATATATCAAATTTCTGGGAAGAGGGCAACCTGAGAAGGACAGCGAAGAAGAAGGTTGTAACAGGTAGGCAGTTACAAGTTGCAGACACGAGCGAAGCGGAAGTATAGAGGAGCGCAATCCCATAGAGATTATTAGCTAGTGTGATTCTGCAATAAACATGTATCATCTCACCAAAAGTTTTAGGAAAAGGAATAAGCTTTTGAATGTTAATTTATGGAATCACCAACTTCTCTGTTAGGGTTTAAAAGTCAAGATTCCAGGGAACGTTTCGCATCTTACCCCAGGAAAGCAAGCGCAGATATCCTGAAGAAAACAAGGAACGTGAGTGGTGTTGAGGATCTCCTTTCGAACACCGCAGCTAACAGGACCAAGAAAATGGTTCCAGCCAGTTGCCGGTAGAAGATGAAGATGAAGCTCTTCATTCCTCCATTCAATGCAGCCTTGGTGAACAAGCTCATGCCTCCCTGTATGATCTGGATCAAGATAGTGATCAAGTATGGATTCCTCAGTCCCATGTTACTCTCTCCTCTCTGTACATTAGTCTCAGATTAGGAATTCAAAGTCGAAATCTACAAGATTCACAACCTTATCTGACTATGCAGAAAATTTAACATTTGCTACCTTTTATCTATGAGTTAAGGTACACTACAAAAAAACTGTGATTTAGCTACGAAAAAATAGCGACGAAAAAAATTCCGTCGCTAATTGCGACGGAATTTGCGACGAAAAAAAAATTTGTCGCTACTTGCGACAAAATTTGCGACGACTTTTTTATACCGACGCTAATTAGCGACGGTTTCATCATTCGTAGCCAAGTTCGTCGCAAATTAGCGACGGATAAAAAAATCGTCGCTAATTTGCCACGACTTTAGCCACGGCAAAACTATCCGTCGCAACTTAGAGACGAAAAAAAATGTTGTCACAAAATTCGTCACTAATTTGCTACAGAAAAAAAAGTTGTCACAAAATTTGTGACTAATTAGCTACAAATATTGAATTCGTCACAAATTTAGCCATGGAAACTTATTTCCGTGGCTAAATTTTAGCAGCTAATTTTCTGCGCCTATATTTTAGTGATGAAAAATAATTTTTTGTCCCTAATTAGCCATGGAAAATTATTTACATGGCTAAATTTAGCAACGGAATTATCTTTCCGTGGCTAATTAGCGACGGAAAGTTTGTTTCGTCGCTAAGATTTAGCTACGGAATAAATTTTTCGTAGCTAAATTTTAGCGGCTAAATTTCCTTTCCTAAATTTTAGCGACGGAAATAATTTTCCGTAGCTAATTTGCTACTTAAAAAAATGTCACAAAATTTATAGCTAATTAGCTACAAAAATTTAATTTGTCGCCAATTTAGCCATGGAAAGTTTTTTCCGTGGCTAAATCCTTGGCCAAATTTTATCGGCCAATTTTTCGTGCTTGAATTTTAGCGACGGAAATAATGTTCCATCCCAAATTAGCCACGGAAAGTTATTTTCGTGGCTAAATTTAGCGATGGAAAGTCTTTCTGTCGCGAAAGTTGCGACGAACTTTTCTTTTATGTTGCTAAATTTGCGACGGAATTTCCTTTTCGTTGCTAACGTTGCAACGAACTTTCCTCTTCCGTCGCTAAATTTGCGATGGAAAGAAAATTTCCATTGCTAAATTTACACCATAAAAAACTAGATTGATAATTTTTTTAACTTTAGCAATTCTTCTTTTTATCAATGTAAATATGTGTTGATTATGACAAAAATTTTACACTTTAAGTTGAAAGCAATGTTGTATAGAGATCGTTTCTAATTATCAAAAGAGAAAGATTCACGATTCGGATTAATATCATAAAAATATATATTTGTCGTGGTGTCAAAAACAAATTCTAAATTATGCTTATGATATCCATTATGGTGTTAATTAATTTGAAAATACGTGTTTCTTCTCTCATAATATCGACATTTTGCGTATGAGTGAAACTTAAATTTGTTTAGGCAAATTAGTTTATCAATTTAACATGGGATGAAGCTTGTGAAATGGAGAAACTCTATCATATGGCTACATTCATTATGTAAAAACGGTCGTTGCTAATTTGCTTATTTATTGATGTGGCAATTTTCTCTTCACTATAATTATCAAACATTTTCTATGTATATTTTTCCGACAAGTTAATTAACTTCGTTATTTTAATTATTGTGAAATGTGGATTCTTTCCAACGTTCATTTAGGTAGATTTTTTAAGGTGCTCATTGACTGGATAGTAAATGCGTTGCAAATGTATAAGTTCAAAATTTATGATGTCACCGATAGAATTTATTGATAAAAGTGTTAACTACATTATGTATAATTCGAGATTTTTTTAGTAGCTTTTCCCTTGTTATGTAATGCAACGCCTGGCCCATAAGCTACAGAAACGACAACGCTTTTTTCATCTCAAGTTTACAGAAAAAGAAACTAATTCCCATTGACAAATTTGTTTTCGTTGCAATAATTAGTCACGAATTTATTTTCGTCGCTGATCACGTTCGACGATGGTGCATTTCCGTCGCTAGTTAAGGACGGAATGTAAATATCCGTCGCTAATTCGTCGTCCGCTCAATTTTCCCTCTTCCCTCTCTTATTTCCTCTTCCCTCTAATTTTTCCCTCTTCCCTCTCTCGCTAATTTCCTTCCTCCGCTAATTGGACCCCTCTCTCTCTTTGGTTCTCCTTCCGCTCGAGCGCTCTCTCTCTCTCTCTCCCCTCTGCTCCTCCTCCGCTCCTCCGCCGAGCTCTCTTCACGCTCCTCCTCCCGCCGAGCTCTCTCCTCGCTCCTCGAGCGCCACGAAACCCTATATCTGATTACCTCAAATTTCCCTCTCTTTCCTCCCTCCTCCCTCCGCTCAAGCGCAACGAAACCCTAGATCTGAGGAGCTGTTGATCGTCGGCGACGGACCCTGATCCCCCCTCCCTCCGCTTGCCATGGGTCGCCCTCGTTCTCCCTCACAGGTACCAATCCTCTCTTTCCGTTCATCTCTCTCTATATGACGTTACTTTATAATGACTCTTTGCATAAATATGGTATTTTCATAAGATATCCTTGGCTGTGAATAATATGATATGTGCAAAATTTGCCGCAATCGCTAGCCAACGCGAATTCGTTGGTGTGAGGATGCGGTTTTGTGTGATTTATTTTGTGGTGGTGGTGAAAATTTGTTCGTCGCGGTCGTCTTGCGGTGATAGGTCGTGAAGGATCTGTTCGCTGTCTTCGTACGTCTGGTCTGGAGTGGTGGTATGAATGGCCTTTGCTGTGATGTTGTCGCAAACGATTTTAAAAAAGAAATTGTAGGTGGTTTTGGCTATTTTTGGGAGATATTGAGGCAAAATTATGGAATTTTGACTAATTGGACCATCTGGCGTTGCCTTAGCAGCATAGCAGTTGATTGATACACTTGCGTGTCATTTAGGTGCGTGGGTGTGGATTTGGTTCCCCAAATTATGCAGTGCTTTTATGTTTGAGTGACCTACTTGGACTTGTGTTTTACTTGATCATGAAGTTAGGGATTACTCGTTATACTCTCCACTGGATTATTATTTATTTTTTACTTTTCTTTGGGGTACATGGCAATTCGTCTCTTGGCTAACATCATCTTCAATGTTTACATCTTCTTTGGGGCACAAGTAAATGTTTAAATCTTCTTTTAGGTTATCAAATTGCACCTTCAGCTTTTGAGATGAACGCCTCTTATCATCTTGATTGAGTTCTGTACAATTTTTCTATGTTGAGTGTACTGCTTTTTGGTTAGATTCTGGTTATAATAATTTTATTCTGGAGATTGACAGCCCCTATAGGCATTGTCTTTGTTTGTCACTTGATGTCATACACGTATTATATGCAGGTGCATAGCTTAAAAAGAAACATAGGCCAGTTTTCTGGCTTTGTGTGGATTGAGAATCAGGTATGTGCCTTTTCAGAGCCCTCCTGGTTGGTAGTCTTTTGGACCTGTGTATATTGAATCAAGTTGGCTTGTTTAGTGATCCCAGGAAAGATGGATTTATTTTGGAGATTTTCTTTGAGTATGCATTTTAATATTATTTGGGAAGATGTTATGATAGTATATGTGAAGGAGTGTAGATGCTTCCCTTACAATTCTTGTTTTTTTCCCCTTCTCTAGCAAGAAAAACAGAGAGCTAAAGTGAAGGAAAAACTTGACAAGTGTGTTCAAAGATAAGTTGATTGAATTGTGTGATGTCCTCAACGTTCCAATAAATAAGGCAGTTGTGAAGAAGGTATGTGATCATACAAACAACTTTTGCTCCCTGCTACCTGTTTGATTTGCATTTCCTTCCACTTCGGATTGGGCATTTTCCAGGAGGAGCTTTCTGCAAAGTTGTTGGAATTTCTGGAGTCACCGCATTCTACTGATGTTTTGCTTGCTGACAAGGAACAGGTACTAGTATCATGCAGTGTTGCTTTTGTCTATTTTTTGTATTTAATTTTCCTTGATGAGGATTTGTATTGGAATATGTTAATTGAGAAGGGCCAAAAGCGTAAGAGGAAGAGAGCATCGATCAAACCTTTACTCCCTAGAGAAGCATCTAGTGCGATGACAGAAAATGTTTTCTTTCCTCTCTTTTGCTGGTATTTTACATGAGTACCGTTCTAGATCAGCCTTTTTACCCGCATTAGCTTGGACTAACTTAATGTTCCTACTTTTCATTCTTTTAGTTTCTAAGGCCGTCTTGCTGAGGTCAGCTTTATTCGGAGACAATGAGAGGGCACGACTTGGGCACGACATGCTGAGAGCCTGCCTGGAACCGACCGAGATATTTGTCCAACAAACAGTGGATGAAATGGGCTGCAACTCTAGAATGCAGGGAGACTCTGGCTCCAATTGTTGAAACTAATGATTATTAGTATTATTATTTAAGCATGTTAGACTATAGTTGATGTTTTTTTGTGGAATTGCATAAATCTCCAGTGTGGAACTTAATGGGGCCAATATTGTCTCTTAAGAAAAATATTTATGTCATTTTTGTGGATAATATTGACGAATACATTTCATTTTCATATTATATAATATTTTGATGTTATTTAGTGCTTAAGAATTAATTCTAGAAATAAATTTTCCTGATTATTAGATTTAATATCGACATCGTCCTTAAATAATATTCGGTTGCAGATTTCGTCGCTAAAAAGTTAATCAAAATTTGTTTCTAAACGATGTTTGTAATAAAAATCAAAATTTTTTGTGGTAAATTAGCAAAAAATTTCATTGAAAAGTACAATTCAAAAAAAGACAAAATTCAAGACAAATTAGTGACAAATTTACCCATAAATGATTTTTAGTAACGAATTTTGTCACGAATTAAAATTAACCTCGCATTTTGCCACGAACATTAGTGATGAATACTAATTTTGCAACGAATAAAATTTAGTGGCGGCAACAAATCCGTCACTAATTTAGCGAGGAAAAAAATCCGTCACTAATTTAGCTACGGATTTAGCGACGAATTTTGCAACGAAATGTGTCCGTCGATAATTTTCCGTCGCTAAACTTTGCGACGAAAAAAATCCGAAGCTAATTTGTGACGAATTTTGCGACGAAAATTTAGCTACGAGTTTTGCGACGAAAAAAAATCCGTAACTAAATTAGCGACGACTTTTGCGACGGAAGAAATTCGTAGCTAATTAGCGACAAAAATTCAGATTTGGCGACGGTAAATTTTAGCGACGGCGATTTAGCGACGAAATTTTTTTTGTGGCTAATATCGTCGCTGAACTGTTTAGCGACGAATTTTGCCAAATTTTCCGTCGCTAAACTCCGTAGCTAAATGGCTGTTTTTTTGTAGTGGTAATGCAAAGTCTATGAGTGGAAAGTTAGTGAGTTCTCTTTTGGATGTGCTTTCTGACGTGAGTTTCCCTTTTCAAAAGCAGCAAATTCTGATTGGGGCCAATTTTTTCTTGGTCTCTGGTTGTAGGAAATTTCCTAGAATTATAACTCCGGTTGCAATTTATTGGTGTCGGCTACACCACACTAAGGCAAATGTAAATGTAGTTGATGCCCATAGGTACAGTCGAAAGAAATTTCCTCCAACTAAGGATAGGGCAAAATATAATCCTGCGGACTACTGTAAAACAGGCTTCAAAAAATTCTACTGTATCCAGAACGTGCTCACAGGCATCTGAAAATACATTGACCATGATCCAAACACGCAATTTTGTTCAACTAGAATTATGGCTGGCTTTGATCTTGATAGTCCTATTTTTTATATGATCTCCAATACAAATATGTGTTGGCGGAGACAAATTTTTTTATCTAATCACGCAATTTCTATCCAAAAAAGTACTTGGGAGGTCCCAAATTATTAATGTGGAAAGTAAAATATAGGCCGTTTCTAAATTTCTCAATATCTTACATATCATTTCCCATAATAAGCATATTATCCACATATTTAAGCTAGTAAATTGATGATGCTCTTTGTCTCCCCGTAAATAAGGTATACCCGTATTTGGATTGCTAAAATTTTGCAGCTATAAGTGCAGCAGTGAATTTAGCATACTCTGTTTGAGTCCATAAAGGACTTTTGGAGACGAGATACATGACTCTCTTCTTGTCTATGAACTCGTGATGGAAGTTCCAAATAAATTTCCTCTTCTAGATCACCGTGAAAAAATGCATTGTGTACGTCCATTTGGTGGAGAGGCCAACCACAAAAAGTTGTAACAGAAAGAAAAGACCAAATAGTAACTTCCTTTGTCACCGATGAGAAATTCTTCGCATGATCAAAATCTTTTTGTTGTTCGAATCCCTTTGCCACAAATCATGCCTTATACTACTCAATTGAACCATTCACCTTTTGCTTGATCTTTTTCATCCATTTGCAACCAATGTGTTTTCAATGGGTGGATAATGTACAAGATCCCAAGTTTTATTTTCCATTAGGGCTTAAAGTACATGCTTCAATGCTTGTTGCCAGTAAGGATCCTTGGTGGCCTCGTCATAAGAACCAGGTTTCTATTTTGTAGATATTCTACTAATACAGCACATATGTTTTGATCATAGACGAGCAAAGCTAACATAAGAAGAGACAGGGTAACGTGTCCCAAATGACTCCAATGGGGGATAAATGTAATATGTTGTCCATGTCGGTGGTTGTGTGTATGGCTTGAATGTCAAGGAGGAGTTGGTGTAGAAATTATGTCACTTAAGTTAGTTGGTGAGGGATTTCTCTTGTTTCTTTTTGGTTTTTCTTTGCCTTTTGATAGGCCTTCTCCGTGGATCTTCGGGTTCTACCATTGATCCTTGCTTGCCTTAAAAAATGATTCATTTACAGCAAGATCAACAAGAACTCCTAAACTGGGGACGGTGTGAATTCTCTCCAACATGGAGCTCTTCTCTACTGTCTGTGTAACTATGGCTGCCACCACTTTCTTCGCCTCAAACCCTAACCCCCCACCATAACACTGGAATGCAGAAAGCCCTCGAGGAGCATTACTCCTCATACCCATCTCACTAAACCCTAACCCCCAAATTTACATAGCATCCTAACCCCCTTTTACACGATAAAATAGTAAGCCAGATACAACGATCTTTACATTCCTAGTTTGGCAGCACTGGTGCAATCTCCTTCTCCTCTTCATAGTGGATTTTTGAAGCGATTCTTCTTTGTTGACGTGAGGCCATGGCGGGAGAAGAAGGAGCAGTGAATCAACTTGCCCATCTGTGTACTAAACTGGGTAAGCTCATGTATGAGAATGATATGACAATTCTGGATGAGGAAATATCGGAGGAAAAAACGTTCTCATTGTTAGGCTTTCTTTCCGAAATTTAACCCCATAAAAAGGTATATATGAAATTGTTGAAGCACCTATCCTGTTGTCCCTACCATTCTTACCCTCTAGTCAGACTAATTAGTATTTCATGAATACTGTTAAGTAGAAGTCATCCTTAAGTGAGACGGGGCCTTGGTGTATTATTTAAGAATGTCATTTTTCACTAGTGGGGCAACTCTATAAAAACCCTAGCATAAATTTTCAGGCTCTTACAACAACAATTAGGAGAGCGTGGAAAAATGAAAATGTGGAAGTTAAACCATTAGAGAATGGGAAAATCAGCTTTGTGTTCGGAAACGAAGGGGAAAAGAACCGAGTATTAGAGAGAGGTCCCTGGTCCTTCTTAAACCATTTGTTGATGCTAAAAGCTTGGCAGCCGGATACACCTCCTCATTGTTATGAATTTAAGACATGTGCTTTCTAGATCAGAATATTAGGGCTCCCCTTGGAATGGAATTATGAAAATATGATAAAGAAGATAGCTAGTTCTATGGGGAAGGTGGTGGAGGTGAAAACAGATGCTAGAGGCCCTTCTTTCTAGAGAATTGGGAAAGCAAGAGTAGAGATAAAAGTAGAGGCTGAGTTGAAAGTAGGACAATTGATGTGTCACAAAAATAAGAAAGTCTGGCTGGATTTTAAATATGAAAGATTACCCTTCTTCTGTTATTCCTGTGGAAAAATTGGACATTGTGCAAATTATTGTCCTGACATACCTTATGAAGAGGAAAGATTTACCACTGCTGAGCCAGGAGGGTGCTATGGGAGCTGGCTGAAAGCTGAAACTTCATAATATAGTCCCTTTTGGAAAGCCTTTTATGAAGAAGCAGCACCAGTAGAAAGGGCTGAAGAGGTGATTCCAGAAACACCTGAGCAAAGGACAAATGAGACAATGGAGAATGATCAGCTCATTCCAATGATTAGTAATCTAACTCAACAGCAGGGAGGCCCTGAACAGATGCCAATGGATCCAAAGTGCAGTATGTCACAGAAGATTACTATGAACAACTCAGGGAAGAGAGTACTGATGCTTACTAGTCAGGAGCACTTCCAACAAGGAAATTCCTCTGATAACACCAATAAGAAAACTCATTCACATCCTAAAACACCCTCAGCAAAAAACAGAGAAGAATAAGCATTCAGGCAAATACAACCCCAAATCAAAGCTGGTTGGATGAGACTTAACTTTTGGATACCCCCATTCAAACGACTGAAGAAGCTTTAGCTTGGGCTGTGGTGGCTAGCCCTAATAAGCCACCAAGTGAACCATGAACATACTATGTTGGAACTGTCAAGGGTTGGGCACACCATTGACAGTTCGAGAATTGATAGCCTTAATGGCTCAGTATAGGCCCGCTTTAGTGTTCTTAATGGAAACAAAACAAAAGGCTGAGTATGTACATAGAATTAAAAGAAGGCTACAGTTTCAAAGTTGTTTTATAGTTGATCCAGTGGGTATAGCGGGAGGCTTGGCTATTATGTGGGATGATTGGGTTATAGTGGAAATTGACTCAATGAATGATAGCTTTATGAATCTGAGATGTGAAGAGGGGAATAGGGGAAACAAGATGAGGATAACTTTTGTCCATGCCCCATACATATATCAAAAGAGACTGCAGCTCTGGGAGAGTTTGAAACAGATTAGTTCTACAAATGATCTACCCTGGGTGTGTTTGGGAGACTTCAATGAACTGAGATTTTATTGGGAGAAAGTGGGGAAGAGACCGACTGAAAATTTTAGAATGACTACTTTCAAGGAATGCTTGGATGCATGTTCGCTAATGGATATTGATAGCAAGGGATGTGCGTTTACCCGGGCTAATAACAGGGATGGGGAAGAATATGTAAAAAAACGACTGGATAGAGCGGTGTGTACAATTGAATGGCGGGTAAAGTATCCTGAAGCTGAAGCCTATGTTCTCCCTACTGTAGGCTCAGATCATAGCCTAATTCTCCTGTCCATACAACCAAATAGAGTGAGGTATAAGAGGGCCTTCAGATTTGAGGCCTTTTGGCTTGAGAGTGAGGAGTGTAGGGATGTGGTGGTGGAATCTTGGGAAGATACTAACCTGAACCAGGAGGGTTTAGTTGGAAAACTGCAGAATTTTCGGAATGCCCTTTCTTTATGGAGTAAAAAAAGATTTGTGAATGGCAACAAAAGAGTTAGTATGTTAAAGAAGGAGATAGAGAGCCTCACCAACAATGTTATGGATCCATTCAGCAAAGACACTCTTCATAAATTACAAGAAGAGATCGAAGATCTAGGGAGGCAAGAAGAAATGTATTTGGGACTACGCTCTAGAATTAATTGGTTGAGGTGGGGGGATCAAAATACGAAATATTTCCATGCAACAACTATCCAAAGAAGGCAGAGAAACATGATTTCTATGCTGCAAAATGAAGAAAGCACATGGGTGGTTGAGCAGAATCAATTGAAGGAACATACCATGCAGTTTTTCAGCAAACTCTATGAGTCCTATGGCTTGCGGAATTTCACACCAGTGGTGGATAAAACACCTGCAGTGATAACAGATAAAATGAATAGAATGTTAACTGCTGAAGTAACATTAAAAGAAGTGACAGAAGCGGCTTTTCAACTATGAGCTACTAAAGCTCCAGGACCAGATGGGCTTAACGGAATGTTTTACCACCATCATTAGGAAGATATTAAATGGGACATATATAAGGAAGTGAAGAAGTTTTTGACAACAGGATCTCTACCACCAGCCTTGAATGAATCAAATATATCCCTCATCCCAAAGGTCCTGAATCCGGAAAGATTGGATCAATATCGTCCAATTAGCCTATGCAACTTTGGCTACAAGATTATTTCAAAAGTGCTAGCAAACAGACTTAAAACCCTCTTACCAGAAATTATAGCTCCAGAACAAAGTGTCTTTGTAGGAGGGAGACAAATTTAGAATAACATCTTAATTGTTCAAGAGGTGCTGCATCAGATAAGAATTAGAAGAAGAAAGAAGAAATTTCAAGCAGTCCTTAAACTAGACATGAAGAAGGCTTATGATCGGGTGGAATGGGATTTCTTGGAGGCCTGCTTATTAAAAATTGGTTTCGATGGGAAATGGGTTAGATAGATTATGCAATGTGTCACTACAGTTACTTTCAACATTAAATTCAATGGAGAGTCTCTTTAGTATTTTCAACCCTCTAGAGGACTCAAGCAAGGGGACCCTTTATCTCCTTATATCTTTATTATTGTGGCAAATGTTTTGTCCTTTCTGATGAAACAAGCTGTGGACAATGGGAGTATCATAGGAATTAAGCCGAATAGAAGCTATCTTACTCTTTCTCATCTTTTATTTGCCGATGACTCAATATTCTTCATGCATGTCACAATGTTAGAATGCCAAAATCTAGCAATGATTCTGAATCAATACCGTCTAGCAACTGGTCAAGAGATTAATCTAAACAAATCGGGGATATTCTTCAGTATGGGCTGCCCTCAAACTTTGAAGAGTAACATGGCTAAAGAATTGAGGGTTCCCATTATTGACAAAAATGGGAAATATTTGGGAATCCCTTCAGATTGGGGAGGATCGAAGAAATAGATGTTTGCATGGGTTCTTGGCAAAGTCAGCTCAAAACTAGAAAGTTGGAAGGAAAAGCTTTTGTCTAAAGCTGGTAAAGAAGTTTTATCGAAAACAATGGTTCAAGCGCTACCACAATATGCCATGTCAGTGTTTAAAATCCCAATTTCGATATGTAAATCTATTGAATAGAAAATTGCTGCTTTTTGGTGGAAAACAAATGCAAAAAAAGTAGGCATGCATTAGAAGAGATGGGACATATTGAAAGTCAGAAAGGATAAAGGTGGAATGGGATTTAGGGATCTTCTCTCTTTCAACAAAGCAATGCTTGGAAAACAGGCCTGGCGGCTAGGACAACATTCAGATTCCCTATGGAGCAGGTTGTTTAAGGGGCTCTACTACCCAAATACAGACTTCTGGCATGCAGTAAATGGGAGTCAACCCTCATGGGTATGGCAAAGCTTGGTTGTAGGAAGAAGTTCAATTGTACCACAAGTTATGTGGAGAGTAGGTGATGGATCAAATATTAAAATCAGGGAGGACATATGGCTAAAAAGAGGAATTATTGAGGGTCCAGTGAATGTTGATGAACCCTCATTAGTATCTGATCTTATTGATAAATAGGAAAGGAAATGGGAAGAATCAGCTATAACAACACATTTTGATGAACATTTAGTTGAGGAAATTCTAGTTATTCCTATAAAACCTCAAACAGAGACAGATTAGCTAGTGTGGACAGGCACTCAGGCAGGTAAATACACAGTAAAAAGTGGGTATAATTAAATAAAGGAGTCTAAGGCAAAAGGGATTGAAAATCAAGCCTCCTCTTCATTTCAACCACCTCCCTCACTATGGAAAAATGTATGGTAGCTACACACTCCACCAAAGATCAGAATTTTTATGTGGAACCTTTTGTCAAATGCCCTCCCAACGAAGGATAATCTATTTTAGAGAAAACTTTCACCTGACCCCGTGTGTCCACTGTGCGGTAAGGAGAGGGAGACGGTTGAGCATTTCTTTTTGTTATGTGCATGACGAGTCAAGTATGGAACAACCCTGCGCTGAATATCAAAATTTCAAGTCACGATTTGACAAGAATTGAAGCATAGATTAGTAAATTAAAGAGCAAGCAATGAATACTTCTCATCTGGATTTGGTGGCTACGGTTTTGTGGAACATTTGGAAGGCGAGAAATCAGGCCATATTTCGGGGAAGAAAACTAGAGGGGTTAGCCATAATTGATTCTGCTCAAGCGCTTCTCATAAGTTATAAACGGTGGAACAAAAAGCAAAAGAAGGGCAGAGGTCGATAAGCTACCGGATCTGAGAAAAGAGCCACAAGTTCAAGGCTTGAGGAGCAACATGCAGAAAGAACTAAGGGAGACTTTTACACATCTGGCAGCAGAGGGTCAAGGGATGAGATGCGACCGGAAAGTGGTGAGGTGGGAGAGATGGATAGATCGGGAGGTAGAGAAGGAGACTTGTGCGACGACGTAGCCCCAGAGCAGAAGGACAAGCGAAACCTGCAACATAAAGGAGAATATGCTGAAAGAGAATGTGAATTAGAAATTAGAACAAAAACAGAGAAGGGGTGCGGAACAGAGCATCGTTCCATCGAAATCTCCATGAAGCTTGCTCGGAAAATCTACAGATCAGTAGATCTGGAAATGAGGAAGGAGCCAGCAAAATGGATCCTTCAGAAATGGATCCCACCACCGAAAGGAGCCAGCAAAATCAACATTGATGGAACATTCGTACCTGGGTCGTTGAGGAATTCGGTAGCTTGTATCTGCAGAGACTCTGGCGATAGATTGATAGGAGGAGCAGCAGCTTTGATGAGAGCCTCTTCACCCTTTATAGCTGAAACCCTAGCCCTCGTGGAAGCCTTGACCTATTTCCTCCCCAAAAGGCACAAAGCACTTATTATTGAGTCAGATAGTTATCAACTAGTCAAAGACTTGAACAATACTGAAGAGTCAAGCTGGGAAACACGTGCTCTTGTCAGCTTGTGTAAGGAGAAATTGACGGCTTTCTCATCTATTAAAGTAACGCATTGCTTTAGAGAAGCCAACATGGTAGTAGACTTGGTAGCAAAAGCCCATAAAGACAACTGTTTACCTCTGAACTGAGCCTTGTCCCCCCCTCAGACTTTGTTGGATCTTTTATGTAATGATGCCCATTTACCGAGCCTCTCATCTTTAATTAGTGAATGAAATATTTTCAACTTTGACCCAAAAAAAAAATTTAGTTGGTGAGGCAAAAGTAGTAAGATCTTCTGATGCAATTCCCAATGAATCTTCAAGGTTCACATCATTTTCAACTAAAGAAGACTTTGTATTATTAATAGGCGCATAAGATGCCATGGGTGGTGCAATGGGAGGATTTTTTTGTGTTTTTTTATGTATGCAATGCATGTAATGAAGAATTAATCCTATATGCAACTACCTTAATGCAATTCTAAATGCATAGTTTTTATATTTTTATAAATTTCGAATTTATTTAATTAATGAAACTAATTATCTATAGTTAAATAAACTCTAATTTAAATTAGGAACTAACCTATTTTAATTCCTAATTTGAATTAAAATCTTATCTCAACTACAAATAATATTCTAGAATGCACAATCTTACTAAAACTAAGTTAATAAGCAATGCATATAATGAAAGTCTAACCCTAAATGTGATTAACCTAAAATATTCCTATAACATGTAAGCTAGTCTACATGCTATGCTATTTAGCTAAATTAACTAAAGATAGGTAACTATCTAAATGTCATGTGAATGATATTTTTTTATTTTTGAGTTTTATTAATGGAAATTCAAAATTAAATAAATGTATAAATCAAACATGTTGCTAACCCAATATGGAATTTAAAATAAAATAGGATGAACTTGTATTAACATGAACCTAAATCTAATATGACATGCATTAAATGGCCTTAATTCTAATGCAAATTTGACCTATTATTCTAACATGGCTAAAAATGAAATTTCTAATTAACATGCATGATTGATATGTAAACTACATGCCAATTCTAACTCTACGTGACATGCGGCTATGTGCAACTCTATGACATGCACAAGACCTAATAATGTGATGTATTCCAAATTACATGAAATGCATTTTATATATTTTCATTATTAAAACTCGAAATCATGCAACCTAATCTAATCATGCAACTTAATCTAAAGATGCATTTTTTATATTTTATGAATAAGAAAAGGAAACACAACCAAATCAACGGATCGTATCTCTAGCATGAGATCAGATCGGCTGATTTTTTGTGTGGTCGCAAGTCATATCTCGAGCATGAGATCGGATTATAGACAAATGCATGTGAAATTAGGTATTAATCCTAATTCAAAAGGGTTCAAAAGATCACAACATCCAAATTAGATAAATCAAATATTTTGTGAATCGATTTTGGACGAAACTTTTTCCTAATTCAGAATATCTCACGAGTGATTTTCTAGAGTTGAATTTGGTCAAGCGATTGCTGGAATCGAAGGTTTGATACTCCGAAAGACCTGCAAAGAGAAACAACTCGCCAATGTTAGTGGGGAATCAACTTGTGCATGGACGCTTCTTTCTGTTAACTTCTCCACCAATCATTTTTTGGCTCTTTGACTAATTGTTGTCTCTTGACCACTGCTTGTCTCCTCACGGGTCAAGAAGTCTACCTTTCCTCAGCTTTCTTTCGCTTCCTCTCTCTCTCTCTCTCTCTCTCTCTCTCTCTCTCTCTCTCTTTGTTTGCTGTGAAAGCCAAATGCTCCCACTTTTCTCTCTTTTTTCAGCACATGTTCCTCACTTTTCCCCCTCCTCCCTCGATGTAGCCGTGTGCCCCTTTTATATTGCTCACGCAAGCACATGAAAAAGGAAACATAGATTCACCAACATCTTTCCATTCCTTATCTTTTTTTTTTTGCTCAATAATCTGATCAGCTTGTCTTTTCTATTTATCTGATATTCCAATCTTTTAGAAGATTATGCAATCATCTCATGAAATCGCATTATTAGCATCTTTCATAACTTTCCTTTGCAACTTGCGAATCTGACCAAGATTTGTGCGCTTATAAGCTCATTCTTGAAGTATGCTCAAAATCTTTAATTCACTTTATACCAATCCATGCAATATGCAAGCTTGTAATGCAATCCCTAATTTTCCGAAATTTAGGTGTCAACAAACATCCTCAAGAAATATAACGTATCTGTTGACAAAAAATCACCCAACATATGGATCTCAAACAAGATATCTTTTTTTTTTTGTAGAGCAAGATATCCCATAGATATACATCTAAGAACAGAAGGACCCAATTTGTCCCGAGGGTCAATAGTAGAAACATAGAGCAGACTCTCAAAGACACTGATGTCGACACCTAAATTTTGATCAAAAATGAAAAAAAAATCTTTAAGGAGATATGTGCATCAATTTCGTGGATTTTTTTGCCAAGATTATACGTAGGTTGATTGCGTGTGGATTTTGGCAAATAAATAATATTGGAAGAAACATCTTGAATAGAGCCATAAAATTGAGCGAGGTTCGGTCAAAACGGGGGCAGGGAAATTTTCCAGCATTAAATAAAGAGGAAATAGTTTATATATGATTCCCATACCATATTCACACAAGTTTGAAGAAAGCAAAAAAGGAAAAATTAAAGGGATTGAGAGATCTGTCGAATAGGTACAATCACATAAAACTAGAAAGGAAATCCTTTTCTTTCCCTGAAGA
This sequence comes from Melaleuca alternifolia, assembly GCA_019926035.1. Lineage (NCBI taxonomy): Eukaryota > Viridiplantae > Streptophyta > Magnoliopsida > Myrtales > Myrtaceae > Melaleuca > Melaleuca alternifolia. The sequence continues at coordinate 137,432 of JAGKPW010000110.1, read as the reverse complement.
TGACTATTGCTTTTGCTTATAAAAAGGGGCTCTTGGCCATTCGTTGAAAAAAAAACTTCATCAAAGCAAAAAGAATAGCGTGAGTGAGAGAGATGTGGGCAGCTTTTAAGAAATCAGAGAGATGATTTTTCTTATGAAGAAATTCTCTTATGAAGCAAATTCATGTAGGTAAAGAGGGTGGAGTAAAAAAAAATATTCTTTTACTAGTGGTGTTTGCTCCTTTGTTGCTTCACGTCGCCATTGTCCCCCAGAATTTGCCTAGCGAAGCGTTGAATCCAACATAATCCAAACATTCCCGAGCACAATCAACAATGAATTCTTCAGCGTCCTCGTGGTCTCACCGTTTTTGTTCTTATCTTTGAATCAGGATTGCCATTGTCGAAGTTACTGATGACTTCCAGATCAACTTGAAACTAGCCATGTTGTGAATGTACTAAGAACACCACCAGCATTGATTCCTTACATCACCAAATGACGATCTCTGATTCTGTTTGATCGGTCGTCCGTCAGAATTTGGAAACTCTACTCGAGCAATATCGTAAATTAGGTACGAATTTTCATTAATTTGGTTTATAAATATTTCGTCACCTAATTCGTGAGATATTGATTTGTTTGATCTTTAGTGATATTAATATCTATGGGATTTTGAGCAGCCTCCAAATTAGGATTTATTTGCTAATTCGTAACAGTACACCAATTTTTTTATTCTATCTATAAGGCTTTAGATAGAATAATTAATTGCACAGGAATCTTTAAAGTTGATATTTTGATTTTTAAGGCTTAAGATCAATTTATCGATTTTATTCGCAAAATGTTATGGCGAATTTAGATGTCGTTTCCATATTAGAATTGGTGCAATGAATCTGAATGAGTTGGTGAGATTTATTTTCCTATTAAAAAATTACCATAAAGATTACATTGCATTAGATTAGGTTGCATATTAGATAACATTGCATGCTTAAATTATGATACATAATTTATTTCGAATTTAATAAAACCTAAAAAATTCATATGTATGTCATAGCATAAGTCACTTCATATAATTTGTGCATTTAGGTTTTACTCATTATATAAAGATTAGGTGCATAAATCTCATACCACGTCATTACCATGTCGTCTGGAAATTGCATGTTAAGGTCATAAATACTTCAAATTATGATAGAATAATACATTTAAAAATCTAGGATTATACAATGCATTGTATAGTTGAAATTCTCAAGTAGTGGGAGATAAATGTATAATTGGCCACCTTATCTTGTATTTCCAATTGACTCAGGGCTTTCATGATTTGTGTTGACCACTTAAATTTTGACTAATCATTGAGATTAATTGTATAAGAAAATCAGGGGTAAGTCTCACCCCTGAACAAATTGTTATTTGTGTAATATGACATGTAAAATCACATGGCTCAAGCATGATGTTACCAAGAACCATTGTATGTGTAATCGAAATGGTTTATTGTAGATGTGAGGTTTAAATTTTGAGCTCATCATATGGAGATTTTCTTCTTAATTAGTTTTCACATTTGAAATTGAAGTGGAAGATAAACTTTCAAGTGTAATATATCTTCATGAGAGCAGCATATTCAACAGATAAAAATAAAATAAGAGTCAAATTCAATCCTTGAGGAAATTTGAAGCAATGAAGATATCGGATAATAGCTAAAGTGATAATTTGAAGAAAAGTCCATGTACCAATCTTTCGAAGGATATCACACACGTCTAATCTCTTCAATTTTCAAATTTTCATTAGGGCGAACTCTCTCCCTATAAATTGAGATGAACGAGGGTCTTCCATGAGTAGGAAGAGAGCTGGAAAGAGAGGGAGAGCGCAAGCTTGAGAGCCAAAAATTTCCGCACGTAGGAGTCTTCTTCTAGCCACAAAAGGAGAACGAGGGAAAAGAAAAATCAGAGAGAAAACGTGGTCCAGAGAGAGAGAGAAAATGTGGGCAGCTTGAGAAAAATTGGAGAGAGAGTAGAGAGAGGAGATTGGCCACGAGTGAAACCATAGGAAGAGAGGGCATTGTCTGGGGAGAGAGGGGGCAAACACTCAACAGAGTGGGGGACTTTTCTGAGGTCTTTTTCTTTTCGGAGAAAGTCTTTTTTCTGGGGGCACATAATTGAAGAAAACACTGCTCAATTCAGAGAAGTGGTCCACATCACAGATGATTCACGGCCACCTTTGAGACGGAGGGGACGTTTAGCAAGGAGAAGAGGGTTTAGCAATGGGATGGTTATTTTCTGATTTTTACGGAAAAGGGGGAGGTGTCCACAAAAAGGAAAAGAGGAAGGCTCTCTAGTCTTATTTTTCCTTGAAAGGCATACGTCCAAGGAGCCAAAAGGAAAAATAAGGTATGATACATTCTCCAATAGAGACGAGAGATTCTTTCCCTGAGAATCTACGCCGAGAAAAGGGCGCCATAGGAATCAAGAAAAATAGGTATCACGTTTCTGATTTTCTCGTGGTTCTTCGAGTATTCTCGATCGTCAACTAGCATCTCAAATCCATCCAAGCAGCGAGGCTTACAGTATCCAACGACTTGCGCCACTGCTTAGTCTCGTGACCAACAACGACACCAATACCTTTCTTTCTATCGATCTAGCCGCAACGTGTCGCCGCACCGAAGACCTCACGACACAATCACACTGGCCGCGATTCCTTGTCGCTAACTTATTGCTGGTCACCACTGTTGTCAACACCAGATGAGCATTCACTTCTGTTCCTCCCTCTAGCTCGTGCCCGCGTCAACTCACAACTCCGCAAGCTTCACCGGCTACCCCCTCCACAAGCCTCACTGTCTACAACCACGATCTGCAACCGAACTTGTGTTCGTGAGCTGCACTGAGAATTCAATTTGGAAACTTTGATCTCAAAATTTTTATTAACTTTATTCATTGCCTAATTCGTGAAAGCACATATTGTTTGAACATTTTGAGTGACATTAACGAATTCATAAAATTTCAAGTATCTTCAAATTAGGATTATTTCTTTATCCACAACGTGCATTGGTCGTTAGTCCATTCTTATGCTCGAGATACGACTCGTTGATTTTACCCATTTTTTTTCGAATTTAGGTTGATTTAGTGGTTTCAAATATTTTGTTGCTTGTTTGGTGTGCTGCGGATAATATCTAATGACGATTTGATAGGAGTAGTTAGCAATTTAGTTGAATTCTTTTCTAATAAAAAAAACAACAAGAAAGAATTAAAGTGTTAATTTTAAGTTGGAATTGGATAGTATTAGTTATAATTTGCACTCTTGGATGTTATCGATAGTTAAGATAGGATCTTAGTTTAAATTAGAAGATTAAGATAAGTTACTTTCTAGTTTAAATTATATAATATCTAAGAATATAAATTATTTTTATTAATTAATTAATTTTGAATTTCTTTAAAACATAAAACCACATGCACTTCATATAGTTTAGGATACTTTACATTATTAAGTTATGTGCATTTCATATAGCTGTGCATCAAATCCATTTAATAAGAAATTGCACATCATTAAAACTAGATGCATGATAGCCACATCATCGATGCCATTTGTTTACCATATAATATGCATGTTAATTTCATTAATTATGGAAATTGTGTATCAATCTTGCAAGTCATTTATAAATTGCATTCTTAGGTCATGAAAAATGTAATATCGTGTTAGAATTATATCAAATTTGTATTTGTCACGTCCCGATTTCTTGGAATCGTAGCAATACCTTCAGGATCCAATTCAACATCAACTCCCTTCGACTTTAAGGTTCAAATCACAGTTGCTATAAGGCAAGAACCAAGATAGAGTCCTTAAAATAACTTCATTACCGAACAGCTTCACAACGTGTCCACATCATCCCTAATTACAAAATAAAAACCAACCTGGAGGAACTTAACAAACGGCCTAGGGTTCGCGCTTCCGCTCAACTATACAATCAAAAGTTGCGGGGAAAGTGGAAGGAGTACTACCCTAAGGTGCACGGATCGATTTTAACCACTCGCGCGCGCTAACAGGTTTTGGGTTGAGAATGATTCCATCTTCCGTGTCATCTGCTCCATCGAGATCCTCGTAACCAGACTCATATCCTCCCCAAGGCACTCCGCACCGCTCTGTGAGGTACTCCATCTCAGTTTCTGGGAAGCCGGTGTACTCTACCGTGTGCTGGTGCGAAAACCATGTCTGCTTCAGGATGCTCCAAATCCACTCAGTTTTCTCTTGGGTCTCCACGATAAGTCCGCTCTCCCTAACCTCCCTATTAATCATGCACCCTCTATCGACAGGATGATCAGGGACCATCCCTATCTCTTCCTCCAGGTCTTTTGCCTCCTCGTCCGAGCTAAAGGGAGCCTCCGGCTCCGAGTCATCCTCCAGGTCCTCCTCCTCCAGAGGTTCCAGCGATAGCTGATCCCAGTCCTCCTCCTCCCGAGGTTCCTGCTCCTGCTGCTCCCAGTCCTCCTCCTCGATAGGCTCCTCCTCCAACAGCTCCTCCTTCTAAGGGTCTTCCTCCTCGAATGGGTCCTCCAAGTCAGAGAGTCCCTGTTCTGGGTCCATAGCTGGGTCCTGGGATGGTGGGGGGTGGTGGAATGAGATACTTGGTATCTCAATGAACAAACCCTAACCCTAGATTAGGAACATCCCTACCCTAGGGTCCTTAAAACGTCACACCCAACTCTCGGTCTCTAGTCAGAGTGGTCGACTAACATGAACTAGGAAAGGAACTTTAGCACCTCTCTCCCAAACGAACCTAACATTACAGTGTAACCAACTCAGGACTAGTCTACCCAGTAGGCCTCCTGTCTCGCGGTCACCAAGACTAATCAATCAAATCAAACCGTACTACTACTAGGGTAATCAATTGCACTCTACTCAGCGATCCATAGCAATCGACTATCTAATTTAAATAAGCGATTAATAATAAATAAATAAGGCAATAATTACTTAAATTAAATTTCAAATAAAATAAATGCTGAACTACTAATTAATCTAACAATTAAGGTAAATCGAGTGCAAGGCTAATAATTTAAGTAAACCGAAATTAATAAATACATTGCACGACTAATAATCAAATTGCGAATTTAATAAAGTTAACCACGGATTTAAATGTCAACAGGGAAGATTTATCGAACTAAAACCCCGTGAGGTACTTGGCCAACCCCGTCGCGCCTTCTCAAAATACTTGTTTCACGGCTGCATCAAAGCTGAAATTTTTCAACTTTTGTAAGAACTTGTGCCTCCGGCACCACCACACGCCAATTAATGGCCCTAAGGTGTCTCTCTCATCAAGCCAGGTACCGTCACGGACTATACTAACATCAGTCGATCCATCCGTACCATTCGATCAAGCAATCAGTCAATCAATCAAACAATCAAGCAATCCTAATTTTCTAGGAATCCTAGCAATTCTAGCCGTTCTAGCTAATTTCTACTAAAGTAGTAAATGCGCCTAATAAAGGTTTAAAGCCCACTCACTTGTGAGTCTCTTGGCTACCACTTTGCTGCTTTAGACACCTACTGCAGGCCAAGAGAAAATAATTTTTTTTTCACCCGCCTTCTTTTTTTTTCTTCTTTTTTTTCTTTTCTTTTCTTTCTCTCTTTTCTTTTCTTCCCCCCTTTTTTCTCCCTTTTTTTTCTCTTTTTCTTTTCTTTTCTTTCCAGCCCGCCTGGGCTGGGCCGGGCTGGTTGCTGGGCCTGCGGCTGGGTCGAGCTCACTAGGCCGAGCTGCCTGGCCTGGGCTAGTTTCCGGGTTAGGTCGCTAGGCCGGGCCTGCTGGGCCAAGCAATCTGGCCCCTTTGGCTGGGCCTCCAGCAAAGGCGATGGCGACTACTCTAACGAAGCTTGCACAGACCCGATTCAAGCTATCCGGGTCGTGCATTGGATTGTCGAGGCTTGTCGGGCTTCGCCGCTGTTCTCCGTCCTCCGGCCAAACCGAAGCTTGAGACCAGTCGGAATCGAAAGCTGGTTTGACGGTGAGTCGAACAGTGGTGACGGCGAGGGCTGAGGTGGTCGGAGCTGCGAGAAAACCGGCCGTGAAGTCGACAGCTCAACCTAGGTTTTCCGAGAAAGAGGGTTAGGGTTCTTGAGCTGAAATCCGAGGATTCCAGACCAAATCGAGGAAAAAGGAGCAGCTAGACTCACCCACGAGGTGGTTACGAGTCGAAAGACACCCACGGCGAGCAGCGGCGATGGCTGTAACAGCGTCGACGATGGATTGGGGCTTCCGTGAGCTAGGGTTTGAGACATCTCAATCCCAGCCAATCTCTCGCAAACCTAGACCAAATCGAACCCAACAAGAGTCAAAATCTAGGTTTATAGACCCTTAGGAGTCGATTGGTGGGGTCGGTTTGAGCCCAAGTGGTCGAGGTTGAGAGATCTCACCGTTTGAAGTTTGCGGATTTTTCTGGAAAACCCAGAAAAACCAAACCGTGAAGCCCTCTTTCGGGGGCTGCCGGCGACAACTCCGGCCAAACCGAAGGTGGCAGTGTGTGGCGCTGAACAAAGGACGTTGCAGGCTCTCCAAAGGCACCAACGGCGAGGTTAGAGAAGGTCTAAGCTGGCAATGGCGTGGGTCGAAAGTGGAGTGGAAGCTCGGTTTAAACCGCAGGGGAGTGGTTGAGGGCGAGCTGAAAATCAGCTCGCCGATGCCACGTGGCAGCCTCCCGTTGGCTGCTGGCTACCTCGGTCGTCCCCTCAGGTCAGGCGGTGGGTGGTGGCAGTGGCGAGTCGACCGTTGAGGCGACGGTTGTAGCAGTTGAACAGTGCATTCCAACTGCTCGACTGAATGCCGCAAAGAAGGAGAGAGGAAGAGAGAGTCGCGTGCGTGCCTCGTGCGTGCAGTCCAGTCCGACCCGGTCGAACTGTCCAGTTCACGCGGTTGGGCCTGCCGGTTCGCTGACCGGTTCATAAATTTAATAAAATAATATTATTTTAATTTCCGAAAATTGGAAAATTGATTTAATAATTCGTAAAAATTTGGGAAAATTTTCTAAAATTCCTTAAAATTTCCCAACACCAAGATTTTGGCATTTTCGGCCCGAATAAAATTTTTAACAACCAATTTCAATAATCCAAGAGCCTTTCACAATTTTCGCGAAATAAAAAGGAAACTATAAAATTTCCCAAAAATTTCCCCCGGGGCCGAAAATGCGAACCCGGTCCAAAACGCGGCTGTTACAGTATTAGAACTAGAATCACAAAATACATGTTATATTAGATTAGTATATTAGATCATTTAATTTTAAATTTTAATGAAAAAAAAGATGTTCTTATAATAGGTTGTAGCATGGTTAATTTGGGCATTTATTAATTGCAAATTTAATTATTAAGTGAAAAAAATAACCAAACGATCATTTGCTTGTTAGTTAGATAATTACATGTCTTCAGTTAATTTAGTCAAATCACATGTCATGTAGATTAGTTTTACTTAAGATTGTATGCACATGACATATTAGATTAGTCACATTTAGGTTTAAGTTTTTATCATATGCATATTAGCATAGTCTACATATTAAAAGTGAAAAAAAAAATTAAAGCTTCATTCTTACATATTTAGTTAACTTGCATATTCTAATAATAAGAAAAACCACAAAAAGATCATTTGGCTTGTCTTGTTATAACATGTTTGTAATTTATTTGCTGCTTTATTTCATTAAGTATTTCTATTAATGTTTATGCACCTGCATGGACACTTGGCAGATAGTGGATAGAGTTAAAATGAATCTAAGTTGTCTGCTAATTTTTTTTGTTAGAGTTGGTCATTATTAATAAGGCTGATGAGCTTTGGCATGTGCTGCGGTGGAGATATCTCGTTCTTTTCTTTCCTTACATTTATCCCGAGTATGATAAGGGTGTTTGTAATAATCACAAAATTGAACTTTCCTTTTGTTGGAAATTTTGGCATGTAATTTATTTGAGTATGGCCATTTGATCCCTTCCATGTGGGTGCAACAGTTGCATGTTGTGGACCATCTGATTGTGCAAAGATATAACGACCATACGATCGAGCAAGCGAATCAAAGCCATTCATTGGAAAAGACATAATCGTGTCTTCTTCTTCCCCATGTAGCCCTAATGCCTGAGCAAGTGTTTGGTTCCGCCATTGCCAAACCTCGCCACAAGAATTTTCTGCTCCATCATTGCCTTGGCCGCAAAACCCTATCTCCGACTCTCAAGTACTTCAAGGAAGCAATGCATTGCAACTCCTCTCGAACTGCTAGTTGATAAATTTGGTCGATCGCGGGCACCGGCTCCATGGCAGGGATTAGGCATTGAAAAGATAGGTAAGTTTCATTTAAAACGAGTAGGAACCGAATTACCTTTTTCCCTCTCTTTTATTGCGGTCATCGTGCTAGGGTTGAGTCAGGTCCCTCCAATTCTTCTTCGACCGCCTCAAGTTCAGTCCATAGTGCCGATAGCTCATTGTATAATGTGGAAATTGAAAGATTGCCTTGTTTTAGTTTCAATAGGGCTACATTACGCTAAATATATTTGCCTGATCAAGTTAACCGATTATCAAATAACTACTTTAAATTTGAATGCAATTCTTTTTTCAAGACATAATAAGGTGTAATACCTTAACATATTACTCCCCGACATGATTTAGTTTGCCGTTTGGGTTTGCGTTATGAAAGCACAAATAATGACATGCAAGCATCCATGAGTTCGGAATTGTGAGTGTACGCTTGTACAATTGAGAACATAACATTAAAGAAAAACAGAGTTAGAGTTGATTACTTGGTGAAAAATGAGCAAATGAATGCCCTATATAAAAGGAAAATCTCACGAAACGTCAATTGAGCCTAATAGAGCCATAGCCTAGCACAACGAGACGAAAAACCTTCACCGATCTGCAGCGCCGGGGATGAAGGTTCTCGAGAGGCGGGAGTAGATTGCTGCTATGGAAAAGGATTTTGATATTCAGTTATATATTAAAAATGTTACAAAAAGGAACAAAAACATTATTTTCACGAGCAAAGAAACTACAATATTTGAAAATATATTCAGAAATTCATGACATGCATATAATAATGATCTAAGAGAAGTGCAGAATTTCCTAAGTCTATTTCAGCAGGCAAACAGCTATCAAAACATAATGTTCTGTAATTCTTCGGATGTCATTTTCAGCATCATGACGGTCTAATTATTCATGCAAAACCTAATTTAAAGTCAGCAGAGAGTAGTGGCTGTTTTGTTTGATTTTTCTAGCATGATGGTACTAATTTTATTTAGGGAGTTCATAACCTTATGTTAGGGCCGTCCACTTTTCTTTAATTTCTACACACGACTGATCGAACCTTTAAAGATATAATTCTTTTGTTTCATTAACCTTGGTTGAACCCTAGGGAAAAAATTTTAGTATCCGCACCTTTGAAAATCCCAATGGCCTTCGATCCTCTCCCGCTTTGTAGCGCCGAGCCGTCATTGGATTTCTACTTTTCATATGACCAAAATGCTCTTTTATCTCATTAAATATGGAAAAGAGTAAGGAGAGCTTAGTCCCATCGTAAATTATTATAGTTCGACCTTTTCTAGACAGTTGATTAACAAATTTCCTATTTCTATGAGCATATGTTTTCATGTTTGAAATTCATTATGCATATTCTTCTCTAAAAATCATTGAGATCCATATTGAATGAAACGCGTGCATGGCTCATTCAAAAGGAATTATTTTGAGTTAAAGGAACCTCTTTCCATCTTCTCATATTGGCCTTAGTTTATTAAAATAAAACAAGGGATTTTTTTAAAGGCACGGCTGAAGATATAATATGTAATTCAAATCTATTTCTACTCCAACTTATCCTCTTTAAATTAAGATATATAATATGCAATTCAAATCTATTTCTACTCCAACTTATCCTCTTTAAATTAAATCTTACCGCAATCAACCTTGACTATGTATATTTGTAACAAACCATTTTTAATTCTAATTTTTCCTCTGTTTATATTCATTTTTGACAAGATAGGTTCCAAAAATAATGCTTATTTTGAATACTAGGTGCTTGTTATTTCCATACAGAAAATTCAATTATCACTAAAAATTTTACTCCATGATGTGTAGGTAATTTGTGTTGCATTTCACAAGATCTAGATAGTGTCAATTCTAAACTTGAATAATTTTTTCTTTATCAATTTAACTAATATGTATATATTTATATATTAGTTAACTATACTAAGTGGATTTTTGATAAATAATTTTCACATTGTTATTTTTTTCCTATATTCATTTTAAATTTAATGTCACATCAAATGGCTTTTTTATTTAACTTTTATAAAGCACATTCAAAACGAGCTACTTAAAAATTGTTCAAAAATTGTTTCTCTACTTCTCTATTTCTTCAAAGTGAAATTAAATAAAATTTCTTACACTACAGGTATGTTGTCAATTTTAAGTTTAATTTTTTCTGTTAATTCTGCCGTGTCATTTTGCTAAGTAAATTCAGTTTTAAGAGCAATTTTACTTATTTGAAATACTTGAAGTTATAAGCAAAATGATTAGTCATATGTTCAAAATATAATAAAGGCTGTGCAAAGTGTTCATTCCATTAACTCGCGCGAAAAAAGAATATAAATATTTGAAAAAATAAATCCATGAACATTTTGTCTATTTAGGGGGAGAAGTACTTAATTTTTTGAATGAATAAGAAGAATTAAATCATCAAAGATGATAGTAAAGATTCAAAAAGCATGAGAGAAATATGAATTCATATTTCAAGTGTTAGAGATTAGTTAAAATCTACTATTAGTCCCTCAATTTGCGCATTTCTTTCTCCTCCTAATAAAAATTCTCAACTCTTTTATTTTTCTTCTCAAGTACTTGTAAAATTTTTCTACGCAAGTACTTCTGGCTCTAAATCGAGTTAACTGAAGTTAACAATGTTCTTGAGTTCCATCGGACATGACCGAGCCACTTGACAAATTTAGCATTTTTAATAACACAATCCATCTAACTTCATATATTCAATGTGAGAAATTAGAAATTGAAGTTAGGTGTGAGCACAATGGACAGCCCAACTCGAGAATTGTGCGGTCCGGATCGGACTGGCAAGGTTGATCCAGTTCTTAAGAGTTTTGGTCCGGTCCACGGTTCCTAAAAATGTAACATGTTCCCCGGCAGTCCGGTTCCCAGTTCTTAGTAGGGCGGGACCGGATCGGACCACCTAAACAGGACCATTTGGGCAGACCCTTTCTCCATTTTTATAATTTTCTAATATCTCATTATAATTATCCACAACAAGTATTACTTAGAGGGCTTGAAATCTTTAGTTGCTAATGTGTTATATGTTTTTATTTGGCTTTGGATATTTAGTTATGACTTGTATGGTCTTGTGAATTTTTTGCTTTCTTTTGTATTTCTACTTTTCTATCCTTGTTTGGTTTTGATGTGCTACAATTTTTTTATTTAAGTGACGTCCTTTATTGTATATCATAAGAACATAATTGTTTTTTTAGTGAGATGGATGTAAGGTCCGACACTTTGATTTGAGTGCTAATAAAATCTTGAAATATGTATTCAAGCAATGACAATAGGTAATTTGCCTTTCCAAAATATTGCTCCTGGGCATAGTGCTAGATTGCATGCTCCACCTGGGAATGTGACGCGTAATGTGTACAACCATGCTATTGGAGGTCCTCCATTTGCAAATGATGCACCTAGAATGCCTTATTTTTCTTTGAATTTTTCTCGGTCCCATTGGACCACCTTAGAACTAGACCGGGTCTGATCCTAGGATTTATCGGTTTGGTCCACGATTCTAAAATCGAGGATTGATCCCACTGGTCTAGTTCTGGATTCCAGGAGGGAATCAGACTACCCTCGACTATGCATACCCCTAATTGAAGCCACTTAACTTAGAAAAATTGTGCAAGTTCAATGATAGAAAGTGGATTTTACCTTCGATCTTTTTTCAAATCACACTTTTGCCCCCTATTGAGATTGTACTATTTCAATTCACTTATTATTATCAACAAGAATATTTTCTAATATTTAACTTTGTAAAAATTCTAAGGTTAAAATTGTCTTTTTTCGATATGATGTATTTTTATAGAGAAACGAAGAAAGAGAAGTAAAAAGCGAGCTGCCTACGATTACATGGTGATGACCAAACAAGTTTTTGGGACCACATGCTAGTTTAAAAGTTAAATTAGACAAATCGGTCGGAGAGCAATCGATATTGAATTTTTTTTTTAGCGTAGAGCCAATTCGAAGAAACAATCATTTAACTATAAGAGGGACATAGCATTGTCAAACATTATGATTTTTTAACACGTTTCCTAGAATAATTCAAATGACCTTTTTATTTTCTCTAAATTATATTCATTTTTGTACACAAAATATATATAAACCATATGGGTGCACGTGCGCCTCACGTGAGCTGGGGCTTTAACGAGGGTTTAAGGTGAATGAATCCCTTCTTCTCGTTTCGTCTTCCAGGGCATATGACCAGAAATGGTTAAACCCAGCGCAAGATTCCTCCTTTCCATGGAGCTAAAACCTCCATGAAACTTCCCAGACCCCCTTATTCCTCATCTCCCCACAAGACCCACCATTGAATCTTGATTCCTCCACCGCACCCCAAGTCCCGCCATGAAATCCCTCCTCCCCAAAACCCTCTCCCCGTCTCCAGACTCTCCGCCCCTGTTCCTGAGGATCTCTCGTTTCTTGGCATATTCTTCTTTAAGCCACGACCCGCATTCGCATTCCGCGCAGAACCCGACGTCGAGGCGGGACGATGACCGTTCGCGCGGTGTTCGGGTCGCGGTGTGGTGGGACTTCGAGAACTGCGGCTTGCCGGCCGGCGTTAACGCGTTCAGGGTCGCGGCTTCGATCGCCGCCGCGGTTCGGGCGAGCGGGATCAGGGGCCCGATACAAATCACGGCCTTCGGCGACGTTCTGCAGCTCTCGCGGCCGAGACAGGAGGCTCTCTCGGCCACCGGAATCAACATGACCCATGTGCCTCACGGTTTGTTTCCTGTTCCTGTTCCCGATAATGGTTTCGGACATTATTATCTATACCACCCGAGCTTTCTAGTTCACTTAAACTTCTGTTGTATGATTTTTGGTGCTAACTTTTAATAAACACTGTAAGGCTTTTCATATATTTATTGTTGAATGTGCTATCTGCCTTTTCGCGATCCTGTAAATTATTAAGCAACAGGGTTGATTGGTACTAGTTGGCTTGTGACGAATGGGAATGGTGGCTTTTGTAACTTCTTCAGTAGTATTCATCCTACTAGGAAGACATTCGTAGATTGTGTGTCAAGGATTGGCGCAGTTAGGTGCAGGTTCCTCTCTTCTTCTTTTTCTTTTTCATCTTTCAATTTGAATTTATCCATTCTGTAACCTTTTTGACTTGCAGGGGGAAAGAACAGTGCTGATAGGTCTCTCCTTGCCGATCTTATGTATTGGGTGTCACAGAATCCTCCACCAGCACATCTGTTTCTGATATCTGGCGACAGAGATTTTGCCAGTATTTTGCACAAGTTAAGAATGAGCAACTACAACATACTTCTTGCTAGTCCAGAATGTGCCCCTCCTGTTCTCTGCAGTGCTGCTAGTATTATGTGGCATTGGAATTCTTTGGTCAAAGGGGAAAAACTTATAGGAAAGCATTTTAATCAGCCTCCTGATGGTCCATATGGTTCTTGGTATGGTCATTGCAAGCTTCCTCTTGAAGACCCTTTTGCGGTTACTGAACAGCCTCGCTTGGGGAATGAGAACTTGCCTCGCTTGGTTCCTCAGGCAGTCATGAGGCAAATTTGGAGATTAGTAAGGTCAAATCCGAAAGGTATTCCCATTACAGAACTGCGTGCAGAGCTGGGAAGAAGTAATTTGCATTTAGACAAGGACTTGTATGGATACAAAAAGTTCTCACAATTCCTTATGTCTATGCCACACATCATAAAGCTTCACCACCAAGGTGATGGTCAATTCTTGGTGCAGGCAGTTACCAAGAAACCTCAATCATCATTAAAATCCATTCTGGACCCATCTACAAGGTCCATAAATGAAAGTGGAGAGGAGGGATGCACAAGTTCAGATGCTGATGATGACTTGATGCATACCAAAATAGCTGCTGTCGAGAAATCACCACCATCTGGGCTGATAACGGATCTGACTTCAGAGAAGGAACAGCATCCGACATCTCCTGATGCACATGTGCCAGTACCTCCTAAAAAGGTCTGTGAGCAACATTTAATTGATGAGAAGGCCCTTGGGATGCCCACTAGACATACTGCACTATCTGAAGTGACAAATTCAGATGCAGATGGGGAGTTAATGCAGGCAAAAAGCGCTTCTATCAAGAAATCACCGCCACCTGCACCTAATACGGGCGTGACTTCAGATGTGGCACGACAATGGCCTTCTTCTGATGAATGTGTGGCATGTCCATCTCAGCGAGACTCTACATCTGTAGCTGGTCTTTTCAAAAGGTTTTGGACAAGATGGTTTCGGGTCAAAGATAGCAGTTCAAATAAAAACAATGTCAAAATGTCAGACTGCACTGCTTCCCATCGCTCCAAAGAAACCAGTAATGGTATTTTTACTTCCAGCAATGATTCATGTGAGGCGAAGGTTGAAGAAAAACGTCCAACCCAGGTTGCAGAGCCAAATTGTCCGCCATCGTCAGCTTCAACTAGCAATCAGTCAGTTCAAATGGATGAGGGTGCCTCGAGAATGGAAACTTTTGCTGATAAATGTAGTCCTTTGCATTATGATAGCAGATTGCTGGAAAAGATCAATAATCACTCAACAAAGGGCAATGTCGATACAGTTTGGAGTGACATGAAATCATCTCTGAGTTCAACCGAAGGATTGGCTACCTTCAGGGAGTCTAGGACCAGGTTAATGCATTTACTGATCTATCATTGCTAAGCTGCCTCGTTATGACAACAGTCGGTTAGCCTGCGTATTTACCTTTCCAATTAATTTCTTGGATCCTCTTATTGCTGTAATCTGTATTGGATTCTAGATGAGCAGAAATATTAACTCTCCGTCTATATGAATTGCGACTTTCTGCTTGATTATATTGCTTTACTAGTGCTGACAATTAACAAATTCGAAATTTTGAAAGAGGTCCTGTGAGTTTATTTTTATTTTCTTGTCAGCTTTTTTATTTTTTTTATTTTGAGATGCTTAGCAAACAGGTCTTTGAAAGGGCCTTTTGTCCCCTTGATTTAATGCTATCAGATGTCATTTTAGATCAGATAATTGAACAAGTGAGTGATCAGGCTAGGAGTAGCGATAAATGTCCTTTCTAAGAAGAACTGTGTGACCTCTTTTGTTTTTGGTTAATCCATTCTGGTTTTAAAATTGAATCATCTTAGATAAAAACAGAAAATTTTGTTTTGACTGATTCAAGATTCAATGATGGTTTTTATGGCTTTCTTTCTTGAGGATGGATTGTGAAATGATGAGCAAAGGAGAATCCTTCCATTGTCTTTTCAGTGGTCTTTTCTATTATTTTTCTCAGTATATTATAATTTTGTTTCAAAACTCATATGTCATCTTAACATTTATTCTTGCAATAAAAGTTGTTAGTCAGATTCTCACGCTTTTCATTTTAATTGCCAGAAAGGAAATGGCGCAAAATCTGCAAAATGACAGACTGCCAACTGCAAAATCTCTCGGTGAAAGTGATCTCCTCCATTTTGTCAATCTGTTGAATGGGGGGCAGAAATCGGTTGAAGAAGACACATCTTCAAAGCTGCTTTTTGAACCTGCTGAACATTGTTCCGGTGCTTCAAGTCGGCTGAGCTCTGTCTTTCGGGGGAATCCGTCGTTACGCACGGAGTTACAGAGGCCTCTTGAGCATAACGGAGAGAAAAAAATTGAGAATACTGGCAGTGGAGTTTCTCCCCACATTGTTAATAAGAGACCCATCGACCGGTTGAGAAATAAGATCTTGGCGGACTGTCAGAAACTTGTAAATGAGATACTGAAGCAGTATCCTGGAGGATATGATATTCACTCTTTCAAAAGGCTTTTCCTTGAGAAGCACGGTTATCCTCTTGATCCACAGAGACTTGGTTGCAAAGAACTGACATCTGTTTTAGAGATGATGGCTGGAGTGACGGTTGAATCCACTCGTATTTATCCTTCTGGAAAATCCTTAAAATCTCGAAAGATGAAAAATGCCGATCCCAATGTTCATCAAAGCGATCCCTCTTGCTCTTTAGGTAATTTGAATATTGGAACTTGCAGTCTATCGAAGACGGAAAATGCAGGTCCCACTGTTCATCAAAGCGATCCCTATGGCGCAGTCGGTGGTTTGGATATTGAATCGAGCAGTTCATCAAAGAAGGATTATTGTGTTGACACTCCCTGGGTAAAATGGGGGCCCCTTGCTTATAATGAAGTTCCCACCAGAAATGACCTTGAACCGGGACATTTTACTAAAGGAGATGCGACTGATGTTGATTACAATCCTGACCTCTCAGATAGTGACTTTCTAGAATTAGAAGATGAGGTTAATGCATCTGGAGAAGACACGGGTGCAACACAGAAGGAGGACACGGTACACTCCTCACCATTCGAAGAAGTGATCAATTCTTATTACACCGGCAAGAAAAGTGATAGTGAGAGGGACAAGTCGACTTGGACGGATGGCTTGTCTGATTCTTCCTCTGATACAGCACAACCATCCGATCCATCAGGAGGCATGCAGGGTGAGGCTTCCTTTCAAAGTGGCAATGGAAAGAGAAGGCTTGGGAAGAGCTACAGTTTCGTCGCAGACCCGGACAAGAAGGTTGAAGGCAGGCCATTTTATGGCGTTTTGGATAGCTTGGATAAATCAACAGAGTCGAGAATGCGCGGATGAAAGGCGTCTTGGAGATTTCAAACGGACTTATGCATATCTGAGCTTTTTTGGTAGCTCTCTTTAGGTGATCGACTCAGAACAAATCAGGCAACGGCCTTTGGCAACTACGAATCTCCGCCCGTCGAGGCTGAACGTCAAAGACACATATTGGTCTTGTTTTGGATTAGCTGGCTCACGAGGCAAATGGAGGACTATACAAGGTCTGCTCATTACAACTTTAGAGTTTCCTGAAAACATCATGTCTCACCTCCATGAGTTATTGTGATCTAACCTTTGTATAGTGGCCATCTCATTTTTTTCCTACGGTCTGAATAGTCTAGCAATTCTGTTTGCGGCGACGTTTAAATTATACTCTTTGTTTTTTCTAGACCTTACGGTACAATCATGACAAGACTGTACCCTGCGAAAAGTCATCTGGTATCATCCCACTTGCTTATGAGGCCTGCTAAATACAATGTAGCCTGACAAAGATAAATTTAATCGGGTCTCGTTTGTTTCTTGAAAAATGAATGATATGATACTTGACATAATTAATAAATAAAAAGTATCTATAAGAATGGTTTGTGTTTAAATGTTTTTACGGGCTACGAAAATATTTTTTCGTTTTTTTTTCATTTTTGTAAGTGATACAAGCAATTAAAAGTTCTTTTTTAAATAATTTATTTTTTTAAAATAAATATATTCTGAATTATCTAAGTTAAAAAATTCAAAGCGTGAGGCCACAAACATGCCATGTGGCTATTCCTATTTATATATATGGATTTAATAACCATAGTTGTCAAGCCACGCACTACACTATATAGTATAGACTATGTAGCATTGCCTGCCACTTCAGTGAATTTGTTCACTTTTTCCCCCCTCTAATCATCACGATATGTTGCACCAAATGATATGTTTGTTTTGAGAATTATAAATGATTTGAAAAGTATTTTCTTAAAAATGATCGCTTAAATCATTTACAAAAAGAAAGAATGAAAAATATTTATATCTATAATTATTTTTTAATTGGTGAAATGACAATGAAGTTCAAAACCGGTTAGTCCTCCCTCTACATTGGGCATTGTCCGAGAGCCGTTATATCTTTCTAAACAAAGTTCAAAACCGGTTCAAAATTATCGAGTAGAGCCAATGATTCACAACATAAAACGGAAAATTGAATCGATTAAGGCTAGTTCCTCTATTTTTTTAAAATTTATCGACAGACTTATCAATCTAGGTGTGAACTGTCTCGGAACCGATTGGGTAGGACTGATTCCACTTTGGCTCTCCGATTGAGGCGGCTCAGATTTCTCATGCTTAAGAGCTATGTCCTTACTAAATCTCAATCTGATGATCACCACACGCAGGGTTCATGCTCATCCCTCGACCAATTGGACAGTGGGGGGAAAAGCAAAATGGTCCATCGTTGGGGTTAGGATTGGTGCTGGTGTTGGGCAAGGACATTAAAAAGACAACTCAAACCCACCACAACCCAATATTCCATTCCAAACCCCCCCCTTAAAACCCCCCAAAAGAATTATTATGCACTGCCCACGAAACTATAAAGAGAAGAATAATGCCCTTGAAAAAAAAACAATTAAAAGCAAGACATATTCCAGCATAAAGAAGACTAATTATAAAATTGAAATTAAGTTTTCTAAACCAAACCAAGGCTTTTTATATTCCCGCATGATTCTAAAAGTGTGAATAAAAAGAGACACCCCAGCCCCCATCATTGACCACTTCTCTCTCCTCTTTTCTTGTCCATTCATCTCCAAAACCACAACAAACCAAAAAAAATCTGCTCATGGGCCATGTGGTCTCCCCTAATCTTTCATTTATCTATTATATTTGCTCCACCCAAATTTTTTTTTAAAAAGCAAAAATTATTTTTTTCAATAGCAATTCAATCCTGGAGCACATAAAAATCATTTTAAATACTACTCATTTTCTTCTTATCGTCACTCGTGCATTTAATATTCTGAAAATCGATGCCAGCTATGTTCAATTAGTACTAGGAAAGTAGTCAAAATATGCCTTTTCTCAAACTCATCTGAAATTTCCATTAAAACGCGTAAGTTATAGAGTATTATTTCAATTGAAATGTCGTAAGTTTAGTATCATTGAAAATCAATATAAATTATTTTTGATAAGTGCATTCGAAAGTACTCATAATATATAATTTTTTTAATAAAATAGTTTCTCAATTTTACCGACCTTAATTGGTAAATTGGTAAATATGTGATGTGATAAGCTGTCACCTCATGAGCTTAGCCATAAAACTTTGCTATTAAAAAGCTTTTCAAGAATATACCATTCTTTGTCCCAATCTTGTGAAAAAGGGCACGAAAAAAAAGAAGAAGAAGAAAAAGAAGAAGAAGAAGAAGAAGAAGGGGAAGGTCGACACCATTATTCCCCAAATCAAGCAGCCGAAACGAAAAAAGCGACGATCCATCGTACCCATTACCCGACAGTTCCCAGTCCAGGCATTTTCCTCGTCTTCTCTGATCGTTTTGCTTCTCACTTCGATTCTCGAACGATAATTCCTGGGCGCGGTCGGGTGGTGGACGGGGTCGGGGGTTATTGGTCAACGCGGAATCAGATCTTGGATCTTTGAAGATTTGGGGGCTCTCCTGATAGCTGCCGGCTTCTGATCGTTATTGGGTTGCAGCGATTTTCAGCTCGGGAATATGAAGGGGCCCGTGCTTGTGAGCACACCCTTTTGTTGATTCGGAGTTCGATACTGCTTTCGTATTTCTTGTTCTGTCAGGCTTGGTAGATCTGGGGATGGGGCATCGTAATCTCGGAGCCCGCAGTTCTTGAAATATTTCAGCATCGGGGAGCTCGAGATCTTCTTGTTGTCGAGATAGCAAGCAGTTCGTCAAGAATTTAGAGGTGGGTTTTGATTGGTCCGGTCGTTTGGAGGTTGTAGCATGGATTTAGGTGACTTCAGGGCGGTGTTGGACAGTTCTGGTGTTGATGTCTGGACGTTCATCGACACGGCGATCACGGTGGCTTCTTTGGACAATTTTAATGAGTTGAAGAGGAGGAGGGATGGGATTGTGGAGCGGTTATATGCAGCCACTTTGTCTTCCAAGTGTAGAAACTGTCGAACGGATGGTGTAGAGGACAGGCCTAATGGGCACATAATCAGGAGTTCAGTCCAAGAAGACAAGGCCAGGGGTCATGAAGGGAAGGTGAACTCGCCCCCCACGCCGCAATCAGCGGACATGAACGACGAGTTGGACCCGTTTGGGGGTTTGTTCGATGATGAGCAGAAAAGGATTCTCGAAATTAAGAGGCATCTTGAGGACCCCGATCAGGTCTTGTTTCGTGTTGTCTGGATAAATTTCGTATCTTCATTGTGGTTAGTAGCCTTTTCTAGTTTTTGAAGCAGAGCGTTTGATCTATTTCTATGGTGTTTGGTTGGCTTCTGTTTAACAGTCTGAAGATTCCCTGGTCGAGTTGCTTCAGAGTCTAGCAGATATGGACATCACATTCCAAGCTCTGGAGGTGATTATTGTGGAATGCTTAATGGTGTCACGAAGGAAGAAAAAAAAAGGACAACTTTTACAATCTTTCAGTTTTGGTAGGAGTAAATTTCCTGCTTGTTGTGGTTGGTAGGAAACTGACATCGGAAGGCATGTAAACCAGTTCAGGAAGCATCCCTCAAATGATGTTCGGCGACTTGTGAAGCATCTTGTTAGGTTGGGAAACCAGTACTTTGTAAATATTGATGTTTTTGACCAAAAACTTTCTCGGCCTTTAAGCAGGGATGGAATGATTGTCTTGAGCAAGTTCTGGGCATGTCTGGATTTTGAATTTGGTTATTGTGTTGCAGGAAATGGAAAGCAATTGTGGACGAATGGGTAACTGGGAATCAGCCTGGAGAAGTTGCCTCATCTGCACTCTTGGGAGGTAATAGATTACTCTCTGTTTGAGAAAGGAAACAACTTATCTTCCTTTATTGTAAAGAGCAAGTGAATACAGCCCTGATGATGCTATACCACAAGCTAGTTGAATATTGTGACTTGACATTTTGGCAGCTGATGGAGACTCGCCCCCGCAGAAACTTGTACAGAACGGTTACTCCAAGGTGAAAGAAGTGTTTCCAATATTTAGTTTGGTCTTTCCTTTGAGAAAATTGACGAAACTCAGTTTTCATTTTCGTTCTAATTCTCCATTTTTTCCCCAGATTCCTGAATTTGGACACTCTCCAAATCTGCAAAGTGAGTTCGAGCTTTGGAATCTGATTCAGAGACCATTCTGTTCATTCTAACTCTATAGCGATTGTCAAGATGAAATTATCTGGTCTAATTCTTGCTTTCTTCCTTTGGCTGAACACAGATGGAAGTTCTGGCTCAGAGAGAAACTATTCAGAGCCAGAAGCCAAAGCCAAGATGGTAATGCGCAAGGAAACTCCATCTAAACCACACCCACCAGTTTCAGCATCTGTTTCTGCACAAAATGTAATGATCCAGTTCTCTAGCCGAATTACACTTCCTTGCATGATGGCATGTCTGGCTTCCAAGGGAGTCCACCTGTGACTAAATTTATATTGAGTTGCTCAAATAAGAGACTCATAAGATATCTTGATGTGGTGTGGCTAGCCAATTAGATTTGAACAAAGTAATTGCATATTTTAAAATTTCGTGGGCATACGGTACATGTTCTCCATAGAAATTTTCTCTATTTAAATTGGATTGAGATATTGATCATTTTACTGGAATTTACAGAGACAGAGGGAACAGAAGGAGAGCAGCTTTGATGCTGAGAGGCTGGCTTCAGCTAGGAAAAGGCTTCAAGCGAATTATAAAGAAGCTGAAAATGGTTGGGTTTTACTTGGAGCAATATGAGTTTTTCTGCATTAATCTTGTCTCGATTAATCGGACTCGGCACTGATTCGTTCTGCTTGTCTATTATTGTATGTTCTTTGTGAAGCTAAAAAGCAAAGAACGATTCAAGTGATGGACATTCATGAGATACCAAAACCCAAGAATGCCTTCTTTGGAAAGAACAAAGCTGGTGGTTCTCAGGGAAAGCACTGGTGATCTGAATGGCAGACATCACAGAAACAACAATACAAGCGAGTGAAGCTTTTTGCAGGAACTGGGAAATCCGAAACCCCTTTCTTCCTTCAAAAACTTTTTTTGAGTCCTATAAATGACAACATTTTCCTCGAATTTCTTCCTTATTTGAGGACCGAAAAACCCGAAAACTCTGATTTAAGAAAGTATAATTTGCAGTTTGCACTGTGGCTTTCTTATGAAATTTGTCCTTGGCCATCTGTGTAGGAGATGGGGGGTTTTCCTTGAAAAGTCTCCACTTTTCCCCACAAATTTCCTGAACTCTTTGCCGCTGTCTGAGATTGTTACTAGGCAAAGTTTCTTGATAGAGTGACGGTCTTCTTCCCAAATTTTTCTCTGGAAAAATACTCCAAGGTCTTGAGTCTGTTAGTCGGTTGTTTTCATGCAAACAAAGTTTCCGCTCAATTATCTTTCGGATGAAAAGATTAAAAAAAAAATCGTTTTGACTTCAGAACAAGCCAGTTGCTCGCCTTAGGTCCAGAAGAACCGTATGATGTCCGGGGAAAGAGAATACAAGAACTGTAGAACACTAATGTAACTCCAATGTTACGTAGCTTATAAAGTTTCTATCGTCTTCTTCCCTTATAATACATTTAGAGACGTAGAAGTAAAGAGTGGATAAAGCTCAACATGTTAACTTGCAAAGCATAGTCAAGTTCTCAAACTAGCGAAATCAGGTTTAGCAAGATCGAGATTGTATTCTTGCTGATAGTTTGCTACTCTTGAAAGCATTTTTTCGGGTCTGCACAACTAAACTCAAGAAGTCGATTGGCAGAATTCATTTGAGAATCAGTTTTAACTTGTAGGATTTCTGATATGGTTCGATTATTTATATCAGCTCTCTTAGAATTCGACTAATGACTTTCCTGCTAAATTTTGAAAAATAAAAGACATTATGCGAATCTGCAAAATTATGAAAAAAAGGTCATATCCGATTCTATCTGTTAATAGCTGAATAATCTGCAAGTTTGAAGATATTTCAAATTATATACAAGTTAGAGAGTAAGCTCAGCAGAACATGAAATTCATGAATTGGTTAAAAATGAAGGACATACAGCAAAGCCCAGGGCAAGC
This sequence comes from Melaleuca alternifolia, assembly GCA_019926035.1. NCBI lineage: Eukaryota > Viridiplantae > Streptophyta > Magnoliopsida > Myrtales > Myrtaceae > Melaleuca > Melaleuca alternifolia. The sequence goes on along the minus strand of JAGKPW010000110.1, from coordinate 114,490 downwards.
CCAAACCGAAGCAAAGAAAGACATTATAGCAAACATAAAGTTTGGTCATTGGGTTTCCTTAAGTTTTTTAAGAGCAACTAATAGTAATTCGGCCCAAGAAAACAGACGGAATGAATGTAAGTTTCTTTTCCCCCCTCCGAAAAGTAGAGAAGGGTGAATAGGGACAATTGGCATTGACTTTCTCTGCACATTATCATATGAATCCGGGGTAAGAACATTAGAAGTGCAAAAAATTGTGTACGGCGCTCTTTAGTGCCAGAAGTTTCAAAACGTTCACTTCAGTGCCACTTCTTCAAAAAATCGCTCACTTCAGTGGCAACTCGCCAGAACTCCGATGAGCAACTGGGTCAGGAGCGCAAGGACCAGATCAAGGCCAAATTCGAGCAAACCAGGAAACATCGAAGGCATAGACTAGTTGGGCTTTGATCAGGACTTACGAGCATTTTGTGCTTGGTGGCAGCTGCTAAGGTGGCCAGAGATGCCGTGGGTGGCTCGACGAAGGTGGCTGGCCAAAGTTCTGGGTCTGGGAGGAGCAGTTAGACAACAGAGCGAAATTCTCCCAAATAGCGAAATGTCGACGGCCAAGACTAATGGCAATGTGCTTAGGAGAGACTCGGTAATCTTTTCCAACTGGTGGCCATGGCTAGAAACTCCAAAATCTCGAGATATGACCATAAACCTCAATCAGGTGCATAGACCGAGCAACAGAGCTTCCCAACAAACTTCAAAAGCCTTCGAGACCAAATCGATCGTGTCCAAGGGCTTGCATGCATTCTAGAGATTCCAAGGAACATAGTGATGTCCTCGGTTTCGCGTGGGTATCCCTAAATTTCTCCAATTTGGTGTTTTCCTCTTCCTGCTTGCGAAATAGGGGCTCTCTGCTATCTAACTGACTCCCGGCGAGATTCTGGCGACTTGACGATGAGGAGGGGCAGCGCAATAGCTCAGGAAGGTGCGGAAATGAGTTGGCTTTCGATTGGTGGTGGTGGGTGGCTGTGGGTCAATGTGGAAGGGCTTCAATTGCTTGACATTCCGGCCGAGCTTCACGACGAGCCAAATTCTGTTTTTGAAGAGTATTTTTTTATTATTTAAAATGCTGACATGGATGCTGACGTGGCAAATTTTTGGTCGGAATTCTCACCGTTGGCACTTAAGTGATCGTGTTTTTCCGGAATTGACACTGAAATGAGAGTTCTGAAACTGTCGGCACTAAAGTGAGTGTCGTATACAACTTTTGACACTTTTAATGTTCTTCTCCCTATTAATCTCATACTGTCATGGAATGTTTAAGTCTAATTACACTTGCTCAGTGAAAATGCAAAATGTTTAACTATGTGATTTACGGGTGATGCTTAATCTAAACTAGAAATGGTCTTATTGATCAATTCAACTTATTTAATGAATTAACATAGATCGGGCCAGGATGGCGCGCTACAAGTAACTAAATCACATAAGAAATGGTCATGTCGTACCTTTTTTATTTGAGAACATATCAAAGATATACTCGACCTTTCACATTTGCTTTGGTGTGTCCCAAATATGATATAGCTCATGCAGTGAAAATTATGAACAAATTTATGATTGAGGACTGCCGCTTTGTTGCATGAAAAACAGTATGATTTTACAAGGCATTCTTAATGCATATCTTGGCTGTGACATGGACAATAGCAAGAGCACATAGGGTTATGTAGTTACTTTCAGTCGCACTGTAGTTAATAAGGTGTTTAAACTTTAGAAGTGTATTTCTCTCAACCCACTAAAGCGGAGTATACTGCTATATCTAATTAAAGCTGGCAATGAGAGAGAGAGAGAGAGAGAGAGAGAGAGAGAGAGAGAGAGAGAGAGAGAGAGAGAGAGAGAGAGAGAGAGAGAGGAGCAGGGTGGAGGTGTCTTATTCTATGATAGTCAAGTGTTATTTTTCTTACAAAAAATCCTATGTATCATTTAAGGACAAAGCACATTTAGTTAAAGTATCACCATGTTCCTAAGTCAATATATGATGGAAATTCTAGTTGAAGATATTCGTTATGCGATGAATCGAGAAAAAAATGTTAACCAAAGATGTTTCCATTGAGAAACTGAGACTGTGCATTGCCTTAGTTGGTCCATGGTTATTGATGAGGAGGTGTCGCTGCATTAGTACAATTTGAATTACAAAGTTGAGTAAAGATTATGAGAGACAATTAGTGTTTTGAAGATCTGTCCGGAGATTGATAGAGTCGTGGAGGCTCATAGAAAGCATTGTCAAAACTGAAGCCTAAAGCTCGCGGATCCAACTTTGCTATGAGTTGGCGGGAGGTGCTGCCCCCGGCCCATAAGTTGGCGAGCTATTGTGAAAGGATATCCATGTGATCTATAACGTAACTTTGCACGCCTTAGATCGTTGCTATATATTGAGCCAATCTCTCTGGTAATTGTAATTTGATATCGTCGGTGAAAAGGCTGCCTAGTGCAGCATGTCTGTCTCATTCTGTGTTGAAGAGTTTCACACGTTATCGAAATCGTATGTCTTTGTTCTTTTTGCAATTTTCTCCGTTTTTGTGTTCCTCGTTCCTAATAAGTTGAGCATACACGTAAGGAGGTATCTAGCTATCAAAAGACAACTAATTTGCCAGAAAAAAGATAAAGGGACTCCCTATCCTTTTAAGCTTAATTACAAGGACTTCGATATTTTTCCCCCTTATTTGCCCAATTCAATCTTCATTAAGGAGTCTTCTCTGAGGGGTTTGGTATTCATTTGGATGATTATAGTACAAGAGCAATTTGGCTTTATTGAACTTCATTATACCCGCTTGAGTTGTTTAGAATTGGTACTTCCGACATCTCTTTCCATTCGAAATTCGAGCAAAAACAATAACGTCAATGTTTGGGTCAAATTCGCGTATTGACTAAACATCCTTTGGCTTCCGACATCTCTTTTCATTCGAGTCCAGCAAAAACAATAACGTCAACGTTCGGGTCAATTTCGCATATTGACTAAACATCCTCTGTCTGACCATTCATTAGCTCAGTCCAATTTGGATTCCAGCTCTCTACAAGACACCATGAGACAAGAATCGAAATAAGCCGAAGTCCGTGCTTGCGCATTGGCTTTCGCAATGGTATTTCATGTTATAAGAGGGGGGCACCTATTCACTAGAAGGAATTTGAAAAGGATGATTTTGTGCTGATGGCGTATTTTACATCTAGAAGTAAAAAGACATGGGGGAAAATTGTCCAAAAATAAAGGCTGGACATTTTAGTGCTAAACCTTTTGGTGGTGCTTCTTAAATTATTGTATGGCAGCTAATTCAATCTTAAATCTTTCAATTTTGCAAATTCAATCATAAACTTTTTATTGAATTGTTCATGTAATCTCTTGGCGATTTCCAGTCAAAATTGCTCTAAAGGGCTACATTCGCAAATTATTAAAATGTTTAGTTTGTTTAGGACTAAATTGTTAAATTTTCAAAATACTTAGTACTAAATTAGCATGATTGAAAGTTTTAAGACTAATTGGCCGTTGTACAATATATTTATATATGAATTAGCACAACTAATAGGTTTATGACTAAATTAACCGTTGTATGTAGGTTTAAGATGTTTTGGACAATTATCTCAAAAACACATGTATTTGACCCTTCACGCCCATAGTTTAGCAAAATTCAAGACATTCTGATAAATTGACCGGCAGCTGTCCTGTTCAACGTAAGGAGTTACGTTGCTATCAAAAGGACAACAAACCTTCCCGCGCGACAAATAGCGACTATAGCGTGAGCGACTTGTCATCCCAATTTGGAGCAACATCACGCGCGCGCACTCACAAGCCTGAATTCGAAGACGATCATTAAATGGAGGTGGGGATAGCGGACCCCGGCATTGCGGGGTTGGCGACCGCAGTGGCCCTTAAGAAGGTCGGTGTCCGAGCGCCCGTCCTTGAGAGGTCGGAGGAGCTGCGAGCGACCGGCACGGCTCTCGACCTTCAACCAAACGCATGGCTCATGCTCGACATGCTCGGGTTTTTGGACAAGATCACGCCCCTCTCACAGAGCTAAGCATATGTCTACTTTGATTGTGCATATCCCTCAATGATTATATTTAGGGTTGTCAATGGTTCAGTTTGGCTCGGATTTGCTTAAAAACCCGAACCGATAAGGTAAGCATTTAGAACCAGTTAAAGCCCGAGACATCAAAAATCGGTCTCTCTCTCTCGCAAAGGAGAGTTTTCTCTCTGCCTGTGGGCAGCTTTTCTAAACCCTAACCCTACCTCGACCAATATGGTGTCGCAACCTCCTGTCCCCACATAAACTCCCCCGATTTTCTCTACAGAACATCTCCCTTTCATTACAGTTATCAACACTGTTTCATTATCTACGAATCGATGGTTTTCTTATCCCTTTGCACATCCTCAAACCCTTGCCTAAGTTCTTAATACAGACCCATTATCCATTACTCTCACTACACACCCACAAATCAATGTTCGAGAAAGCTATATTGTGAAGATCCCGCACATCAGACCTTCGATTTGAATGGAGTGATAGATGAGGTGCTATGCCCAAACCCTGATTTAAAGAAGATGGAGGATTCTGAGGAGGAGAATATCCGGCTAGCTGCTCTGTGTAAAAAGCTCGGGGGCCTATGGAACCATAAGCAAGTCGTGGCTCTAGATGAAGATATATCTGCAGAACGAATCAGAGAATGCAAGTTATCTTTGATAGGCCAACTTTACCAAAACCCAAAGGTAAATATTCAGGCATTCCAAACTACAATGCGTAAAGCATGGAAGATGGAGAATGTTGTAATATCTCTGATTGCCCCTGGGATTTTCGAGTTTAAATTTAGAAATGAAGAAGATAGGAGGAAAGTTTTAGAACAGGGCCCATGGTCCTTTGCGAACCACCTGCTATTGATTCAACCCTGGAAACCTAACACACCCCCTACATGTTATAATTTCACTACTAGTGAATTTTGGGTGCATATCTGTGGGTTACCTACAGAATGGGTATCAGAAAAGGTGATCTCAAAAGTTGCAAGTGAGATTGGTAAAGTATCTGCCATCAGAATTGAATCAAGAGGGCTTTTTGCCTTTAAAGTTGCTAAGGCCAAAGTGGAAATCGAGTTACAAACTCCTCTAGTACAAGGATCAATTTTCAGTAATAAGAAGAAGAATCTATGGCTGAATTTTAGGTATGAAAGACTACCTCACTTTTGTTACGCTTGTGGGAGAATTGGCCATTATGCTCAACACTGCACTGAAAAGCCTTGTACTGATGAAACTTTTGAAAATATGGAGAATCTGGCTTATGGCTCCTGGTTAAAGACAGAGGCAAGTGATAGTAGCCCATATTGGAAGCTATTCTATGGAAAGACAATAGAAGAGTTGATGGAAACAGAGGTGATACCGGAAACTCCAGGAAATTCGAGGCAGATGGTGATATATGAGAAGCAAATGATGGACAATGATGCTGCAAAGGGAAAAACAATTGTTTCTGATGACAACCCTGAGAATGATGCAGAAGGCATGATGTTAGACTCATATGTACATATGCAAAATGATTCAGAAATTGATGGAGGAGGCAGTATCTCGAATTTCCTAGCTGTGGGAAATGGGAAAAGGAGTAAAATCTCCAAATCTTTGGCAAACAAGCGTAAAAAGAGATACTTACCATATGAAACGCAGGTGGGTAATAAAGTTGACTTGGATGAGTCACAGTTACTTGAAACACAGATACAAACTGAGGAGGAAATTTTCAAAGGGGTTTTAGTGGCTTGCCCAAAAAAGCCACAGGGGTATAAATGAAAATTATATGCTGGAATTGTCAAGGTTTAGGCTCACCCTTGACAATCCAGGCCATCGGAGCTCTAGTAGCTCAAGAAAAGCCTAACTTTCTTTGCCTATTGGAAACAAAAAATAGAGAAGAAGTAATAAAAAGAACGCAGATAAGACTGAAATTCCAGAACAACTTCAGAGTAGACCCTGTTGGGTTGGCAGGTGGAATAGCCCTTTTCTGGAATGATCAGGTGAATATCCAAATTGAATTTAGCTCTGCAAATGTGGTGGATTTACTGTGTGAGATGGTAGAAAACAGGAAAACAATGCGTGTTACATTTATACATGCACCTACTGGTTTTCAAGAGAGACTGAGATTATGGGAGCAAATTCAGCAGATAAGTCAGTTAAATCAACACCCCTGGATTTGTCTAGGAGATTTTAATGAAGTCTTGTACCAATGGGAGAAGATGGGGAGAAGAGGAGTGGAGATGTACAGAGCTAGAGCTTTCCAAGATTTTTTAAATTCTTGTGATCTAATGGATATGGAAAGTAAAGGGTGTTCCTACACTTGGGCTAATAACCGTGATGGTGATGAACTTGTCAAAGAAAGATTGGACAGGTTAGTGTGTACTATGCAATGGAGAGTGATGTTCCCTGAGGCAACAGTGTATGCCCCACCAGCAATAGGGTCAGACCATAGCCCATTACTACTAGAGATGTTCCCCATGTTTCGAAAAAAGAAAAAACAATTCAGATACGAAGCCTTCTGGTTAGAAGACGAGGGATATGAACAAATTGTAAGCAACTCTTGGAAGTCAAATCAAGAGCAGCAGGAGGATCTTCTAAGCAGATTAAAAAGAGTTAAAGATAGCTTGGTTGTCTGGAGTAAAATGAGATTTTTAAATGGGGAGGTTCAGATTGCTAAGCTGAAAAAGGAGATTCAGGCGATAAATAATCTGCAAGGTTTCAGCGAAGAACATAGCAAATTAAAGGGCCTTAAAGATGCAGTGGAGAGGCTATGGAGACAGGAGGAACATTATTGGGGGCTAAGATCAAGAATACAATGGCTTAAGTGGGGGGACAGAAACACAAAGTTCTTCCATGCAACTACTATTCAAAGAAGGCAAAGGAATCGAATTCTAATGCTGAAGAATGATAGAGATGAGTGGTGTAGGGACACTAACCTCTTGCAGGAGATGACTGGCCTGTTCTTCAAGGAGCTTTATACAACAGTTGGGCCAAGAGAATTCTCCCCTGTGATTGATCAGATTCTGCCCATAGTCACTGAGGAAATGAATGCAGCCTTAGTGGAGGAAATTACAACTGAGGAGATTAAGAAAGCTGTGTTTCAAATGGAAGCCCTAAAGGCACCGGGACCCGATGGGCTTAATGGGAAGTTCTTCCAATATCATTGGAAGGATATACAACAAGAGGTGATCCAAGAAGTTAAAAAGTTTTTCAATTCAGGTTACCTTCACCCAGAGATGAATCAAACCCATATTACTCTTGTTCCCAAAGTACCAAATCCAGAGAAGCTTGATCAGTATCGACCCATCAGTCCGTGCAATTTTTCCTACAAAATAATATCAAAAATTATGGCAAACAGGCTTAAAAAGTGGCTCCCAGAAATTATCTATGAAGAACAAAGTGCTTTCGTTGGTGGCAGACAAATACAGGATAATATATTTATCTTTCAGGAAGTCCTACATCAACTGAAAATCAAGAAAAGAAGAAGCAGATTTCAGGCAGTGCTTAAAATTGATATGAAAAAAGCCTATGATAGGGTGGAGTGGGATTTTCTTGAAGCATGTATGCTTAAGATGGGCTTTCAAGAGAAATGGGTCAATTGGATTATGAAGTGTATCTCGACAGTTTCATATAGTGTCAAAATGAATGGTAAAAATTTACCATTTTTTCAGCCTTCACGTGGAATTAGACAAGGTGATCCTATTTCTCCCTATTTATTTATTATATTGGCAAATGCTTTATCTGTACTAATGAAGAAAGGAGTCGAAAATGGGAGCATAAAAGGGATAAAACTCAATCCTAGATGTCCAACTCTATCTCATTTGATGTTTGCTGATGATCTAATTCTGTTCATGGAAGGGAAATTAGTGAAGTGTCAGAATGTGTCGGCTATTCTGAATCAATATTGTTTTGCTTCGGGGCAAACTGTTAACCTGAATAAGTCAGGTATGTTTTTCAGTCAAGACTGCCCTACTGACTTAAGGCGGAATATGACAAATGAAATGAGAGTTGTTGAGATACAAAAAATGGGTAATTACCTGGGAATCCCATCTGACTGGGGTGGCTCAAAGAAACAGATGTTCTCTTGGATTGTAACTAGAGTTAACAAAAAACTAGAGGGCTGGAAAGAAAATTTGCTCTCAAAGGCTGGCAAGGAAATACTTTTAAAGACTGTGGTGCAGGCGATGCCTCAATATGCTATATCAATTTTCAAGATTCCCATTTCCATTTGTCAAATTATTGAGAAGAAAGTGGCTGAGTTTTGGTGGAATTCAGCTGGAAATAAGAAAGGGATGCACTGGAGGAATTGGGAGACTCTCAAACAGAGGAAAGATAAAGGAGGATTAGGTTTTCGTGATCTTATGTCTTTTAATCATGCAATGCTGGGGAGACAAGCATGGAGGCTTGTTCAACAGCCCGATTCTCTTTGGGGTAAAATTTTTAAAGCAGTATACTTTCCAAATACTGACCTACTACATGCAGGGAAGAACTCTAGAGCTTCATGGGGATGGAGAAGGTTACTTGTTGGCAGGGATGTTATTAACAAATCATCCCGTTGGGTGGTGGGAAATGGGCAGAGGATTAACATACGATCAGACAAATGGTTGTCAAGAGGCACAATAGGTGGTCCTGCAAACAGAGATGATCCAGTTCAAGTGTCAGAAGTAATAATCAGGGGGGAGTCTCAGTGGAATGAGCAAAAATTGTCAGAATGCTTTGATGAAGATATTGTACGAGAAATATTATCTATCCAGTTATGCTCTGAAGAATTAACAGATTCTTTAGTATGGGAGAACACATCAAATGGGCAATTCACTGTAAAAAGTGCTTATAACGCAATCAGGGCACAACAAGAGAGCTATCATAATCAACAAGCATCTACATCTTATAGCATTCCAAGAGAATTATGGGGGCGTATCTGGAGTGCAAAGATTCCACAGAAGATTAAATTTTTCCTATGGCAGACTTGTCAAAACGCCCTTGCAACAAAAGACAGCCTATTTCGCAGGAAAGTGGTACCAAACAACCTATGTCCTATATGCCAGAGAAGCCCAGAAACAATTGAACATACTTTCCTACTCTGTTCCTGGACAAAAAAGGTTTGGCTTGATTCGTCTCTCAGAGTCACAATTAACAGGGTCAACATTAATCGAATGGAAGACTGGTTGTTTAGGTTTAAACATACCTCAATAGCTTTCGATTTCTTGGCGGTGCTTCTATGGCGGATGTGGAAAGCCAGGAATGAGTTTGTGTTCCGAGCCCAGAAACCAAACCCCGAAATGGTTGTGATCTCTGCAAGGGCGGAGATGGAGAACTTTCATAGATGGGCGATAGAGAGTACAAAGAAAGTTAAAAGCCAGAACAACCCACCTGCTCGATGGGTACCTTCTCCACCGGGAACCCTAAAGCTCAACGTCGACGGCTCTTTCGACCCTGAATCAGGCACAGGAGCGATAGCCTGCGTGTGTAGAGACAGCAGAGGAATCATCCGTGAGGGATTTGCAAGATCGGTGCGAGTTTCGTCAGCGATTCAAGCGGAAGCGGCAGCCATCGCGGAAACCCTAAAATGCTATCGAGGAAGACACGAAGAGAACTGGCTTCTGGAAACAGATCACTTTGATCTGGCAAGAGTGATAAGCGAAGGAGCAGATCAGACGCTATGGGAAGCACATGCCCTTATCTGAGAAGCCCAAGCCCACGCGCGTGTCTTCTCAAATCTACAAATAGCCCATTGCTTTAGAACCCAAAATGGTGTTGCAGATTGGGTAGCAAAAGCCCAAAGACTTAATTTGCTACCTAGAAACTGGATGTTATACCCCCCGGTTTGTTTAGGGGATCTAATTTGCGCTGAATCATGTGAACAATATCATAGTGTTTCTTATGAAATGAATATATGAAGGATGTTTTATGACCAAAAAAAAAAAAGGTAAGCATTTGAATCGAACCAAATATGAACAGAACCGAAAATTAGATTTGGCTTGGTTCGGTTCAGTTTGACTTTTCAATTTTCATTTTTATAATATTAAAGAAAGGATTGATGAAAAGGGGGATAGATTGTGTAAATTGTAATATAAGAAAAGAAGTGATTTTTAGCTCGGTTGGTTGACCGAATTGAAACTATTCAAACTGAAAAAAAGTTTTTTTAAATTATCCAAATAAAAAATTGAACTGAACTAAAAATGCATGAAATTTTGGTTCAATTCTTGATTCGATTTGGTTTTCGATTTGATTTCTGACACTCCTAATTATACTTGGTATCATATTTATTTTGTTACTTTTAAATAGCCATCCAATAAAGTTTGTGGCTTTATATATTGTTTATTAATATATTGAAATATACAAAATTTCATAACGACCAGGGGAAATGAGAGTGCCAACAACTTCCGCCCAGACATCTTTTACCTTTGGAAAATGGAGATTTTGTGGGTTTCGGTTGGGTTGGATGTGCAATTCTACTGAACCTGAAAGTCTTAAATTCCCAGCTACCCAGCAAATTTTCAAGAATTCTTATAAATACGAGAAATGACGACTTTTATTTACATACATTGACACGAGTCCGAACAAGCAAAGTTTGTAGGAAACTATGTACGTCACTTTGCTATCAAACAAGTTCGGCATCAACAAATATATATCATGTCATCTTTGGTTGACATATAGTCAAAAAGAAGTCCAACAACTCGCAGCCTCCCCCTAAGCGCTTCCGTCAAGCCATGGCCGGGACCGTCAAAAGTGTCCGCCAAGGGAAGGGGCCTGATCCATCACCCTCCAATGAAGGCGTAGACCGCAAAGAAGCGGTAGGTCAGCATCCCTTGATCATGTCCGCGGCGCACCTTCACCCGGTCTCGGCCAAGAGAAAACGCTCCTCCGGGCGGTCAATGTAGTAGAACTCGGTGTACTCGTGGAAGAGGTCATCTACGATGCCATATCAGGGTCGCGGGTCTCCTGGTAAATTTGCCATTTTATATATTATTTGAAAAGTGTTTTTCATATTGTACTAAACTTGAGTCCTTTGGTTTGTATTTGTTAAATGTTCATGTGTGATAGAGGGCTCATGGAAAGTTTACTAAGAGACCTGCGACCTCGATATGACATTGTAGATGACCTCTTCCACGAGTTCACCAAGTTCTACTACACTGACCGCCTTGAGGAGCGTTTTCTCTTGGCTAAGACAAGGGTAAAGGTGCGTCACATACGTGATCAAGGGATGCTGACCTACTGCTTCTTCGCGATCTACACCTTCATTGGAGGGCGATGGGTCGAGCCCCTTCCCTTGGCGGACACTTTTGACTGTCGCGGTCACGGCTCGACGGGAAGCACTTAGGAGGAGGCTACAAGGTGTTGGACTTCTTTTTTACTAGGTGTCAACCAATGATGACACGACCTTTTGTTGATGCCGAACTTGTTTGATAGCAAAGTGATGTAAATAGTTTTCTAAAATCTTTGCTTGTTTGGAGTCGTGTCAGTGTATGTAAATAAAAGTCGTCAATTCTTGTATTTGTAAGAATTCTCAGAAAATTGCTGGGTAGCTGGGAATTTAAGACTTTTAGGTTCAGTAGAAAATTGCACATCCAACCCAAACCATGCATGCCATGCACAATGTCGCGACCTCCCCGAAGGTGCACTACCTAGGGTTCGGCTAGTGGATTGCTAAGTCTAGCCTTAACTCGAGCTCTCCCAAGCTCATACCAATTCGCGACTTAGGTTTCACTTTTTAACATGCAAAATTGATTTCAATTGGAGTTGCCATTAATCTATTTATGGTGGGTCGATTAGAAACCCATGTAAAGTACTGGGAGTAGCACTTTACCCCTACGAACCAGAGATTTTAAATTCGGGGACTTGAGAACCTATTTCTTCTATTTGAAAAAAAAAAATTGCAGGCAGCTTGAATTGATTTTTAACTTTATTCCCTAACATGCACGGTGATCACGTGGGTGTGCAAATAGTTATTTAAATGCTCAAAGAAATAGAACAATAAGCAAAGGAATGAAACAAGATAAAGCAAATCAACAAAAAATATTCTTTTTGGGGTTTTCTATGTGTGTGTAATGCATGTAATAGAAAACTAATCCTAATGTACAACTAACTTAATGCAACCCTAAATGCAATTTTAAGAATTTCAAAATTATTTAATGAAACTAATTATCCATAATTAAATAACATTTAATTTAAACTAGGAACTAAGCCACGTTAATTCCTAATTTAAACTAAAATCTTATCTTAACTATGGATAAACTAATATGCAAACGCATGAAAGTCTGAACTTAATGGCATGACCTAACACGGCTTACAACATGCAACTCTTGAATTAACTTGGGCTAAATGACATGTTTTTTGACTAAATGAATTAAATGACATGCAAAAAGGCATTTTTTAGCATTTTCTTATTTATTTAATGAAATTCGAAATTAATTAATTATGAAAACCTAACCTAACATGATTCCTAAGTTTCTAGATGTTATGTTTTACCGTGATGAATTTGTATGCAATTCCTAAATGACATGAGATTTAGTATGCATAATCTAAATGTTATGCAAAACCTAATAATGCAAACTAAGATGCAATGACAATGCAATAATATCTAATATGCAATCTAATCATGTAATATAGTATTGCCTAATGTGAATCTAATCTAAATATGGAATGTAATTTTATCTAATATGCAATCTAAACATGGAATGCAATTTTTTTTTGTATTTTATGAATTAAAAAAAATGCAACTAAATCAACGGATCGTATCTCGAGCATGAGATCGGATCGGCTGACTTTCATGCAGTCGCAAGTCATATCTCAAGCGTGAGATCGGACTATCGACCAATACACATTACGAAAAAAAATGAAAATGAAATCACAATTAATAATGCCTATCATCTAAAAAAAACTTAAAAAATGCATGAGCAAATCCAACATGATGGAAAAACTTTTATTGCAGAAAAATATTTTTTTTATTCTAAACGAAATTAAGAAAAAGTCAGAATCGAAACAAAACTAACTGGGGTGGGCTCCGAACCAAGTCAGATTCGGAGCCAACCCGAGCAGGCCCCAGCAAATCAAAAGCCCACTTCGGCCCCCTCATCCACGCAAGCCTGCAAGAAACAAAAAAAAATCTGGTCAACGTTCAACCCCTCAGCCCACGTGAAACCAGCTTGTGGACCAGCTCGGCCCGTCCTTCTCTCGCGGGCCACTTCACTCAGAAGCGGACTAATTCCCAAGCTTGGCTTTCCTTCACACAAGTCTTCTTCAACCTACAGCTCCCTTCATGAGCAACCTGCTCACAGAGAACTTGCGAGACTCCTTTTCCTGCGGAGGTCAACTTGGCATCTCCAACAAAAAGACAAGGCGCGTGATCGGTTCACCAACAAGGCTCCGACATCGACGTATCACGAAACAAGCAGTAAGATTTGCACAAAGCAAGTTCAAAATAGAAGAAATTTGTGCAAACAAATCATCGAACATGTGCTGGGCGTCGTAGAGATCGACTGCGGGATCAAAACAAAATGAGAACTAAGCTTATAATGCAACAATTTCCAGCCATGGAATCAAGAATCAGGCAACCTGGAAGTTTAAAATCAACTGAAACCAACCATCACCTCACATGCTTTGAAAGACACAATAAACCCGAGCGAGAAGAAGTAAACAAGAAGAAGAAGAAAAAACAAAAAAAAAACAAAGTCCCTACATGATTCGGGAAACACGAAGAGCAAACACGCTCGTGCGAGCTTGAGACAAAGCATCGCTCGTCCGTGGTACCTTCATGACCATGATCCTCGGGAAAACTTGATCTCGGACGAGAGGGGAAAATCTATAACCGAGACTCACCAATAAATTGGAAGGAACACGGGAATAACGCGGACGAGTCGCGGAATTTCGACCTCTCGAGTGCGCGCCCCTCTTCTTACTCTCCCCCTCTTTCTCGCTTCTTCTCTCGGTCTCTCTCTCTCTGTTTCTCTCTTGGTCTCTGTCTCTGTGCTTTCTTTGGCCGAATGAAGCTCCCCTCTGTGTGCCTTTGTCTTGCCTTTTTTTTCTTTGGCCGTGAAAGTCCCCAGAAAAGTCCTCTGCGTGTGTATGTTCTTTCTTTCTATCTTCTTTTTGGTCTTTCTTGCTTTTTCCTTTTGAAAAGTCCCCCCCCCCTTTTTTTTTTGTCCTTTGCGAGCTCTGTTTTATAATGAGTAGAAAAGTATCTTGGTCCAATCTTTAAGATTTGACCAAGATTTCTATGGACGATAAACCATATCTTTTTTTACTTTTTCTATGGGCACAAAGAGATTTCGGTTAAATCCTCCGAAATTTTCTTTCCTCATCCTCATTTATTCTTTAAAAAAAAAACTCTGGTTGGACAAGTGAAATATTTGATTAAATCTCTTAAAGATTTTGACCAGAATTTCCCCTTTTATCACTTTTTATTTTATTTTTTTATGCAATTTAAAATATAGATACTAAAAATTAGGTGTCAACACACAACTGGAATGCAACAATATAATTAACTCACATTATTATTTGAAGGAAGAACATTCAAGACCCTCAATTGGTCTCTAGCTACTCAACCATGAACCGCGACCTTCCTCCTAAGATGCATGAACATAAACAGAAAAACAATACCAATCAATCACTCAAATGATTCTCATAACCAAAGATATGTTTCTCCAATAATTAAAACACTTCACCACATCTTAATTAAGGTCTAAACAAGCAATTATCATGTGGAGGTCCATGCCAAAATCGTTGAACAACTTAGCATATAAAATCATCAATAATTAGAGAAACCTGGTTCACTTTCCAGAATCGTTTCACACGTTAGGGCTAGCAAAAGACAAATCATTTATCATCGGATTGAGCGGAAATTTTAGTATGTTGAAGCCCTAGACATAACCTACAACTTTCATGAAAATCAATAGTTCAAAATCGTCGAGCATAAAGCTCAAAACCAACAAAGAACACACATATGTCAGAAAATAGTTTTTCTGAAAACGTATTTTGGGCTTCTGGAAAATGAACGAGCTACAGATTCTTTAAATTCATAAAATTCCCAATTAAATAGATGTCATAGATAATTAAATGAGGAACACTTTCTCATGAAGACGACCTAGGCTAATTTTGCCTCTTACACTCCAGAGAAAAATCAACAAGCCAAGTGGTTTCCAGACTGAACTCAGGAAATTGGTATCCCTCTTCGGTTTTTCATCTACAAACCATACCATTTCAATTCTAGTCTAATAAGCACGATTTAGACAAGATACACAAGTTAATCTAGGCATTCAGTAATCCTAAATTAACTTAAATTAAGGCATGCATTGCGAACGCAATCCCACACTTGTCTATCGAGTCGAGTCGGGCGAAGTGAGGTTGGTCGCTAGTTGTTGCGTGAGCCTTGAGAAAGTAGCGGGTGGATGGGAGGGCTTAGGTGTTCGTCCTTGATGTTCTTCGTGCAGAGAGGATGAAGATGAAGAAGAAGAGAGTTGGCAGATTAAACTAGGAAGAAGAGAAAAAGAAACGGCAGTTCGTCCATGAGAAGGAAGAAAGAAGAAGGAAATGGTGGTGATATTCCCATATTTTCCCCTCCCTTGCGTGCAGCTTGACATTTGTATGCTGAGCCCTTCCACTTGTCTCCTAATAATCTGCACATGGCGCAAAGAAGAAGAGAACGTCGGCTTCTCTTGCGAAGCTTAGTCGGCTAGCTAGCCTACCGACTTTGTGCCGTCCATGTGCTTTCCAAATGCACCAAGATGGGCGTTCAAGCATATCAAAACTTAATTCAATCATGGTCTCATGAAATTTTTTGTCTAATTACAACAATTTATATAACAAAGACTCTATGTCGTTATTGCGATTCATCTTGAAAAATCTTTCTCCCGGTCAATGCTTTTCCGATAATACACTTTTCGTAACTTCCTTTAGTGAAATCTTAGGACGTCTCGCAACTAATTGCGGTCTCCACATCCAACAATAAAAGAATTCCATACTCTTCATTGGCTTGTACCCGAATTGTAAGAATTTTGATACACTTATTTCTTTTAACAAAAACACTTTTTTTTAGTTTTCGTTTCTTTAAGATATTTCTAAAAGCTTGAAGCGACTAGATAAATATGGACAGACCTTTCCCACTTTATGGATTGCAACTTGCAAGGATGAACAGATCCACGTGTCACAGAGAAAGGCGTTAGTCAATTTATTGGGTTGGATACGAAATTACTAGAATACCATAAATCACTAGAAAAACATTAGTTTCGCATAAGAGATTAGATTAAGTCTCGGCCTTCTTATTATATGAAAACGAAAATAATATCGAAAAGACATGTGGTCGACCTTGATTAATTAGAAGAGGCTGGTTAAATTTGGTAAAATTTGCTGAATTTATGATTCCGCTACAGAATTTTTTTTTTTTGAATTTTTGGCATTCGTTTCACAGATCAAAGGATAAAACACATTCAAAAGTGAGAAAAATATTTTTCGCTTTTTTGAAAGTACTGTCTTTTTTGTTTATCTTTAAATATCGAGACCTCTAGCAGCTTGCCTCACTCTCGTCCTCACCCTCGCAGTCGGCAGCCTTTAACAGCGAGCTCCTAACCTCTAGAGGCGAGCTCAAGGCTTGCCTTATATTGGTAAGCTCGTGGAAGCCTGGCGAGACTTGTGGCCGACGACATGTCAATGTATAACAGAAAAAAGAAAAATTTTAAAAACTATATTTTATAATTTTCCTTCAAGTTTCAAACGAACACAAAAAAATATTATCATTTTTTCTAGGAAAATGATTTTCGAAAAAATATTTTTCAGAAATACTATATTTTTCGTGAAAATAAATGGAGCTTATGTTCCCAATTTTAATTTCACAAGACAAAAAACCTTTTTCAAAAACCGAAATTAGAAAATCAGTTTATTTTGACGGTGGGTCCTCAAGCTTGGCTCCTCTGTGAAAATAGTCGCGTTGCGTTTAGTCATTGTCCTTCTAGATCAAACCCAAAAAAAAAAGTCGCCCTCCATACTGCAGCTGCAATTTTCATCCAATGATTTTTTGGTAGCAACCGTAAGCAGGTACGTGGCTGCCAAAAGACAAGAAGTTCGCCACGATAAATAGCGACCGTGAGATGGGAGACTCCCCTATCCCAATTGAAAATAAGAAACAGACAAACACGCTCTTCACTCACTCATCAGCTCAAGGTAGAAAAGGATTGTCTATGGAGGAGGTGGTGATAGTGGGTGCCGGCATCGCCGGACTGGCGACGGCGGTGGCCCTTAAGAAGGTCGGCCTCCGGGCCCTCGTCCTCGAGAAATCGAAGGAGCTGCGAACGACTGGCGCGGCTCTCGGTCTCTTCCCTAATGCGTGGGTCGCGCTGGATGCGCTCGGGGTTTCGGACAAGCTCGCTGCCCTTTATGCTCCTTTGGAAAGGTAAAGTCCTTGCTTGCTCTTTGTACAGGAACACATGTCTGAGAATTGTGGATTGCTGAATCATGTCGAAGTATTAAAAACCCGATCGGACCTTTACTCAATCATGTGAAGATAAGAGTTTTTTTTTTTTTTTTTGGGTGTGCAGATAGAGAGTTCAATGAGTGATTTCTCTGCTTTTACTGGAAAAGCAAAACATAATTTCAGGCATTTTAAATTTAATTTATTTAAGCTGAAGAACCCAATTAAGGATGACCACTCAAATTTGAGTGGAAGCTGACCCTTGGCTTTGGTCCATTTCAATTTAAAACCATTCTCGATAGATGATGAATTAATGGGATGATTGCAATAAAATTTATAAATTTATTATTTAGATATCAATTTAATCATATTTTTTTATTTGATTAGTTTAGTTTTAAATATTTTGATAATTTATAAATATAATCATTATGATCAATTTTCATAAGAAATTGATAACATGGGCACCCCCATTTTATGTAGCATGGCCCGTGATGAGGAAAATTTTCATAATTTTTTACATATTTGTTTTTAAAATTTTTTGCTTCTAGCTTCTCATATCGGTTGTTTTATTACTAAAGCTCCTGGATGCTTAACTTTGAACCTATCCTAAATTTTCTCAATTAGAATAAATAATAATTTTACTTATTAATGTTCTGAATTTTTTCTTTTTGTGTGTGGTCAGGGGATACATAACTAATGTGAAGACTAAATCGATTCACGAGATGCATTATCCTCCAAGTAAACGGTGAATTTCAAACTTCCTCTCATTTTTTCGTACCTTGCTTCTCATCATCACTTGTTTCGTTAATTTACCGTTTAACCTTCTAGATCAATTGATTTCTACTATATGTTTTATGTTTTGCAAAAAGTGACACCAATGACCGGCAGGGATATACCATGAATGGGACAAATAACCTCTATATTTACAGTTCATATCTTCAGAAGATGATCATCGATGAAGTTTTGACTATTTATTGGATAATTCGATCTGATTTTGTTGTTGAAAGCATGTCTCAATTTTGAGGCCCGTAAACAAAACTCGATCAAAGTAGGTTTTCATGTTTAATTAGATTTCCTATAAGGAGTTTCCTATTTTGGATCCAATTATTTTTTCCTTATCTGAAAGGAGCTTTTGATGTTTAAGCCATTGTATCTCGTGGTAAGATTAGTGAACAGCTTTGTGAGTTTGAGAGGTTACTTTATAAGAACTTATGAGGATAAAACATTGAGTGTTGGAGAATGAGGAAACATCGAGAGTGTTTAATTGACTTAAATGTGATTAGTATCTCCACTGGATTATTTTGTCTGTATTAGATTTTATGCTACTTTTGGCATGGAGTAGGTCCTATAAATTGATTCACGTAAATTCGATATATTATTTACTTTCCTCTTCTTTTCCTCTTATAATTTGATTACTTGTTTTTCGTAACAATTGTCTATTTCATGCATGTGTTTTCATATGCTAAGGATTGAAAACCATGCCTCCTGCATTGAGCAGGCACGGAGCCCAAGCAAGAGCGGTTCATCGAAAAGTCTTGTTAGAAGTTCTGGCAGAGGAGCTTCCTCCTAATACCATTCGATTCTCTTCCAAGATAACTTCCATCAAAAGCCAAGAGGAACAATTCTCACCCATATGTATTATCACGCTTGAAGATGGGTCCATTATAAAGTCTAAGGTATATATAGTTCTCAAGTAACTTCTTTTGAAATGAAATAATTTGCGGTAGCTTACCTAGTTTGATTTATCTGAGCAGTCATTAGCAGCTATGGTACATGTAGGTTGTCATAGGATGTGATGGCGTGCACTCCATCGTAGCCCGTTGGCTAGGACTTCGCTCTCCGGTCTATTCAGGTCGGTCTGCAGTGCGTGGGTTGTCCGTGTTCCCAAAGGGTCACAATTTCGACCACAGCCACGCGATTCAACAATTTGTAGATGTGGGCAAGAGGGCAGGTTTTGTTGCTCTCAATGACAAGGAATTGTACTGGTTCTTTGGGGGGAAGACTCCTCCTAAAGGTACCATATGTATAACATGTTATCTTTCGTTCAATCGTTTCGAATTTTGTCTTTTAATAATATCGAGTGAGTCGCTTCTTTCGTGGTATACTACTTATACTACATAGAAAAGTATCTAGATAGGTTTTAGTGGCAAGGGAAGAAATAACTATGGAGAATTAATTCATAAATTCGGAGATGAATGTATATGTGATAAGCATCGAATGATTGATTATGACTCTTAAAAAATATTTCCAATCAATATTTACGATTTTTTTTCAGATTCCTAACTTTCACTGAACTATGATGGCTCCTTTAATAACAGCTTACTAATCCCCCTTAATCCCTGATGTTTCATGAAGGGATGGAAAAAGGAGCAGACCCAGAAATCATACAAAGGGAGGTGATGGAAGATTTGGCAAAAGACTTCCCACCCTTGTACCTCGATGTCGTCAAGCAGTCCGATCTTTCGACTTTGACATGGGCGCCGCTGATGCTTCGATGTCCTTGGGACATCCTATTGGGAAACCTAGCACAATCAAATGTCACGGTGGCTGGAGACGCTATGCACCCGATGACTCCGGACTTGGGCCAGGGTGGATGTTTGGCGCTTGAGGACGCGGTGGCATTGGGTAGGCACCTCGGGGACGCGATTTTGAAGCACGGCAAACTCGTGACCCAAGATATCGGATTTGCTTTAGAGAGGTTCGCAAAGGAGAGGAGATTGAGGGCGGCAATGGTGATAACAGCATCTTACTTGTCCGGATGGGTGCAACAAGATGGGTCTAATCGATTAACGAGGTTCCTAAGAGATATTTTGTTCTATGGGTTCCTCTTGGCTAGAGTATTAAGTAGGATCGCGGAATATGATTGTGGGAAGCTTCCTAGTGCCTGCTCTTTGCCTTCATGTGAATCCGAAAGCTCCACCTAATTACGGAGTTGGAAAGAGGTTTCGGTCTTCTATTTTGTTTAGTAGTTGGTGATGAAGTTTATTGCAATGCATAGCAAGAAAAGCTTATGGGGTTGTTTGTCTCACGGTTGCACTCGTTTTTTTTTCTTTACCCCTAGTTCTTATGAATCTTTTGAATTCATGATCAGTTGCTTCATGAGGGATTAGATTTGGGAAAGTTGTTCCTGTAACAGCCCAACTTTGGGTATTAGTTAAAAAAAAAATAATAAATAATAATGGTAATTTTCTCCTTTATCCCCCTAATTCTTTCTGTTTTCTTACTTTCCTTTTGTCCTTTGCACGTGGGCCCACGCCAGCCCACACCTCCACCTTCCTTTCTCCTGTTCATTGTCTTCCTCACGCAACTCCCCTTCCTCTGCGACCCTAGCCGCCGCCAAGCTATCAACGCAAGAATCTCGCGATTTCGTCCAACGGCAACCCACGCGATCTTCTCGCGTCGACACAAACGGCCGCCCCACGATCTCCTCTTGACAACGAATTCAGCAGATTTCTCGCGCAAATGCCTCTAGAAAACCCGAGTTGCTGTCTTCTTTGCCTCTCGCGTTGAATCAGAAAAAGGACGCGAACCCAAAGACTCAAAATAAACTTGCCGTCACCAACGAAGCTCCCTCTCATCGCCGTAGTCACCACTCATCTCACTAGTCGCTCCTCAGTCGCTAGTTATTCTCGAATCCACGTCGGCGAGCCGTCGTCGTGACTCAAGCCACCGTCGAGCCGCGACGTCGAGCCACGCCGTCGCCGTCGTCGACGCCATCCAGCCGCCTCGCCGTGCCTCACGCCGCCTCAGCTCACGCCGCAGCTCGCCGGGGGGAGTCCTCAGCTCACCATTCCTTCTCCCCTGCTCGAACCAAGTAAACAGAGGCTGTTTACAGCTTCTGTGGGCTGACTTGCAGGCCCAAGCTTATGTGGGCTGAGTTTCTGTGGGCTAGATTTGGGCCCAGCAGCTTCTGTGGGCCGAACCAGGCCGCAGTGGGCCTTGATCCAGCCCGCGGATAAGCTTGTCGGATCGTCGCCGGATAACCGCCGTCGTCGTCAAATTAGAAGCTCGGAATTAGGTGAGTTTGCTCCCTAACTCCTAATTAGGGCTGTTAATTGCTCTAGTAGATGTAATTTGATGTGATTAGACTTGTCTGATAATTAATATAGAATTTAGGGCCTATTTGGAAGGAATGAATGAAATAGGGGCGATTTCGTAAAATTAGTCATTTAAGGGTAGAGTTGTGAAATTGGATATTTGAAGGATTAAATAGCAAATTAATATATTTAGAAATGTGGATTATTGGTTAAGGAGGTGTAAATTTGTAAGTTTTGAGGAATTAGAGACAATTTTATTAATTTTGGTCCAATTAGGCCTAAGTTAAGGTTTTTGGGTAAATTGATAAATTTAATTAGTGGGAGGACGATTGCTAATTAAATTATTTTTGGAAATCATTAATTAGTGGATGGTAGAAAAATATGAAATTCGGAATGTTTTGAGAACGATAAGTTGATTATGTCATATTATAGCCTAATTAGGGTCTTTAGGGGTAAAAATTTAATTTTGGAAATTTTGAGGGCAAAAGTGTGAATTTGACAATTTATAGAAAGATGTGAGAAATGTTGGCTGCGATGGTATCAAATCATTGGTAGTGAAGGTTTGGATTGATATTCGGAAAATTACGAGTTTTAATTCTGTTGTGCCTAGTTAGGGTTGGATTATGCAATTTTAGGTAAATTGCAATGTTTGGAATTAATTCCAGAAATTGTGTGATTGGCTAAGTGGTTGCTAATTAAGGTGATGTCACCCGTAGTTGATCGAATCGAACATTTTGGATTCGATTTAGGGACCCGGGTGAATCCCTAATTAGTAGGTCCAGGCAGTCGATTTTGGTTACTTTGAGGATTTATCTCAAATTGTTTTTGGCTTAGTTGTGGATGCTTATTTATTAATTTTTTTATTGATCGATTGGTTGAGATTGATTTATTAATTGCAATTGGATATTGATTGTTTCATAATGTGATTTATTTATTTAATTCTTGGTGCTCATTATAATTGATTTGATGTTATATTATCCTAAATAATTGATATTGTGACATTTATATCGAATTATTTGGAGAACAATCTGTCAAAAGGGTTTAGTGACAGATCATGAGTTGTGAGAAGCGAGGATTATATTAATTATACGGTTAGAAACCCTAGAGTGAATATCAACCTAATTAAGAAGTAGGGGGCAAACTCGATGAGTTTATCTCATCTTAAAATTATTTGTTCAGGTCCTAATATTGCAGCTCCCCCTCGAGGACCAGGTGATGCAGGAGGCGCAGCCAGATAATATTAGTTTATTTGATTTACGTTTGATTAAAATGACTTTGACATTTGAGGATATTGTTTTTTCGAATTATTCTTTTGGTATTTAAGTTGACCATTTCAGATTCTTTTTAGATACTTGATTAGTTTATTGGACTTATTGTAATAATTAAGATACCTCAGGATTTTGGTCGGGGTTTTATTTAATTTATTCCGCTGCAATTCTTACGTATCAATTTTGTATCCTTAGTTAGTATAAATGATTAATCGATATCAACTTGGGATTATAAAAAATATAAGAACTTGTGAAAGTAATTACGAGGACTGTCGCGTACTCGGGTTTGGGGCGTGACAATAACTTGTTGAATTGGTATCAGAGCGGGGTTAATGTGGAGTGATAAGGTTAGGAAATGTTATTCCTGGGGTAAAATTAATAATTAATATAATTGTTTGTGATTGATGTGCCATGTATGATTGTTTATATGTCGCATGCATGCCTTAATTATACACAGTATGAGACGTGTATATTTAAGACATGAATGTGTATCAGAAAAATGCATAGTTTTACGTTTAGCCAAGTTGGCATGATCCGGACATGTGCAGCAAGGCCGGATGTTTGACATTGTATTTGTCTGATTAATTGTTGTGGTCTTATGTTTTGCTGCGTTGGCACGGTATGGGACGTGTGCAGCAAAGCCGAACGTTTGATCCTGTTTGTTAAGATTGTATACTGCTGATAATGTAAGACTTACTGTGAGCGTGTATGCGTATCGCACGCTAGAGGCTGGTATGTGTATCGCTTGCCGTGGAAATTAAGATGATGAGCGTGTAGGCGTATCGCACGCTAGGGGCTTGTATGCGTATCGCTTGCCTCAGTAATTATGAGATATGAGCATGTATGTGTATCGCATGCTACTGGCTTGATGTGTATCGCTCGTCTGAGCAAACTTGTTGAATAATACTTAGTCTTTCTTGATGATGATTTTATTGTGTATCTTTTTGTTTACGAAATTATTGAAATATTGGAACTAGGATTGTTTGATCGTGAGTATGGATAGAAATCAGAGACCTCCGAGGAGAAGAGTGACTATTGGTCGCTTCGGAGTGGGAGGGGATGATACCCAGGGTGATCCCCAGGTTGAAGGGATTATGAAGTCCCTTGAGGACCTGAGAGGTGAGGTCCGACAGCAGGCTTAGAATCAAGAGCCTGCTATTGCTGCCGCAGTAAAGGCTGCCATTACTGCGATGAAGAACGCCGACTCTGCTCCAGAAACTGTTGAAGTCACTGTGGAAGATGAGGGACAGGTGCCAGTCCCTACACCACTTGAAGGTGTTGATGAGGAGCGAAGAGTCATGGAGCAGGTAGAACAGTTCCTAAAGCTGAAACCTCCTCAGTTTTTTGGAAAAGGAGATCTTGAGGCTGCTAATTTGTGGCTTCAAAGTCTGGAGAAAGTATTTGAGGTGATGAAATGCACCGATGCAGACAAAGTGAGGTTGGCAGTATATCAGCTGGAGGGTAATGCCAACTACTGGTGGAAGGCCACCAAAAAAACTGTGTTCCCTGAAGGCGTAGCACCAACCTGGGATGCCTTTGTAGATGCCTTTAATGAACAATATTTCTCTAATGCGGCGAGGGACCAGAAGATGACTGAATTTCAGAGGCTGCCCTAGAATAATTTGTCGGTGGATGAGTATGAGGCGAAGTTCGCAGAACTATCGAGGTATGGCAAAAGACTGATCGAGGATCCAGTCGAACGGGCTCTCAGGTTTCGGGATGGACTAAAACCCGAAATCAAGACTTAGCTGGCGCCTTTTGATTTGCGCAGTTATGAGGAGGTGCTGAACAAAGCTAAGATGGTGGAAAAGGATATGAATGAGAGAGCAGCAGCGTCTGGCTCTAGATTCTTTGCAGGGAGAGATAATCGTCGTCAGGGTATGAGGCCAGTGACAGGGTACAGAAACGCTATCCCTCTTAATAGGGTTAGCGGAGTTAGGAAGCCACCATTTCGTCGGGATGACAGATGCAGACATTGTGGGAGGCCCCATAGGAGTGAGACTTGCTCTACTAGGACGGGAGCTCGCTTCGGATGTGGCCAAAGAGGTCATCTGCTAAGAGATTGTCCACATTGCCCAGCTGGGGCACAGCCATTACCACGCCCGGGACAGCTTACCATCCAAGGCAATATGGAGCGACCCCCAGCTTAGGGAAGAGTATGTGCGGTTAATCGAGCGGAGGCTCAAAACACGGGAGGAGTGATTACAGGTACTGTCTCCTTACACCAACACGCAGCTTACGCATTATTTGATACTGGAGCCACCCATTCCTTTGTGGCTGCCCAGTTTGCTAAGTTAGCTGAATTGAAATTGGAACCATTAAGTACTGTCCTTAGTGTTACTACCCCCATGAAAGATAGGGTGTTATCAGTTGAAGGGTGTAAGGGATGTGAGATAGTGGTTAGTAGGGTGAAAGGGGTAATAGATTTGGCAATATTGTGTATGTATGACTTTGATGTAATTGTTGGAATGGATTGGTTGAGAGAGCAGAGAGCCACGGTTGATTGTTATAATCAGGTGATCCAGTTTCAACCATTAGATCGTCCTAGTTACGAGATCGTAGGAAGTAGAGGAGGTCCTTCTGTGCCGTTGATTACATCCCTCGAGGCAGTGAAGCTACTCGAGGATGGGTGCCAGAGTTTCCTGGCCACGGTAGTAGACATGTCGGTCGAGGGACCGACAATTGAAGAAATCACCGTAGTGCGAGAATTTGCTGATGTATTTCCTAAGGAACTACCAGGATTACCCCCAGAGAGGGAGATTGAGTTCGTGATCGAACTGGCTCCAGGTACTGAACCTATTTCCAAGCCTCCTTATCGGATGTCATTGTTAGAGCTGAAGGAGCTGAAAGCCCAGATGCAGGAATTGCTGGACAAGGGATTCATTCGTCCTAATGCATCACCATGGGGTGCACCAGTATTATTCGTGAAGAAGAAAGATGGGTCAATGCGGTTGTGCATTGATTACAAGCAACTGAACCAGGTGACGATTAAGAACAAGTATCCTCTACCGAGGATTGACGACTTGTTTGATCAGTTGCAAGGAGCCTCAGTATTCTCTAAGAGTGATCTGAGGACTGGCTATCACCAGCTGAGGATTAGAAAAGAGGATGTTCCGAAGATCGCATTTCGTACACGGTATGGTCATTATGAGTTCACGGTGATGCCATTTGGGTTGACAAATGCCCCTGCTGCTTTCATGGATATGATGAATCGTACATTTAAAGAGTATTTGGACCAGTTTGTCATAGTCTTTATCGACGACATACTGGTGTACTCGAAGAGTTCAGAGGAGCATGAACAACATTTGAGGATCGTACTGACGACTCTCCGACAGCACGCATTGTATGCCAAGTTCAGCAAGTGTGAATTCTGGTTAGGTCATGTAGCTTTCTTGGCCCATGTGATCTCAGGCAAAGGAATTTCAGTGGACCCAGCTAAGATAGAAGCGGTGTCAGACTGGCCAAGGCCTACGACGGTTACTGAGATTAAGAGTTTCTTAGGCTTGGTCGGATACTACCAACGTTTCGTGGAGAAGTTCTCGAGTATAGCAGCACCACCGACTAACCTCCTAAAGAAGGACACCAAGTTTGAATGGACAGATAGGTGTGAGAGAAGCTTCCAAGAGTTGAAGAGGATATTGACCACTGCACCAATATTGACGATTTCATCAGGTCCAGGTGGTTACGAGATTTATAGTGATGCCTCTTATCAAGGGTTAGGTTGTGCTTTGATGCAGCATGGACGAGTTGTGGCATATGCATTGAGATAGTTGAGGCCTCATAAAAAGAACTATCCGACACATGATCTAGAGTTGGCTGCAATTATCTTCGCTCTCAAGATCTGGAGACACTAACTATGTGGAGAAAAGTTCCCGATCTATACGGATCATCAGAGTCTTAAGTACCTGTTTTCTTAAAAGGAGTTGAACATGAGACAACGTCGCTGGATGGAGTTACTGAAGGACTATGACTGCGATATATTGTACCATCCTGGAAAGGCCAATAGGGTAGCTGACGCCCTCAGTCGTAAATCGTCGGTAGCATATTTAATGGCGAAGGAGTGGCATCTTCTAGAAGAGGCGAGAGATTTTGACTTTAAGTTCGAGGTAAGTCATCTCGCGTGCTTAATGGCCACCTTACGAGTAGAACCGCTGATTCAGACAAGGATTAAGTCTCTACAACCACTGGACCCAACTCTTCAGAAGATTATCCAGGGGAGTGAGGATTAGAGAAATTGGACTTCCAAATCTCCGAAGATGGGATACTAAAGTTCAGGGGAAGGCTATATGTACCTAATGATGTTGCACTTAAGGAAGATTTATTGGCGGAGGCTCATAGGAGCAGCTACATCATTCATCCTGGAAGTACTAAGATGTATCAGAATCTGAAGCCACATTATTGGTGGAATGACATGAAGGTCGATGTGGCAAAACACGTGGCTAAGTGTCTGACGTGTCAGCAAGTAAAGGCGCAGCACTGCAAACCAGGAGGCTTATTAAAACCATTGGAGATCCCGGAATGGAAGTGGGAGCACATCACGATGGATTTCGTGACAGGTTTACCCAGGACTCAGCGAGGTCACGACGCGATATGGGTTATAGTGGATAGACTGACCAAGTCTGCACACTTTATCGCGGTACGTAAAGATTTTGCCTTGGACCGATTGGTTGAGTTGTATGTTCGACAGATTGTTAGACTCCACGGAGTACTAGTGATGGTCACATCTGATCGTGATCCGAGGTTCATAGCCGCCTTCTGGAAGAGTTTGCAGACTGCTTTAGGGACGAAGTTGCAGTACAGTACTGCTTATCATCCACAGACAGATGGACAGTCTGAAAGGACCATTCAAACTCTAGAAGACATGCTGCAAGCATGTGTCTTAGACTTCAAGGGAAACTGGGAGGATCAATTGCATTTAGTGGAGTTTGCATACAATAATAGCTTTCAGCAGAGCATTGGAATGGCTCCTTATGAGGCATTATACGGTTGTGCCTGTCGAACTCCAGTCTGTTGGGATGAAGTTGGAGAACGAAAAATCATAGGTCCAGAGCTGGTTCAGCAATCTGTGGAAACGGTCAAGGTCATCAGGGATAGAATGAAGACAGCTCAGAGCCGCCAGAAGAGCTATGCTGATAAGAGACGTAGGCCGTTGGAGTTTCAAGAAGGTGATCACGTGTTCTTGAAGGTGTCACCTAAGAGAGGATTGTCATGTTTTGGCAAGAAAGACAAGTTGAGCCCTAGATATGTGGGACCATTTGAAGTCCTTGAAAGGATAGGAGGAGCAGCCTACCGTCTAGCCTTACCACCGAATTTGGCTCATATTCACAATGTCTTCCATGTATCGATACTGAGGAAGTATGAGCCTGACCCCTTGCATGTACTGAGCTTCGAGGAGATAGAAGTCAATGACAGGGTGTCGTATGTGGAGTGACCGATCAGAATTGAACATCGTCGAGAACATCGTTTGAGGAATAAAGTGATCTCCCTGGTCAAGGTAGTTTGGCAACATCACAACACAGAAGGTGCAACCTGGGAAAGTGAAGAAGCTATGAGGAATCAATATCCTTATCTATTTGAAGGGACTAGAGATGTAAATTTCGAGGACGAAATGTCCTAAGGGAGGGAGAATTGTAACAGCCCAACTTTGGGTATTAGTTAAAAAATAAATAAATAATAAATAATAATAATGGTAATTTTCTCCTTTATCCCTCTAATTCTTTCTGTTTTCTTACTTCCCTTTTGTCCTTTGCACGTGGGCCCATGCCAGCCCACACCTCCACCTTCCTTTCTCCTGTTCATTGTCTTCCTCACGCGACTCCCCTTCTTCTGCAACCCTAGCCGCCGCCAAGCCATCAACGCGAGAAACTCGCGATTTCGTCCAACGGCAACCCACACGATCTTCTCGCGTCGAAGCAAACGGCTGCCCCACGATCTCCTCTTGACAACAAACTCAGCAGATTTCTCTCGCAAATGCCTCTAGAAAACCCGAGTTGCTGTCTTCTTCGCCTCTCGCACGTTGAATCAGAAAAAGGACGCGAACCCAAAGACTCAAAATAAACTCGTCGTCACCAACGAAGCTCCCTCTCATCGCCGTAGTCATCACTCATCTCACTAGTCGCTCCTCAGTCGCTGGTTATTCTCGAATCCACGCCGGCGACCTTGAATTTCTCCCTGATTCTAGCTCGACTCGGGTCGAGACCTGTGGACCTGAGAAGCCGAGACCTCTCCTCATCGCCGCCGACCATCCAAGCTCCTCCAGCCGCAGCCGTCGCCCAAGAAACCTCTCGAGAACTCCCTGATTTCTGACGAAACCGGGAGTCAACATCGTCGTGACTCAAGCCACCGTCGAGCCGCGCCGTCGAGCCACGCCGTCGCCGTCGTTGACACCATCCAGCCGCCTCGCCGTGCCTCACGCCACAGCTCGCCGGGGGGAGTCCTCAACTCGCCATTCCTTCTCCCCTGCTCGAACCAAGCAAACAGAGGCTATTTACAGCTTCTGTGGGTTGACTTGCAGGCCCAAGCATCTGTGGGCCGAGTTTCTGTGGGCTAGATTTGGGCCCAGCAGCTTCTGTGGGCCAAACCAGGCCGCGATGGGCCTTGATCCAGCCCAATCCGAGGGGTTGGCTCACTCTCCAACAGTCTAATCAGCCCGCGAATAAGCTTGTCGGACCGTCGCCAGATAACCGCCGTCGTCGTCAAATTAGAAGCTCGGAATTAGGTGAGTTTGCTCCCTAACTCCTAATTAGGGTTGTTAATTGCTCTAGTAGATGTAATTTGATGTGATTAGACTTGTCTGATAGTTAATATAGAATTTAGGGCCTATTTGGAGGGAATGAATGAAATAGGGGCGATTTCGTAAAATTAGTCATTTAAGGGTAGAGTTGTGAAATTGGATATTTGAAGGATTAAATAGCAAATTAATATATTTAGAAATGTGGATTATTGGTTAAGGAGGTACAAATTTGTAAGTTTTGAGGAATTAGAGACAATTTTATTAATTTTGGTCCAATTAGGCCTAAGTTAGGGTTTTTGGGTAAATTGATAAATATAATTAGTGGGATGACGATTGCTAATTAAATTAGTTTTGGAAATCATTAATTATTGGATGGTAGAAAAATATGAAATTTGGAATGTTTTGAGAAAAATAAGTTGATTATGTCATATTATAGCCTAATTAGGGTTTTTAGGGGTAAAAATTTAATTTTGGAAATTTTGAGGGCAAAAGTGTGAATTTGACAATTTATAGAAAGATGTAACAAATGTTGGCTGCGATGGTATCAAATCATTGGTAGTGAGGGTTTGGATTGATATTCGGAAAATTACGAGTTTTAATTCTGTTGTGCCTAGTTAGGTTGGATTATGCAATTTTAGGTAAATTGCAATGTTTGGAATTAATTCTAGAAATTACGTGATTGGCTAAGTGGTTGCTAATTAAGGTGATGTCACCCGGAGTTGATTGAATCGAACACTTTCGATTCGATTTAGGGACCCGGGTGAATCCTTAATTGGTAGGTCCAGGCAGTCAATTTTGGTTTCTTTGAAGATTTATCTCAAATTGTTTATGGCTTAGTTGTGGATGCTTATTTATTTTATTTTTTTGATTGATCGATTGGTTGAGATTGATTTATTAATTGCAATTGGTTATTGATTGTTTCATAATGTGATTTATTTATTTATTTATTGGTGCTCATTATAATTGATTTGATGTTATATTATCCTAAATAATTGATATTGTGACATTTATATCGAACTATTTGGAGAACAATCTATCAAAAGGGTTTAGTGATAGATCATGGGTTGTGAGAAGCGAGGATTATATTAATTATACGGTTAGGAACCCTAGAGTGAATATCAACCTAACTAAGAAGTAGGGGGCAAACTCGATGAGTTTATCTTATCTTAAAATTATTTGTTCAGGTCCTAATATTGCAGCTCCCCCTCGAGGACCAGGTGATGCAGGAGGCGCAGCCAGATAATATTAGTTTATTTGATTTACGTTTGATTAAAAGGACTTTGACATTTGAGGAAATTATTTTTCCGAATTATTCTTTTGGTATTTAAGCTGACCTTTTCGGATTCTTTTTAGATACTGGATTAGTTTATTGGACTTATTGTAATAATTAAGATACCTCAGGATTTTGGTCGGGATTTTATTTAATTTATTCCGCTGCAATTCTTACGTATCAATTTTGTATCCTTAGTTAGTATAAATGATTAATCGATATCAACCTGGGATTATCAAAAATATAAGAACTTGTGAAAGTAATTACGAGGACTGTCGCGTACTCAGGTTTGGGGCGTGACAGTTCCTAAAGTTTGGCTAAAAATCAAGACACAAAAAACAACAATAGGCACAACCCATCTCTACATGGTCACGCAAACTAATCAAAGAGCACTTGGGGTGTAATTAACTACAACATCTTTGTTCACACTCCCTCTTTGTGCTCGGAAGGCTTGATAAAGGGAGATCTGAGACTCCGCTGGCGATGATTAGCGTTGACAACTTACGGCGTGCATGGCAATGTTCATATCTCTTTATTTATTTTGTTCGTTTGTTTCCCAAAACAAAAATAGGATATAAATCGATTTGGTAATGTCAACTTATTTTTCTGTTCCTCAGATAAAAAAAAAAAGTTAGCTTGGGAATAGTTTTGGAACATAAATAAGAAACAAAAGAAATAGTTTATTATTCCCGGGAACAATTTCTAGAAATAAGCAATTTTTTTTGTACTTCTCTCTTGCCGTGGCCACCTCCGGCCGCCCGGAGCCACCCCCAACCGCCGCTGCCTGATCGCTGCCGTTGACTGTCAGCGCTGGCCACCGCCACCTGCCGCTTGACGGCCACCGCCTGAACGCCATTGGCCGCCGCTAACTACTAAGTGCCAGTGCTTGACCACCGCCGCCCGACCGCCGTCGACCACCGCCGACCACCATCGCCCGATGGTATTCAATTGTCCATGAGCAAAATGAAAAAACAAAAAGAACAAAAAATTTGTTTAACGTATCAAACGCAGTCCTATTCTTTTTTTATTCCAAGAATAGAAATTTTGTGTAGTTACCAAACGTCTTATTTTATTCAGAAATTGTTCCGAGGAGTAGAAATTGGAAAATAAATGTTTTTCAAAAGAAATTGTTTCCCGAAATAGAAATGTTACCATTCGCATCCTAAGTCAATTTACATAACTATACATCCATCTTTCGTGCCGCATCCTTCCGCACTTTAGATTTAGGAACTTTATGGTTTATATGAATGCATAGGTTCACTTCCTCTAATCCATCCTTGCATTTCATGAAAGTTAGGGATCAGACTCGCTTATAGCAGCAAAATTTGACCTCTAGTTATAGATCGATGTACTGCATCATCGTGTTGTCGCGACCCTTCCAAACAGATTTCGAGAATACGACAGGTTTAAAGGCAATATAGGTTGAGGATCAGCAGTATCAATTGGTGTGGGTTCTTCCATGTCCTTACCTCACGTGATGTTGAAAGTTTAATTTTAATTCCAGACACGAAAAATGAAATCTCGGGAGAGATTTGCTCGACATTTGATGTCCCCACATGGCCGAAAACGTGACAAAATTCGAGTAGTCATGGCTATGCTTGAAGAAGATGAACAATAAGAATTCAACAAACAAACAAAAAAACCAACCTTCTAAATAGTAGATGAATGAATACTAAAACTTTTAATTATAAAAGTTATTTTCATATTTTCATATTTTTTGTAATGTTCAACTTGGTGCGCTCCACATGTCTCAAGAAATGTTTAAAAAAGTCACATCAAACTTTTATATTGTAACAGCCCGCTTCCGACCCCCTTTTCGAGGCTTAATTGTGCGAATTTACGGGTTTAGTTTGTGGCCCGTTGGCCTCGAGAACTCCCCGGACTAAATCGTGAAATCTCGTTTCGGACGATTTCGAATTTTCGGAAATCATGTTTTGGTCTCCCGAAAATTTATAAATCATGTTTTGGGCCCCAAAAACCATGAATTTGAGGTTTGGGGAGGTTTTTATAATTTTCGAGATTTTAGGAATTTTTGTAATTTTTAATATTTTTTTAATATTTTATTATTTAATGGGTTGACCGGTCAACGTTGACCATTGACCGGCCAACACCACGTGCAGCCGACTCTCTCTCTCCTCTCCCTCTCTTTTCTTTCTTTTCTTTCTTTTCCCTCCCCCCTCTTGCGTGCACTCCACCCCATCTCTCTCTCTCTCTCTCTCTCTTGTGGTAGGTGGTATAGCACATGGAGGGACCCACAAGTCAGCCCCCATCCAATCTGTCTTCTCTCCCTCTCTCCTTCCTCCTCACGTGCGCATTTCCCTCTCCCTCTCTTCTCCTTCAATTTTTCAGATTCGGACCAGAGAAACCCTCATTTTTGGAGGGCCATAACTTTCGGCTCCGATCTCCGTTTGATGTGCCGTTGGTGGCATTGGAAAGCTTGAAACACCCTCTTTCCATAGACACCAACCACAGCCCGTAACTCCACCTGGTTCGCCGTCGGGAGGCCCCGAAAGAAGCCTCCACGGAACAGTTTTCTGGGTTTGAACAGTGCAACCCTCATCTTTGGAGAGCCGTAACTTCTTGCTCCGACCTCCGTTTTGGGTGCCGTTTGCGCCATTGTCTTCCTCGTAACATCTAGTTTCCAAAGAGACCAACCAAACCCCAAGACTCCATCTAGATTCAATTTTAGAGGCCCCGAAAGAAGCCCTCACGGAACACTTTTTCTGGGTTCGAGTTTTTCCAGATTCGGACCCGAGCGACACCCCATCTTTGGAAGCCCATAACTTTCAGCTCCGACCTCCGTTTGACGCGCCGTTGGTGGCATTGGAATCCTTGAAAAACTAGCTTTCCATAGATACCAACCTCCTCTCATGATTCCACCCGGTTCGCCGTCGGGAAGCCCCCAAAGAAGCCTTCCCAGAACTGTTTTCTGGAATTTCCAGATTCTTGGTCTGAGCTTCAAATCGCGATTTCTCCCAATCCTTCGATCTAAAGCCTTTGCCGTTGCTTCCATTGGATTTGTTGGTACTCCTTTACCCTAATCTAGCCTTTGGTTGGGATCGATTTGGTCGAAAATCACCCATTCTACCCCCAAACCACCGAGTACCCCTGTTTCCGCCGGAGCTGCTGTTCGCCGGCCACCGTGCCCTTTCCGGCGACACCCACTCCTCCCTACCACCTTCAATCGATAGGTGGGAGTCTTATGAACACAATGGCACCGATTTCGGCCTTTGGTGTTGAGCCATTTGAGAGAAATCAACCTCCAAAGCACAACCCCTCCCTCTTGAACCCAGATTCCGGCCAGCACATTCAACGGGCGATTACTCGCCGTTCCGGCCACCTCAAGCGACGCCGCCACCACCATTGGACTCGTGTAAGTCCCCTTTACAAAGCCCAATAGGTTTGGTTCACCAATTTGGCACCATTTGCTCGAATTTGGTCTTAAACCAACTAGTGCTCGCCGAACCCAATTTTAGGGCTTGCTGGTCGCGCGCCTTTGAGGCATGTCCGAGCCGTTCCGTCGCCACCCACAGCCACTCGTGAGTCCCTCAACCTCCCAGCAGCACCAAGGAACGTCCCCGGCCATCGGAGTCTCGCCGGAAGTTCGCCGGAGTTCGCCGTGAGCCGCTTATTTGCGAGGAAATCAAGTGAGTGGATTCTAACTTTTTATTAGGCGTATTCACTGTTTTAGTAGAAATCGGGTAGAACGGCTAGAGCAAGTAGAATGGCTAGAATCTTGAAATTGCATAGCTTATATGCCGATCGATTAGACCATTAGTTGTATTTGGTTAGTCAATGGATGATAAACCTTTCGATGGTTTAGTTATGATTAGGGCTTGGCATCTCACACGATACGAGAAATGCCCTCGTATGTTCTCGGGACCCGCGAGGGGTCAGACCCATCGGGTCAAGAGTGGTGTGGTTGGACACCAAAAGGTTGTAAAGTTTATTTATTTACGCTTTATTTATTATTAAGCTTGTAGATCTTAATTTTATTTAATTATTTAATTACTTTAGAAATTGCATTTAATTATTTAATTATTTTAGAATTGCATTTAATTATTAGTTCTGCTATTATATTTTCGTGAATAGTGTTGTTTAGATCCCCTACCAGTCGGCTGACCTGTCCCCTGAAAACCCTAAGACCCCTTCGGACCTTCTAGTAACTCTCAGTGCAGATAACTAGAGGTAGGGAGCCCTAGGCTTGGCATGGGTTGTGTGTTCTCTGCGATAACTGGGGATTGGTATGTGAGGTGTTCCACTTAGGCTACAGAGACTTGAGAGTGGGGAGGGACGACCAAGGACCCTAGGACAGGGGTATTCCTAATCTAAGGTTAGGGTTCGTTCACTGAGATAGTTGAATCTCATCCCACCACCCCCACCATCCCAGGACCCCAGCATGGACCCGAAACTCTCAGACTCGGAGGACCAATCAGTGGAGGAGGAGCCTATGGAGAAGGACCTTTACGGGGAGGAAGTTCAGGGACCAGTGGAGCTGGAGCATCTGGAGGACCTAACTGGGAGCTGCAGCTGGAGCGGACTTGGCCTAAGCTGGCGACTACCCCTTAGGGCTAGTACTCGCCCTCCCTTCCCCTAGTCGCGTTTTTCTTATTTTATTTTATCGTATAGCCGTGCGACGTTGTGTCCTTAGACTGATGTTAGGATTTACCATTTCGTCTTACCTCTTTTGTATTTGGACGTCGACTTGTGATTTTTATGGAAGTACCGGTATCTTGTTTCATGGAGCGAAGTGTATATTTTGGATCCTGAAGACATTGCTTCGTCCCCCTTGAATCGGGGCGTGACATATATTATTCAAATTGGATGAGGTAATTGAGGGACGTAATTGCACTATTTTGACAAGTTTAAGTATTTAATTTTTTAATTAAAAGTTTTAGTATTTAATTACATTTTTACAATAAGTTTTGACATTTTCAATACAATTTATCCTGAATAAAAATAGAGAATCAAAATGCTTTCCAAATTGACCAATAGAAACTTTTGTAAACGAACAAGGAAAACTGCCAAGTATTGTTTAAACAGGTGCACCACGTGTCTGTATTTTGCTAAACCGCGGCGTGAAAAGTATGGATACATGTGGTTTTACTTCTAGATGTATAATATGCCATCAATTAAAATAATCCTTTTCAAATTCATCCTTTTTTTTTGCCAAAAAAATTCATCATGTTGAATAACATAAAATGCTATTAATTAAAGGCACACCCAAAATAACTAATTTTATCCAAGTTCACTAGAGAAACAAAATTACCCTTAATCATTCAATTGAAATTTGAACCAGGGGATCCAAAATTATATGCCTTCCTTATTTTCTAAATGTTTCTATTTTTATGTAGGATCTAGTTGTTATTATTAATATCACATGTTTTGTTTTTATTTATTGTAGCTATCTCATGTATATTAAAGGAACTTAGTTTTTACTTCTGTGGAAATTTGTTTTCTCAATGAGATAAACTCCTAACAAATCTAATTCTTTCTTAAGTTGTCAAGCAAATTTTTGGATTAATTGTCAAGTAGAATTGTGAAACTTTTGGCATACAAGTTCTTTAGACTCCTAAAGAATATGTTTAGGCTTTTGGCATACAGATCTACTCCTAACACTCACATGTTTATAATGAAAAAATCACCAAAAACTCCTAAAAATATTTTATAGATGTCATTCAATCCTTTAATTTAGCCAATTTAGTAATAAACCTTTAGAATTTTTTCAGTATAGCCAATTTAAAGGAAAGTTGTCTATTTCAAGTAGGTTTCCTATTTTGAATAAGTTTACTAATTGAATGTTTTTCTAGTTGAAGAAGTTTTCCTAAAAAGATATTTCTTATTTTGGATCCAATTCATGTCTATATATAAGAAGTGAACATTCTATTCGAGAAGTACTTGAAAAAGAGCCAACGTACGGATGGAAAAATGATGGATGCTGTACTTTGTTCATGCCATACGAAAAGTCTAGGTTTTTGGGTTTTGAACATGTGGTGATTTTCTGCTATAAGTTTTACATCTATCTAGTTTGGGTTTGGGTTTAATCTAAGTGTGGAAACACTCGCGCAAGTGGATGAAAAAACATTTTAATGCTTAAACGAGCGCGATCGAAAATTATGTTACTTGTAATGTTTTTATTGCTATAAAATAAAAACACAAGTTCCAATGATATTCTTGGCAGGAATTCTGCATCCATTGCGACTCTTTTTTCGTGTTTAATTTTGCAACCATCATGTTTACCACATTGGCAACCTTTTACTTTAGTTGCCTAGTCGAATTCCCTTTTAAAGAAAAGTCAATGGCGATCCACTTGTTCAATTACAATTTTTGTTCTTGCAGCTTGTGTATCTGGTCAAACGAGGATTCGGGTCAACCACGTCGTTAGACGTGCACCACTGCCGCAGTAGCTATAAAACGAAACGCAACTGTCTCTCTGAAATAGCTAAACAGATCAAGGGCAAAGTTTCACCCAAATAAGAAGAAAAGATCGTACAAAAAAGAATTCAAGGGTACATTGCAGATGGAGGAGGTTGTGATTGTTGGAGCCGGCATCGCGGGGCTAGCCACGGCAGTGGCCCTGAAGAAGGTCGGTATACGAGCTCTGGTGCTTGAGAGAGCAGAGGGGCTCAGAGCCACCGGCGCAGCCTTGGCCCTCTTC
Source organism: Melaleuca alternifolia (assembly GCA_019926035.1). Lineage (NCBI taxonomy): Eukaryota > Viridiplantae > Streptophyta > Magnoliopsida > Myrtales > Myrtaceae > Melaleuca > Melaleuca alternifolia. Next base: position 77,122 of record JAGKPW010000110.1, on the reverse strand, counting down.
CCCAACGCCTGGCACGCACTCGACGCGCTTGGGGTTTCAGATAAGCTCAACTCCATTTACCGACCTTTCTTCAAGTAAGGTTTTACCTTTCTCATGCAAATTGGATATAGGCCAAACACATGCGCATGCACAGTGCATTACTGCCCACAATTCGCGTGTTACTGTTACTTGGGGTCCCGCTATTATTCCACCATCACACTTCATTCATAGGTTAAATATCAGCTACAACTTTGTGGTCTCAAAATTGTTTGTCTGCAGATGTTCTAACCTTTATTCAAGTTCCTTCTACTTTATTAATTCTTATTAGATTAAACTTCTCATAATTAATTCTTACTCATGCATTAGGGCTTACGTAACCGATGTGAAGACCAAAGCCATCCAGGAAGTGCGTTATGATGCAAGCAAAGGGTACTGCAACTCTCAAAATTCTTCTTTTTGGATCAAGGCATCGGCTATTTTTTCTTTGTCGTGGGTGGTTCCTTCATTTCGTGTAGGCAGATAGGCATTCAGACATGGTTAAGGAACGTCGGCTTTTCTTCTTCTTTTGCCAAAAGAAACATTGGATTCATTACATCGCTAGATGAAGTCCATTCGATATAAAACAATTTTGGCGTTCTGCAAATCCTATGATGATTCACATAAACACCCACAAAGATCATTGAATTTTCCACAAACCCTAAACTTTTTTTTAATTGAATGAACTTGTTGTTGGTATGTTTAAAAAATTGCAACATCATTCATAACAATTTAGGCAAGTTATTGTGTTTTTAAAAGTAGATAAGGCAAATAACGAAATTATTGTAGCTAAATGAAAGAATTAAAGTCTGTGTAATGCTTAAGTTTAAGAGTTTACACTTTCGTATATTTCCATAGGAGTGGGGAGGAACAAAGAGTGGTACACCGGAAAATCTTATTACAGGTCTTAGCAGAGGAATTGCCTCCAAATACCATCCGTTTCTCTTCAAAGCTCACTTCCATTGAAACCCAAGTGGAACGAGGCTCATCTATTTGCATTCTCGCGCTTGAAGATGGAACCATCATCAAGTCTAAGGTACCATAACTTCTCATATTTAAGGTCTCCTGTTGATTTCAGGGGTGAAAACACTATTACAATGCTCGTTGGAGTATTCGTGGTTTATTGGTGATTATACATATTATATGAAAATGTACTATATTATAGGTTGTTATTGGATGTGATGGGGTGCATTCTAGGATAGCGCGTTGGTTAGGGCTCAGCTCGCCTGTCGATTCGGGCCGGGCCGCGATTCGTGCGCTGTCCATGTACCCACAAGGCCATGGGTTGAACCATGAGGTTCAGCAATTCGTGGGTGTCTCAAAGAGGGCCGGTTTTATGCCTCTCAACAATAAGGAGATCTACTGGTTCTTCGTTTACAAAGCTCCTCCAAAAGGTATTGGTATATTCCCATTTACATTTCCTCATACATCCTGTGAAAGGGTATATTTTTTCCTTAGAATAGGCTTAATCAATAACATATTAACCTTTATTTAACACGTCTACATTACAGGTGAGGACATGGGAGGTGACCCAAATATACTACTAAGAGAAGTGGTGGACAACTTAGCCAAAGACTTTCCTCCCTTGTACCTCGACATCGTCGGCCACTCCGACCTTTCCACCTTGAGTTGGGCTCCATTGATGTTACGTTATCCGTGGGATGTCATACTTGGGAACCTGACCCGCGCGACCATCACGGTGGCCGGAGATGCCATGCACCCGATGACTCCGGACTTGGGCCAAGGTGGGTGTTTGGCCCTCGAGGATGCAGTCGTGTTGGGTCGGCACATTGGAAGCTTAATTTCCAAACAGGGAGAACTCGAGACGAGTAATGTTGGGGCCGCCCTCGGGGAGTACACGAGAGAGAGGAGGTGGAGGGCGGCGATGCTGATCACGGCATCGTTCTTGTCGGGTTGGGTTCAACAGGATGGTTCTAGTTGGTGGATGAGGTTCCTGAGAGGCGTCTTTTATAAGTATCTATTGGTTAGAGCCCTTAATGCTTCTCGGTACGATTGCGGCAAACTTTGCTGATGGCTCCTCTTTGCCTTCTGTTCACTCGGAAATCGTCAACCACGACCATCGACCGGAAAGGACAACCCCTTCCCATCAATGAAATGCTTCGAAGAGACTCTTAGCTTGATTTTCTTTTATTTCATATGGGCAGTTGCCTTCTCATGCTTACTATTACTATGAATTGTTATGTAGTTTGTTGGCATTATTTCATTATAACTGAGTGCGTGGAAATATTCACCTACATTCTCTGCATCATTGAACTCATAAGATTAAAGGAGGAAATAAAGATATATAAATTGCTTTCTATATAATGATCGTCTGTTAGACACGGGCTAAACCATCAAAGGAGTACTCAAGTTAAGCACACAAAGTGATGACCACTTGAGACGAACCGCACCTTATCTGAGCCCTCTTATTGTAGTGATCATTGCTCTTGTTGGATTAGGTATGGGTCTGATCTATCCATGTCACGCCCCACTCCCAAGCGCGCCAGTCCCTGATTTTCTTCTTCCTTCATTTCGGTTGATGAGTGCGATGTCCCAGACTCGTCTCTAACCTTCCAGTCTCCAACGGAAGCGCGATCTCCACCCCGATGACTCCCAAAGAATTCACCTCCATAGTCTATCCATACCTGAAAAATGGTAAATAATAGCGGGCTAAGATATAAATATCTTAGTGAGTCTACCCCATATGCCAGATCTAGAAATGCAATCACAATAGGGTCCCTACTCCCACTTCTAATGCTACCATAGCCACTAACCAACCCTCAATTTGCTCGGCTCCCACATAAGAATTGATCAACTCCATTTTTCTAATTCTTCCAAAGATTCCCTTCTTCCATCACACAGTCAATCTAAAGTCCCTCTCTATGCTAACAATGTCTACCTATGAGTCAATCAGTCCGCGATCGAGACTTGGCTCAAAGCCATTGAGCATGTCAATTAAATTAGCCACAAATACAATAAAACTAATTAAAGCATCAATAAATTGTAATTAAAGTAAATAAGATTGTCCATGACCAACTTGAGACCCTAACTAACTTCCTTGGTGTAAAACTGTCTTCAATGATATACCAGGGTCATTGACCACACAAGTCCAATCATTCCATCACGTCAACTCGTCACAGTTCTGTCAATAACTCATCGGGTTCCATCAAGACCCCATCAGGTCTCATCGGCTTCCGGTTCGATTAGGGCCCTCTAGCCACCTAGTCGGCCCAATAACACATCAACCAGCAATAATATTCCAATAATCCCTTGTTGGCCCTAATTGCCACTTTAAGCACTTCAAGTACCCAATCGCCACTTTTGCAGTCCCATCGTCATTAATTGTAGCTCCGACAACCTCTCATTAGGTTCCTTCATTGTCAAACCAATGATTAGGGCCCACTTGCCACCTAATTGATCCATTCGCTTTCCACCTCATCGATAACATGCACTCGGCCATAATTTGTTACATTCATCCACTCACACAGATATGCCAATAAGATATTTCTAACATTTCTACTAAAGTGGTAAACGGGCTTAAATGAGGGATAGGAGGTCTACTCACTTCGATTTCCTCGTGAAATGGCAGCTCGCAGTGAGGTGCTTCTAGCACTTCTGATTGCGTTAGCGTTTGGTGTGGCTTTCCAATCTTTGGTCCGACACCATGGATGGGATGGCCAAGCTCCGAGGCAGCTTCAGGATGACTCTAACGAGCTCTGGTGAACTTTCGGCGAAGCTCCGGCGAGTCTCCCATGGGTGGCTCTGGGCCGTGGGAGGGTGTCCAAGCTCGTGGATAAGTCGGTGAGGCGAACGGCTGGCCCAGACAGCTTTGGCGAGGCCCAAACAATCCTTATAAAGCACGAACAGTGCTGGTCGGGGCAGTTTTCCAGCGATCGAGGCAGTGGTTCGTAGCTTGACGACAGCTGGGGATGATCCTTGGTGGTTCTGGGAGGCTGAGGAACTCGTGGGTGGCTATGAAGAAGCGTTGAACGAGCTGGACAACGCTGGAGGCTCTCGAGTTGCTAGACGACCCGATTGGTGTGAACCGGGTTTGGGCTCAATTCGTCCATCCTAGATTGAATTGCTCGCAACCAAGGGATGGCCTTTAAAGAGGGGACTCCCACAAGTCCAATAGTGGTGGTGGCATCACTTTAGGTGGCTAGAGGAGGGAGAAATTGCTCAGGGAAGACGGTAGTCATGGATTAGGGTTTCCAAGGAAGTTGTCGCGATTCAAGGCTGATTTCTCCCAAACGGTGCAACATCGACGGTCGAGATCGGTACCGTTGTGCTCAGAGGACTCCCAGCTATTTATTGGAGGTGGTGGTGAGGGCTAAGTCTCGCCGGAGGAGGTACAACGACCACGAACAATAGCTTCGGCGGAAATAGAGTCACATGGCTGTTCAAGGGAGCAGCTGCGTGGGCTCTAGATCAAAGGATTGGGAGAACTCAAGTGAGGGAGCTCAAGCACCTTTGCTGTAAAACAAGGGTGAACAGTTTCATGGGGGCTTCTTTAGGGGGCTACTGGTAACAATGGCGTTAGAGACAGGGGATGTGGTTAATTACAATGGAAAGGTGGTATTTCAAGGAATCTAACGCCACTAACAGCGTGTCAGACGGAGATTGGAGTTGAAAGTTATTGTCGTCCAAAGAGGAAAGGTCGCACGGGTTCGAAAACAGGGGGCTACCCAAGAACGGAGAGGGGCAAGTGGAGGCCATCCAACGGTCACCACACACGTCAACGGGACGAGTAGGATGGCTGGTAGGCTGTGCCCACAGTTGGCCATCGATTTTCCTTCAGTGGGGCCCCATTTCATGTGAGCACTGGTGACACCTATTTTTTACCACTTTCTCTATCTCTTTCTCTCTTCTCTCTCTCTCCCTTCCCATGCGCCCCAGCTCGCTGGCCTCTAGCTCGCGCCCAGCTCCTTCAGCTCGCTGCCGCCTGAAGATTTCCCACAGCTTGCGGACGGCCTTCCCACAGCTCCCTCGCGCCTCCCAACTCGTACCCAGCTCAGCTCACCGCCGCCTCGCCGCATCCCTCAATTCACACCTCAGCTCGACCCTCTCCTGTCGCTGCACCTCTCAGCTCGCGGGTCTCCTCGCAGCTCGTCTCCACCTCCCGATCCCCAGCTCATCTCCACCTCCCGGTTCATCCATCGCCGATCGAGGTACGTTGTATCGTTTCCTAACTCGCTGCCATACATGATTTCGCTGCGTTCCTTTCATTCTCCTTTCCCGTGTGATGCTGTGATTTTGTTGACTCGGTGCCGAATATAGGTTAGTTTGATTCTCGAGCTTATATGATGCTTATTTTGGATAATATGTATTGTTTGTTCATCATTGATGCAACGTAGTCTAGATCTAGGTTAGTCTTTAAGTTAAAGCTTGCCGATCATTGCCGAACCTCTATGTGTTTGATAAAATGCCTAGATAAAATGAATCTACGTTTTGTTGATTTAGTTTCTTAGGTTTTGAGCTTTCGTCGGGGTACTGTGGTTTAGAAGAAAAAAAAAAGGATAAAAGAGATTGGGGATTTCGAAAAAAAAGAAAAGAGTGAGGGCTTCGTTCGAAGAAGGTGTTATGGGGAGGCTTTGGGAAGAAGACGATCTGCCAAAAAAGGATACATAAAAAGATTTCTATTAAAATAATAGAATATTTTATTAATAAATTTTTATAAAAAGAATCCGAAAATTATATTTTCTTTTAAAAAGTCTAGTCGAAGAGTAGGGTCGGTTAGGATCCCGACCCAAGCCTGTTTACAAATATTTCATATATATTAAAAATATAAATATTAAAGAATTCAAAAATCAAGAAATTGAAGTTTGGCTTAGAATAGTCAGTTTTGTTTGAAAAGTCAAATTATAACATTAAGATGTGTCTAGTATAATTAATTAACATCGATTTTCAAAGAAAGTTAAGGAAGTTGTCCTCAATCGTCAACTTAAGTGTTTTCTTTGGTACTTGCTAGCATAATTTACATACCTTGTCAACTTTGCATGTGGATGTTTCGTGGTTTGGTTAGACTCTATGCTTGATTCAATGGGTAGGTTATGAGAATGATTTGTAAACTTCATGTTAATTGTAAGACTATTTATTTAATTTGATATGCACATTGCTAATGATTTGCTTGATTGAATGTATTGAATGAGCATCTAAATGCTAAAATCGAATTCCATTGGATTGTCACTCGTGACGATGACTGAGGAGGTGGCCCAAATGGAGTTGATGTTATTAGGCCGATGTCCGTTCTGGTCTTAATCTTGAACAGGTTTATACTGAAGTTGTGTATTATTAATTACCCGACGAGTTACGGGTTTTATTTTTTGGCCATTAAATAATCACATCAAATCATTTGAGTGTTTATTTATTGAACCGCATTTCAATACTTTGAGTGTTCACTTTTGTCGCATTGTCTTTAGATAGGTTGTGAGTTAATTTCCTTCCTAGAGCATTTTGTTATTAGTTTAGATTGGCATAAAATTGGTTTCACTAAAATAAACTGCATGGACACTTAGACTTTGAATGAATTCATAGTCTTTAATGATGAGTAAGAGACACACTTTAGATTAAATAACCAACTAGTTAGGTACCGAAAGGGCGCCATTAGAAATGTTAGCGTAAACAAGTTCCCGAACTTAGAATCTCTGGTTACGTAGGGATCAAGACGACACTCCCGCGTTTTGATCGGTTTCTAGCTGACCCCAATAGGCTAGTGGCGACTCCTAGAAATATTTTAGGTTGTTAAATAATAACTTTAAAATTAAAAATGTCTATATGTCACGCGAGGTATGGATTTGGGAGAATCCAAGCTCGAGATTGAGGAATCGAGAGCAAATACCTCTAAGCCTATCTTTCTCCCCCTAACAGGGCGGAATTTAGGTCGCGACAAGCACGCCACGTGCTCGACGAAACGCTCAAGAGAGAAGGAGAAACTGGAGGGGAGGGCCGGTTTGCATGGGTTGGGCCGATCCATTCCAGGTCAAATTGGTCTGGCTCGTAGGTTGAACCAATCCCATGTTGATCCAGTCAACTTCTGAATAAAATAATAATTTAATTATAATAAATCCAACAAAATTCGAGAAAATTTCCATAAATTCAGAAATCCTCCCAAAAATAGAAATAATTATTTTTTGGGCCAAAAAGCGAATGACTAAATTTCAGGAGACCAAAACTAATTTTTGAAAATTCCAACACCTACATGAAAATTACAATATTAACTGGGAAAATTCCCGAGACTCTTAGGCAACAACCTAAACTCGTAATTTTGCACAATAAAGCTTCTAAAAGGGACCGAAAGTGGGCTATTACAATCCATGCATGGTAAATTTATTGGAGAGGGACCTACTTTGATACAATATATATATATATATATATATATATATATATATATATCGATTCAGCCCATTCCACGTGGTCAAACCCCCAAAAGGAGCATTCAAGTAATTAAATGAGGTGGCCATCATTTGGGGATGAGTATTGACATATAAATAGCTCAACAAGATATCTCCCAACCAATGTGAAACTTGAAATTTCATGTTTCACTTGAAACCTTAGACCAAAATGTCTTTTCTCCCGATCATGATTTGAGAAAATTCTTGTACTTGCTAGCCATTTGTATATACCTGTCTAAGGGGAAAAACATTTACGACTTGTTCAATTAGCACAAAATTTAAGTAAAAAGTACTTTTTTCTGTCAAGATTCAAATCTGAAATTAAAAAGTGAACTAAGGAAAATATAAAACTTACTATACCTATTTAAATTTAGTTTTAAGTCTATCAATTGAACGAACGTAGTCACTAATCTTTAAGTGGAATTGCAATCAAGTCCTTCCAACTAAGTAAAAAAAAATGAAAAAAAAATCATATCAAACATTTTCTAATTTCAAATACTAAAAACTGAGAAAAATTAATGAAAAACACTCATTCCATTAAACACAGTGAAGTAAAACTACATCTTCGAATTTAAGAAAAATAATTACATTTACAATAGCCGCAGGTTATTAACTACACGCCATCATGCCCGAGAGAATACTTAATAAATCTTGTGTCTTCGGCTCTCACGTCTCTTACCATTATTAGGATGCTAAACTCCTGTCATTGTATTTTTAATTACATTATGCACGTTCAGTTGGAGTCTATTCTTGTAATAACCAATCATGCTGGTGGACATTCATTTCTATATATTTCATAGTTAAATTGCACCTGTTATCGTCCGAGATCTATTCGCTAGTATTGAAGGTGGACTTCAATGGTACAGTAGACAGTAGTGGGTTCATTGTATTGAATGGGTTGGTTTATGCAACATGCATATTTTCGACCCAATTCCTCACTATCACCAATAGACGCTCCATTTGGACCTCCTCACCCAATCGCACACTTTCATCATGTTGGATAAGGCGAGTTTCCAATCCCCGAAAAACACAGGCGAAATATCCTTGTAATATTTAGGAATTTCACTTTCGTTGCCAAAAATGCTTCCTTGAATAAGGAAGCACCCTCCCCCCATTCAACCGACATTGTGTGTGGAAACCAAGTAGCGCGGTTGCTTGGCAAATAAACACTGTTGACAAAGTGTTCGTTGCAGTGCCAAAAACCTACGAGAAGTCCCTAAAGACTTCGGCAAGACCTCCAACTTCTTGTGTCAACGGCGAGAGAGCATCATTACTATTAGGAGTGGTGGAGTAAGAGTGTCAGCGTGTCCATCTCCTTGCAATGCCTTCTACAACAACTTGTACGTAGAATTCCACCTAGTTCTTACGTCCGGAGGCAATTTCTCAACTTGCCTTTTCTGTGTTGCCATGTTCAACACCTCCAACCCTTGATGCCTGAGTAGGGTAGATTTAATTAATTGAACAGCCCGTCGTATGGTGGTCACAAAATCATAAAGCTCCCACTGGAAACAAAGTTAAAGCTTCCAATTAATTATGGCTAGCCAAGAAAATGGATAAGAATGAGAGACCTTCGAAGGAAAAGCAAGGTGAAAAGAGAAAAAAGAAGAGGAAAAATATTCGTGAGCTTTTAAAAGGAGATCAGTCGGCCATGGTGTGAGGTTTTGAAGCAAATCGTGATCTTGAGATGATAAAATACACATTGTCAGCTAAGAGATATTCATTAGAACAAAGGAGTTGAAGATAAGAATAAAGAAAACCAAATGGAGAGTCAAAAGAAAACGAAAGAAGAGAAATTTGGGTGGGATTCAGTTTTTCTTATCCTTGATGGTTTCTTCTTAACCTCGGAGAGTACCCACGAACTTGCTTTTTATTTTCCCCTTTCAATTCTCATCGACCCAGATCAACATTCAACTCAGGTAAGAAGGAATCTCTTTCGAAATTTCCATTACTCTTAATCACAAACAAAGGGAGACACGAGCAAGAATTCGGTCAACCTCCCATATTTGGTCAAACCGAAAGAAAAATAAAAAATGAGACTGGAGGCTAAGGTTGGTCCATTCAAGAGAACAATAACAACTCAAACAATATCGAATTGATGTAGCAAAACAAAAGAATCTTACATGTTGTGTGAACGTAATAGAAAACAATATAATAAAACAATATAGATATCAAGTGCTTACAAATTCAAGACGAATTTTTTACATGGAAAACTTCCTTAATATGAGGAAATAAAAAAACACGGGACCATTTCTCTAGTTAATACTAAGGGTACATAGCAGCAACAATATCAAGATTCTTAGCAGTACACATTAATTCACAAGAGATCAAGGATAAATCTCACCAAAAACGCAAGTTCAATTCAACACACACAAAAAAAAAAAAAAAACCTGATGTAAGGAGTTTAAAGTGAAAATCAAACTAATCAGATTTGAGAAGAATGTGTCATGAATACACTGACAAAATTTCAACTCAATCAGATCACAAATCAGTGGTCGACGTCATCTTGATGATAATCAAATAATCTTTCTTTCTTGATTTTATGCTCTTTTTTTCTTTCACTATTTGAATATGAATGAATTTGTTTCCCTAGCAACAACTTAAAAATTAGTAAGAAACCATTTCTCCATATGTATTTTGTATGGGCTTAGACCTTTGGATATGCAATTCACTGGGCTTCCTCCACATGAAAGTGAACCCAGCCAACGATCCATCGCTTGGACTTTGAAGATCACACTCACAGCCAAAAGAATCACTCAGCAAAGCACGCACAATCGCAAACACCCACACAAGACTCTCCGTTGAGGCAGAAAAGAGAGCTTGTGGGAGATAAAGTAGGGATTTTTTTTTTTTATAGAGGAAAGAGCAAGCGAATTGCTTGCATTTCGTAAGTAAATCAATGTGAACCGGCAATCGATTGACAGCCAAAAAACGAAGGGAATGAAGGGGTTCCGATCGCCTTTTGTTTTATTAACAATTTAAGCTAATCTTCCTGGTGAAGATCCCTTATTTATATCCAATTTAGCTCTTGGCTTGGTAACACATCATCTGAGGATACACGTTATCCTAAATCGCGAATATGTTTTGGTTCAAGTTAAGTTTCTCAAATTTCGTATTCTCAATTTGATTTTCGCGTTGTTTTGTTTTGGTGTGAATATCTTCATGTTCGCGTTTCCCTTACATGAACTTGTCCAGAGTAAGTTAACGCGTTGTTATGATTTGTTTCAGCATTGTTAAGTGAGTTGGACGGGTCGGACAGCGACCATGCTTGGCTCTTTACGACGCTTTTGGGTCGGCCTTTGTTGGTCCCCGTGGCTTGTGAATGTGTCGGGATGGTTTAAGCCCGCTTTGATATCAAACTTTAGTCCAATGTCCAGATCATTTAAGGGCTGGACAGCACTGTAGCGCTCCTCGAGCGATCCTGGGCCGTCCCGTTGCTTGTTTATATGTTTTTTTTTTTGGTAAAGTTGCTTGTTTATATGTTTTGACTCACTTTTGCATTAAATTCTAGCATGCATTGCACTTAGGATTTTTGTGTTCTTACTGAATGGGTTCGAATCTCTACTTTGCAGGTATTCAAAGAATAGAAAAATTAGAATAATTTATTGGCATTTACTGATGCCTTCTTCCTCCAAAATAGCGGATCTTTTTAACTATTTTTTTTGTACATATAGTTTTTATTTCTCGTAGATAGGTACTTGATTAAATTTTATTGATACTTATTTAGTTCATATATTATAAGCAAAGGATAAAAGGAACATCTTGATATGATTTACGTGATTATTCATCATAGGACTATTTGGTTCATGATACGTTTTGTGTTATCTTGTTCAATATTTCATCTTCATCACTTAGGTTAGGACATTCGTACATATTATTAGCCTAGTTTAGTGCAATTTACTTTTCCTACACAATGCACGAGGTTCTATATCAGGGCTTTATAACGAGGGAATGTAAAATGCTGTCGGATATGACCCGAGTTATTTCTTTCCTCATATTTCACATGATTTGTTTTGAGAATCCATCCATGATAACTAAACTTCCGAGTTTTTTATGGAAAAAATCATCAAATAAATGGGGAAAGATAGGCACGCAAAGCATTTTTAGAAAAATGTATTGCCGTAAGATGATTCTCATAACCAAATCCATGAGCTCACGAATTTCTGATTCACAGAGGAAATGCGGTCCTGTGTCTTACTTGACCCCTAACCGGCTCACTATAGGTTAACCGTGAGATCTAAGTAAAATAATATAGCATAATTAATGAGAAAGCTAAGTTTCGATCAGGCCCATGTTAACTGCAAGCTTCACCTTGAAAGGAGTATTATTCGCACCGCCTTGGTAATTTGTTGAGCTCCCTTGGGGTTTACCTTGGAGGAACCAGATCACCTGACCTGCAGAATATGTAGGTCAGGTGATCTGCTTTTGTTCCCAAATCAGACGGTTGGGAAAAAAAAATACAAAAGTAAAAAGTCCCCAATTTAATAGGATCTCAAATCGGACGGCCCCCAAAAGCAAATCACCTGACCTGCATATTCTACGGATCAGGTGATCCAATTCCTTGGAAGGGTCACGACAATATCCAAAGAGCTCCCCTCGATCATGGACATCTACGTATCCTGTGTTTCTTTAAGGCCTCTTAAAGTGGCCTGTCCCGTTTGAGGATTCGTCAGATAATCCAGAACCACACATCTTGCAAATGAACATATAGGCATAATTGACCTGGATTTCGAGCTGTAATGTCGCCCAAAAGTCGGGTGCTCTTCTCTACCTAACCAGCGCCGTAGTTACTTGGGCGTTCCCTCTTGCGTGTTTCAGTCGAAAGAGCATAGTGGTGAGGATTAGCTTGCAGCGGTCGCCGCTGCAATTCCTCCCATCTTTGGGTCCTGGTGCCTCCATTGTCGAATTCATCTTGTTGAAAGCGTGGAGCCGGCATGCATACATAGTTCATGGGGAACTCACTGAATGAGTCCCAAATCCATTGCAAAATGAAGTCCGGATTAACTTCGGATGATCATAAGTCATCGTTATTGTCGTTATTGTCATTGTTGCTCCTCTTCATTGTGATACTTGGAAGACGATTAATCATTGCAAGGAAGAGGGAAATGTATATAATTGACCAATGGTTCCAGAGAGAAAGAGGACTCTAGCAAGTGAAAGTGAGAGAGGATTGAAGAATGGTGAATAATGAGAGGAGCAGTGGATCGATTCGCAGAGGACGATTAGGACTGATGGGCCAAGTCAGGCCCTAATGCCAAGCCTGTGGAAATCTGATGCTTCTCTAGATGGTAAGTGGACTCCTCTCCTATTGCGCCTAGGTTGGATCCTGACCTATTGTGCTAGTTCTCTTTCATTTGAATGGAAATGAATGCGAATCCTCAAAATGTATTATGACCCACATCATTGTTGATAATTCATGTTCCTTTTAAGATATGTAATATCTCCTTCCCTGTACAATCATCTTGTGACATATCATCTGATCTCTCTTACGTTTCTATGGGTTACAAACCCAAAGAAACAGTAGAAGAAAAATAGAAAAGGAGGACTCAGAACTCACCTAAACATCATAAAAAAATGCAGGGTCTAGTCATATCTTTAGGCGGCACTTTTGAAGCGACAGATTCTTTTTGACTCTTATGTTCTTGTTCTATTTTGCGACAAAGATGCCCCTTTTGTCGCATTAGCTTTCAGAGACGGTTCCCTTGTTCAATGAGAGCAATTGTTTGACATTCTATTGAGCAAGGTTCAATCGCGGACCAAGAGACATTTTGTCGTGTCCTCGTTTTTTCAAAACGACGTGAACAATTTGGATTCTCGCATCTTCACGTATCGGGTGGACGAGGAATCAATCAAGCTCGCCATTAGACGTACGGAACTGGCACAACGGCAGTAAAATTGAACGCAATTGTCGCTCTGAAAAAGCTAAAGTAGAACAGGAGCATAGTTTCACCTGAACAAAAAGGTTGAGTGATAAGGTTGAGTTGCGCTTTTCGGGATAGCAAGTTAGGAACTTGCATTCAGTACTTGTGTTTGTGTGTACTATTGATGAATAACATTTGAGGCATGTTATATATCACATTACTTTAAAATTTGCGATATATCGCATGATGTTTGAGGCATGCTGGGTATTGCTGCCTTTTAAAGCTTGCTATGTATCACATGTTGTTTGAGACATGTTGTATATCGCTATTGTTAAAGCTTGTTGTGTATCGCATTTTTTTTAAACTTGTTGTGTATCGCATGATGTTTGAGGCATGTTGTCTATCGATGTCACTTAAAGGTTGTTATATATCACATGTTGTTTGAAGCTTGCTGTATATCACATGTTGTTTAAGGCTTGCTGAGTATTGCTTGCTACTTGCTAATTGTCAATAACTATTGTTCCAAACGCCTGACAAGTATCATTAGGGTTGTGGAATCAGGCTATTTAGATCCTAAGAATGAATAAGAATCAGAGACCGTCGAGGAAAAGAGTGACTTTAGGTTGTTTCAACGTAGGAGTAACACTCAAAAGGACCCAAGGATCGAGAGCATCCTGCAATCTCTTGAGGACCTCCCAGGCATGGTCGTTCAACAAGCCCAGAATTAGGAGGCCCCTACAGCAAATGCTACTATCACCATAGTCTTGAATGTTGGCACCCCTACTCTTGAAGTGGATGTTGTCACCCCTACTCCTACTGTAGATGTTACCGTTGAGGGCATTGCTATTCATGTCCCCGATCCTATCCCGTCTGCTGAAGGAGAGAACGAGAAAAAGCGAATCTAGAAATAAGTGGAACAGGTTTTCAAACTGAAGCCTCCACAATTCCTTAGTAGAGTCGACTAGGAGGCTGCCAACTCATGGCTCCGAGAGATTGAGAAAGTATTCTTGGTGATGAGGTGCACTGATACTGACAAAGTGGTATTGACAGTTTATCCACTATAACATAACGCCAGCCATTGGTGGGAGGTCACAAAAGGAATGGTCTTTCTTGAAGGGGTAACACTGACTTGGGTGGCATTCGTAGAAGTGTTCAACGGGAAGTATTTCTCAAACACTGCAAGGGAGTTGAAGATTGCGAAATTCTTAAGACTCCACCAAAATTAGTTCTCTGTAGAGAAGTACGAGGCAAAGTTCGCCAAGCTGTCTAGATATAGCAAAAGGATTGTGAGGGATCCAATCGATCGGGCGATCAAATTTTGGGATAAGCTGAAACCCGATATCAAGAGACAATTGGCACCTCTAAAGTTGCGCAACTATAATGAGGTACTGAATATAGCTCTAATGGTAGAATAAGACATTAGAGAGAGCTGTCACTTCTAGATCGCAATTCGCAACAAGTCGAGACAATCGTCATCTAGGAAAAAGTCAATATCCGAGAGTAGGTACCTTACCCCTCTCAGCAGAAGAGGTGGTATTTGGAAGCCAGCGTTCCACTCAGACAATAGATGCCACCACAGTATAAGGTATCATGAAAAGGGTGCCTGTCCCCTGAAGAATGGAACCTACTTTGGTTGTGGCCAATAAGGCCACCTATTAGGGATTGCCCGCATCGTCTAGCTGAGACACAACCATCACAGCGCACAAGCCAACTAGTCGAGAATGCATTTCAAGGCAACATAGATCTACCCCCTAGCTCAAGAAAGGTGTACATTGTGATCCAAGCTGAAGCTCAGAATTCGAGATGGGTTATCATAGGTACAATCTCCTTACACTAGAATGCTTCTTACGCTTTGTTTGATACTAGAGCTACCCATTCATTTGTTGCCAAACAATTTGCTAAGCTAGTTGAATTCTGATGAAGCCGTTGGATATGGTCCTTAGTGTTTCGACCCCTATAAAGGATAGTGTCATGTCTGCCGTAGGATGTAAGGGCTGTAAAATAGTGATAAATGGGAAGAAAGAGTTGATAGATTTGGATGTGCTAGTTATGTTTGATTTCAATGTGATCATCCAAATAGACTAGCTAAAAAAGTAAAGTGCCATAGTTGACTGTTTCAATAAGGTGATACAGTTCCGAACCGTTGGGTCGTCCAAGTTACAAGTTTATAGGGAATTGAGGAGGACCCTCAATGCTCTTAATTTCATCCCTTGAGGCAGTGCGACTACTCGAGAAAGGTTGCCAAAGTTTCTTAGTAACGGTAATGGATATGTCAATCAAGGGACGGACAATAGAAGAGATCACCGTAGTGTAAGAGTTTACAGACATGTTTCTTGAAGAACTGCCAGGATTGCCCAAAAAGGGAGACCCAGTTCGTTGTCAAACTTGTCATTGATACGGAACCAATCTCTAAACCACCTTATTGGATGTCGTTGTCGAAGCTAAGGAAACTAAAGATGTAAATGTAGAAGTTGTTAAATAAAGGATTTATCCGTCCTAGTGAGTCACTGTGGGATGCGTCGGTTTATTTGTGAAGAAAAAGAACGGATCATTATGCATATGCATCGACTACTGGCAATTAAACCAAGTAGCGATCAAGAACAAGTACCCTTTACTAAGGATCGATCATTTATTCGATCAGTTACAAGGTGCCTTAATGTTCTCCAAGATTGACTTGAGGATTGGCTACCATCAATTGAGGATCAAGAAGGAAGATATTACTAAGAGTGTGTTTCGTACGCGATATAGCCACTATGAGTTTACAGTGATGCCGCTTGAATTGACGAATGCCCTAGCCGCATTCATGGACTAGATGAACTGTTTGTTCAAGGAGTCCTAGATCGGTTCGTTGCCCGACATTGTCTTGTCCTTTTCCTCTAACACCGTCCCGATGTGAGCTACATTGTCCTGAGCTACTTCATGTCGTCCCTCATTGCGCGATGCCATCCCGCGAGCTGTTCCGAGCTTCGCCGGCTGTCCGCTCATCTTGCTGCCTTCGCCACTCCGTCTAGTCGCCTAGCCACCTTGCAATCACAAGAAACAACCGTTTGGAATTGAAAACAATTGTTTGCCGCCATCATGCTGTTCGTGCTCTTGTTGCGTGAGTTTCACGACATCGCGAGCTTGCTGTGAGTTACCATTGCCCTAGGTGGCATGGTTTGAGATGTGAGTTTACATCCTACTCCTCGAGTAGGATCATTTAAATCGCTTTAGTAGGAATAGTAACTTGATTGTATTGAATGTATACATGAACTGCAATTAAGGCCGAGTTGGGGCCAAGAATTGATTAAGGGTGTATCATAGGCGATTTGGATTGATTATGCGGCTATTGGCTCAAGGTTGGCCAATTAAAGTGATCGTGCTAGTAAGACATCCATCAGTGGGTTGCTGCTCGGATAATCAGGCGAGTCCCTAACTAGCCACCTGAGGCTGATAACGGCATAGAATTGTCAAGTTACGATATACTATTTGACTTGATTGGTTGTTTCAGACTGGTCATGGACCGTCCTACTAATTGATTAGCCCATGTGCTTAAATTATGATTGGCGCATGTACGTTGTTGATGCGACTGAGCATATGGCTTGAGCCAAGTTTCGGTCGTGGATCATATTTAGCAATTAAATAAGGGATTTGTAGAAACTGTCGAGTCGGGATGAGTACTAGAGGTCTAGACATAGCCATGGATGGCACGCATGAGTCTTGGGCACCGACATGATAAATCATGTGTTGTGTTGGCCTGAGAGCCTGTGTAGTCGCCGATATGGCGAAATGTAAGTGTACCAAGGATAGTAATGATCATAGGTACAATGACAAATAGACTAGTATAGTATCACTGGCAAGCATGAGTGAAATGCGTGCGGCATGTGAGATGGTACGACCGATTAGGAGCCCTAAGGCGATTTCCTTGCTAGTTAGGGCTTAAGGTGTAGACCTATTGAGATTTTATTTATTTGCTTTATAACCCTTTATCATGGAGGTGTTGTATGAGAGCTAGGTTAAACTAGAAAGGCCCATAGATGGCGGGTAGGTGATTAACAGCTTTGTACTGTTGAGAGGCATGAGAGGACCATTTAGGAGTTTGATTTTGACTTTTAGTGTTGGATGCCATAACATTACTGGATTAGGTAGTCCAATTTTAAGGGAGGGCCATGGGTGAAAGAGTTGGATTACCATGAAGACCCTTGGGGAGGTTATGACGAGTAATACCTAAGGTGATGGAATGGAGACCCTTTGGATGGCACTGTAATATATCCCTAGGGCACCCTTAGACCTGCCATCACCTAGTCCTATATAGAGTGATTGGGTAGATTCTCTCATAACCCATTCTTTTGAGCAGTATATACATGAGTTATGTTCTTCTCATAAGTTTAAGTGTAAAACGCTAGCCTCGATTTATAAATTGAGAAGTTCTTTCGTATCTTGAATCTATCAGGATATTAATTAGTTGTTTTTGTTGCGTGTTTATCAGTTGTGATTTTTGGGTCGGCGATTATCTTGGGATGTTGTCGGGTATTGACCCGTGAGAACTTCGAGGATTATCGCGTGTTTGGGCCAGGGGTGTGCATTACCACTTGAAGAGTGCATACACTGGAAGCCTAGAATATCAAAACAAATCGTAAAAGTCAAGAAACATATAAGAATGTTGACTTCAATAAAGGCTTCCTCCACTGAGGACAAAAAGGAACATAACACTGAATATTCTTTTTAAGCAAGTCTTGTGAATAATATCTATTTTCTTATATGTCTACATCACAAACTTCCGAGTACTTGTCCAATTTGCAACTCAACCTGGATTTTTTATCGTTATTTGTGGAAATGACTTATGGGGGAATATTGGCGTTTCACGTTGGAAATCCAAAGAGTGAGCAAAGCATAAACTGGAAGCCTAGATGGCAAAACATATCGTGTAAAAGGTCAAGAAAGAAATATAGAAAAATGTCGACTTCAAGAAAGGCGTCCTCCACTAATGTCGAAAGGGAACATAACGCAGAATATTCCTTTTAGGCAAGTCTTGTGAAGAATATTTATTTTCTTATATGTCTACATCATAAACTTCCAAGTACTTGTCTATCTTGCAACTCAACTTGGATCTTTTATTGTTATTTGTGGAAATGACTTATGGGGGGATATTGGTGTTTCCCATTAGAACTTAAAAGAGCAAACAAAGGATAAAGTGGAAGCCTAGAATGGTAAAACAAATCATGTAAAAGGTCAAGAAAGAAATATAGAAAATTGTTGACTTCAAGAAAGGCCTCATCCACAGATGTCGAAAAGGCACATAACGCAAGATATTTCTTTTAGGCAATTCTTGTGAAGCATATCTCTTTTCTTATATGTTTACTGTAACAACCCATTTTTTGTTAAAGGCTTATCGCCCGTTTTAAGCTAATGGCCCATTGGACTCGGGAGTTCCCCAGATTAAATCGTAAATTTTTTTTTAGCGGCTCCAAACTTTTGATAATTGCAAAAATATCCCAACTTTTGGATATTTGCAATTTGGCCCCAAAAAATCTATATTCAGACCAAGGGTATTTTAGTAATTCCACTCTCTCGTCTCCCCTTCTCCTTTGCCGCGAGCACCTTCCTCTTTTTCCTTTTTTTTTCTCCCTAACCTCGGTCAACCCTCCTTGGTTTCGTTGACCCGCTCAACTTCTCTCTCTCTCGTCTGTTTTCTACATCTTTACTGCTTCACTGCCTAGCCATCCTCTCGCCTCTCCATCCTTCGTTGACGCCACCGCCCACCACCTCCTCTCTCTACCTTGCACGTCCACGGACGCGACCCACCCTCCATGTGGCCTAATCGCCGTCCCCTGACACCGCCTTTTTCTTCATCCCATAAACGACACTCCCAGCACCTATTTTTAAGTCACTCGAGCTTGCCGTTGTTTGTACTCACTCAACCACCTCTAGTCGTCGCCGTCCCTTTGTCTGCCCTCCTCACAACCGTTCTTACCCAATCAAAGTCATGGCTGCCACCATTGCCACTGTTGAAGCCCCCGTGACTGCCCGATCTCCCCTGTTTTGTATCATCAACCTTATTTATGGTACCAGCTTAATGTCCGCGCAACCCTAGCCGCAGTGGTTGCTCAGGAAGTTGTCTTCAACTCCTCCTGGTCTTGCTCGAGCCTTGCCACTATCGTTTCAGCATTGCCAAGCCCATTATTGCCTCTACCGTCTTCCTCTGTTTTGTGCCCATGCCTCTATGTTCATTGTCGTCCACAGCTACTACTCACCCCTGACTCACCCCCAGCCGTACCCATGCCATCGACGCCACCCAGACGTCACCCAAACACCACCCTAACGCCACTTCGATGCCACCGGCACCATCCCAAAACAAACCAATACCGTCCCAGCACCTCTCCGACATTGCCTTGTCTTTCCCAACCACTGCTCTCCGCGTCAGCCATTGTTCCCACCCAAACTGAACTCCTCCGCCGTCCAGCTGCCTCTACCACTTAACCAAGTCGACTAGCCACCTTGTCACCATTAGAAATAGCCACTCGGAGTCTCGCCAGAGCTCGCTAGAAAAGTGCTACTGCTACATCGCGTTGTGTCATGCCAAACCATTGGTGCCCTCGTAGCGCAAGTTATGTGACATCGCGAGCTCGCCGCGAGTCGTCGTCACTAATCACCTAGGACGTTTGGACCGAAACGTGAGTTTGCGTCCTAATCTTCGATTAGGATCGTTACTCACTTTAGTAGAAATTGATAGGTTGATTGCACTGATTTTATGCATAAATTGTGATTAGGACTAGATAATGTATCTTAGAGAGGAAATTGTTGGCCAAAGGATGGCCAATTAAGGTGATCGCGCCCATAAAACACCGAACGATGGATTGTCGTTCGAATTAGGAAGCCAGACGAATCCGTAATTGGCATACCGAGGTGATTAGTAGTATAGAATAGTTAAATTAGATTATGTCTGATGTGTACTATATGATTTGATTATTTGCCTTAGTGCGGTCTGGATTGTCGTATTAATGGATTGGCACATGTGTTTGAATTGTAATTGGTGTTCGTTTGATATTAATGTGATTGATTAGGTAGTCTAAGTCAATACTCGATTGTGGACCAATGAGCGTTCAGATAGGGGTTCGATGAGATCGTGGTGTTAGGCTAGATGCCGAAAGAATAAATACTAACCATGGATAACGCATAAAGGACTCGCATGCCGAGGTATGTAGTTAGGTGTTGAACTGGCTTGAGAGCCTGTGTGGTGAAAGAGTCAGCTTACCTAGGTTAGTGGCGATCATAGGTACCATGGCTGATAGGTAAGTGCAGTATGGCTAGTACGCATGTGGTATGGCCAATTAGGAGCGCTAAGGTGAGTGCCCTCTAGTTGGGGTTTAAGGCGTAGATTCACTGAAATTTTTTTCTCATTTATTGTACAACCCTATTTTACAGGTTTTGAGCATGGAATTCCTCCTCAAGGGCCGGGTGAAAACGGAGGCACCACCAAATGCTGGTTGGGTGATCATTACTGTCGTACCCGAGTATGGATACATTTTTTAGAGGGATAAGTTCACTAGAAGTCCTAAAACTTGTAACGAAAGTGCAAGTGAGTCCTAAAACTTGCAAAAAGTGCAATCGAGTCCTATAACTTGTTACTTTGGTTCAAATAAGCCCCTCCGCTAGCTCCGTCTAATCAGTCTCGGGGACATCACTGACGTGGCTTATTTTATTATTTTCTTTCTCCTACGTGGCAACTAATTTGATATTGCAAAATCC
The DNA here is from genome assembly GCA_019926035.1 of Melaleuca alternifolia. Taxonomy (NCBI): domain Eukaryota; kingdom Viridiplantae; phylum Streptophyta; class Magnoliopsida; order Myrtales; family Myrtaceae; genus Melaleuca; species Melaleuca alternifolia. The sequence goes on along the minus strand of JAGKPW010000110.1, from coordinate 56,130 downwards.
ACATCTTCAACAGGACGTTGTTTTGGAGACACACCAAATCTAAAGTGAAGAAGCCCCAAATCAACACGACACAGTTTGCTTTCTTCTTATCCTTTGTCCAATTCTTGTTTTGACCCACGAACCCTAAATCGATGAAGTCCCAAATTAGAATCCTAATTCGAAAAAGCCCCAAATCAGAATCTCGCCGTTCCTTTATTGATCGCAGCAAATCGAAGGTAGCCAGCAAAGAAGGTTTCAGATATCTTCTTTGTCGATCGACAGTCTACTCAAGTCGTCCATTGTGATGTTAAACAAATCTTCAATTCTACAAGTCGTCCCGTCGAGGTGAGTATGAGGAAACCTTAATTTCTGTAAGCCATCCCGTTGAAATGATTGCAAGCGAACATTCACTGTAAACCCTAAATATTATTTTGTTTTGTAGCTGTGCTGAATCAAAGGTTGGCATTCAATCTTTCTCATCCGTGTGCGAGTCATATTGCTGGAGCAAATCTGTGCAAGAGTTTCCACTCTCATATTTCGATGTCACAGTGGCAAATCTGTGGTAAGCATAAAATCTCTTCTCTGGATGCAATCTTATTTGCTTTATCCAATTTGGTCAGTCTCTTTGTCGAATGCGCAAATGAAGAGATGGAGTTTCTGATTTAGCGTGTTTTGTTTATTAAAGCGTGGCAACTAGAAGATTGAAGCCGCCGACATCTGAATTAAGTGGGGAATGTCCTAAAAAGGTGGAGTCACAACTCACCTGCTGTTGTGGTCTGAAATCACCAATTCTCATGGCAAAGACTAGGAAAAATGCAGGGAGAAGGTTCATGAATGTGCTAAGTTTGATAGTCCAGATTGTTGCAATTTCTTCATGTGGATCGATCCAAAGATATATAATCAAGCAAGGGACATGACAGTCGACTTTCTCGAAAGGAATCAAGCATTGTGCCAATCGTGCCAATCGATGGGTAATGAGGTTGAAGTAAGCTTATTTTTAGCTGAAGTTATAACACAAAAGGCAAAGCATAGACATTTAAAGGATGAGGTTAAACGCGTGAAGAAAGAAAAGATGCTATATCAAATAGCATTAATTTTATGCATGTGCTATATTGTTGTATCAATTATATGTAACATAAGACTTGGTGGAAAGTTTCTAAGACTTCCATAGTACTATGTTTCTAAGTTTGTAAGCTTGGTTGTGGATTAATGAGATGAATGTGTTCTCTAATATTCTGTTCCATAGTACTATGTTGTTAAGAATAGTAGGCATATACGGACAAAGAGGCCGAATACTTCAGTGTTGCTCTGATGAATAGTAAATATAAGTGTACACCCGATACATCCCTTTGATTGTGCATTCTATTCATAACCATGATTCTTATGTTCTCTAGCATACTCACGATGGCTTTATACCTTGCTTTGACACACTTGCTGTTAAAAGCTTCACTAAGATTATTATTAACAACATCGCATTTTATGTTGGTGTTAAAGAAAGTTTTACACTAGTGTTTTGGCTTAGTTTGGAATAGATTATCATGACCTTGTGGAGTCATTTCCTTCAATCTCTGCTTATGCAACTCAAAATCTGTTATATTAGTACTCTTGGCACATTTCTAAAATCGTCTCACCAATTATTATCCTTTATACTTTTTACCCCAATTGGAATATATATGCCATGCACACATTCGATGTTCTACACTTAGCAAAAAATTCACTAACTGAAAGAATGAGACCCTAACAAATACATACAACGAAACAAAAAACATTAGAATTGATAAACATTACATAAAGCATCACAAAAAATTTCAAGATGAGTGATAATCAAGTTAGGCATACCTTTTGTTGGTCACTAATCAATGCCCAACCATTGCCATCATCCATATCAAGATTCGACCTCAACAACTTGATAATCCAGGTCCATGTATCATTTTTCTCAATCATGCCACTGGATACATTTGATTATTGGCATCTCTACCTACAGCACACAACAATTCACCCTTGATTAAGTCTCTCAAGAAACATCTATCTAGTCCAATAATTTTTTTACATCCTGCCAAAAATCCTAATAGTAATCCCTATCAAATAATGGAAGGGAATTTGGTAGTTGCCGTTCAAATTTCATTTTAAAAGTGCTTGTGGGACTTGTACTATGAAGCTTCCCCAAGTAATCTCACATATGTCCATGCTCCTTCTTATAATTACCTTGTAGTGCCTTCGTCACTTTTAACTTTGTTCTTCTACATTGACTCATAGTAACATTTACCCTCAGCTGTTCCCTTACTAGATTTTTCAACTCCGATGCCTTGATTTTAAGAATTGCAAAAATTAGAGCAATGTAGTATTTGGCTAAATAAGCACTGAATACTATCTTGTTTTCAAAAGTAATGCTGCACACATGCTCATCAATGTACTTTTTCAAATAAAATGATCTGGTCTTGCTGTCAAGAACACCATAAATCATCCACTTACAATTGATTTGCGCATAACTTACTCTTACAAATTTAGTAGTATTCTTGGTATATTTAATTGCGCTTTACTTAGCCACTGAATATCTCAAAATTGCATGTTTAAACTCAGCTGCATCCTGAAATGTCATGCCAACAACAAATTCTAGATTTCTATCACTTCCATAATATGAAGCGAACTTACTTTCCCTTCTAGAAATCATGTCTTCCTCCTATTCACCCTCATCATTTGAACTTGAATGAAGAGTTTCTTTGTCCTTTGAATGATGCCTAGAATCATCCACAGACCAAGGATAAGTTAATGACTATATTGGGAAGTTAACCTCTGATTGGAAAGTATCGGTTGTGTCGATGTTAACCCCATTTATGGGCTTAAGCATCACTAGAAATTCTTTCAACTTGCTCCTTGCTTCAATCAGTCCAAGATGATCATCATCACTTAAGTGTCCCGCATATGACAAATTATGTACATCATAATCATCATTATCCATCTCATCCATATCTTGATTACATTCCTTGACCTGATTCCTATCACCCTCCTCCTCCTCCTTAATTTGATTTCCATCACTAGCACCCTCCTCCTTCTCAACCCGATTCCCATCACCAGCACCCTCATCAACATGATTCTCATTATCAGCACTCTCCTCAACCCAATTTCCATTACCAGCACCCTCCTTCTCAGTAATAATCTCTTTATCATCAAAATACTCTACACATAGTTTGATAAGATCAGAATGTAAATGTTGATACGAGAGATCTACCACAACAGAGTTATCTCACAATTTTCTAAGACAACTACCAACATTACTACTTTTGGAAACTATGCAATAGAGCTTCTCTATCTTGCAGCCACCCAAAGCCTCAATAATTCCAATTATATTAGACAATGAACTGTTACTCAAGTCTATTTCAAAAATATTGTCCCTTCCACCGATGTATTCGAAAAGTGGTCCAATCTGAAGTTTACCTCCAAAGAAACAAGTAACATGGACTCAGCTATTGGCCATTGAACTTGCAACGAATGACTTCGATTTAGCATGGATGAGAAAGATTGAACGCCAACCTTCAATTCAGCATGGCTACATAATGGATGAGAACTCACCTTCGATTTGCTGCAATCAACATAAGAACGATGATGTTTTGATTTGGAGCTTCTTCGATTTAAGGTTCATGGGTCGCAACAAGAATTGGACGAAGGAGAAGAAGAAAGCAAACGGAGTCGTGTTGATTTGGAGCTTCTTCAATTTAGGGCCGGTATGTCTCCAAAACGATGTCATGTTGAAGACGTGGATTTTGCAATGTCAAATAAGTTGCAACATAAAAGAGAAAAAAATAATAAAATAATCCACGTCAACGTTTTTCCATGAGACTGATTGGACGGAGCTAATGAAAGGACTTATTTGAATCAAAGTGACAAATTTTAGGACTCGATTGCACTTTTTACAAGTTTTAAGACTCACTTGCACTTTCGTTACAAGTTTTAAGACTTCTTGTGAACTTATCCCTTTTTTAGAAGCATGAGAAAACCATATGGGAGTTTAACTATGACACCTAATGTTAGGTGCCACACCAATTTTGGATCAGGTATTTCTCCGAGGTGGGAGGCCTTCTGGTGATGGAGTATGACCACCATGAAGCCCCTTAGGGACGGTATGAACCGGTGGGATGGTAACCCTCTGGATGGCTCAATGATAGACCCTTCCCCCAGGTCTACCACCACCTTTATGGCTAGCCCTAGTTATGTATAAGGAGACTAGGTAGACAACTCCTAACCCATTCTTTTGACTGTATATATATGAATTTGATCTTCTCATAGGTCCACTTTTGTAAAACACTGGTCCATTTATATATGAAACGGTGAGTTCTTTGTTATCCTGGATTTGTCAGGGGATTTTGTAATTGCTTACGCTGTATTTATTTAATCATTATGGTTATTCGTTCGGCGATGAGTCTTGGGACGTCCAGAGTTATCGACCAAGGAAGAAATCTTTAGGACTATCGCACACTCAGGTCAAGGGCGTGACGTATACATCAACCTGGATCAAATATATTTTCAAGTTAGGTCATTTTTATGCCAATTTCTTACTCTTCTTGTGGAGAATGTGGCTTACATGTTTTCCATTATCCCACGAATCACAGCGAATGTTTTGTATTACTTGTTTGCTTGGAACGTCCACTTGGCTGATAATTCAAGTAAACTTGAAGTGGTAATTGAAATCTTGCAAATGGTTCAATTAATATCGAAAGGATAAGCGATGCTATCATTTTATCTAATTTATTACCAATCATGTCATTCATGGCTAGATGATATATTATCTTAAATTAGCCAAAGACCACAATGCCTATACAATATGCTTCCGGACATGTAACAAATTGTGCTCCAAAAGCACCAAACGAATGCAAGCTATAGAGAGGTTAAACGCACATTTAGTATCAAATGATCATGTGAGACTTCACAAAAGTGACTATGCAGAATGTAGTAAATAGCATAATATCCAACGATATTCTTAAGATATTGAAAGAAATTTATAGCAAGTTCAAAAGACTCGAAAGTCAAACTTCTAATGCGGTTGGCTTATTTATTTCTACCTAGTGGATGGTGTGGCTCATTTCCATAGTTCAAGTACTATTTATGTTTTGTTCTGACTAGCAAGAGTAGGCTCAAAAGGGTTAACCCGGTCTTAACAGTCTCGATCTATTTTAATTTAGTACTTTGACGACCTAGAACCGTACTGACCCGAACCAAGATGACTCGGCTGAAGAAATTGCTAAGTCTAGTGGCAGCACTCAACTAACCAACAGTTTGAAAAAACGGTTATTCAACTTATGTTTGGAGGCCTATCTACCAGGCTTTGTTTAAGAGTAGGAGGCTAGGTTTTCCGACCAACAAAAAAAATTATTTTGTCCAGTTTTAATTCTTCACGCCCCTTCCATGCACACTCATCTTTAAATTACCCTTGTGTTGACACCTAAATTTGCCAATTCAATGCGTTTTTAACCAAGTTTGGTTGGATCAAAGAGATTAGGAATTTTATTCAAAAAATAAATGAAATGAAAAGGTTAAAAAAATGTTCAAAAAAATGTCTAGATGTTCATCACATTTGAGGTTTTATTTTCTGAAGGAGTAAATAGATTAAGTTTTTCAGTATACTAGATGATTAAAACTCAAAAAAAGGGGATCAAAGAAAAAAGATGACATAAAACAAAATGGAGGAAGCATTAGACCGGGCCTGGATGGGCCGATCCTCACTGTCTCGCGCGGGCGACTTTTTTTTTCTTCTTCGCAGGCCAAACCCACAAACCTGCAAGTCCTTCTTTCCTGGCCCTTTCTTCTTTCCTCTTCGCCCACGCTTTCTAGATGGTTCTGGCTCCCACTTGCTCGAGACGTGATGGAAGAGCAGGGGCTCGCCTGCACCTGCAATTCTTGGGAAGAAGGTCATGGACTGACACACGCGAGGGACAAGGCCGGCGAAGCAGAGAAAGATGCAGGGGGAAATGATGAAGGAAGAGAGGATTAGGGTTTGGGGGGTGGATAAAAATCGGGGAAATCGAGCAGAGCAGGGGTTCGAAAAAAAATAGAGAGAGAGAGAGAGGAAGGAGGAAGAGGCGTTCAAGAAGCCATTGGAGAGCACACCCCATCGGCGATTACGACGGTGGCCCTTCTCGTTCACGGCTCCACGCTGCCGAGTCCGTTAGCATCCCAGTAGGTCAACTATTCTCGCGATGCTACCTGAGGATCAAGGCCGTGCTCGTCACGGATCGACGGAAGTTTCGGCCCGATTTTACTCGGGCAAGCCGATCGATCCACGACAGCCACAGACTGCGTAGGGTTTTTCGTTGCCGAGGAATTCCTCGTTTTCCTTTGGGTCGTTTGGCACTCTGTGCAAGCCTCGATCTCTATTCGTAGTTTCGTTTTGCATTGGCGTGTTTGATTTTGCATTGGCATGTTTGATGTTGTCTGTTCGTCGCGAGTCACGCGAGATCCGGCCTCCCTTTAGCCTAGAAACCCTTGCTTTCCTTTCGACCTTTCTGCGCGTTTGTTAGTTTTTCTCTCACTCGCCGTTTTGGTTGTCGCCGCCGTGTTCGACATTTGGCCGTGGTGTTTTTCTGGCATCGAGGTTGTCGGTTGTGAGCTCAGGCAACGGCGTGCAGCACGGTCGGAGAGGCCCCTGTTTCGTCCGCCCCTGCTGAAGATTGAAGCCATTTGGGCCGTTGTTGGCTTCCAAAAGTCGGGTCGGGCTCGCAGGCCTTTCTTTTCTCTTGGTGCGCGGGTGTTTGGGTCAGGTAGGAGCTGGGCCGAGAAAGCCTTGCGTTGCGAAGGAGAGAGGGAAGTGAGAGCAGAGAGACGGGCTGGGCTCGCAGCAGGCCCGTCCTTTTTTTTTTCCTCAAAAGCCTCCGTCCGAAGCAGAAAGGGGAGATGGGCCGGCCTTAGATCCGAATCAAGCCTAGTTTGAGGCCCGGCCCAATTCCCCTTTCCGCCCCTTTTCCTCTAAAAAGAAAGAAAGAAAGGAAATATATATAATAATATACATATATGTACTAAAACATTTTACTAACACTGATAATAAAGGAAAAGAGAGAGAGGAGAAAAGTTAAAAAAAAAGAAGAAGTTAGTTTCTATTTCTCAGTAAATTACGTTATGTGGTTCAATCAACTCAGACATTTTTGTTAAATGTTATAATATAACACAATATTTTATTAAATAATATATTTTTTTATAAAAAATAATAATAATGATAAATAATATATTCTTATAATAATAAAAATAATAAATATATTTTTTAAGAACAATAATCATAAATAATCATAAATAATAATAAATAATAAATAATAATAAAGAATATATTTTCAAGAGTAATAATAAAATAAATATATATAATTAAAAAAAAAACAAAAGAAGAATCGCTTTCCAACCTTAGAGTTAGCTTTTGTTAGTTTTTTTAAAATAATTAAAGAGTTGACATCGTCTAGGCCGTTGTGTACTTTTGCCCCTTTGATCCAATTGCGTGACTAATTTATTTTTGTATGTTGGCGTTAGATGTATGATTAGGCTCGGCACAATGCGATGCTTACTCTAAACCTAATAGTCTAAATGCTAGATCATCGAACTCAAGCTTATCAAGTCGTAGCATAATGACATTAATAGTAATTTCGACATGCATAGTGTAGGTGGCGGTAGACCGATGTCCCTTCCAGTCTCACTTTTGTAAGGTTACATCTCGATTTCTTTAGGATTCACCGTCTTTTGTTAAGGTATGATTAGGTTAGCACATGTTCAATCTAATGAAATTAGACTAGACTTAAGATTACCTTATCTCATAGACAAGTAGTGTTTTGATTTAAGCTTATTAGATTTTATTTTCTACTGTCTTTAAACAACCAGCTTCCGAGGGATCATGTCTCGAGGCTTACAACGAGGCCATGTGTTTCTAATTGCCCGACGAGTGGTGGGTTTGATTCTTACTTTTATTTTTATTTTTTATTGTTGTTAGATAATTGCCTTTTGATTACTTGATTTGTTTACTATTGCATGGTATTTCAATATCTTTGATTGTTTATTTCTCGCATCGTCTTTCGATAAATCGCGTGTTAATTTCGTTCCTAAATTTTGCTTTAGTTTAGATCCGCATAAAAATGGCCTTAGAGGAGTCATTGCATGAACACTTAGTGGATTTGAATGACCTTTAGGGCTTTAAAAGAAAAGCAAGAATGCGTGCTCACTTTAGATTAAACGACCAACTAGTTAGGTACCGAAAGGGCGTTAATAGATTTGTTAGCGTAAATAAGTCCCCGTACCCTAGAATCTCTGGTTGCGTAGAAAGTGAAGCATTTCTCCCATGCTTTTACTGGGTTCCTAGCCGACCCTAATAGGCTAGTGGCGACTCCTAGAAATATTTTAGGTTGTTAAATAACCTTAAAAAATCAAAACGCCTTAATGTCACGCGAGGTATGGACTTGGGAGAGTCCGTGCTCGCAAAGGTTGGACCGAATCGGATTACGATTAGACATTGCTTTTAAGCCGTCTTTTAGGGATGTCGATTCGGACCTCTTCACGAGTAATATCTCTAAACCTACTTAGTACGTTCCCCCTCACCGGGGAGGTTTGGGTAGGTCGCGACACCTTGTTTCAAATTCTTCATTTATAATCATGCTTTGTCTATATTTAATGGAATCGCAAGTTTCAGGCTTTCGTTGATCTGCTAAGCCTTTGAATGAGGAGAAGCATTAATATATTGTCCTCGGGCTGCCTAAAAACTTCTAGTGAAGGGTTGCGTGATCTATTTAGACCTTTTAAGTACTCTTTGACTCACAAGAACATGAGTGGCCTCATGCAATCACGACGGCGTGGGGAGAATGTATCAATTTGCCCTAACATTATTTGCACGTTTGGCGAATTGCAAACCTATTAGCGAACGCAATTCGTCGTGTTGCAAACCGGGCAAGTTGTTGTTTTTTAACGGGGAATCTTTGAAAGATTTGTCACGAGAATGCTTATCCTATTAGAGACAGAACCTTGACCAAGACCACGAGAGGTCTTTCCAAAAAGAAATAACTAACGTAGACTTACTGACAGTTTGGTCGTTCTAAAATAACAGCAGATCCAAATCCTTCACTATGCGGCACTGTACCATGATTTGCATATTTATAAGTGAATCTCCCTCCGAGAAGATACATAAAAAGCTTAGATCCCTTCAAGCCTAGCTTCTCCTAAACTATCCAGAGCAAACAAAATGATCTCCACCAATTCTATACCCGTACTCTTCATAATTCTGATCCTTTTCCTGATACACTTAACGAAATTAAAGTTCAGGAGCATCCACAAAAATGGAAAATCGGTGGCACAACTTCCCCCCGGTCCTGTCCCTTGGCCCATAATTGGCTGTGTGCCCGAAATGCTGAGCAAAAAGCCAACATCCCGGTGGATACATCGCCTCATGGAGGAGATGGACACTAACATTGCATGTATTCAGCTCGGAAATGTTCACGTCATCCCCGTGACATGCCCTGAAATTGCCCGGGAATTCCTGAAGAAGCACGATGCGACATTTTCATCGAGGCCTACTTCGATGGCGACACAAACATGTAGTGGCAGATACCTCGTAACCATTCTGAGTCCATATGGCGACCAATGGAAGAAAATGAGGAGAGTTTTAGTTTCAGAATTATTTTCCCCGAGAAGACATCAGTGGCTCAAGGATAGAAGAACCGAAGAAGCGGACAACCTAGTTAAGTACATCTACAATCGAAGCAAAAGCCCGAGTAGAACTGTAAATGTGAGGACCGCCACCAGACAATATACTGGAAACGTGATCCGGAAAATAATGTTTAGTAAAAGATACTTTGGCAAGGAAATGGCAGACGGCGGACCGACCATGGCTGAGGAAGAACACGTCCAGGCAATATTTACTATACTGAAGTATTTATATGCATTTTGCATATCTGACTACTTTCCTTGGTTGGTAGGGCTTGATTTAGATGGTCATGAAAAGTTTGTCAAAGACGCTGTCAGGACTGTTAACAACTATCATGACCCCATTATTGACTCAAGGATCAGAAAATGGAGGAGGTTCGGCAATTCGAGCGAGGAATCTACCCGCGATGAGCCTCATGATTTGCTTGATGTTCTGATTACGCTCAAAGATTCAGAAGGAAAGCCACTACTGACACCTGAAGAAATCAAAGCACAAGTAACGGTGAGATGCAAACATGTATATACTCGCTTCTTTTTCTTTAAGCAGGCTTCTTTTTTTTTTTACTTGTGTAGATAGCATATATGCCTATTTACTTTGATACGTCGTCAAAATGTCGTATTTACAATAACATAAACTCCATTTACTTTGTCTCTCTCAAGAGTTCCTACCACCTGTTACCATTCTATTCGACATCATCCAAAAGAAATTTATGTAGTGAAAGTAAATATTGATGGCTCATTTTGCATATGGGAAAAAGACGGCATTAGTGTTCATAACTTTGGTGTCAAACTCATTTTTGTACTAAAACTTTGAAACAATCATGTAAGTGTCACAACTTTTAAAAAACGATCACTTAAGTGACTTCGCTAACTTAGTTTGCTGAAAATCTAACGTGATCCGCAGATGTTCATAAAGTTTTGGCACAAAAATAATCATTTATGAATTTTTTTTCTCTAAAACTTTTAAGATTACATATTTAACAAAACGGCAAGGTGAGTCTCAAGCAAAATTCATAAAGTAAATATTGTAATTTTGTCTCTCTCTCTTTCTATATATGTATATACATATATATGTATTATATCAAAAATAAAATCATAGAGCAACGACTCTCTCCATATAATTTCATGGAAAATCACTAAGTTTATTTGTTTCCCTAGAAGAAAAAAAGGAGTAAATTTTTTTTCTTTATGTCTCATAACTTCACAGTAAATGTATTTTGCTCCTTTTTAAGATTGCACATGGAGCTTTGTGGGAATGGATTGCTTTTCTTTAATCATCTACGAGGATTAATGCTAGGGAACGTTTGGCAGCCGGTTATCCGCAATTTCTCAATTTATGCAAATTTAATGCATTTAAAAGCATCGATTTGTGCATAAATTATGATTCCACAATTTTAAAATCTTGTATCTAAAACTTTAAATAGCGATCACTGTAAAGCTAAAATTTTATGAATAATCAATATCATGCCTAAACATTTCTAAAGCATCTTTTTAAGTGATCCCAGGGAGCTCCATTAATTTTTTTCAATAGAGTCACTCAAATGATTGTTCTTTAAAACTTGTGGTACTTAAATAATCATTGAAAACTTACCAGGCGCTGTACAATAGTTATGGACTGATAACATCCTTGTCCCTCTTTGATTTACATGATGAAGAGTAATCTTTTCTAGAAATTTGAAAACAAATAAGATATAATCGTGATTTCTGAGCTTAAAAGTTCACAGACAGATAAATTGGTGAAATTCAATTTCACTTGAATTATATCCTCAATGCTTGCCTTTTTCTTTTTGAATAAAATTTTGAGGGTCTAAAAGATACATGGGAAATTTCTGGATGAAGTACGAGAACTCAACCAGGCAACATCCATATTTGCAGGAGATAATGTTCGCAACTATTGATAATCCCTCAAACGCAGTTGAATGGGCCATGACCGAGATGATAAACCAACCCGAAATCCTCAGGACTGCAATGAAGGAATTAGACACGGTCGTTGGAACAGAGAGACTAGTCCAAGAATGTGACATCCCGCATCTCAACTATATCAAAGCATGCATTCGAGAAGCCTTCAGGCTCCATCCAATGGCAGCTTTCGTACCTCCGCACATGGCCATGTCTGATGCTACTGTTGCCGGCTACTTCATCCCAAAGGGAAGTCACGTGCTATTGAGTCGTCTGGGCCTCGGGCGAAACCCTAAAGTCTGGAACAAGCCGCTCGAATTTAGGCCGGAGCAGCACTTCACTAGCGACTGCACTGAAGTTCAGCTCATAGAGCCGGACTTACGCTTCATTTCCTTCAGCACAGGGCGGCGTGGCTGTGTGGCTCCAATTCTCGGGACTGCAATGACCGTAATGCTTCTTGCAAGGATGGTTCAAGGGTTTTACTGGAAGGCACCGCCTGATATCATGAGCATCAATCTCGATGAGTCCTTTGAAGATCTGTTTCTCGCTAATCCGCTCATTGCTCATGCCGAACCACGTTTGCCATTACGTCTTTATCCTTGAGTGGCACTTGCAAGAAAGTGAAAGTTGACCTTGCATAGTGTTATGTGCTCTAGTGATTTGAGAGGAATAATGAATAATTTGGACATATTAATATTGTTGATGAATCAAGGCTTGTACCAGTTTATTTTTCTGTTGAAATCGTGTCCTCCATTTTAGGAGATAGTGGCTATTCTGTTTTTTATTGCTTCAAGTCTATCTTTGGAGAGTTTTAGTCTACGTTTTAGTAACTATTTTTCAGTTATTTGCTAATCGTGTGATCAAGCCAAAGTGTATGCAACGTTTGTTGCTTTTAGCTTGTACTTAAGACAATTTCTAGAATTAATGAAGTAAGTAGCTTTCCCTTCCATTGCTCTGTTCTTACTGTGTGCTCTATTTTATACTGCGCAAGACCAATATCCAAAAGAGAAAAACCTTCCTTATGTTTCATCAAAAATATAATTTATCAGAGCTCTCTTGATCTTAAGGGGCTGTGAGTGACTTGTGAGACTGAGTGAGAGGTGTGCTTCCATTCATAAAAGCTTAAAGGCTAGATGGAGGCAGGTTCAAGTAGTTTCTCAGCAATGACTCCACCAGTGTTTGATGATGAAAACTATCAAGCCTCGGCAGTTAGAATGCGAACTTTTCTAAAGGGTTGTGATTTTTGGGAAGCTATGGAACAAGACTATGAAGTTGATCCCCTTCCTAACAATCCAACCATCAATCAAATCAAGTTTCATAAGGAAAAGATAACAAGGAAGGAAAAAGTAAGGTCATATTTATATGTTGTTGTCTCACTTGCCATTTTCAGCAGAATTATGGCTTATGAACCAGCAAAAGCTATCTGGGATTTCCTCAAGGCTGGGTATCAAGGAGATGAGAGGATCAGAAGCATGAAAGCACTGAATCTAATTACAGAGTTCAAAAGACTGAAGATGAAGGAGTTTGAGACAATCAAGGAGTATTCGGATAAGCTGGTAAGCATTGTGAATCAGGCAAGGATCTTAGGCACTAATCTTTCTAATAATAGATTGGTGCAGAAGATTTTTGTCACCTTGCCAGAGAGATTTGAGGCAACCATTGCCTCTTTGGAGAATACCAAGGATCTGTCTCAAATCAAGCTAGTTGAACTGTTAAGTGCTTTACAAGCACAAGAGCAGAGGAGACTGATGAGGCTTGAGGGAAACACAGCAGGAGCTTTGCTAGCCAAAGATCAGCAGAACGTAGAAGGAAAGGTTAGGAAAGGGAAAGGGAAGAAAAAGCATGGCAACAGTGGTTCAAAAACTGTTGCGGGAAAGAGTAGTGTAGGAAGTTCAAAGAACTCTTGTGGAAAGCTTCATCCATGTAAGCACTGTGGAAAGAGGAACCATCCGCATTTTAGATGCTAGAAAAGGCCAAATGTAAGATGCAAAAAGTGTCAAAAACTAGGACACATTGAAAAGTTCTGCAAAGATAGGAGAAATCAACAACAAGGTGAGGTACCAGTTGCTATCCAACAAGAGGTAGATCAATTATTTGTAACCTCTTGCTTCTCTTCTAGTATTTCATGTGACAGTTGGCTAGTTGATAGTGGCTATACAAATCACATGACATATGATGAAAAGTTGTTTGTTAGTCTAGACAAGTCGGTGAAGTCAAGAGTAAGAATTGGCAATAAGAGTAAGAATTAGCAATGGGGAGTACTTAGAAGTGAGAGGTAAAGGGGTTGTGGCCATGGAATGTTGTGCTGGAACTAAGTTAGTCTCTGAGGTAATGTATGTACTTGAGATAGATCAGAACTTGCTAAGTGTGGGACAATTTGTTGAAAAGGGGTTCAAAGTGACATTTGAATGAGGGAAATGTCTTATAGGTCGACTCAAATGGTCAAGAGTTATTTAGGATAAAGATGCAGCAGAAAAGCTTCTTCGTGAATCCTCTTGAGAAAGAACATATGTAATTCAAGTGTCAAGCTACTGAAGCAAAAATGTGGCATAAGAGGTTGGGGCACTTTCATCACAAAGGCGTGTTGTTCATGTAGAAAAATGAATTGTCAACTAGGATACCAAGCCTAGAGGAGTAGATTACCAAGTGCAAGACGTGTCTAGTGGGTAAACAAACAAGACTGCCTTTCAGAGAATCAAATTGGAGGGCTACAAGGAAACTGCAGTTGATTCATACAGACCTATGTAGTCCACAAGCAACTCCTTCACTAAATAGCAGCATGTATTTTATCATCTTTGTTAATGATTATACTAGAATGTGCTGGATATATTTCATGAAGCAAAAGTCAGAAGTAGCTGAGATATTTTTGAACTTTAAGAAGTGGGTAGAGAATCAAAATGGTTGTAGGATTCACATTGTTAGGTCAGACAATGGAACTAAATACACTTCACAGAGGTTTAATTCCTTCTGTGAAGATGCGGGAATTGAGCATCAACTCACTGCTCCTTACTCTCCACGACAAAATGGAGTAAGTGAGAAGAAGAATAGAACTTTTTTGGAAATGACTAAGTGTCTGTTGCATGAGAAGAATCTGCCAAAAGACTTTTAGGCAGAAGCAGAAAATACAGCAGTCTTTTTGCTAAATAGACTTCCTACGAGAGTGCTAGAGATGAAGACACCTTTTGAAGTTTGGTTTGATGTCAAGCCAGTCCTGAAAAATCTAAAAGTGTTTGGTTGTTTGTGCTTTTCTCATATCCCGCAAGTCAAGAGAGACATGCTGGGAGAGAAAGCTGAACCCGAAATCTTTGTAGGCTACAACTCAATGTCAAAAGCCTACAAGATCTATCAGCCACAAACAAAGAACGTGATCATCAGCAAAGATATTCAATTCCTTGAAGATGAGGAATGGAACTGGATAAATGAGCCGCAAAGCAAGCACAATGAGGACTCACTGGAACCTGGTGAGATAGTGGATGATGTTCTAGTTAAGGGAACTAGATCATTGACTGACCTGTATCAGAGATGTAGTGTGGCTATCTTGGAAATTGCAGACTATGAGGAAGCTAAAGGTGATCAGAGGTGGTTAAATGCAATAAAGGAAGAGCTGTCCATGATTGAAAAAAACCGGACATGGGAGCTAGTAGACAAGCCTGTAGACAGGAAGATAATTGGAGTGAAATGTGTCTACAAGACCAAATTGAATCCTGATGGCTTAGTAAATAAGCACAAGGCTAGGCTGGTGGTGAAGGGATATGCTCAAGTTTAGGGAGTGGAATTTTCAGAAACATTTGCTCCAGTGGCAAGACTGGACACAATCAGAATGACACTTGCATTAGCAGCTCAACAAGGATGGAGAGTTTATTAGCTGGATGTGAAGTATGCATTCTTAAATGGAGTGTTGCAGGAGAAAATTTATGTTGAGCAACCTAAAGACTTTGTCACACTAGGCCAGGAGGAGAAAGTTTATCTGTTGAGGAAGGCGCTTTATGGGTTAAGGCAAGCTCCCAAAGCATGGTATAGCAAGATGGATGAACACTTGCCGAGTTTAGGCTTCGAGAAAAGCCTTAGTGAATCCACCTTTTATGTTAAAAGGTTAGAAACTGACTTAGTGATAGTGTCTCTTTATGTGGATGATATGCTTGTGACAGGGAGTAATGAAGCTCAGATTGATGCATTCAAACATGAGATGATGAAGATGTTTGAGATGACTAATCTAGGTAAAATGTCATACTTTATGGGAATGGAAGTAAAACAGAATCAAAATGAAGTGTTCATATGTCAAAGGAAGTATCTAAGTGAGATTCTAAAAAGATTCAACATGGAGGAATGGAAGAGTATGAGTACTCCAATGGCTCACAAAAAAAAGCTCCGAAAGAATGATGGAGAAGAACCTGCTGAGGAAGGAACCTATAGAAGCTTGATTGAATGCCTTATGTATCTTACTGCAACTAGGCAAAACATCTTATTTTTAGTGTCTTGTCTTTATTTTTAATATGATAGCTGCTAAAAGAGTGCTAAGATATTGAAAGGAACTCTGTCATTTGGGAGAAAGTTTAGCAAATTTTAAGAATTCAAGTTGCTAGGGTATTTGGACAGTGATTAGGAAGGATCAGAGGATGATATGAAAAGCACCTCTCTCAAAGAAATTATGGGGAGGTCAACTTATTCAATGATAAATCGTGAGTAGATACTTTGCAACTTTCTAATAGATATTGTTTAACATTATACTAATCAAGGTCTAAATCTCGTGCTAAGTCGTATTTTGTCATATGCTCGTTTTTAAAACACCTTAACGATTTTGAATCTGGCAACTTGCGGATCTGATCAATAGGGGGATCAAATCAAGCACATCATTAGACGTACCAAACTGCCACAATAGCTATAAATAAAGCGCAATAGCTAAAATAGATCAAGCACGTATTTCACCCAAATAAGAAGAAAAGATCCTAAAAGACATTAAAAAAAAGCCAAGGTTACAAATTGAAAGGGAGGAGGTTTTGATTGTCAAAGCAGGCATCATGGGGCTAACAACAGCAGTTTCCCTAAAGAAGGTCGTGTAATTTTTTTTTAATATGAAGTAAATTATTTGAAATTGTAATCAATCATTTTATGGGGTTGATCTAGTAACGTTGGATATAATTATTCTTAATCATTATAATATGAGTCTGTCTAGTGTGGACCAAGTTAGGACCCAGTTGAAAACTCTATAAATAGTGCTCAAGTCTCTCCTCTAGATTTCACAATCACCTCGTGTAAGGAGAGCCTAGAGTAATGAACATGGTGAGAGGCAATCTCATTAAGTTAGTAATCCGGTGGATAATAGAGAAAAAGCAGTTGAACTGTTTATCATCGTTATTCCACATCAAGAATGATGAATTCCAAATTAAGTAAGTAAATCAACTCATTTCCATTATAGTGTTACAAATTCTAGTTATAGTAATCTTAGGAAAGTAGTTGTCGCTGCTCACAAGTGGTATCAAAACTACCAGAGTTAAATATAGAATGTTCAGTTTTTGCCATAATTTCGGAATCTTTATCCCATGAAAGTTGAATTTGAATGCGTAAAGGGGCTGTGCTCGTCGATATGAGGATTTTGAGGGGTGGCTCGCCACTAGAGAAGGCAAGACAGCCTCTCATGCTCAGCATGATGCACAAAAGGCGGTGCCATTGGCCGCAGGGCGGCATCATGCGCGCAGGTGCGTGTTGATTAAGTGGCGACCACCACACACCCCCACTCACAAGGTGGCCATCACCTGGGCTGACGTCATCATGATGTCAATGCCAGTTGCGGCGATGGCGAGGGCCCAAGTAACGTCATCCTTATGTCAAAGACAGTTTTGACCCAACCTGGGTTCGGTTCGTTGATTTAACCCGTTGATTAAACCACCCATTAACCAAATCGGACCAAGCGATCAAATTAGGTCTACTGGAAATCGAAACAGACTGGTCGGACGGGTTTTTGGACTGGGTTTTTAGGCAATAAACGTGTTCAATGTGCGTCTCATGCGCAACAACTTAGGTGGCTAGTGAGGGTGCGTTTGGGCTCCTATTGGAGTGTACTTAGCAGTGTTGTGTTCGTACGAAGGTATTCTACATTGTGGTCGATTAATTTTACATGTTAGATATTTTTAAAGTTGTGAAAATACATACGAAACCCGTATGTACATGTACTTTTTATGGTCTTTTGACATTTTCTTATGTATTTCTCTATGATTTTGGAATTACAACTATAAGCTCAAATATATATGATTGTCGCGACATTTCAGAAGATGCACCATCTAGGGTTCAGCTGATAGATTAATAAGTTTGACTTAACTCAAGCTCTCCCAAACTCATACCAATTCGCAACTTAGATTAAGATTCGTAACATGCACGATTAATTTTATTTGGAGTCGTCACTAATCTATTTTTTGGTGGGTCGATTAGAAACCCAAGTAAAATATGGTGAGAAATACTTTACTCCTACGAATCAGAGACTATAAGTATGAAGACTTGGTTACGCTAGATTACTCTAACACCATTTCAGTACTATTTTTTTATTTCAAGAAAAAAATGTTTGGCAGGCGACTTAGATTCATTTTAACTCTCCACTAACATATGGTTATCCATGCGAATACACAAACATTAATATAAATACTCCATGAAATAAAACAGAAGATAAATTACAAATATGATCTAACAAGATAGACCAAATGGTTTTTTTTTGTTATAAACCTAGCATGCAAGTTAATTAGGTGTGTAGTTATGAAAGTTCAATTAAATTATGGATTTTTTCACCGATTTTACATATAGACTATGCTAGAATGCAATACATATAACGCAAACTTAAATGTAATTATTTTAATATGTCATGTAACACGCAGTTCTAAATTAAATTACCCCACATGGCATGCGATTTAATTAAATTAATCTAAGACATGTAATTATCTAAGTGACGTGCAAAGTTTTTTTCTGGTCATTTAATTAAATTCGAAATTAATAAATGCCTAAATTAAAATGTAATTCTAATCTTATTTAGAAACATGCCTTTTTTTGGTATTTTTCATTGAAATATTAAATAAATATTTATGAAAACAACAATTATACAAAGTAAGATATTATTCGGTTTAAATTAAGAAATATTATATATCAAATCTTATCTTAATTTGGGAACCTATCTTAACATGCGATTCTACCTAAAAATCTTATCTAACTAATATGCAATCCTAAGGAAACTATTTAATCCTACTCTTTTTTGTATTTTTAGAATTGGGATTCCAAATTAAACAAGATTTAAAACGTGATAAAAATTACACAAGATACCTATCAAGATTTACAATATTCGAAAAAATAATCCATGACCTCGCGTCTTAAATTAACAGATATCAAATCTTGATAGTGCACCTACCTAACTTAGAGATAAAATTGAAATAAAATAAATGGAATGTCGTCTCACGGACCAAATTAATGATTATATCATATTTTAGTCAATAGAATCCTATTAGATGATGCCTAAAACATCCAAGATCACAGTGGTCCAAATTAGAAAATAAAATATCAAATGCAATGCTAGATTGTATAATTACCTAGCTTGTAACAGCAACCTCTTAGTCAGCTCGGCAATGTGACTCACAAACGGCTACAATTCTCGAATAAACTCGTGCGTGGTGGACAATAGCACCTTTATGTCGAGGAACACATTTTATGTACATTCCTTTAGACATAACATACTTTTTGTATCATATATAAACATGTGCAGTTACTTTTTTGAGTTAATGAACAATATTATCGCTATACTTTTTAATCTAAATAAGGTTGGGTACTGCAATATATCCAACGAATTATACATATTTATGTTTAACTTTCACGCATATATATGTCGCTTATACAACTGAAAAGGTTGTTTCGAAAAGACTTTTACCTAAAAATTAATCTTATGCATTGTGCATAAACGTTTAGGTCATATCTGTAAGGAAAGAGTTGATAAACTGATAAAGGTTGTCATCCTAATTTCTCCTAAAAGTGATCTAAAGATTTGCATAAACTGCTGTAGATATAAAATGAGTAAGACAACATAGAATTGTTGTTATGAAATGTGTTGACATTATGTCATTCTAAAGGAGTGGGTGGAAATATTTAGTACCTTCTTTTTATCATGAAAGCTCGGAAAAAAGAGATATATTAACACTCCTTATATAACAACCCAGTCTATTCAAATTTGCTAAATCCCTAAAGCAATGCCTTAAGAAACCACACAAGGTGGTGACCATTTGAGGTGAGTATTAACTTATCACTCACTCAACAAAGCTAACCCCCACCAACCGACGGATTTGGGATACCGCAAACTTTCCCATTTAGACCACTGACGTTCTCATCAATGTACGCATATATGCCAACAATACTCTTATTTTGATGTATGGTTCGGTCCACCTAAAATCCTATCAAGCGTTACACATTGTTCAAGCCCTCTCACCTTAGCAATCACTTCTTGCCCTTGACAGATGATGTACTGACCTAGTGAGTCCACGCTCCACACATGCTCCTAAATAAGGTCCTTCTCTTATACCATCTACAATAATTCAACTCGTTCTGCGTGGAATAAGCCACCTAAAGGAGCACTCATGTAATCACATGAGGTAGCTATCATCTAGGATGGGTGTTGACTTATGAATTACTTGACATAGCCTCTCATAATGGATGTGAGACTTGGAATGTCAAGCTTTACATAAAACACCGGACCGAAATATATCGTATCTTAA
Source organism: Melaleuca alternifolia (assembly GCA_019926035.1). Classification (NCBI taxonomy): domain Eukaryota; kingdom Viridiplantae; phylum Streptophyta; class Magnoliopsida; order Myrtales; family Myrtaceae; genus Melaleuca; species Melaleuca alternifolia. The sequence goes on along the minus strand of JAGKPW010000110.1, from coordinate 35,854 downwards.
TCATGATATGAGAAATTTTTTACATAGTACTTGTTAGCGATACAAATATATGTATGTCTAAGGAAAATCACATTCTCCGCTTGTTTGTTTAGAATTATAGAAAAAAAAATTCACTTTCCCGTCAGAGTTGAAAATACTATCTCAATTCCAAGAAGGTGTATCAAAAAATATATGTTTGACTAGGGAATATTGCATTTCCAGCCCAAAAAGTATATATGTATATAAATTCAGCCTAAAATATTTTAATTAAATTATTGTAGTCGTAAATCTTTGATTGAAATTGAAATTAAATCATCCCGGCTAAATCACAATTCAAAAGAGGTCAAAATACAGTTTTTATTTGCGAATATTAAATATAATTAAAATTTTATTTGAAAAACAAAATCAATGATTACATACAACTACATCTTCAAATTTAAGGAAAAAAAATTACACGTACAAGTGCTCAAGATACCAATTACACACGAAGTACACCCAGGAGAACTTTTAATGAGTACTGTGTTCTCGGTGCCTCGTCTCCCATCATGATTCAGATGATGAAGTGATGTTGGGTCCTCTGGTTCACATTTGAGTAGAGGAAGAGCTAACGGGAGGCTATGGGGTGTATTTTTTCTGACAAAGCAAAGACTGCGTAATTCTAGGCACTTCTCGATGATGCGCCATCATTGTCCTCTGATGAAGTTCATCGTATCTTATCATTCAGCATCCATATTGTGGATCTAATTCCTTGCTGTCGCCTACCGCCAATTTATGCTCCACTTGGACGTCCTCGCCCAATCCCACCTTTTTCGTAATATGTGATAACTGGGAATGGGGGAACCATCCAACTTAAATCTTGAAACCAAGCAATTGGACGCAAGAAAGGAACGAAAACCAAAAACGAAAAACAAAAACCAAGAGGAATGTCCTTGTGATGTTTGGGGAATTTTGCCTTCACTGCCAGAACTACTCTAGTGAAGAAGGAATCACCCCTTTATCGGCCAAGTTAATCGACATCGTATATAGAAATGTGGCGGCGCGGTTGCTTGCCAGGTAATCGTTATTGACAAAGTACTTGTTGCATCAGTAAAAACCTATATAAAAAAATTCCTTGAGCATCATCTCAAACATGAGTGGTGGAAGAGCATCAAAATGCCCATCTCCTCGCAATGCCTTCTTCAACATCTTGTATTTTTAATTTCACAAAGTTTTTACGGCCGGAGGGAAATTCTGAACTTGTCATCAGTGTATCATTTTTAGGACCCCAACTCTTGATGCTAGAGTATGGTATACTTAGAATGTTGAACCGATGGACTTAAGGTGGCCACAAAATTGTAAAACTGAGCAAAGCCTGTCTTGCACACGCAAGTTAATGCATTGGCACATATACTGTACAAGGAAAAAAATTCCCATTGCAAACAGGATTAGCTATTGGACTTGATTCTGACCAAAGAGGTGTCTAAGCTAACATCGTGGAAGATGATGCCTAATAATTTATCAGAGATACTCATTAACAACTCTCACTATTCCACGGCTACATTTTTTTTTTCGGAAAACTCCCTAAGCTATTTTGATTGATTCCAAAACTATTCTTGATTTAACATCTACCTAATGATTGCAGGTGTTCTTTATAATGGTAATTTCCTCTTAAGATCGGGGCACAAAGAAATTGAGAACACACACAAAACGTAACTCTCTTTTAAGCTAAAAGCAAAACGAAGAGGAAATACAACAAAAAAAAAAAACCTCCTAAAAAACATTGATTTTCACAAGCCAACAATCTCCCGACTTGAAGACAAACACACCCAATGTAGCCAGCAACTTTGCATCCATTTGCATCAAAAACTAGTAACTGGAACTTGTGCTTTTGCGACACTCCTTATCAACTAACATGGAGTAACATCAATGGGAGTAGCAGATAAAATATGCTTATTATGTCTACTACCTTGATAAACATGTCGGTTAGATTCTTCAAGCCATTAACTTTAACTCATTATTTTTCGGAACATGTTCAATAGAAGTCCTAAAACTTGTAGTGAAAGTGCAAGTAAGTTCTAAAACTTGCAAAAAGTGCAAATGAGTCCTAAAACTTGTCAAATTCGTTAAAATGAGTCCCTCCATTAACTCCGTTAATTAAATAAACAGAAAAAGCTCACGTGGCGTCGACGTGGCATTTTTTAATATATCCTTTAAGAAACGAAGGCGCCACACGTCAGCAGAAAAAAAAAATATAAACTAAATTACATTTTAATAAAGAAAAAAGGTTTAAAATTTTGAAAAAAGGAGATTATGTTTAAATTTAAAATATAAAATTTTATAAGGTTTAAAATTTTAGAATTTAATTTAATTTAACTATTTAAAATTTTAAAATTTTAAAACTAATTTAATTTAATTTAATTTCATTATAAAATTAATTTAATTAATTAAAAATTTTAATTTAATTTAATTTAATTATTTAAAATTTAAAAAATTTTAATTTTTTTAAAAAAAATGTAAAATTTAAAAAATTTAAAAGAATTTTAAATTTAAAATGTTTAAAAAAATTTAAATTTTATTTAAATTTAAAAAATTAATTAGGTCATAAAGGATATATTAAAAAATGAATTCATAAAATTTTTAAAAATGTAAATTAAAAATTTTTTAAATTAAAAAATTTATAATTAAAATGTAATTTAATTTATAGTTTACATTTTTAAATTAAATTAAAAAAATTAAAATAGTTAATTTTAAATTAAAAAATAAATTTATTTATTTAAAATTTTTAAAGTTAAAATTAAAAAATTTAAATCTAATTTTAAATTTTGAAGAAAAATTAATTAAATTAAAATGTTGAGCAATTATAAAAGTTTGAGCAATTTCTTAATAAATATATATTTTTTAAAAAAAATTAATTAAAAATAATTTTTAATTTTTAAAAAATTAATTTAAAATTAGTTATTTTAATTAATAGGGTAGGAACGACGTCGTTTAGGGCAGGTGACTCTCCAAAACGGCATCGTTTTGAAGACGTGGAGTCAGCAATGGACGTTAATTGCCACATAGGAGAGAGAAAATAATAAAATAAGCCACGTCAACATTTTCCGTGAGACTAATTGGACGGCGCTAACGGATGAACTGAATTGAACGAATTTGACAAGTTTTAGGACTCATTTGCACTTTTTGCAAGTTTTAGGACTCACTTGTACTTTCGCTACAAGTTTTAGGACTTCTAGTGAACATGTCTCTTATCTTTCAATACTAACATGATGAAGTGACAAGGCTTATTTTATGTCTAGTCCTTAAGTGATAAGTTGCGTTCTTTGCTAAATGCATTGAATTTTGACTGTCACTGACTACTTTTAACATAGCTCCTCTATGTAATCCTGTAACCACATGATTTCCTTGAAAGCTTCCATTATCGCCACGAACTCTGCTTTTGTTGTCAATAGAGCTACTATTTTCTATATTTGGTTATATTGCCTTCTCATGCTTTGTTTGACAATACTTATATCTCTTATCTTCGTGGAATATCATATTTTGATTACAAATGACTTTATTATTTTCATAATCCCAAAACTTATAGCCATATTCATCACCACCATATCTAATAAAGACAAATTTTTGGGATTTAGCATCAAGCTATTTTCTATCATCCATGTCAATGAAAACAAATGCAATAAAACCAAAAAAAAATAGATATTAATAATTAATTTGCTACCTGACCATTAGTCTTGCGATATTTAATCATCCAACGCACTAGATGGACTCATGTTAATTAGATAAACAATTGCATCAACTGTAGAAGCACACAAATGAAGCAAAAGATCCACCTGTAGCCTCATACATCTCACATATTCGAGAATAGTCATGTTCATTCTCTCAATTCCATAGTTCTCTTAAGGCATTCTAGGAACAATCTTCAATACGTCTATGCCTTCTTAACTCAGGTACCTACAAATTCCTAGTCATGTATTCACCACCATTATCAGACTTTAAAGCTTTAATTTGATAACCTGTCTCTTTGTTCATCATGGTCTTTCATATTTTGAACACCCCTAATACTTGTAATTTTTTCCAAATGTATAAACCCAAGTCTTCCTTATTACATTATCAATGAAAGTGATAAAATATTACTTACCACCATAAAAGAGTTCCCAAGCCAATCCTCATACATCAGTATAAACCAACTCTAGCTTTTTGTCTTTATTATGTTGCCCATTCAATTGAAAACTAATCGCCTTTTTTTAACAAATGTAACTCTCACAAAAATCTAACTCAACTTTTTGCAAATCCAAAAGCAACTTTCTAGAGTGTTTCTACTTTACACTCTTTCCACCAAGATGTCCCATATGATGATCTCTAAAAAGTATACAAATTACCTATAGCCACTATAGTTGTTATCAGTTCACTAATATTGTCTCCCTAAAGAAGGTAAAGTGTACTCATATGCTTTCCCTCAACTACTATGCTTGCCCCTAAGGTTGGCTTCCACTCTCTGCATTCAAGAATCATTACTGAACTTTATTGATCAAGTTTACTAATTGAGATCAGATTTTTATTTAGCTCTGGAATATGTCTAGTTTCAAAAGGATCGCAGCAATACATATATTGGATCCAATTCCTCATCATTGCCAATATATGCTCTACGTGGATTCTCCTAACCCAATCTCATTTTATTTTTTGTAATATGAAAGAAAGAGAGCTTCTTGCCCTTCCAAATTGAACATTGAATCCAAGATAGTGGACAACAAAAAACAAGTGAAATGTCTTTGTAATACTTGAGGCATTTCTCCTTCCTCGCAAAATGAAAAAAAAAAAGCTTCGTTGAAGAAGAAATCATCCTTTAATTGACCTTATGTATAAAAATAGAACGGTCTGGTTACTGGATGGATGATCATCGATTGGAAAAGTATCTATCATATCGCTAAGAACTTGCAAGATATGTTCAGTCAATGGCGGGAGACCGATGCTTCTGCTGTGAACAGTGGAGTAGAGCGTCAGCACGCCTATCTCCTCACACGCCTTTTTCATCATCTCGTTCCTTGATTTCCAACTTGTTCTTATATATATAGGGAATTTATCAACTTGTCTTGTGTCATGTTCAGGACCCCCAACTCTTGATGCTTGAGTGGGGCACTTTTAATAATGCACCCACCTAGTATGGTGGCTACATTAGTGTAAAACTTGTGAAGACCATATTGCCTACATAAGTTAATGTAGTGGCACACATAGTGCATGTGAAAAAATATCCCATTAAATGGGATTTAGTGTTAGGCTAAACTTCGGACTAAGTAGATTTTTACGAAGGAATTGTTCAAGGTAAATAGTGAAGAATTTACCAAAGATGCGACTGGTTGACAACTCTCTTTATTTTGGTGGCTACATATAGGAATCCTGCCCAAATATTAGCGTATTAATGGAAGAATTTAGTAATAAAATTTCCCTTCCTCATCAACCCAATGGTTGGTGAAGACATAGTATGCGTGATCCGGAGGACTAATCCATAAATCGAAAAGTTGACGAAACTTGAAAGTTACCATAACAGATGCATCCAAATATCCTCTTTTATTTGAGCAAAAATTGCAGACCTGTCAGCACATTCAGTGAAGGATTGTTCGGCAGCGAGACGAGAAAATCCAAGCGCGCACCAATTCTTTGCTTCGTCGTTCTTGAAAAGGCTTCCATATGCAGCATTGTCGTAAGAGAGCTCTCCTTTTGTTCTGAACATCTCTGTATCATGTCTTGTTTGATTCCTTCTCAAGTGGTTCGTCTCACGACGATTTGCTCGATAATTCGGAAACATGTACCAAGCAAATGGCCTTCCTAACACCGTTGGTATGGAACTTGAGCCGGAAAAATGCCATCCCAGACATCGGATATCTTTCCCTCCCTACCTATTCGGCGCCCTATATCTCTGGACATTTCCTATGAGGATATGGGTTTTATCCGGAGAAGCATCATGGAGATTTCCTTGCAATTCCTCCCAGTCATGGGGTCATTCTCTCTCATCATTTGAATTCCACTCGTTGCTCGGGTGGAGCCAGCACATATACACTGCTACTGCGGAACTCACCGAACGTGTCCCATGATTATTGCACAATGAAGTCCGGATTGACTTGGGATGATCGGAAATGGGTGTTCTTCTTCTTCTCGATCGTGATATTTAGAACACGATTAAATTGTTGTAAGTCAAAAGGAAATAAATGACGAAAGACTGAGGATTGGTGAAAAATGGAAGCAGGTTATGGAGGCGACTTTTTTTCAGCTGGCCATTGGGTGTTTGTTCAATGGTCACTCATCGAACTTTTGGGCCTGTTGTTGGACCCTGTGGCTACGCTTAACAGTTCGATTTGGGCTTACGGGCCGGGTAGGCACTAAGAATTAATAGTTCATATGTATAAATCAATAAATAAAAGAAATGCAAGGTCCAGGTAATCCCTAAGGCAGCACATTTGAAGCCACAGATTCTGGGCCGTCTTCACTCTTTCGCTCCTTTTTATCTTGCAGTCAGTATGTTCCTTGGTCAAATTAGCTCCTTGTTGCTTCCGTTGCTTCGTGTCTACTTGAAAATTCAAAGGGGGTCCACTTATTTAATTACGTTTAAAGACCACATTCATTGCAACTTCCTAACAGCAATTTTTTAACATTTGATTAAACAAGGTCTAATTCTCGTGCTGACAGGCAAATTATCACGTGCAAGTTTTCAACACAGCAGAAGCATTTTGATTCTTGCAGCTCACGTATCTGGTCAAAGGAGAAATCAAGATTAAGCACGTCATTGGACGTCCACCACTACTATAATAGCCATAAAAGGAAACGCAGTTGTCACGCTAAAATAGCTAAAATACGTCGAGAGCATAGTTTCAGCCAAATTAAAAGAAAAGAGCGTAAACAAACAAAAAAAAAAAGTTAAGGTTACATTTCAAATGGAGGAGGTTGTGATCGTCGGAGCTGGCATCGCGGGGCTAGCAACAGCGGTGGCCCTGAAAAAGGTCGGTGTGCGAGCATTGGTGCTTGAGAGATCAGAGGGGCTGAGGGCCACCGGCGCCGCCTTAAGCCTCTTCCCCAACGCTTGGCGCGCACTCGATGCGCTTGGGGTTTCGGATAAGCTCACCTCCATTTACCCTCCTTTCTTCAAGTAAGGTTTTACCGTTCGTGCAGTTAATAAAAGTTTATAATTATAACTTTCCGGTTTCAAAATAGGTCTTTACGTACATATCCTGACCTATCTTCAAGTTCCTTTCACTTAGTCAATTCTTATTAAACTTCTCATTGTTAAACTTCGCATTAGGGGTTACGTAACCGATGTGAAGACCAAAACCATTCAGGAAGTCCGTTTTGGTGCAAGCAAAGGGTACTGCAACTCTCACATTTCTGCACTTGGATCAATGCATCGTCTATTTTTATAATTTGTGTATGTTAAAAGTCTCAACAATTACACTTGTTTTTATATTTTTTAGGAGTGGAGGTGAACAAAGATCGGTGCACCGGAAGATCTTATTAGAGGTCTTGGCAGAGGAATTGCCTCCGAATACCATCCGCTTCTCTTCAAAGCTCACTTCCGTCGAAACCCAAGTGGAACAAGGCTCATCAATTTGTATCCTCATGCTCGAAGATGGAACTGTCATCAAATCTAAGGTATCATAACTTCTCGTAATTAATTCTCTTTCTAATTTCCGTGATGATAATACTAGTTCAATACTTGTTGCAGTATTTGCAATATATTGATGAATTTATTATTGCTTAATAAAATTATGTGCTATGTATGTAGGTTGTCATCGGATGTGACGGAGTGCATTCTAGGATAACGCGTTGGCTGGGGCTCGGCGCACCAGTTGATTCAGGCCGGTCAGCAATTCGCGGGGTGGCCGTGTACCCACAAGGCCATGGATTGAACCATGAGGTTCAGCAATTCGTGGATGTCTCTAAGAGGGCTGGTTTTCTTCCGCTTAATGACAAGGAGGTCTTCTGGTTCTTCGCTTGCAAAGCTCCTCCTAAAGGTATTGGCACGTCCCCTTCTAATAGTTGCACATATGGCCTATAAAAGGATATATTTTTAAGTAGAACCTCCTGGGGAGTTTGATTCCCCACCTTCTTGGAGGGTATGTGGTGGGGACACGTGAGTGAGGTAGCAGGGTATCACTACCTGCACAGTACACACAGCACACACAGTTGCTTGTACACTAGATATAGATCGAGTAGAATAGGACCTGACCAAAAAGTAGAACCTCCAATCACGAGAATGTATTACAGCCACGCATATCAAACGATCCGAGACTCCTTGTGTAAGAGTAACAGCGATACTAAGATTGGTTTGCGAAGTGATGAAATAACTTTTCCAGCACAAGAGTGTTTTCTAAAGTTTGCAAAGAAAGATTTTTTCTTTTCTTTTTCAATCTGTCTAAGTAATAATCTTTAGGACCTACATAAATCCTGTTAAATTAGAGGATACTTTTACATTATATGCTTGGGGAAATAGCTTATCTTCATCTTTTCATCTTTGATTTCTATGAGTTTGACCTATAGCACCTTACCTTCTGTCTAACAGTATTTTGTAATCCACACAACTACATTTCAGGTTCGGACGTGGGAGGAGACCCAAATTTAATAGTAAGAGAAGTGGTTGACGACTTAGCCAAAGACTTTCCTCCCTTGTACCTCGAAATCGTCGGCCACTCCGACCTTTCCACCGTGACTTGGGCCCCGTTCATTTTTCGTTATCCATGGGACGTAATCCTTGGGAACTTGAGCCACGCAAACATCACGGTGGCCGGAGATGCCATGCACCCCATGACGCCAGACTTGGGCCAAGGTGGGTGTTTGGCCCTCGAGGATGCGGTCGTGTTGGGCCGGCACATTGCACGCTCGATCTCCAAACACGGCGAACTCGAGACGAGTAACGTAGGATTCGCCCTCGAGAGTTACGTTAGCGAGAGGAGGTGGAGGGCAGCGACGTTGATCCCAGCGTTGTTTTTGTCGGGTTGGGTTCAACAAGATGGGTCTAGTTGGTGGATGAAGTTTCTAAGAGACGTTGTATTCTACAAGTTTCTATTGGGAAGAGCAGTTAGTGCTTGTGGGTACGATTGTGGCAAACTTTGCTAATTACTCGGGTTTGGTGATTATGTCTTGTCTTTCAATGAAGAGCTTGTCGTTCAACGAATGGATTATAGATTTTGGTTGTCTGCTTCATACTTTCTCAAACAGAAAATGATCTATTACTTATCAGTGAAAGAATAGTGGTGGAGTGTAGTTCAGGATTAGCATTGAGTGCTCTCTTGCTGGTGCCAGTGCTATGTTTGCATTGGACCCTATTCCCGACCCTGTTTTCAGGGTGGACCAAACAGGGAACCGGGTTTACCCGGTCCGGTTACACACCCCTAATACAGAGGGCTGATCCATAAATTGAAAGTTGAAGAAACTCGAAAGTTACCCCTCGATAACAGATGCATCCACATGTCCCCTTTTATTCGTGCAACAATTGAAGACCTGTCAGCACATTCAATGAAGGATTACTCGGCAGCGAGACGAGAAGATGCAAGCGCGCACTGATTCTTTGCTTCGTCGTACTTGAACGGGCTTCCCATATGCAGCATTGTCGTCGAAGAGCTCTCCTTGGTTCTGAACATCTCTGTATCATGTCTTGTTTGATTCCTTCTCAAGTGGTTCGTCTCACGATGATTTGCCAGATAATTGGGAAACATTTAGCAAGCAAATGACCTTCCTAACACCATTGTTATGGAGCTGAGCCGGAAAAATGCCATCTCAGACACGGATATTTTTCCCTCTCTACCTATTCAGCGCCATAATTGCCTGGAGGTATCCTATGAGGATATGGGTTTTATCCGGAGAAGCATCATGGTGAGGATGAGCTTACGACATCCGCCCTTTCCTTTTTTTCCCAGTCATCGGGTCATTCTCTCTCATCATTTGAATTCCACTCGTTGCTGGGGTGGAGCCAGCACATAATACATTGCTATTGCGGAACTCACTGAACGTGTCCCATGAATATTGCACAATGAAGTCCGGATTGACTTGGGATGATCGGAAATGGGTGTTCTTCTTCTTCTTCTCGATCGTGATATTTAGAACACGATTAAATTGTTGTAAGTCAAAAGGAAATAAATGAAGTTTTTAGAGAGCAAGAGTGTTAGGAAGTGATATATGATGAAAGACTGAGGATTGGTGAAAAAATGGAAGAAAGGCAAGGAGGAGGAAGGTGGTGCGAACAGTCAGCGGGGGTAACCGGCCACGCCAGCCATGGGTCGGTGGCGGCAAGGGCTGGCCACTCTCCCCATTTGACCCCCTCTTTTTTTAAAAAAAATCATGTAATCAATTTTATGTCTTTTTAACTTTTTTAATTTTAATATTTTTATTATTTTAAATGCTAATTAGACTTTCTGGCTAGCCACATGGTCTCAATATATTTAGAAAGTGTCATGTTGGATTTCCAATCAAAGAAATTGGAGTTTGCACTAAAGCAATCGTTTTTTTTTTTGTTGAAAAATTGGCAATTAAGTGATTCGGATGAAACTTCTGGCACTAAAATGAGCATCATACACAAATTTTGGCATTTCTGATGTACTTCTCCCTAGATATAATTATTGTAAAAGGGGAAAAGAGAATGGTGCTTGAAGGTTTGCAATTTAAGTAGATCTATGGCCGCTCAATTTTTTTGGGTGCTAATCTAATGCATAATGGATCTTTGAAGGAGTGAAGTTAGGGAGCAATGATAGTTATGAAGAGAAAGTAACAATCTCTTTCTGGCCATTTATTTAAAAATTTTGTTATCAAGTCTTTCTTAGACACTTGCTGAGCATGTAAATATGTAAATTATGCAGTTTTGAATGCATTGAGTTCTTGTGTAATATGAAATAATCGTTGAGACCCATATGTTCAATAATTTTATGATGATATCGATGTACATAAATTAAGTTACATATGAATTTCACCATCGTTTAATAATGTGATGGAGTCACAAGGCTGCATCAATGAGACAATGATGCCATGATCTATGTGATGCATGATGATGATGGATGGATGCAAACAAGGGGTGGGAGAGAAATTGAAAGAATAGCATTTTTCCGTTCCCACCTTCGGGGCTTTAATCATGCCAAGACCAGGGTCCCATTTTCAACCAACTTGTTTCCACGAAAAAAAAAATTAAACGAACGATAAGAGATGAAGATAGTGTAGAGATTTGAAGTGCAATAAAGAATGAAATGGGGAGCGTCAAAGAGCAATCGATGGAGAAGAGACACATCAATATTTTGTTGGAACATGAGATTATCAACGGTGTTGACACCTAAATTTTGGGATCTATTGAAATTGCATAAAGCATTACATATTTTAGATGAAATCATCGGCGGCGACTTGGGGAGGAAAAATTGAAAAGAATGGAAATTTAGATAGGATGATATTTGGTCAAATCCCTTAGAAAATTTGATCAAAATTGTGTTTATCCTCTTTTGAAGGCGTCCAATGAAGACAGGGGGGGGACTCTTTTTAGATGAAATCTTTTAGAAAAAAGACGAGACCAAATCTTCTTTCCCCTCCCATCAATAAAAAGCGTACAGGGGCAGAGCAAAAAAGGGACTTCTTCGGCTCAAGAGCAGAACACACGGGAGAGAAAAAACACTGTGAGGGAGGACGAAAGAAATACTTCAGAAAAAAAAGACACATAGAAGAGCATAGGGAGCAATCGGCCAAAGGGGGCTTTTCGGGGAGGAAAAAAGAAAGAACTGAAGGGAGGTGAATAAGAAAAAAAGTCAAAGAGAGACCGTGAGTGAGGAAAAGTGAGAAGCAAACACAGTGGGGAGCGGAGAAAGAGAGAGAATTTTCGGGTTAGAGGCCATTCCACAGTCAAATCTCTTCCAGGGGTGAGTCGACTAGCAATGCTGCTTTCTCGCCCGTCATTGCTGCGTCAGTTATAGTTGCCTTCATCTCAATAAGGTGCCACGGCACCGATTTGCTACGAGAAGCCCAAACCATATGAAGCCTCTCCAAGACTCATCCCTGTTGTGTTAATCACGTGTTCCTGATGCAAAATCGACGAGCTTCAAGCGAGCATCTCAGCTTTTTCTTATGATATCATCGTGTCCTATGATCTTGGCATGAGGTTCAGATCGGCCCATAGAAAATTTCCCACCGTTCATCGACAGGCCAATGGTTTTCCGAAGAAAAGTCTCATAGTTCCATTCCACGACCATTCAAGTTTCGGATCGGGCGAGTTTTCAAGCGATTCCAGCGAATACCGTCGCTTCAACGACCATCTCCAAGTCGTTGCCATCTGCTGCCATTTTATCCATCATCCGAGTGCAAGTAGAAGTCTCAACTCGTTGTGGATGAGCCCATCTTTAATGAAGTGTTTGCTTTGACTTCTGGTCAAAGTGGTGGAAGTTGTCCCCCATTGCATGATGAGTTTTGAAGAATTGTCGGGGAAAACCTGAGGAAAGTGAGGATATAAGACAAAATATATAGTGACTCTGGAGTTCTTGACATCTTTAGGTGCTGTCCATATTGTTCTCAAGTCCCCAAGGCGCATCGCAATATCTTGATACGGTATTGTCTCAGCAACCACCGCTGGCCGCATCAAAGCATCACCGACACATTGTGCGAGCTTCACGAGCGACCGCCAAGCGCCCAAGGCTTGCTGTTTTGCTTATTGCCGCATCTACGCCCAAGCCGCATCATTGGTCACTTCACCAACGAGCATTATCGCTAGCCACCGCACTCGTCGGCCACGGTCGATTTACGTTTGGGAAGATCATCCCAAAGATTCGGTAGATATTTTATCCAAGTTTGACTTGAATATTTGATTGATAATGTTTTATGTCTAACTTGATTATTTTGAGTGATAGGCATTATTTATTGGAATTTATTTCCTAATTCGTAACCGCATTATCAGGTTTTTATTCCATCTATAAGGCTTTAGATGGAATAATTAATTGCGCGGGAATCTATAGAATTGATATTTTGATCTTTGAGATTTAAGATCAATTTATTGGTTTTATTCGCGAACTTTCATCGGTGATTTTTGACATTTTTTCTATTTTAGGATTACTTGTTTGATTTGATATGTTTTCCTTTCTCATATAAAAAATACCAAAAAAAATGCATTCCATTTTTATGTTAAATTGCATGCTATATAATATTGCTTTTCATGATTAGATTGCATATTAGATATTATTGCATGTCTAAATTAGGTTTTATATTTTATTTCAAGTTCAATAAAATCTAAAAAATCATATGCATGTTTAACAAGAGTCTTTCCATATTAGTTTGCATTATTAGGCTTTATTTATCATTTAGATTAGGTGCATCAAATCTCATCTCATTTAGAGATTGCATAAGATTTCATATAATTACATTTAGAAATCTAGGAATCATACTAGATTAGGACTCATATTTTATTAGTTTATTTAATTTCGAATTTGCATTAATAAATAAGAAAATGCCTAAAAATACCTTTTTGCATGTCATTTAATTAATTTAGTTAGATAGCATACCATGTAGTCTAAATTAATTTAGAATTGTATTAAGATAATTGCATATAGGATTAATTTTCCATTACATGCAAAAAAAATCCCAAAAAAATCTTTTTGTTGATTTGCTTCATTATATCATCTTTGTTTATTACTTTGTTTCATTAAACATATTAATGTTTGCGCACCCGTGTGATTACCATCTATGTTAGGGAATAAAGTTAAAATCAATTCAAACGGCCTGCAAATTATTTTTTGAAATAAAAGAAAATGGTTCTCAAGTCCCCTAATTCATAATCTTTGGTTCGTAGGGGTGAAGTACAACTCCCGGTACTTTGCATGGGTTTCTAATCGACCCATCTAAATAGATTAGTGGCGACTCTATTTGAAATTGATCTTGCATGTTAAAAATTGAAACCTAAGTCGTGAATTAGTATGAACTTGGGAGAGCTCGAGCTAGGCTAGACTTAGCAATCCATTAGCCTAACTCTAAGCGGTGCACTTTCGAAATGGTCGCGACAAACGGCCGAGATTTAGTACTTGCAATCCGGTGATTCCAGAACCTTAAACGGAGACCCAAACGACGAGAAAGAAAGAGGAGATGGGTATGAATTGTGGAGCGCTGTAGCCTAACCTCAGTCTAGGCCTTAAGTGAAGACTAGTCAATTACTTGGGAAGCTGAATAACTTTGTAGCAGATTGCTCCAAGCCTATCACCGGCCAAAACTGAGTAATAAAGAAAGACTCTTGCCGATCGCCTCAATCAATACAATAATAGTGGAGTTATATACAATCGATTAACAACAAAGGTGACCCATAAAAAAGTTGGTTTACTTCGCCGGACAGAAACCCCCATCAGTGTCTGAGTCTTAGTTCTTTCCTCCACCGATAAAGGACAAACATGGATGGAGCACTTAGTCCTAAGCCTGCTCCTTGTCTGCCATTATTTGGAGAAGGAAATAAACAAACAAAGCAAGAACTTTTAATGCAGGTCTTCATTCTCTCCTCCACTGCCACCGGGTGAAGCATGCTGGCTTGGTGGGATAGAGACGTTTTGAGGAAGGGGACCCTCTATTTGCATTATTTCGGATCTAACTAGAGTACTCTAATGCTAAAATTAAGTAACTTTCGATGCTTTGCAATTGGGGTCTGAGTCTGATAATGGTGAAGAGGGTAGAGGAGAGTTGACGTTTGACTCCATCTTCCTCTCCTTTGCCACAATACTTCGTGTTCTTGCCTGCCTCCCCTTCCTTGAATCGTCCCTCAAACCGCGTCCTCTTGCTCACTCGCTTCTTGAACCACCCCTTGAAACTTGTGATTGATTAAATTCATCAATTTGTCCATCTTAGGATAGAATATTTCTCTGGTGGACGACTTATATTCATTTGATTAGAGATAAGAATATCTTATCCGACTATATTGTCTTGAAATTTCAATTTCGTTTGAACTTGAGACGAATGAGCTATTTATGATTTTTTTTTATTTTCTTTTTTTATGATTTGCTGGTCTCTTTTCAATTAGTCCATCTCTTTAGGCCATTTTAATAGCATACTCCTACATATCAGCCTCATTTTAGATATGGTGCAACATCAAAACCTGTAATCTAGAGATCCCACATTTCTTAAGCTCTAATAAATCCATTTTCACATATTATAACAATAGCGTATAAATAGCTCCACATCAAATAGCAACCCTAGTAATAAAGATAAGTAACAATTTTATTCTTTCCGGCAATTATTTAAAAATGATTTCTTTTTTATCAAGAGTTTATGGACACTTATTGGGCAATAAACTACTTAATATATGGAGCTTTCAATTCAATGAGCTCTTGTGATACGTGAAATAATGTTGAGATCCACATGACCGTTGGTTATGTTGACATTTGATTTACATAAATTCAAATTATGTAATAACTTCTTCTTTTTGATAAAGTGATGGCGTTTATGTGGCTGCATCAATGAAAGTACGATGCCTTCATCTGTGTCATGCACGATCATAGTGGCTTTAATGATTCCAAAATTTGGTCCCACGTCCGACCAGCTTGCCTCCGATAAAGAAAGAAAGAGCACTTTGATGCTTAAAAAAGTTTTGATTCCCCCAACATTTGATGCCGTTGTCCTGGACGGAAGAACTCATGTTTCCCTCTCCACTCTGTACAATTTGTGTCCACCTTTCCGGCCACTCCTGTTT
Source organism: Melaleuca alternifolia (assembly GCA_019926035.1). NCBI lineage: Eukaryota > Viridiplantae > Streptophyta > Magnoliopsida > Myrtales > Myrtaceae > Melaleuca > Melaleuca alternifolia. The sequence goes on along the minus strand of JAGKPW010000110.1, from coordinate 20,226 downwards.
AATCCTCTGTCGCCCCACGATCCAAGCCATGCCCATCGCGGAACTCTTTCTTGGCGCCTTTCTTCTGGTGCTGTTCAATGTATTCAACATAATTTACTACCTCATATGCTGGGAAATCCTTAGCTCTCAATTAAGACAAACCGATGCTCGAAATTTGTTCCACATCTACCTCCTAATCCAATATTTAAACTTTCTTAGGATCATGGTCTTTACCAACTGCACAATCCACGTGCTACTACAGCGTCACCTAATAATTGTATTCAACATAATGTACTACCTCATATGCTGGGGAATCCTTAGCTCTCAATTAAGACAAACAGATACTCGAAATTTGTTCCACATCTGCTCCCTAATCCAATATATAAACTTTCTAAGGAGCAAAGGGGGTCCACTTATTTAATTACGCTTAAAGGCCACATTCATTGTAACTTCCTAATAGCAATTTTTAAAATTTTTAAATACAAGGTCTGATTCTCGTGCTTGCAAGTTATCACCTGCAAGTTTTCAACACAGCTGAAGCATTTTGATTCTTGCAGCTCACGTATCTGGTCAAAGGAGAAAGCAAAATTAAGGACGTCGTTGGACGTCCACGACTGCCGTAATTGCTATAAAAGAAACGCAGTTGTCACGCTGAAATAGCTCAAATACATCGAGAGCATAGATTCAGCCAAATTAAAAGAAAAGATTGTAAACAGAAAAAAAGTCTCGGTTACATTTCAAATGGAGGAGGTTGTGATCGTTGGAGCTGGCATCGCAGGGCTAGCGACAGCGGTGGCCCTGAAGCAGGTCGGAGTGCGAGCATTGGTGCTTGAGAGATCAGAGGGGCTGAGGGGCACCGGCGCCGCCTTAAGCCTCTTCCCCAACGCCTGGCGCGCGCTCGACGCACTTGGGGTTTCGGATAAGCTCACTCCCATTTACCCTCCTTTCTTCAAGTAAGGTTTTACCGTTCGTGCAGCTAATAAAAGTATATAATTACAACTTTGTGGTCTCAAAATAGGTTTTTACGTACATATCCTGACCTATCTTCAAGTTCCTTTCACTTAGTCAATTCTAATTAAACTTCTCACTATTAAACGTCGCATTAGGGGTTACGTAACCGATGTGAAGACCAAAGCCATTCAGGAAGTCCGTTTTGGTGCAAGCAAAGGGTACTGCAACTCTCACATTTCTGCACTTGGATCAATGCATCGTCTATTTTCATAATTTGTGTATGCTAAAAGTCTCAACAGTTACACCTTTTTTATATTTTTTAGGAGAGGTGAACAAAGAACGGTGCACCGGAAGATCTTATTAGAGGTCTTGGCAGAGGAATTGCCCCCGAATACCATACGCTTCTCTTCAAAGCTCACTTCCGTTGAAACCCAAGTGGAACAAGGCTCATCAATGTGTATCCTCGTGCTCGAAGATGGAAATGTCATCAAATCTAAGGTATTATAACTTCTCGTAATTAATCTCTTTCTAACTACCGTGATGATAATACTATTCCAATGCTTGTCGCAGTATTTGCAATAGATTGATGAATTTATTGTTGCTTAAAAAAATACGTTCTATGTATGTAGGTTGTCATTGGATGTGATGGAGTGCATTCTAAAATAGCGCATTGGCTAGGGCTGGGCGCACCGGTTGATTCAGGCCGGTCTGCTATTCGCGGGGTGGCCATGTACCCACGAGGCCATGGATTGAACCATGAGGTTCAGCAATTTGTGGATGTCTCTAAGAGAGCTGGTTTTATTCCACTTAACGACAAGGAGGTCTACTGGTTCTTCGTTTGCAAAGCTCCTCCTAAAGGTATTGGCACGTCCCCTTCTAATAATTGCACATATGGCCTATAAAAGGGTATATTTTTAAGTAGGACCTCCCATCACAAGAATGTATTCTGCCACGCATATCAAACGGTCCGAGACTCCTTGTGTAAGAGTAACAGCGATACTCAGATTGGTTTGCAAAGTGCAGAAGCAATTTTTTTTAGCACAAGAGCGTTTTCTAAAGTTTGCAAGGAAAGAATTTTCTTCTTTTCTTTTTCAGTCTGCCTAAGTAATAATCCTCAGGACCTACATAAGACCTGTTAATTAGAGGATACTTTCACATTATATGCTTGGGGAAATAGCTTATCTTCATCTTTTCATGTTCGATTTCTATGAGTTTGACCTATAGCATCTTAACCTCTGGCTAACAGTATTTTGTAATCCACAATTTTGTAATCCACACACCTACATTTCAGGTGGAGACATGGGAGGAGACCCAAATTTAATTGTAAGAGAAGTGGTTGACGGCTTAGCCAAGGACTTTCCTCCCTTGTACCTCGACATCGCCGGCCACTCCGACCTTTCCACCGTGACATGGGCCCCTATCATTTTTCGTTATCCATGGGACGTAATCTTTGGGAAGCTGAGCCGCGCAAACATCACTGTGGCCGGAGATGCCATGCACCCCATGACGCCAGACTTGGGCCAAGGTGGGTGTTCGGCCCTCGAGGATGCGGTCGTGTTGGGCCGGCACATTGCACGCTCGATCTCCAAACATGGGGAACTCGAGACGAGTAACGTAGGGTTCGCCCTCGAGCATTACGTTAGGGAGAGGAGGTGGAGGGCAGCGACTTTGATCACAGCGTCGTTTTTGTCGGGTTGGGTTCAACAGGATGGGTCTAGTTGGTGGATGAAGTTCCTAAGAGACGTTGTATTCTACAAGTTTCTATTGGGAAGAGCAGATAGTGCTTATGGATACGATTGTGGCAAACTTTGCTAATGACTCAGGTGTGGTGATTATGTCTTATCTTTCAATGAAGATTTTTTCGTTAACGAATGGATTATAGATTTTGGTTGTCTGCTTCATACTTTCTCAAACAGAAAATGATCATTTACTTATCAGTGAAAGAATAGTGATGGGGTGTAGTTCAGGATTAGCATTGAGTGCTCCATTGCTGATGCCAGTGCTATTAAAGTCAGAAAGTGTGATGGTATTGTCAGGATATTAAATAAAGTGAGGCATGTTCAAGAGTAAAGAATAACCAAATTTCCTTAAGGGTATTGGAGTCAAATGGGTGTTGTAATGATTTAGAAAGTAGAGTTATGAAGGTCATAAGAGGTACCCTAGAGATAATTGAGGGAACAAGCGTTGTAGATTGTGTGAGCTTCAAGAGGGGGATGTGGCAAATTTCACTATGAAAATGCTAGATGCATTCCAAAGGCCAAATCATGATATATGAATTTGGGGTACATTAGCGATAGAAGCATAAAAGTTTTGAGTAAAAAAACCTGTTGTGTGGTTATGTGTTTTAGAAGATGAATGCATGTAGGTGCCTTAGCTCGACAGCAAAAAGTGCAATTCAATATAACTACTTGAGAAACCATAGAGATTGCAGAGTTGATTAACTTGGTTTATTGCAAGCTATTATTATCTTCCTTCAAGAAAGAGTGGTTGGTTTACATAGACAGTTATAAATAACTATTCAAAGAAAACTCAACTGATTATACCACGGCACAAGTTTGATACTATTGTCAGGACGAGACAAATAAGAGACTTGGTTGAAAAAGAGATTGATTATATGATTAAGAACATGTGAGATTACAGGAGTTTTGCTCTAAGTGTAACTCAATGGCGAAAAGTGCAATTTAGTATGACTACTTGAAGAATCACAAAGATCATAGAGTTGATTCACTTGGTTTCTCGCAATTTTTTTTATGATTTACTTCAAGAAAGAGTGACTATTTTACAATAATAGTTGTAGATAACTATTCCCAAAGAACCTGTCACACCCTAGGCACGCAACAGTCCCTCATTACCTTCTCTTCTGGCCAAGGAATAATTGTGCGACGTCTTAGGTAGGTCATTGACCTTCTTAATTATCAGAGTCGTAAATAGCAAGAGTGAGATAACTAAATAAAATCACAACCCTCCTTGACATAATATACTTCTCTATCCTTCTTTTATATACAGTGAATTTACAGGCACCAGTTCATGTACAACCATTTACTTCTCGAACCCCAAAAGATTACAAAATAAGCCTAAGAGGCGACCACGACCCTCAGATATACAATCAAAAATAGTAAGGAAGGGGAGGTCTTGCTAACACATGGGGAAAAGCTTGGCCCTAAGATCAACCTAGACTAACCAATCTAGGGATCGATCACGGTACCATCAACTGAATCATCACCCCCATCAAGATCGATGTGCCACTGTTCATGTCCTCCCCAAGGATCTTCGTGATGTTCTCCATAGTAGTGCGGTGGGCCTCCAACTACTCCCGTATGTAACTCCCAGTATTGGTGAGGAACCCAAGCCCAAATATTCTCATTCAATTCCCAAATTTTCCTCTCATGTCTCTCCAAAACTTGTTTGTCTTGTTTCTCGTGCGTATCTATCACCCATCCCACGTTTACTGGGCAGTCCGACACCACCCACTCTTCTAGGTCTTCTTCCTCCTCGTCAGAGCTCAGGAGTGGTTCCATTACCCACTCCTCCTCCTCCTCCTCGAATGGCTCCTCCTCTGGGTCCATGATCAACTCCTTAATTTGGGGTTTGTGGTGGTAGGGTGAGATATTGGAAAATCTCAATGAGTCTACCCCATATACCAGAATACTATCGCTCTAGAGTCCCTAGTCATGTTCCTAGTGTCAACTGTCACCCCCTAGTCAAATCTCCTGTCACTTAGCTCTCACTTAGGATTTAATCATTTCTAGCAATCCCATTGTAACTACTCATCCCAATAATCCCTCTTTCACACTCATTCTAATTATGAGTCAATCGGTCCATGACCGAGACTTAGCACTAAGCCAACTCACCTGTCAATCATGGTTAGTCGCAATAAATAAATAAATTGATAAATAAATAAATAAATTGCGCAACCAATCAATTAAGGCCGTCCACGATCGACCTGAGACCCTAGCTAGTCTACTTGACTCATCGCCACCTTTACAGTCCAATCACCACTAATCACGGTCCATTCAATGATTACGGCCCACTAACCGCCTAATCAATCTTACAGTCGCCACATCATCGATACCATGTACCTGGCCATAATTGGCCCCAACCATCCAATCACGCAATCGAGCCATTCAAATATCTCTAATAAATCTATTAAAGCGGTAGACATGCCTAATTGAAGTATAGGTTGTCTACTCACATTATTTTACTTGCCAAAAAGGCGACATGTGACGGTAGCTTGCGACGGCCGCGGCGACGCAACTTCGCTCACTTAGGACTGGGCCCGAGCTTGAAGTAGCTCGTCAAACTTCAGCCCGACACCACTAGAGGATGGCCCAGTCTCGGTGAACTTCGGCAGAGGCTCCAACGACTTTCCAACGAAGGTCCTGACGACTTTTCTTGGTCCTGAGAGGTGGGCCAAGGCTGTGGGTGCGACGGCAGGGGCTAACGATGACCAAAGAAGCTCCGGCAATGGGTCCCAGACCCGGTCTAGGCCTAGACGTGGCCTATCGGGTGGCCCTCCGGCAAGCTAGGGTCAACGGTGGCTGAGGATGGACCTGGGGTGACGGCAGGTGGCTAGAGGGACCGGTAGGTGGTGTCAAGGACGATGAATCGGTGGCGAACCGAGCTGGCCGACGTTGGATCGAGCCGGGTCGAGCTCGGACCCGAGTCTCGCAAGAACAAATTGAGCTCTAATTTACAAAATCTGGACCAAATCAATCAAATTAGCGGGCTAAGTTCAACTCACGAAATGTCTACGAATCAATTGGGAGCAATCGCAAGGGATGAGTGTGTAGGACGGCGAGGTGGCCGAATCTAGGGTTTCGCAGCCTAAATTGGGGCAAACATCATTCAATCGAAAACTAACCAAATATAGACCAAATCAATCCAATCAAAAGTCATAACTATGGTAAAGGGGTACCTAGAAGTCGATTGAAAGCAGTGGCGTGAGCTTTAGATTGAAGAATTGGTAGATCTCAAATGAGGAAATTGATGAACTTTCTAAGGAACATGGGTGGACCGAGCTAAGGGGCCTCCTTTCGGGGGCTCCTAGCGGCGATCTAGGCAGAGACAGCAGCGGCGTTTGGTTGGTGTTGACACCTAATTTTAATTTTAGCATATAGATTGCATTAAAAATAGAAAATAGGAATTTTAATTCCTAAAAAAAATAATATATATATACACATTATATTGCATCTTGCATTTTTGGGAAGGCTATCTGTGGTGATATATTGAGTATATTCTTGAAATCTTGAAATCAAGCAAAAAAATCATGAAAAGAGACCTATAGAATTCGGTCAAATCTTTGGGAAATTTGACCGAATTCTGTCTTCCCCTTGCGCAAAGGCAAATAAAAAGAGATATAAGGCGTGCAGGAAAGGGTTTCTTTGGGGGAAAGAAATAAAGGGAGAAAGAAATTTTGGTCAAATCTCATAGAGATTTGACCTAGATTTCTTTATTCATCTATAAAGGAGCCCACGCTAGCAGAGAAGAAAAGGATTCACTGAGCAAAGTACTTTTTGCTGAAAAAAAGTAGTGAGAGACACACACACGCAATCAGAAGGAGACTTTTTGAGCAAAAAAAAAAGGGACACTTTTTCTGAGAAAGAAAGCACGCAAAGGGGAAGAAGACTTTTCTGGAAACAGGGAAGACACGCATACACAGTGAGAGAAGGAGATACAAAGAGTGAGGGACCGAGACTGAGAGAGAGATAAATCGAGCATCCCGACGAGCTCGTTCGTGATTCCATCGATTGTTCCCTGTCCTCGCCGGTGAGTAGTCGTCGTAGGCATTTCCTCTCGATTAAGGTTTTCCCCCATGATCGTGGCCGTGAAGCTTCACGGATGAGTGAAGCTTTGGCTCGAGTTCGCTCGAGCAATTTTCCTCTCCACTGTTCCCGAGCCACGTAGGGAGGTTTTGATATTTTTCTTCTCACCATCATCCCCTTTTGCTTGATTTGACTGTTTTGTTTCTTTGAGGGTGAGGTTAACGTGGGTGTTGAACTGGTTGATTTTTGGGTTTTTGCATCGCTTGATTTTTATTTCCACGGTTGGGTTTGTTGCATCTTAGGCTGAGAGTTTCCATTGTTTTGACCGAACCCCTCTTTGCCCGTCCTTCTTTTGACGAATGGCTTGAATACACCAGTTTCTTTTATCTTTCTTTGTGCAATTTTTGTGGTTTTCTTGCGCGTGGGTTGATGTTGGGATGTGAAACGACGAGTTGACCATCCTGCCAATTGTGTTTGATTGTCGCGGAGAAGAATCTATGGGTGCAGGTTATCCATTAAATCACGCGAGGAAGAAGAAGATTTGCAGGTTATGGTTTGTCATGCGTGGGGTGTGGGTTGAATTTGTGCGTGTGGGAGTTTCTTTTCTTTTTATTCTGTTGCAGGCCGGCATGGAAGGATTGGGTCGCAGTAATTGGGCCTGTCATCTGGCTGAAAGCAGAGCAGAAGCATGGGCCATGGGCCCGCGCAGAGGAACAAAGAACGAAGTTGGACTGGGCCCATCGCGAGCCCAATCCAGCCCCTCCTTAGCCGCGTGGACCCTCTGCCGAGAGCTTGCACATGTCGGGCCCGAACCGACCGCCCGACCCGTTCCCTATTTATTTCATTAGGTTATTTTTTTAATAAAAAAAATAAAATAGAAAATAGAAAATTTCTGCAATAAGAAAAATCATTCAATTTGCTTGTTTTTCATGTTAGTTTTTATTGGTTAATTTGTTTGATTTAGGTAATAGGTTTATCAATTGGAATTGATTTTTCCAATTCGCAACCGCATTATCAATTTTTTTTATTTCGTCTATAAGGCTTTAGACGAGGTAATAAATTGAGCGGGATTGGAATTGATATTTTGATCTTTAAGGCTTAAGATCAATTTATTGATTTTATCTGCGAGAATTGCTTTGTTTTGATGTTATTTCCCTTTTAATGAATCTTGTTTATTTGAATTGCACATTGAATTACATTTTCATGTTTAGAATAAATAGCATTTAGGTAATATTTCATGGCATAATTAGATTGCATTTTAGTTATTGCATATTTAAATTAGACTTTTAATATTTTATTTCCAATAAAATAGAAATTCATACCCATGTTTTTTTTTTTAGTTTACATGATTAGTTATCGCATGACATTTAGTTTAGGCATATTAAATTGCATGTCATTTAGGAATTGCATTAGATTTCATATCATTACATTTAGAAATTAGGAATTAGGAATCATGTTAGGTTAGGTTTCCATAATTAATTAGTTTATTAATTTCGACTTTCACTCAATAAATAGAAAAATGTTAAAAAATAGCCTTTTGCATGTCCTCTAATCACTTTAGCTAATTAATATGTCACGTAGGCTAAGTAAATTTAGGATTTTCACATTTCAAATCATGTTAGGTTATATCATTAGGTTTAGACTTTCATGCACTTGCATATTAGTTTATTTTTCATATGTTAGAATATTATCTATAGTTAAGATAAATTTTTAATCTAAATTAGGGATTAATTTGGTTTAGTTCCTAGGTTAAATTAAATTTTATTTGACTATAGGTAATTAGTTTCATTAATTAACTTAGAATTGCATATAGAATTATTTTTCTTTTCATCACATGCATTGCATACATCTTAAAAGACCCAAAAAGAGTTTTTTTTATTTGCTTTATCTTGTTTTCTTGCTTTGCTCATTGTTTTATTTCATTAAGCATTTGAATAATTGTTTTCGCACCCGCGTGATCACCATGCATGTTAGGGAATAAAACCAATTCAAAATGCCTGCAAATTATTTTTGAAAATAGAAGAAATAGGTTCTCAAGTCCCCGAATTCAAAATCTCTGGTTCGTAGGTGTAAAGTACTACTCCCAGTATTTTACAGGGGTTCCTAATCGACCCACCATAAATAGATTAGTGGCGACTCCAATTGAATTGATTTTGCATGTTTAAGAATTGAAACCTAAGTCGTGAATTGGTATGAGCTTGGGAGAGCTCGAGCTAAATTAGGTTTAGCAATCCATTAGCCGAACCCCTAGGTGGTGCACCTTCGGTGTCACGCCCCGATACTTCGGAGACGTAGCCATCCCTTCAGGATCCAATTTCACTTCAACTCCCACCGTAATTCCGACTCCAGTACTCAATCGCAGAAATTAAGAAGAAGAACTAAGATAGAAACCTTAAATTACTTCATTACAAATAACTTCATAACGAGTCCACATCATTCCAAAATACAAAATAGATCAGACCAGGAGGGAAGTATCAAAAGTCCTAGGGTTCGAGCCTCCGCTCAGCTGTACAATCAAAAGTTGCGGGGAAGGGTAAGAGGGGTGGACTAGCCTACGGTGCACTAACTGATTTTAGCCATTCACGTACACTAAGAGGCTTCGGGTCGATAACTGTCCCGTCCTCTGAGTCATCTCCCCCGTCGGGATCATCGTAACTAGACTCGTACCCTCCCCATGGTACTTCGCACCGCTCCGACAGGTACTCCATCTTGGTCTCTGGGAACCCCATGTACTCCACTACATGCTGGTGTGGGAACCATGTCTGCTTCGGGATGCTCCAAATCCACTCAGTCTGGCTCTGAGACTCTATGATCATCCCAGACTTCTTCACCCTCTGATTAATCACACACCCTCTATCGATAGGTTGGTCAGGGACCATTCCTATCTCGTCCTCCAGGTCTTCTGCCTCCTCATCCGAACTAAAGGGAGCCTCCAGCTCCAAGTCCTCCTCCAGAGGTTCCACCTCCAGCTCCTGCTGATCCCAGTCCTCTTCCTCAATGGGCTTCCTCCTCCAATGGCTCCTCCTCCAACGGCTCCTCCTCCAACGGCTCCTCCTCCTGGGGGTCCTCCTCCTCTAGCTGGTTCTCCAAGTCGGAGAGTTCCTGCTCCGGGTCCATAGTAGGGTCCTGGGATGGTGGGGGTGGTGGAGTGAGATACTTGTTATCCAGTGAACGAACCCTAACCCTAGATTAGGAACACCCCTACCCTAGGGTCCTTAGGACGTCCCTCCCAACTCTCAGTCTCTATACAGTATGTCCGACTATCCTAGCTAGGGAACCGACTTAAACATCTCACATCCCAAGATCCTATCATACTACGCTTAGTACTCGCGACTAGTCTAATTCGGAAGACTCCCCGTCTCATGGTTGCCGAGAGTAATTGATCGGATTAAACCACACAACTAATAATCTAATAATCGAATTTAATAAATAAATTGCAAGGCTAATAATCTGATAATCGAATTTAATAAATAAATTGCAAGGCTAATAATCTAATAATTCGAATTTAATAAATAAATTGCAAAACTAATTTAATTTGCTAATTTAATTAAGTAACTCCCAAAAATAATATGAAGTGCGAGACCGACACCGTCACCATCTCAAGGTGCTTAATCCACGGCCATGCCCAAGTTGAACTTTTTCAACTTTCTCAAGGGCTTGTGCCCTCGGCACCCCCACACGCCAACTATAGTACTAAGGTGCCTCTCGCATTCAGCGAGGAACGTCACCATTAGACTATCACCGGTCGATCCATCCATTCTATGCGGCCAAACAATCAATCAATTAGTCAATCAATCAAACAATCAATCATTCAATCCCAATTTCTAGGAATCCTAACAATTTTAACCATTCTAGCCAATTCTACCCAATTTCTACTAAAGCAGTAAATGCGCCTAATAAAGGTTTAGAGCCCACTCACTTGTGAGTCTCTTGTCTTCCACCCTGTTAGTTCAGGCACCTGCTGAAGGCCAAGAGAAAATTACTCTCTTTTTTTTTCGGGCCGCCCCCTTCTTTTTCTTTTTTTTTCTTTTCTTTCTTTTTTTTTCTTTTCTTCTCGCAGGCTGCCTGGGCTGGGCCGGGCCTGTGGCTAGGTCGGCTTGCTGGGCCGGGTCGCCTAGCCTAGGCTAGCTTCTGGGTCGGGCTGCTGGGTCTGGCTCGCTGGGTCTGGGCTGGGTTGGTCAAGCCCGTTGACCAGCCTCCGGCGACGGCGACTGCTCCGGCGACGGCGACGGTTGTCTTCTCCGGCGAGTCACAGACCCGGTTCGACTTCTCGGGTCGCGAGTCGGGTTGTCGAGGCGCGTCGGGTTTGGCCGCTATTTTCCGTCCACCGGCCAAACCGAAGCTCGAGACCGGTCAGATCTGGAAGTTGCTCCTCCGACGCGTCGAACGGTGGTGGTGCCGTGAGCTGAGGTGGTCGGAGCTGGGAGAGATCCGGCCACGAAGCTGGCGGCTCAGGGTCTAGGGTTCCAGAGGAGAGGTTAGGTTTCGAGCTCAAATCCGTCGATTACAAGGCAAATCGGATAAGTTAAGGACCGTAAACAAGGTCTAGAAACCTCAAGGAATCGATTGGTGGCAACCAATCGAGCTAAGGAGGTCGGGAAGAGGAAGAACTCACCGGATTTTGGTTGTGGTCCTGCGGTTTTCTGGAAAAATTTCCAGAAAACCCTAACCGTGGAGCCTCCTTTCGGGGGCTACCGGCGGCGACTCCGACGGAACCGAAGGCAGTGGTTGGTGGCTTCGGACAGAGGACGTTGCAAGCTCTCCAATGACACCAACGGCGAGGCGAGAGGAGGTCCGAGCTGAGAGAAAAGTGAGCTGGAAGTAGAGATGGTGCTCGGTGTATACTGGGTGGGGTGGTTGGGGGCGAGCTGAAAATCAGCTCGCCGGCGCAACGTGGAGGTCCCCCATTGGCTCCACATCACTCCGGCCATCACTCAAGGACGAGAGGTGGGTGGTGCAGCGGCGAGGCGATCGCTGAGGCGACGGTTGCAACAGTTGATGGGCGCACATCAACTATTCGAGGAAATGTCGCAGAGAAGGAGAGAGAATGAGAGAGGGGGAGAGCTGCGCGCGTGTGTGGCGCGTGCCGTCCGGTCCGACCCGGTCGGACCGCCCGGTTCATGCGGTTGGGCAGGTCGGTTTGCTGGCCGGTTCGGAAATTTAATTAAAATAATAATATTTTAATTTCCGAAAATTGGAAAATTAATTTAAAAATTCGTAAAAATTTTGGGAAAATTTTCTAAATTTCTTAAAATTTCCCAATACCAAGATATTTTGGGCCCAAATAAAATTTTTAATCACTAATTTCGGTAATTCAAGAGCCTTTCAAAAATTTCACAAAATAAAAAGGAAATTATGAAATTTCCCAGAAATTTTCCCGAGGCCGTAAATGCGAACCGAGTCCGAAACGCGGCTGTTACAATCTACCCCCCTTAAGAAATTTCGTCCCCGAAATTTGCTACTTGTAGACCCTCAAACAGGTGAGGGTACTGGCGCCTCATGGTCTCTTCGCTCTCCCAGGTGGTGCTTTCTGCATCGTGGTGCTGCCAGACGACTTTGACCAGAGGAGTAACCTTGTTCCTTAGCGTCCGCTCCTTGCGGTCTTCGATCCTAACTGGTCTTTCTGCGTACGAAACTTGATCATCAAGTTCAAGGTCTTCATGGCTTAGTATGTGCGAAGGATCCGGCTCATACTTCCTTAGCATCGATACATGGAAGACGTTGTGAATCTGTTCCAGTTTCGGTGGTAAAGCCAGACGGTAAGCTGCAGCTCCGATTTTCTCCAATATCTCAAAGGGTCCCACATATCTGGGGCTCAATTTTCCTTTTTCGCCAAAACGGAACGTCCCTTTCTTAGGTGACACCTTTAGGAAGACATGTTCCCCTTCTTGAAACTCCAATGGTTTGCGTCTTCGGTTTGCGTAACTCTTTTGTCGACTTTGGGCCGTCTTTAGCCTTTGCCTGATCAATTTCACTGCATCCTGTGATTGCTGCACCAATTCGGGCCCCAAAATCTTTCGTTCTCCTACCTCATCCCAACAGGCAGGAGACCTACAGGCTCGTCCATACAGTGCTTCAAAAGGGGCCATCCCAATGCTCTGTTGGAAGCTATTGTTATACGCAAACTCAACTAGAGGTAGTTGATCCTCCCAACCTCCCTTGAAGTCCAAAACACACGCCCTTAGCATGTCCTCAAGGGTTTGAATAGTCCGCTCAGATTGACCATCAGTCTGAGGGTGAAAAGTGGTGCTGTATTGCAGCCTGGTACCCAATGCTCCTTGTAGACTTTTCCAAAATGATGCAGTGAATCGGGGATCGCGATCTGAGGTGATAGTTACAGGTACTCCGTGGAGTCTGACTATTTGAGCCACATACAACTCCGCCAATCGATCCAAGGGAAGGTTCTTGCGTACCGCCAGGAAGTGGGCTGACTTGGTTAGCCTGTCCACTATAACCCAAATCATATCATGACCTCGCTGGCTCCTTGGTAACCCGGTCACAAAATCCATCGTGATGTGTTCCCACTTCCACTCTGGAATCTCTAGAGGATTTAAGAGACCTCCCGGCTTGCAGTGCTGCGCCTTGACTTGTTGGCAGGTCAAACATTTGGCTACGAATCTTGCTACGTCAGTTTTCATCCCGTTCCACCAATAGTGAGGTCTTAAGTTCTGATACATCTTCGTGCTCCCTGGATGGACACTATAGTTACTTCGATGTGCTTCCGATAAGATTTCCTCCTTAAGCTCTTGGTTGTCGGGCACACAGAGTCTTCCTTGAAATTTCAAAACTCCACCCTCTGAAACCTGGAACTCAGGTTTCCTCTGTTCGTCCTTCGACTGTAGGACTTCTCGAAGGAAAGGGTCTGTGGGTTGTAATTCCTTAATCCTGATTTGAATCTGAGGCTCGATCCGTAACGTAGCCAACAAGCAAGTCAGGTGTCCAACCTCAAACTTGAACTCCGAGTTCCTCATCTTCTCTAGCAGTAGCCATTCCTTGACCATTAAGGAGGCTAGAGAGGATTTGCGGCTGAGAGCATCCGCCACGCGGTTTGCCTTACCTGGATGGTACAGAATCTCACAATCATAATCCTTCAACAACTCTATCCATCTCCGTTGTCTCATGTTCAGTTCCTTTTGAGAGAACAAGTACTTGAGACTCTGGTGATCCGTGTAGATCGGAAACTTCTCTCCACACAAGTAGTGCCTCCATATCTTAAGTGCAAAGATTACCGCTGCTAGCTCCAAGTCGTGTGTCGGATAGTTCTGTTCATGTGGCTTCAACTGTCTTGACGCATATGCTACTACTCGTCCGTGCTGCATCAGCACACATCCTAGTCCTTGATAGGAGGCATCGCTATAGATCTCATAACCACCTGGTCCTGATGGGATGGTCAGAACCGGCGCGGTGGTCAATTTCTCCTTCAATCTTTGGAAACTCTTTTCGCACTTATCTGTCCATTCAAACCTCGTCTCCTTTCTCAATAAGTTTGTCAAAGGCAACGAAATACTCGAAAACTTCTCTACGAAGCGTCGATAATAACCAGCCAAGCCCAGAAAACTACGAACCTCCGTCACCGTTGTGGGTCTCGGCCAATCCATCACCGCTTCTATCTTAGCGGGGTCCACGGAGATTCTTTCTCCCGAAACTACATGACCCAGAAATGCTACACGGTCTAGCCAAAACTCGCACTTACTAAACTTTGCATAAAGCGCGTGTCCTCGTAGTACAGACAGCACTATCCTTAGATGCTGCTCGTGGTCTATGGAACTCTTCGAGTAGATTAAGATATCATCGATAAACACAATGACAAATCTGTCCAAATACTCCCTAAAAACTCTATTCATTAGGTCCATAAACGCTGCCGGGGCGTTGGTTAGCCCAAAGGGCATCACTGTGAACTCGTAGTGTCCATACCGAGTTCGGAAGGCACTCTTAGGGATGTCCTCCTTTTTAATCCTTAATTGGTGATACCCAGTCCTCAAGTCGATCTTTGAGAAAACTTTTGCTCCTTGCAACTGATCAAATAGATCATCAATTCGAGGTAATGGGTATCTGTTTTTGACCGTCACCTTGTTCAGCTGCCTATAGTCAATACACAATCTTAAGGATCCATCCTTCTTCTTCACAAAGAGTACCGGCGCACCCCATAGTGATGCACTGGGGCGAATGAACCCTTTGTCAAGTAGCTCTTGCATTTGCACCTTCAATTCCTTCAATTCAGAGAGTGACATTCGGTAGGGTGCTTTTGAAATCGGTTCTGTCCCAGGGGGTACTTCAATTGCGAACTCGACTTCCCTCTCAGGAGGTAATCCAGGTAATTCTTCTGGAAACACGTCGGAAAACTCTCGCACTACGACAATCTCTTGTAACTCCGGTCCTTCGACCGTCGTGTCCACAACACTTGCGAGGTAACCTGAACAACCATCCTCCAACAACCGAGTTGCTTCTAAGGAGGAGACAACTATGGTCGACGGTCCCCCGTGACTCCCGACGAACTCGTAACTCGAGTCCTCGGATGGACAGAACCTTATCACTTTCCTAGAGCAGTCTACTGTGGCTTTCTGCTTGGTCAACCAATCCATTCCGATTATCACATCATAGTCATATATATCTAACACAGCCAAATCAATCAACCCTCCCTGCCCGCTAATCACTACCTCACACCCCTTACACCCATTAATGGATAACATGTTAACATGCAACGGGGTGGAGACGTTAAGAATTACTGCTAAGGGTTCAACAGTCAATCCAACTAATTCCACAAAACGCTCAGCAACAAACGAGTGGGTAGCTCCCGTATCAAATAAAGCATAAGCAGGACAGCGGTGCAGGGAGATGGTACCTGTTATAACTCCTCCTGAGTTCTGAGCTTCATTTCGTGTTACCGCGTAGACTCTCCCTTGAGCTGAAGGTCGATCCAATAAGAGGGGAGGCGCCATTCCCGCCAATTGCCCAACTTGCTGCTGTGGTTGCGCCCTGAATGCGCGTTGGGGGCAATCTCGAACCATGTGGCCCAGCTGGCCACAGCCGAAGCATCCCTCGTTCCTCATGGGGCAAGGTCCTGCTTTGTGGGATTTCCCACACTGACAGCACCAACTCTCCTGTCGGAAAGGGGGTTTCTTGACTCCGCCATTTCGATTGACTAAAAAGGGTTTCTTTGACCCTGTCATTGGTTTCTTCCCTGGTCGAAAGTTGTTGTTCCTATTAGCGAAGAACCGTGACCCAGATGTGGCCGCCCTTTCGTTGAGGTCCTTCTCCACCAATTGAGCTTTAGTATACACCTCCTTATAATCTTGCAGGTTGAAGGGAGCAAGCTGGGTTTTGATCTCGGGCTTCAACCCTTCCCGGAATCTTTTCGCCCTATCCACAGGGTCCTCTATCAATTTCTTGCCGTACTTGGCTAGGGCAGCATACTTCGCCTCATACTCTATCACTGTCATGTTGTTCTGGCGTAGTCTCTGAAATTCGGTCAACTTCGCATCTCTAACCGACTCAGGAAAATACTGTTCGTTGAAGGCCTCTACAAAGGCCTCCCAAGTAGGCACCACTCCTTCGGAAAAGATGATACCTTTTGTGGCTCTCCACCAGTGATTCGCATTTCCTTGCAACTGGTACACCGCCAGAGTCACTCGGTCCTCATCAGAACATTCCATGACCTCAAAAATCTTCTCCAACTCCAGCAACCACTCATTGGCTGTTTCAGGGTCTCCCATGCCTGTAAAGGCTGGGGGCTTCAATTTCAAGAACTGTCCGACCTGTCTTTGCTTCCTCCTTTCCCCATTTGCTCTGCCTACAGTAGGGACAGGAGCCGGGACTTCTTCTTCTCCTACCTCGGCTCCCACAGCGGGTCCCTGTGCTCTAGCAGCATTTTCATTCTGCATTGCAGCTATCGCGGCATTCACCGCAGCCGTAATGGCGGCCTCCTGGTTCCTAGCTTGTTGTCGGACTTCCTCTCGGAGGTCATCGAAAGACTTCATAAGTCCCTCGACTCGGGGGTCTCCCTGGGTATCGGCTTCTCCGATCCCGAAGCGACCGACGGTCGCCCTCCTCCTCGGAGGCCTTTCATTTCTATCCATTCTCACTCCCTACCTGGTACCAACATGCCAACACTCTCGTCAACTACGAGATACATTATCGACGTAGGCGTAACATTCGATTTATAACTGGCACATCGACTCAGCCTATTGATCATTTCCAGTTAGAAAATACGTATACACAGGCAAGCAACAACTAGTGTGTCTTGCTTATCACAATTCATCACGTGTACAAATCAAAATTTTAAACGTGCCTACCGGCACCAAGCAAACAACACACGACCCCTCGGGTTCTCTACCGATACCTCGTCAGGTCATCGGTCTCAGTGTATCAGTGGCTACCCCTCCCGGTACCACGCACTCCTGCCAACTGGCAATGACACGACCTTTCCTTTCTCTTAGGAAGGCCACAGTCACAAATACGTGACAAACCAGTCACAACATAATTTAGGCGCAGTCTCCTCACTCTGAGTAAGCGACTAATCGCCTCTCAACACCACAAGTCAAGGTTCGGCTTTGTTGCACACATTCTAGACCGTGCCAACTCAGCTAAACTAGACTATTACGTCACCTGTCTTACGTTCGGCCTTGCTGCACGCGTCCCATACCGCGCCAACCCAGCTAAACATAGACGAAATCCTATGGTCTCTAGCCAGACGTTAGGCCTAGCTGAACACGTCCCATATCGCGTCAACTTAGCTAAACAGGTGGCATCAATCCTACGGGTCAAGTAAGGGTCTTGAGCTAATCTCGGTCATGGTTTCTGGTCTTTGTGGTCCACAGTAACCTTAGCTCCTTGCCCTTCGATCTTTCCTGACTTACACCTTGCCTTAATCATAGAGGGTCCTGTCTGGTCGTTCTTGCTAATTCAACTGCTCCTTATTACTCCAAAAGAAGGTCAACCTTTCCTAGGTTACAACCTCGCTCTGATACCAAGCTGTCACGCCCCGATACTTCGGAGACGTAGCCATCCCTTCAGGATCCAATTTCACTTCAACTCCCACCGTAATTCCGACTCCAGTACTCAATCGCAGAAATTAAGAACAAGAACTAAGATAGAAACCTTAAATTACTTCATTACAAATAACTTCATAACGGGTCCACATCATTCCAAAATACAAAATAGATCAGACCAGGAGGGAAGTATCAAAAGTCCTAGGGTTCGAGCCTCCGCTCAGCTGTACAATCAAAAGTTGCGGGGAAGGGTAAGAGGGGTGGACTAGCCTACGGTGCACTAACTGATTTTAGCCACTCACGTACACTAAGAGGCTTCGGGTCGATAACTGTCCCATCCTCTGAGTCATCTTCCCCGTCGGGATCATCGTAACCAGACTCATAGCCTCCCCATGGTACTTCGCACCGCTCCGACAGGTACTCCATCTTGGTCTCTAGGAACCCCATGTACTCCACTACATGCTGGTGTGGGAACCATGTCTGCTTCGGGATGCTCCAAATCCACTCAGTCTGGCTCTGAGACTCTATGATCATCCCAGACTTCTTCACCCTCTGATTAATCACACACCCTCTATCGATAGGTTGGTCAGGGACCATTCCTATCTCTTCCTCCAGGTCTTCTGCCTCCTCATCCGAACTAAAGGGAGCCTCCAGCTCCAAGTCCTCCTCAGGAGTCCTCCTCCTCCAGAGGTTCCACCTCCAGCTCCTGCTGATCCCAGTCCTCTTCCTCGATGGGCTCCTCCTCCAATGGCTCCTCCTCCAATGGCTCCTCCTCCAACGGCTCCTCCTCCTGGGGGTCCTCCTCCTCTAGCTGGTTCTCCAAGTCGGAGAGTTCCTGCTCCGGGTCCATAGTAGGGTCCTGGGATGGTGCGGGTGGTGGAGTGAGTACTTGGTATCCCAGTGAACGAACCCTAACCCTAGATTAGGAACACCCCTACCCTAGGGTCCTTAGGACGTCCCTCCCAACTCTCAGTCTCTAAACAGTATGTCCGACTATCCTAGCTAGGGAACCGACTTTAACATCTCACATCCCAAGATCCTATCATACTACGCTTAGTACTCGCGACTAATCTAATTCGGAAGACTCCCCGTCTCATGGTTGCCGAGAGTAATTGATCGGATTAAACACACAACTAATAATCGAATAATCGAATTTAATAAATAAATTGCAAGGCTAATAATCTAATAATCGAATTTAATAAATAAATTGTAAAGCTAATAATCTGATAATCGAATTTAATAAATAAATTGCAAGACTGATAATCTAATAATCTGAATTTAATAAATAAATTGCAAAACTAATTTAATTTGCTAATTTAATTAAGTAACTCCCAAAAATAATATGAAGTGCGAGACCGACACCGTCACCATCTCAAGGTGCTTAATCCACGGCCTTGCCCAAGTTGAACTTTTTCAACTTTCTCAAGGGCTTGTGCCCTCGGCACCCCCACACGCCAACTATAGTACTAAGGTGCCTCTCGCATTCAGCGAGGAACGTCACCACTAGGACTATCACCGGTCGATCCATCCATTCTATGCGGCCAAACAATCAATCAATTAGTCAATCAATCATTCAATCCCAATTTCTAGGAATCCTAACAATTTTAACCATTCTAGCCAATTCTACCCAATTTCTACTAAAGCAGTAAATGCGCCTAATAAAAGTTTAGAGCCCACTCATTTGTGAGTCTTTTTGTCTTCCACCCTGCTAGTTCAGGCACCTGCTGAAGGCTAAGAGAATATTACTCTCTCTTTTTTTTTTCGGGCCGCCCCCTTCTTTTTCTTTTCTTTTCCTTTTTTTTCTTTTCTGCTGAAGGCCAAGAGAAAATTACTCTTTGTTTTTTTTTTCGGGCCGCCCCCTTCTTTTTCTTTTTCTTTTTTTTTCCTCCTTTTTTTTTCTTTTCTCTTTTCTTCTCGCAGGCTGCCTGGGCTGGGCCGGGCCTGTGGCTAGGTCGGCTTGCTGGGCCGGGTTGCCTAGCCTAGGCTAGCCTCTGGGTCGGGCTGTTGGGCCTAGCTGCTGGGTCTGGCTGCTGGGTCTGGCTCGCTGGGTCTGGGCTGGGTTGGTCAAGCCCGTTGACCAGCCTTCGGCGACGGCGACTGCTCCGGCGACGGCGACGGTCGTCTTCTTCGGCGAGTCACAGACCCGGTTCGACTTCTCGGGTCGCGAGTCGGGTTGTCGAGGCGCGTCGGGTTTGGCCGCTGTTTTCCGTCCACCGGCCAAACCGAAGCTCGAGACCGGTCAGATCTGGAAGTTGCTCCTCCGACGCGTCGAACGGTGGTGGTGCCGTGAGCTGAGGTGGTCGGAGCTGGGAGAGATCCGGCCACGAAGCTGGCGGCTCAGGGTCCAGGGTTCCAGAGGAGAGGTTAAGTTTCAAGCTCAAATCCGTCGATTACAAGGCAAATCGGACGAGTTAAGGACCGTAAACAAGGTCTAGAAACCTCAAGGAATCGATTGGTGGCAACCAATCGAGCTAAGGAGGTTGGGAAGAGGAAGAACTCACCGGATTTTGGTTGTGGTCCTGCGGTTTTCTGGAAAAATTTCCAGA